>CM029648.1:29551558-30151558 GCA_017311315.1 Dendrocalamus latiflorus
GATTCTGCAATTTCCTCGGGCGGACACCTAGCCGGGTAAATAGTAATTTTTGCCACAACCTCGCTAAAAGTAACGATGATCTCGAAGACCGAGGGTTAGTGGCCGGGTGGTGACGCTTTCTTGCCGCCTTGGCAAATAGTACTAGCAAGGCGCTCCCATGCCAATGCCATCTTTTTCTCTTGTTTTTCTTGTGCATAGCCTGTGCCCTGTGGATAAGCACAGGCAGATATGGCGAGACGTAGGGGCTGTTTGGTAACGGTTGCGGTTTATAGTTTTTGATTAAAATTTTTGAATTTTGGCTGTTTACGGTATATATTATGGAGAGATAGATACTTACTTGTGATTTTGGATGGTACAGATGTTGGGTTTTTAACGTGTACATCGTTTAACTCTTAAGAAAATACTTTATTTAAAAGTTAGATACTGTAGCAAAAATTAAAAGCTGCCAACTTTAGAGAAAAAGAACAGACTTACAAGCTTGGTTGCGTCGCAGAAAGCCTGCCCGGCGCTGTCCTGGCAGGCGAATCCTGCCAAGTGCTTCCTGCTGCTATGTGGATGAATCATGACATGAGGCCTCAGACGCGAATGCTTTCGCTTTGTTTGCTTTTTACCTTTTCAGCTTTCACAACCACATGTAATGCTTGTGTTCCGTCCGCGGGCTACCGCTAATGTGAGAATGCAACTATTGCTATGTAGCTCCGTGATCAATGCAGTTTCTCTCCTCCAAACGCCGGAGGGACACTTGAGCACTGACCATACGTGTAAATGTGCAGTTACAGCGCTAGCTTCCAAGTGCACTCAGTTCGATCAGTCCAGTGTGATGTTTCTGTAGAATGTAGATAGATCGAAATAGACCAAATGCGGCACACTGGCCAGTCCAAAATCTATGAGAGTAAAGAGCAGTTTGAATAGAAGAATGGTAGAAGACGAGTAAAAACCCCAAGACTGTGCGTCTGTGCCATACTACTACAAATCCCAGCCACGAAGCATGGTGACAATAGGCAGACGAGAGCACCCAAAGGGTATCGGCAAAAGGGGCAGCCTCCTTGCATTACAAGGTTTGGCTTCCAAGCTCTAGAGGTTAGCATGGGTGCTTCATGGGGAGACAGCAGCTAAGGTTAAAGAAATATATTTTTTTCAAACCGTTGCTTCCCAACCGTTGCATTCAATCTTCTCAATTGCAAAACTAGTGCATTCACTTCTTCTCCACAAGCAGACTGCATTCATACGGCCAACATATGCAGCCACCATACTCACAAAGTTTCTTTCTATTTTCTGCTCCACCAAATTATGTTCCACATCTACATTTCCCAAGCCTTCGTAGCCCATTCCAAGATGATTTCAATCCATACCCATAGGGAGTATATGATGGAGCTCCACTAAACAATTAGAATGATATAATAAGGTACTGGACCTTTTAAGCATAGATATGTTTCACATAGGCAGTGGCGGACCCAGGAATTTGCAGATGGGTGTTCGAAGTTGTAAAAATATTGTTCATTAGAAAACATAAAGATCCACAATAGCAATAGTTAAAGTACCGAAGATAACATCTCAAATAATATAAAAAAAATTACTTTAGTTCTGTGTAAACTCAGAATTTACTAGAGTACATGAGTTTACTACACATGTATAGAAACATGTGACACCCCAACACATTTCCGAGTCATATTGCTCATCACATATCACATCATCCCCACACAACCAAAAGAATTAGAGTAAATAATGTGCTCTTAATGGCAGCAGTCTTCTGTTTGTTGAAAGGATTTGAGCAATCAAAATGTGTTCAGAATCACATCATCCCCATACAACCAAAAGAATTAGAGCAATCAAAATGTGTTCAGATATCACTAATGCTTAATGGCAGAAGCCTTCTGTGTTAGTTCAAAGATCCTTGTCCTAATGGCAGCAGCCCATATTGCTTTGACAATTTTGATGCTTCCATATTAATGCTACTCTACTCATACTCAACTACTCAAGTAGTCCTCATTCCTCAAGAACCTCAACTAATCTAACTTCTATGCTTAACTAATCAACCAAATTGCTCTAAAGAAACTAAACAAATGGTCACATGATCCAAAGTTGATGTCGCCCTGTCACTGTGGTCTACTGGTCTTGTAAACCCAATCACAATCAGAACTTTAGTGCAAACATAACTAGTAGATCTTCATGCCAAAATAGTGGAAGACAGTAGTAAGTGCTAAGTGGAACAATTGAACAAGCTGAAAGGAGAGCCCATTTCCAAAATAAGCTGAAAGGAGTTGGGAGTCTGACCTATGAGGAGGAACTGACGAGGCGGCCCAGGCGGAGCCACAGTCGGCGGTCGCGCTCGTGCCAGGACGGCGGTGCCGGCGTCGGCGTGCCGCAGAGGCAGAGCGGAGGCGAAGAGGCCGGTCGTGCGCCGCGGTGCCGCCGTGCCGGGCTCGGCGGGCTGCCGGCGGTCGGCGGAGGCGCGGAGCGAATGGCCGAAGCCCGAAGGCGCGCCTGGTGGCTGGTTCGGTCGCGGGTCGCCGGTCGTGGACTGCGGCGGAGCGGAGGGCGGAGGCGCTGCCGCCGGTCGTGCGGCGCGCCGGCGCGGGCACGGAGTTGGAGGCCCGGAGAGCCCAGATCTAGCCGGAGCCCGAAGGGCCAGAGGGCGGAGGCGGCGAGGCGCGGTCGCCGGCGTCGGCGGAGCGGAGGGTGTAGGCGGCGAGGCGGAGCTAGCTGGCTAGGGTTAGGGTTCGCGGCTCCGCGCGATTTGCCGTCGCCGCACGCGAATGTTCGGGAACGGGCGCAAATGCGAATGGGGATCGGGGGGAGGGAGGACCGGGGGCATCGGCAGGCCGCGCGGACGGAAAAAATGGAAATGGGCTGGGCTGGCTTCCGCGCGGAGGCAGGGACGGGCTGCTGCGTTTCTTTCGTCTCTCGGGCCGAATTGAAGTTGTAAACAGTTGATTTAGCCTAATTATATATACATATATGTATTATACCTCATATATACTGGATTTTTTGTCAAAAAATTTGGGTGTTCAGCTGAACACCCATGAACCATACTAGATCCGCCCCTGCACATAGGAGATTAGTTTAGATTTAGAAAATTCAAATAAATTTTAAATAAACTCTAAAGTTTCAAAACATTGCAGATTTAGAAAGTTCATGATTTTATATGAATTTAGAAATTTGAACTGGCTAAATCAGAATTAGGATGAAGGATAACATCTTTCTAAAAGTTCAAAAGGAAAAAGAAGATTTTCAGACCAATCTGATTGGTCAAGAGGAAACGTTCGGACCAGTTCAATTGGTCATGAGGAGACGTTCAAAGCGGTCCGATCGGCACCTGAAAATTCTTTTAATCTTAAAATTAGGTCTTAAACTCCAGAAAATCATAGAAATCCAAATAAATTCAAAAAAATTTAGAAAAATTCACAGAAGATCATGGAATTATTTTGGACTTAGGAAAAATATTTACAACTTAATTTGATGACAATTTTTGTACTAAAAATGCTTTTAATCTTAAAATTAGGCTTTAAACTCCAGAAAATCACAGACAATTCAAATAAAAGCCAAATAAGTCCAAATAATTAATTTGAATTAGGATTTTTACAAAATTTCACTAAAAATTTGAATTAAATAGTAGTGTATAATTAGTGTGTATAATAAATAACTAGTGTTGTACAAATTAGAATTAAGTTAATTTTTTCACAAAAAATTTGAAATAAACAGCATCGTATAATAAATAATTACTGTTGTACAATTAGTCATTGTGTTGCATTGTATAAGCAATTGAGGAATTGAGGAATGGGGAAAAGAGAGGGGTTTGGATCGTGGGAAGGAAATTGCCAATCTGTTGCACTGACATTTTTTTCTAGTTCACTAGGCCCACCTTAGAGGCAATACAGATATTACACATTACAGATAAAATTGATAATCTTAGAGGCTAGTTGAAGGTTTCGGTTTGGAGGCTAAATTGCCTTTAGCCACTGAGGATGCCCTGATAGACACGGACACGTAACTTGGACCATAGTCTAGCTAGCCTGCAAGGAACCAACTCTGGGCCTAGATCCATTTGTGAGGCTCAAAAACAAATTAGAATACAGCAAAATGGCTTAAATAGTGGAGCAATAAGCTGTTTCTGAATTTGAGGCTCCAATTTCACATGGTCCAAGAGCTCATCCTTCGCCTGGATGTAGCACAAGATAGTCAGTTCCTCTCAGCTGAAGAGTGTGACCTCCGGAAGCGTCTAAAGAAAAGAGTAATGGGACTGGTGGTTATAGAAAATTTTTGAAAGAAGCAGGAGTCACATGTCACCTAGCTTAGGCAGGGGGATGCAACCACAAAATTCTTTCATATCAGGGTAAATGGTCACACGAGGAAAAAATTCAGTCATCGCCTTTCGACGAACCTCGGATGGGCTATCTCCCATGAGGACAAAGCAAATGAGATGTGTGCCAACTTTAACAAAATCATGGGACAGGCCCCGCCTCTAACCACCTCCTTCAATTGGCACACCCTACAGCTGCCACAATTACACCTACACACTTTAGGCCTTCCTTTCTCCAAATAGGAAGTGCACCAAGCCATTCTAGAGCTGCCACATGACAAAGCCTCAGGACCTGATGGGTTCAATGGGAACTTCTACCGTGTCTGCTGGGACACCATAAAGAGTGACTTCATGGCCACCATACATGCCTTCTATAACCTAAGAACAAACAATTTCAATCGTACAAACACTGCAAGTTTGAGTTTGGTGCCAAAAAAGAATGGGGCCGAATCTGCAGGGGATTTCAGACCTATTAGACTCATTCACAGTGTGTCCAAAATTATTGCAAAAAATCATGGCGTTGCATGTGGCGCCCTTCTTGAACCAGCTTGTTTCCCCAAGCCAGAGTGCCTTCATCAAAGGTAGAAACTTTGGTAGTTTTAGCATGTTTACAGCTTGTATATATGTTGGGTTAAGAAGGCGTATCTATGTATATATGCTCAGAGTTGAAACTTTGGCAGTTTTAGCATGTTTACAGCTTGTATTTGTAAAAATGACTATATATATGATGATTCTATCGTCCAGTCATCGGGCGGTAGCGCGTTGCGCTCGACACGTATTCGACCAGCAGGGGCCTGCCGCTCGGCCATTGGGTGGCCGTCAGCGTGCTGCCCAGCCACTAGGCGGCACCCAGCCTGTCGTCCTATCACCAAGAGGTAGGTAATTAAGCCGGTTTAATTACATGTCTTAATTATTTTTTGTGTACTAATTTGTTTAAATTCTTAAATATAGCAAATGAACTCAAAAAATTACGAAATTTTATGTGCAAACTCCCGACATAATGTACTTGACTGTGTAATTTTTTAATAATTTTATCCACTATTAATGTTGCTCAAAAATTCATACGGTTAGCACTTAATTATTTTGTTGTATACTGTTTGTTCGAATTTTGAAGTATAGCAAATGAGCTAAAAAATTAGGAACTTTTATGTGCAGCCTTCCAACACAATGTAATTGATTGTGTACTTTTTTTGATAATTTTATCTGCTGTGAATGTTGCTCAAAATTTATACGATTTGCAGGGATTACTACCTATTTAGGTGCATTGTAATGGCCTACCGCCTGGCCACCGGGCAGCAGGCTTTGAAGCTAGTGGTAGGCGTTGGCATTGTTCGGTAGTGCCTTATCTTTACTTGCATTATTATCTTGTCTTAACTTGCATTATTTGGTACGAGAGTGAATGGAGTGGGCCAAAGGCCATTTGTCTGGTATGGTCGGATAGGGCACACCTGGATATTGTCATGGAGCAGCGCCATACGACGTCTGGATGTATGACGAGTACCTATAGTGGTATGTACGTCGATCGTGTGGCAGACCCACTGTTCCTCGACCAGATCGCCCGATCATGTCACGTAGGACGACAGTTTACAATGCTCAATCGATCGCCACAGCGCATTGTGGCGCCATGATAGCGTAAGATAGTTGTAATTTCTAATCGTGTCATTTATGAAATTCATATTAGTTGTTACTAAACTTGTTTCGTATGTCACTTCGGTTGGAGCAGGCGTAGCATATCGCAAGTGCATCCGAGACTGGCATCAGCAGCTCGGAAACACCACCATCCCTGCAGAAAACTTTGAAGTACACCCTAAAATAGGCCAAAAAATAGTGCGCAACATGAGCTGCAGTCGTTCGATGGAGTACGCCGCGCATATCAGGCACCCAGTGGGGGCATCATGCTCACCCGCTAGGTCATCGTGACCTAGCGAGTTCGTCTGGCCATTACAACCTACCGAGTTTGCCCAGTGTTGTAGTATTAGCCGTCGATCATCTGCGGGCCATACCGACGAGGAGGTAGCTTACGTACAAACCTACGTATTCTCCCGTCGTAGGTTCGTCATCGAGATTCATCACTTTTGATCTCTGCACCACCTACACAGACTACCGCTCCCCATCGTTTATCTTCGCTGCACATCCAGAAGGGACGAGATTCGCATTCTACATCTTGAATATTTATTGTGACTAACATCGTTTCATCTTACAGCCTTCAATTCAATATGGGGGTGACATTGAGTCCACCGATAAGGATACATGCCCCCCGGATGCTTCTTGGGAGCGGTACATAGTGTTAGGGTTTGCAGCATATGCAGGACTGAGCTCATCGTTCACACTATACGCAAGGTGTGGAAACTTCAATGGGCAGAACTCCTCCGGCATTGCTGCCACACCATATGGTGAAGCCAAGGGCTTTTCTGCACATCGGGGATTTCTATAGTCGTTTGTTCACGACTTCATCTCTAGCGGCACCCAATTCAGCATGTCGATGCAGGAGCACATCGATGCTTACTACCAAACACGGTCTAGTGTATCTCAACCTACTGCACTACTGCTGGTCACTCAAAAAATGGAATGGTCTCCATACCTCCTCCGAACCAACACGCAAGCTCCGGATCGACTGATGTACCCCACGGGACATACTCATGCTCAACGGAAGACAAGGCCATGCACGGGGAGGCAGACGAGGTAAGGAGATGACAATGGCTCCGATGAGTGAGCCATATCGCATCTTGTGCGATGCATTTTCATACTATTATATGTACTCTTATAAATATTCATAATGCATAAAATCCTAAAAAAACAATATCTACGTCTGTGCCAGGAGGTTGCACATAAAATTTCATAATTTTGGAGCTCGTTTGTTACATGTAACAACTTCTACAAATATTATAATCGTACGAATTTTTAGCAACATTCACAGTGGATAAAATTATAAAAAAACATACATAATCAAGTACGTTGTGTTAGAAAGCTACATATAAAATTTTGTAATTTTAAGCTCATTTGCTATATTTAAAAATTCAAACAAATCAGTACATAAACAATAATTAAGGCACGTAATTAAGTTGCCTGATTTAGCTAGCTTAATTACCTGCCTCCTAGTGGTGGGGCGGCAAGCTGGGTGCCGCCTGGTGGCTAGACGACAAGCTGGTGGCCACCGGGTGGCCGGACTCCAGTGGGGTACGTGTGAGGTACAACACACTGCCACCTGATCATTATACAACTATTTTTATAAATATCAGTTGTAAACATGCCAAAACTGCTAAAAACTCCTCGGAGTTGACATGCACGGTACATGCTTGCAGCCAACCACATCTAAGTGCATGAGAATATTAAAAGACCTTATGTGATTAAAGTGTAATATGCGTACCATGCCCTCCTTGTAGTTAAGCACATCTTTTTTACTTAATCAAATATTCATTGATCTATGCATGGAGCAGCAGCGTCACATGCAAATATTTTAGCATAATCACCATGAAATAAATGGGTTCGTTCGTTCTTGCATAATCGATCATCTTGGCGTGCTTGTGTGTTTTAGGGTGACAAAATCTCATCAAATTGTTTCTTCACACCGTCAAACAGGGGTGTTTGATGTGGACTGCAGTGGTTTTTGAGTGTTCAGCTTAACACCTAATTTTTTTTACTAAAAAATCTAGTATATACAAAGTAATACACACACACTTGATTGGGCCAAATTAGCTATATTTATACCCCATTAGCCTAAACAACTACTGGCTGGTTGGCCTCGTGGCATGGGCCTGGCCCATATGCGGCATTGCGCGCTGATCGGGCCGGCCGTGGCTATCTGGCACTCTGGCTGTGGTTGATCCCCCCCAATCCCTTATCACCAATTCCCATTTGGCATTTGTGGCTAACCCTAACTAACAGCTCCACCTCCACGCACTCCACCGCCACGGTCTGCTCCTCTTGTAGAGCGTACATCTTTGCCTCGAACTCCTCCATCGCCTCACTGCGTCGGCACGCGTGCTCCGACTCCAGCTGTAGCTGCACACGCTTCAGCCGCCACACCGCCTCCTTTTAGTGTGGCGCACACACGCGGTGCCCCTCGTCCAGTTCCCAGCAGCAAGCTGCCAGTTGTGGCTGTATGGCGTTCACCTCTAGGCTCCGGCGACTGGTGCTCTGCTGCTCCACACCTCCCGAGCCCCAATGGGCCTCAGATGTTAGTTCCTCTCTCTCTCTCTCTTCCAGTTCAAAAATTCGCATTTGCAGATTCATATTGGGAAGGGGGGCTAGATCTTCATTCATATCTATGTGCGCCTGTGGCTTACTAAAGGGGGGGGGTGGCGCTACATCTTCATTCAAATCTATGTGCGCCTATGGCTTACTTGTTCTTGTAGATCTACAGCTCTTGAGTATCACTTGCTGGACTGCTTATGACTATACATTGTAGTGGTTAGATTTGATGTTTTGCAGACCACCTTTACAGATGTTTTTTTCATCTGAAGCAACTACTGTTGAGGAGTACTTGTAGCAGGTGAACACTTAATATATCTCTGTTACAATGTTGTCTCCTAAATTTCATTAAGTGTATCATGAATTCTGTGTTTTCAACTTCATGAAATGGCAATTGTCTCATCCATCCAAGAAGCACAAAAGGACAACTTAAGGAGTTTTAACAACTATATGATGCAAGTTCTTGAGGATGGTTGCTTTTTACTGCTTTTCTATTAAATGTTCTATTTGATCAGGGCTAGTAGCTGTGGTGATGCCTTTTAGATTGCAATTTCTTGGGTAAGCTTGGTATATGTTAAGAGTAGTTTGTTAAGTTTATGGGCATGTTCTTTTCCTTCGAAGCCGGCGGCTTTTGACTTTTGATACAGTACCTAACTTTCAAACGGAGTATTTTCTCAAGATGGGGTCTACAGGTTAAACGATCTACACGTTAAAAGCCCAACATCTGTACTAGCAAAAATCGCAAATGAGTATCTGTCTCTCCGTAATCTGTACCGTAAACAGCCAAAATTCAAAAATTTCAGCCAAAAGCCATAAGCCGCAGCCGAAAAGAACAGGCCCTATGTACCATCCAAACTTTGTTTGTGTTATTTGTCTAACATGTTGCTCCTTTCAGGAAGCAACAGTGTTTGCGATAGTGCTGTAATTTGGATAGCGCTGTAATTTGGTTTGATGTAACTCTTATCACTGTTCTAACATTTAGGAGACTAATGTCTTCATTTTTTTCATTGCTACATTTGTCACTTACTATAGTTTGCTTGGTGGTGCATGTTTTAAATGATTTTACCGTTCAATTCTAAACTTGTATAATATCTTTGTTGTAGCCTTGTAGGATGACTGGCAGAAGAAGTGAGACTTCTTGATGACGGGAAAGAGCAAAAAAGGGCAGAATTAGCAAGGTATGCAACTGTCATTAATCTTTATAATTTGTTATTTAATTCATGCCATTTTGCTCATCTTATGTCGTCCATTTTTCTCATAATAAATCATTAATTTCTATATTATTTTGTGTTATTATTATATCTATATACGCGTATCGTTGTATTGGTATTTTGGGAAAAATAGTGTGTCGTGGTATCGGCGTATCGGTATTGATATACCTAAGCAATCTAGCTCTAAAGTTCGAATATCTATCCTAAAAATCCTGGGTCCACTGTTGCCATGAAAGCAGGGCAAGATACAGAGTTAGAGCAGGGTGTGTATACAATTGTCTCTAGATGATGGCTGTTCTTTTGGTATCAGAAGAAACAGTTTTGGAGAACCTGTCATTTCAGATGTAAACTTGGGTAATTTTGTTTGCTGATTGGTGACAAAATTATGCAATTCCTTGTTAAACCATCCTGTTGCTCTGCTTGCTTGTTGTTTATAGCTGAGGAACTAAGCTGAATTGACTGGAGCAAACTCAGAATTTCTTCTAATCGATCAATTTGACTTACAAAATCTTGCTCTATTTCTAATGCAGATGCTAAGAAGTTGATTGGCAGGCGGTTCTCTGACCCGTCCGTGTAGAGTGACATGAAGCTGTGGCCATTCAAGGTCATTCTCGACCCAGGCGACAAGCCGATGATTGTAGTCCAGCACAAGGGCGGGGAGAAGCAGTTTGCCGCGGAGATCTCCTCCATGGTGCTCACCAGGATGAAGGAGATAGCCGGAGCCTACCTAAGCTCCACGTTCAAGAAACGCGGTTGTGACAGTGCCGGCCTACTTCAAAGACTCGCAGAGGCAGGCCACCACTGCTGCCATTGCCTACGGTCTCGACAAGAAAGCCAGCAGCTCCGGCGAGAAGAACGTGCTCATCTTTGACCTTGGCGGCGGCACGTTTGATGTGTCGCTGCTCACCATTGAGGAGGGCATCTTCGAGGTGAAGGCCTTGGTGGTGAGGGCTTCGACAACCGCATGGTGAACCACTTCGTGCAGGAGTTCAAACGCAAGCACAAGGACATCAGTGGCAACCCCCGCGCCCTGCGCCGGCCGCGCACAACCTGCGAGCGCGCCAAGCGCACGCTGTCGTCGACTGGGCAGACCACCATTGAGATCGATTCCCTGTTCGAAGGCATCGACTTCTACTCGACGATCACCAAGGCTCGCTTCCAGGAGCTCAACATGGACTTGTTCCGCAAGTGTATGGAGCCCGTGGAGAGGCGCCTGCGTGACGCCAAGATGGACAAGTGGAGCGTGCAGTCGTGCACGACGTTGTGGTCGTTGGTGGCTCCACCCGTATCCCCAAGGTGCAGCAGCTGCTGCAGGACCTTTTTAGCGGCAAGGAACTATGCAAGAGCATCAACCCCGACGAGGCCGAGGCCTACGGCGCCGCTGTCCAGGCCGCCATCCTCAGCGGCGAGGGCAACGAGAAGGTGCAGGACCTGCTCCTGCTGGACGTCACGCCGCTGTCCCTTGGCTTTGAGACTGCCGGTGGGGTCATTAATGTGCTAATCCCGAGAAACGTCACCATCCCGACCAGGGAGGAGCAGGTATTCTCCACCTACTCCGACTGTACGAGGGCGACTGGGCGAGCGCGCCCGGACCAGGGACAACAACCCGCTCGGCAAGTTCGAGCTGTCCTGCATGGATGCCAAGAACGCGCTCGAGAACAACGCCTAAAACATGAGGAACACCATCAAGGACGACAAGATCGCCTCCAAGCTCTCGGCGGACGACATGAAGAAGGTCGAGGACGCCGTCGACGGCGCCATCAGCTGGCTCGACAGCAACCAGCTCGCGGAGGCGGACGAGTTCGAGGACAAGATGAAGGAGCTGGAGAGCATCTGCAAACCCATCATCGCGAAGATGGACCAGGCGCTGGCGCGGACATAGGCGGCGCCATCGGCATGGACGAGGACGCGCCGACCGGTGGAAGCGGCGCGTCTCCCAAGATTGAGGAGGTCGATCAAGCTGGTGGTGCTCTAGTTGGTTAATTTTGGTGGTGAGGGAGTCTGAACTTGCGATCGTGTCTGGCCTCGGTTTTCAGTTGTGGACTTGTGGTTAAGTCGTGAGATGGAGAAACTTTTCAAAGTCCGTATCAATGTAGTTCTGAACTTTTGTAGCTGAGGTTAATAAATAAGTTCTCAAAAATATTCTTTTTTGTTCTGGATGCTTGGTTGGAATATAAACCAAGGTATATAGAAGTGCTGATGAATTCTCTTCGCGATGAATTAATTTCTTGGTAAAGAACAGCGTAAATTTCGAATCGTACAGACTGGTACTAACAAAACAATCACAATCCAGGATCCAAATATGGAGTAGTAAATAACTCAAGACAATTTATTTTGTTAATTGAACTTAGTACAGATCCTAGAACAAGCAATCCCACCATATGCTACAAAGCAGAGCACGAGGGTTAAAAAGACACCCATAACATACAAAGCTAGAACAAATTAGTCTCCAGTAAAGTCTTTGTTGCTGAAGAGGCCTAGTGCAGTACAGCAAGCACTCGAAGTGAGAACAGAACACCCACGCCGCAACAAGCATGCTAATACCTTAATTCTCAGCTCTTTTGGGCATTTGATCTGGTGGTCACAAGCAAGGCACAATATGGCGAAGAGACCTTCCATTACTTACGTGAGAAGCAGATCGTTAGCTCCAAGGTGAGGAGGGCGCATAGAGACCCTAACTTCATGTTCTTCTGGCCCGTTTCCTAGTTTGGGAACCATGATCTCAAGCACTGCAGCAGCCTCATCAAAGTACGCCTCCAGCTTAGCATCTTCAGGGATTCGGGTAGCTAGAGGTATTTCACGGATGAATTCCCCAGGAGGGCAGTGCTCGGGCGTACGATCGGTGAGCTTGAAAACCCTATCATGTCTTCTGATGTATGGCACCCGGGCTGTACTGACACAAACGATCTTTACTATACCATGAGTAAGACTGTTCCTCCATGAAACCTTCACCCTCTGCTGATCAACAAACGGCAAGCTGACCATTATTAAGTAGCCCTGGTCATCCTCGTAAATAGAAATGGCGGCAGTCACCGGTCCGCAAGCCTTTCTCATCACCCCGGTGAACTCGTGCAGCCATGAAGGCTGCGCTACTGAATGCATCTCCACATCTTGTTGCGACCTCCCATTGAAAGAGTTCAACGGCAAGAAGCATTCCTCGTCCATGGCTTGCGGAAACACCTCCTTCCTGCGCTTGCTGCTAACCGGGGAGAGATCCATAGCATCTTCTCCTGAATGGCTGGACGGCGATGACAAATTCAAGCCTGATCCATTTAGCATCTTCTTTGGGTGTTGGTGAACATTGCTCTTCATGATAGGGTGTGGCCTCTCCGGCTCAAGCTCTGAGTTTGGCACAGTCCTCCATGCCCCAAAATCACTGGCCTCCTGTGGGATTGCGAAATTGACCTCCCTCCCTGTAAGCTCCGCCCACCTCCTCCGGTCTACTTCGACGATACCTGCAAGATTTGGTGATCTCACCACCTCAATCCCATGGATACACTGAGGGTTTGAGAGCCCCCGGTAGTGCTTGCGCTGCATCCGGTGCGATCGGACAAACCCCCTGTCAACACTAAACGGGAACTGCGGCTCACCGGGCCGTGAGTGCCCGTTCATGTAGCTCCTCAGCTGCATCTTCCCAAGGGCATTCTCCGGCCGTTCCTTGAACACCCACATGTACATGTTCTCCATGTCGTGCTGCACCAGGAACATGTCGAGCAGGAGGTCCGGCTTGTCGAAGTCCGACACGCCGTGCGTATCCCGGATCACCTTGCTCTTCTCCGACAGCAGGGGCTTGAAGTAGAACGTGAAGAAGAACCACGCGCCCCAGATGCTGGCACCGCGCTTGGCGGTCTTCCGGCTCCCGGCCTTCGGAGCGCTGCTCAGCACGGCTTCGCCGTCGCAGACCTGCGGCCCGAGGCTGACATCCAGCATGTCGCAGGGGTCCGTCTGCCACGGCTGGTTGATGTCAGGCGGGGGCGCGCCGGAGAGCGACACGGCAGGGGCGCGCGCGCCGCCGCCAACGCTGCCTCCGATGCGGGGCTGCACCATGACGCCGACGGCGCGGTCGTCGAGGTGGCCGGAGGGGTCCATGGAGAGGAAGGTGCAGGGGCCGTGGTGGCCGCCGCCGCCGCCGTTCTCCATGGACAGGGTGGTGACGAGGTCTTCCCCCATGGCTGGTGCTCGCGCCTCGGGGTGGTAGGTGCTAATGGCGGCCTCCGCCTCCTCGTCGTCCTCTCCTCCCTCTTCCCCTGCCGCTATCTAATCGGTGGCCTCCGGATCCCTCTGCATTCCAAGAAGGCGTCCCACAGCAACCAATCATGGACCCATTTCATATATCCCACCATCAATCCCCGACGGGATTCCACCACAAATCTTCAACCAGCCTCCTCCCCCAACCAAATCCACACCCCAAGAAAATGTCCTACGGGCTCGTACGAATCAAGAAACCAGTATATGATTCAAAGAGGCCAAGAAACAGAGAGGGACGGACGGACGATGGGCTAGCCGACGGTTACCTCCAGTAGGAAAGCAAAGCTGCCTTTGCCATTACCGCGGGGGGAGTGGGAAGCTGCGAGAGCAAGAGCGCGGGGAGGAAGGCGAGGACATGTGGGGTGGGAGGTGGAAGAAGTGGAAGGGATGGTGGCGGGGGGCGCCCTCTTTTAATGGCCTCTGGGATTCGGAAGAGCCCTCCACCGGATACGACCGGGACGTCGGCGCCGTCACTTTTCACGGCCGCGGCGTTAGGGCGCGCGCCGCCGCACCGCTCACCCCAGCACGCCGTGCCGTCCGTCCGTTTTTCCCTTTTCCCGTCGTGCAAAATTGGCAAATCACTTATCAAACGTAACAGCGTTAACTGAAAATGATTATTCTCTATACTCATGGCAATTGTCTTATCAACGAGTACTTCAGTTCGATTACTTGGTACAATGTCAATGAGTATCGATCGATAACCTGACCTCATCGGCAACTTATCTATTCGTTGTGTTAACGGTCCAGCTCGAGCTCTTCATGCTGGTACATTGTTTATTTGATTGTCGTAGTCGAACGAATACAATGAGATAAGGGGCGTATTAGGTGGAAAGCGCCCTTAGAATACGAGATGCAAGTTTGCAATCTCCATGATTCGATTGGCGTGATAATAATCAAGCTCATCTCAAGGATGGAAATTATTTCACATAGAATCAAATAGTTCAAATATACTCCCTTTGTTCTTTTTTTACTTTACATTTTTTTTATTTTTTAAGCCTTCAGATACAATTTTAACTATTACTTTTTATAACTTTATACTAAAATATACTAATAAAATTATAATATTATAAAAGTACTTTAACGATAAATCTAATGATATAATTTTTATATAGCTAATCTAAATGGTTTTAAATTTATTGGCGGTCAAACTAAAATTTAACGGCACTAATTCTAGAAAATCAAGTGAAAAAGAATGAAGAAAGTATAATTCTATTACCTTATTTCAAGGTTGCGTTTGATTTGTGGTTTAAAGATAGACTATAAGCTATGGAGAGTCGGCTTAACCCAGTCAAGGCCTACTAGCTCCAGGCTCAGGATTAAACTAACCTACCATAAATGTGAAATAATATAATCCACATGAGTTTTGCCTTTTCTATCCAAAACATTTTAGACTAATTTTTCTGCCAAACATTAAGAGCAAGTTTAATAAGGCTGACTGTGCTAACTATAAGAGAATCCATATCAGCATAGTCCTATGTAGAGGGGAGAGAAAATGAGAGAGAGAGAGCCAAGCCGACTCCCATGCAAGAGTCGGGCTATAGCACAGGAAAAGAGGCATTATCCATGCATGTACCCATAGAACTAATTGCTATACCCATGCATGTATTAAATTATCAATACTCATGTATGTATTAAATGATTGAGAGCTCTTGTAGAGACAACTTATAGCCAGCTTATTATATGAGTTGACTATATCATTATCTTTTGATGACATGGAAATATATTGGAGGTAGCAGCTATCTGTACTATTAAACTTGCTCTAAAATTGGGTTCTAACCTACATACATAAAAAATAATTATTAGTTTTTTTTAACTGAAAGCAAACACACCATAAAGGAGTCTTAAGTATATGGAAAATTCGGTCTATGCCACTGGTTGTTTTGCTCTTTTTGATTTTGCCACTACTTTTAACTAATTGGTTCAATGCCACTGGTTAAATGACACTGAAATCACAAACTTCTTTAGATTTTCGCCATTATTAGCTTACTTTTTCTCGAAATTCTAGAAATGCATATACCTTTTTTCCCCCTCTCACTTCATATTTGTGATTGCATCTGATTGAAAGTTCAATGTATTTGGAAGGGCAAAGCAGTCATTTTTGCTCGATCAACAGATATTAACCTTGTCAAAATAGCATTTATTAAAGAAGTTTATGATTCCGATGACGTGAACCAATCAACTAAAAAGTAGTGACAAAATTCAAAAATACAAAACTACCGATGACATGGACCAAATTTTTTCCCAAGGATATAGTATCCACTTTGAGCGGCGTTATCTTACTGTTTTGCTTTTCATTTATCCTTTCGGTTTTAACTGTAGATAGTGGACTTTGGAGCCTGGACGGCATCACCAGGCTTTGCCTGCCGGTGTGCGAGACCGGCACAGGAGAGCTGTGGATCTCCGCTTAGGTGCTCTTTCTGGAACAACCTGCTTTGATCTAGCAGGTTGTATGAACGACCAAAATTCGTGTCAAATCAGCGTGCCATTCAAACATCTTTTTCCAGATCCCATGTGATTATTCTGGTGGCACAGTCTAATTTGACATGCGTTGCTTTGCCTTCGCTCGTCGCCAATTTGGTTACGAGAAATATCATTTGTCGATTGTTTTGGGCATCTCTGTTCGAGTGGTTTCTACTGGACATCTCTTGACCGGACAAAAGTATACTCAATATACTCCATACATATTTAGGCCCCATTTTCTTGTGTACCTTCTTGAACTCTGTTTTCATAGAAGCTGGAGCTCCTTTGGTTTACAATTTAGGTCCCGTTCGAAATAATGAGATTCTGTATAATTTTGGAGGATAACAAATATGAATTTTTGACGTATTTGACGCTGTTTGCACTCATATTTACGAAAACAGTAGTATATGTGCCGTATTGCCAAAAATGACACTTTTGCCGTCTGGTGGCTGGACGTCAAGCTGGAGGACGGACACGTAGGCCGTGCCATCCCGTCAGCGGACGGGAGGTTGCCTGCCGCCCTGTCACCAGACAGCAGCTGCCTGGCGCTCCATGGCCAGACGACAGGTGATTAAGCTAGCTGATTAGCCGGCTTAATTACCTACCCTAATTTTTTTGAATTTTTAAATATAGCAAATAAGCTAAAAAATTATAAAATTCTATGTACAGCCTATTGACACAACGTACTTGACTGTGTAATTTTTTGGTAATTTTATCCGCTGTGAATATTGCTAAAAAATTCTTACGATTTCGGTATTTGTAGGAGTTGTTACATATAGCAAACGAGCTCCAAAAATTATAAAATTTTATGTGAAGCCTCTTGACATAGTCATAGTAATTGTGTAATTTTTGGGAATTTAATGTACCCTAAATTTGCCACGTTAATTTATATTAATTTAATCATGAAATTAGTGATCCTCAGCTATCTTTTGCAGTGCCTGACCTCTGTCCTTCGCACATATATCAGCCTGTTGCTGCTGTCTTTTCTTTCTCGCTGTATCCTTCACATAATTGTCACTCTCTCCGTGTCATCCCGTCGCGCTCTCTCGTTCGCACTAATGTCAGAAATGCCAGAAAAATAAAATTTAGAAACAGTGAAAAATAAGTCAGAAATTAAAAACTCAAGCTGAAATGAACGGACCTGAATTAGCTGCCTATTGCTCAGTATCACTGACCAGGTCGCTTTTCACACTGTTGCGCACAAAAAAAATCATTACTCGTCTCCAGGCTATCCCTAAGATTTGAAAATATTATGACCCAATGTAGCGTTCATATTTGACTTGATGTCTTATCTCTATAGCCAAGCTTGCCTCTTCGTTTATTTATCAAAGAGAAAACACTAAAGCAACCTATCGCCTCACTCCTCCTTATCATGGTGGTTGGTAGACTGGAATACTAGTGGTGGGCCTTGCCCTAATAACACAATTTAACTTATGACACTAGGATTAAATTAGTGCTAAGCTATATTCAAAGCTCGCCGTTTGTTTCTCCCAACGGTGGATTAAAACTTGGCCCCATTCACGCGTGGTAGTAGTACGGCCATTCCTGTCATTTTGGAGACACTGGTACGTGACAAAAATGAAGGTCCTTTATTCTAATATAAATATATAATAATATCTATTATATCAATTGTAAAAGCTGAAATTCAATATAGTAATCATTATACAGTACGTCACAAAATATAAAATACTTATTGGCGACATTAAACTTTGTATATCACAAAATACAAAGTACTCATTGACGATAATTCACTGGCACGTTAATATTATGAATAAATCTTAGAAAACTATAACATGCTACTAAGGACAAAATAATTTAGAAGAAGACTACATTCGCCAAAGCACGTTAAGAGAGAGTCATGAGCCATCATCTATCACCTGCCAAACAAACAAGCAAGTTATGAATAGAATGATCCCAGAAAGTAATTTCTTCTAACATTTCTAGATGTGAAGTCATTGATAATAGCATCAACATCAATCTGATCCAACATAGCCTTCTCAATGCATAAAGTGACTAGACCATTCAACCTTTCATGTGACATTGATGACTTCAAATAGTTCTTCAACTTGTCTGTCTCATATATAATAGATATCTTTATATAAAAAAGAAACTCATCTTACAACAAAGTCCAAGATTTTATTCTAGGTAGTGTAGATGTTTCATTGGAGACTTAGAGTGGCATTTAACAGATTAATCAAGGAACAAAAATTCAGAAAAATGTACCATGTGTGCAACAGTTATGTGAGGAGATTTCAATAGAACCATTTCAAAGTGAAGAAATTGAAGGCGAAATGGGCCATTACATGACTTTGATAGCTGGCCCAACTAATCATTAATTAACTATATTCAGTTATCAGTACATAGGCTATATCATACATGCATACATACTAATATATATGGACTAGGGCCCCTAGCTTTCGTGAACCCTAGGCAGTTGCCCCTGCTGCCCAGGTCTAGGCTCGGCCCTAGGTAGTAGTACCTTTTCAATGACAAAATTAGCTACATGACACTGAACTTTTCCAACATACGCTCTAGGGCACTGAAAATCTATGCTTTTACTGAAACACATTAACTTTCATGGCTCTTTATCGTAGAACACCGACCCATCATAATACGATATTTGGCCGAGTCGGAGAGAGTCTTTCTTTTGTAAATGACGGACGGCTCCCTTAAACCTTAACCTAGGGGCGGACCCACCCTTCAGGTGAGCTTGGGCGGTCACCCTTGGCGGCCCCTCCTCGCTCGGCTCCTCCTCGTCTAGAGCAGCTCTGTAGCATGGTGACCTGTAGAGACTTGAAGTCAAGTAGTTGGCGCGACGCCAAGCTGCCTAATTGGGCTTTGGCCCAGCAGCCAACAGCCCAACACTCAACAGTGGAACTGTCTAGTGCAGTACTATAGTGAGTAAAGTCTCTAACATGCGAGCGGGCCAGTGGGCGAGCAGCAGTGCAGGCGCAGGCCGCGTAGCCAAGCGAGCAACAAAGGCCAGAGGGCACCGCTAACCCTAGATGCCAGAGATGAAGAGAGCAGGGAAGTAGAGGAAGGCATTGACACAAGCCCAAGCGGTACTTCGATCGAGTCCCAAGTTGTCGACAAAGAAGCAGTGGCCAACGACCCCATTATTTTCAAGATCTGGAAGTAGATCAAGAAGGTTGGTTGCTTTTATTCGCAATTTCACATTGGCTAGTCTTCCACAATCACTAAAAAACTGCATGATTTTGACAGCAATAAGGAATTTTTATTCGACTATATGAATAGCAAGTAGAAAGAAGGAACTAACTTGAAAATCGATCCATTAGATTTATAATCTTTGTAGTTACTGGATTACTTTGTACCAGCCAGTCCAGAAGACCACAGCAAGTGGTGATGTTTGCGCAGCAGTGGCCAAGTCTGAAGTCTAGACTATAGTGGGCGTATCTGCTGGTTTGTATCTTGCCTCTTTTAATTTAGCTTTTCCTTTTTTTCCATGTTCCTAGATTGACATCTTCTATTGGGATGATGATCTGTGATGTGCAATGTTTCTAAATTCTAATTACAACCAGTGATGTGAACCCTGATACAACATGTTTGTAGGTTGGTCATACATAGTTCAATCTTTCTGTGAGGATAGGACAACAAAGGCAGTCTTACAGAAATACTCATTCTACCATTTAGGCCTCCATGATAACAAAGGCAATTGGGATCTATCAGTGCAGTATGTGAAGTATAATTGATGTTGGTAATCTTGCATATGTGAACATGCTATCCACAATAGTATGCCATAACCTCAAATCCTCATAGTAGTATGCTATCCATTGAGTGGAGATTACTGAGTAGATACATGTAATAGGTGTATGCAAATCTTGTATAAGTGAAAATGCTATCCACAATAGTATGATATCCATCGAGTTGAGATTAATGAATAGATGATCAAATCCTCACAATTTGGAACATGCCTTATATAATCAATGCATGATAACAAATAAATCTCACTTCACAAGAATGTTTCAGTTCGCAATTCAACAATTCATCACCAGAAATTAAGACTAATAAGTGAGAATAAAGTCAACATTGAATAGCAAACGTACCGGTGAGGGAGGGGAGGAAGAAGGTGGTGAGAGGCAGCAGATCCGGCCAACACAAGCAGGGATGGCAAGGAGGGGAGGCGGCAGGTTTGATCCACTCACCACAGGCTTCCAATTGGATGCAACACCTCAGATCTGGTGTCCGCCGGCGTCTGGACACCGATAGGCTAGATCTGGTCACCACCGCACCTTACCATGCACCATGATGGCAGATTGATGGAATGGGGGTTAGATCCGACGCAAAGCAGAGGGACAAGGCACGAAGAGGGCAAAAGGGAGACGGAGAGGAGCCACCTGTGTGAGGCGAGCCAGCGGCGGTGATAGGGGAGGTGAGGTCGCCCTTCCCTATGTCAAGACCCCCATCAAATCAGATTGACAGAGAGGAGGAAATCAGGGAGGAAATATGGAAGGAGAGGTGGCACCTTGTGGATCTTCAAAGCCAACGATGTGGATAGGAGAGGCAGGTGGGAACATTGAGGAAAGAGGTGCCGTTGATGCTCGAGAGGATACGGGGTGACGCCCTTTTCCACGAGAGGAGGGGAGGCCCAACGCCGAGAGGGTGAGCGCACACAGCACGAGTGCACAAGGGCATCGTGTACCGTATCGTTCGGCTGTTTTTGCTGAATGGTTTGGTTCGGTATCAACATGGAATATTCCTTCAAATGGTACCAGTGCGTCCAGGATGGCTTCGTTCAGTTCGTCCAACCAAACGCGTGAACCAGGGTATATCCCGAACGATCCAATCTAAGTACCACCTCATACACCCATCCAAACGGCCCCTTAGATGACGATGTGCTCCATTACAAACATGATATGCATTTATGCAGCGATAGAGATGTATTGGCAAAATTCGAATTTTCTCAGGACTTTAGTTAATTACCCCGTATATTTTAGTGGGTGGTAATGCTTCTTCTTCGTCTTCTAGAGAGTACAAGAGGGAAGCACACCACACACATGCACACGCGTGTGTTCCACTACACATGTTAGGAATTTTGTGGAGCCTCTAGGGTCTTACGAAATGATGGCATGTGTTTTCCCTTGAACGTATATGTATGTACTCTAATTAAGGCCTTGTTCTAAACAATTTCTGGCTTTTGGATTTTAGAAGTCAGCTTTTGAACAGAGTGGCTTGTCAAGGTGGTTTCTATAAGTTGCTTATAGTGGTCACTATAGGGAGCTGCTTTGAACGGAGTGCCTTCTTTATGCGAGTGTACTTTACTCCCTTAGTCTTTTTCATAATCAATCAGAAAACAAAAACCACAACACTTTTAAACATGACCTAAATAAGGCACATCACATCAATCATAGGATCAAATCTGAATAGATGAGAATGAACACTCTCACTCCTACCATCTATGCTTCTTTTTCACGTTGCTCTTTTGTTTCTTGTATGCCCTTGTTTAAGGCCCTACTCTATTGGGCTTCAAGCTTCAGCTTTTTTCACTGTTTGGTAATTCCTTTGTCCATGTTTATAAGGGTCATTTTCTCTTAGCACATAGACAAGGAGATAGTGAAAATGGCTAGATTACCCCTAATTATTATCTCTAAGTACTATATTCAATACATGCATGTAGAAAATAACAAATAAAGTTGCATATTTATTAGGTGTATAAAGGTAACATCACACTAATTTTACATTAGAACATGAAATACGCTTTATATTTATGGATAAGACCATTTAAAAATATGTCCTATAAATTTGGATGGAAAGAGTATCGTTTGACGCATATTTTTGTATTGTAGTTGTTGCTACCTTTTTAAGCGTAATAATTTTTTTAAAAATGTAAAAGGAGTCATATCATTATGGACAATGTAAAAGAATAAGGGAAAAATACAAAAAAGTCTAAAAATAAAAAAAAAGAAAAAGACGAAAATAAAAACCTATAAACTATAAGCTTAAGTCCAATGGAACTGGGCTGAGTCCATTTTTTAAGTACATGAAGAGAACAAATCGTGCGCCTTCTGTGACGACAAAAGTACTTGAAAGGTAAAACCCCTCCCCTAAAAACTACTCTCAAGTTGAGTGAATTATTGTCCTTGTGCCACGATATGGTTGGATTATCGTGCAAGAGGGAGTAAATCATCACTAGTCATCTCAATTATCATGCCTAGAAAGACTATATGAACACACTTTCTTGAGCAAACAGGATTTGATGGTCCTGGCTATACTTCCAGCCATTCGATCACAGGAGAGAAAAGTACTGCTTGAGCTCATCACCTCATGTAGTTAGCATTTTTTTAGCTCATAATTGAGCGCATTATATAGGTCGTGGTAGACAATCGATCGCAGTGTAGATGTCTAAACCAGCGGTCGAGGGCATGCTTTTAGTCAACAAGAAAAGTTTGCCTCCATTGACGGTTTAAGTAAACAACTGTTAGCTTAAACAGTAATTTACCATGTGTGACAACGAAAAAGGAAGAATTAACATGGGACGCTATGGGATACGAGGAAACTTTCAACACAGTTTACCGTACCGTGCATGGATTTACTTTGCCACGATGTCTCCTCTCTCTCTCTCTCTCTGGGAAAAAAAATAGAATTTGCCACTTCATTCATCGACATTTCAAGATTTGCAATCCATTATCTTTAGACCCATATGTGAGTGAAATATTGAATAATACATTCTAAAGTGGCAATAAATAGTGTGGCAAATAATGAATTCTCCCTTTTGAGATGGAACTCTTTGGCTAGTTGGTCATGCACATAAGTGCAGTATAACATGAAGCAAATGAAAATATAACAGTGGCGTGGCGTAGTCAATGTGCCAGCTCAATTGTACATGAGATATATGCCCATGACGAGTAGTACGTATGTACACTAGGTGATCGAAACTGAACAGGTCTCAACTGCAAGCTGCTGCCTACGGCGACGAGCTCATCTCCTTCTGCTGCAACTACGGTGCATCTTGGGGAGGTTTTGCGAGTTAAATGAGCAGAAAATTACTTACTGCACGCGGTACTGTCTCGACACGAGTGTCAGGCAGAAGACAGACAGGCCGTATGACCAGTCTAAAATTGTTGTTTTTCCGGGTCGGCAAATGTCGAGATTCTCGCCTAGTTGCGCAAGTGGTCTAGAACAAGGTAACAGCAAGTGGAACATTAGCCTCCAACGTATCAAGCATCAACGAAGGAGCAAGCTCAACTCGTCAGTTGGTTACTCCTCCTCAACACGCAATGTTTATTTTTAAAGAATGCAGTGGTATCACATAACATAACATAACATAACCGGGGCGGAACTATCAACATTTACCGAGGGAAATAATACTCGGCCTACAGGTCTTGTCTGCAAAACATGCATGAACTCCTCCTGGCGAGTCACAGTTACAGTCTTGAAATGTTACTGATTCTTGAACGGCTTGTCCTAGAACGCACCTACTGGTACGGCCAATCTGTCAGCAACTCACCTTAGGCTTAACAATCACTACCTATGTTCTCCAAGAAGAAACAGGGGAGAAACTAGGGGTGGTGCCCGGTGTGCACCGGCACATCTAAAAAAATCCCAAGATCCACAAAGAGTATATGAATATTATAGCTAAATCGATTGTTTCTTTGTACCTTGATGGGGATTATTGTACAAGATTTTAGACTTTGTGTGAGGTGTACATCCTATTATAATTTTTCTAGATCCGCTACTGGGAAGAAACGGTGTTGCCTACTAAATTGCCACACATCAACGGATGATTAGGTCATATCACTATGAGCAAGATCAGGTCGCCGGCCAAAACTAGCCCGAGCAGAGCACGTTGGATGGCCATCGCACGATCGAACAGCGACCAATGCATGATGGACTCATGAGAATGACACATCGTCCACTCCGAATCGAAATAATTACCACACAGCAATTGCACATAGTTTTCAGCTCCCATTGAATAGCCCCAAATGATTGCCTCAAAAGAGCCCAATGCGAAAAGGAAAGTGCGTGCAAATCTCTCTCTCCCCAAGCCCCAAACAGAGTACAGCACGAAGGAACCAAGTGCGACTGCGACCAGACAGAGACAGTGCCGTGCGCCACACAGGAGCGTACTTATTTTTCCCTGAACCTTCGCCGCGTTCAGTGTACAGATCGAGCAGGGAGACAGGCAGACAGGCGGTACTGTATTATTGGTAGTGGATTTGTCTGTTTTTGTGAGGGCTGATCGAGGAGTACACCGAGTGCAAGCGTGATGTGTCCTGCATGGAAGCTTCAGAAGAGAGCTACCCCGGATACGAGCTGGGGGCAGTGGGGCTTGCGATCTGGCCTTGTCTTCCTGCAAATGCAATGCAGATCTAGTGGTGGCAGACTGATAGGTTTTCGGTTTTCTTTGGTTCTTGCGCCCAGGTGCAAATGGCAGCTGCACCTCCCCCTGTCTGCTTTCCATGCAGTTTCAAACTACTGAGGTGTGCCGCAGAGAATTTTTTTTGGCTCGATTCCAGCTGCCTTGAGTATTGCCGAGTAGATGATGACAAGACATGTATGTAGAAATTAGCCAAAATTTTGTAGTCAGCTGTCTTGGCAGCCAAGTTGTTTCACTAAATGTCAGAGACTGATTTCCACAAAGAAACATATGTATCCGTTCAAATCAACATCAATCTAGTCTATTTGTGTCTTACTGTAAGACAGTTTAAATTTAATAAGATATTAAAGTATCAAACCTATGCACTGGATTTGCTGCAAACAGCTACTGGTTGCGAACTCCAGTCTGCGCTGAAGCACACAAATTGCAAACTCGATCGGTTTCTCCTGTAACCATGAAGTTTCAGCAGATCTCTTGTATATTCTTTTCAGATGCATGCTGCAGGGCTGCCTGGAATCAGATTCCAGGATCCATCAGACCATCACTATTGTGTAGTAGTAGTAGTCCACTATTTTGTACTAGTTACCTATCAGCCTGATGAGTAGGCAACCTCCTGGCACAGTAGCCGGGTACACTTAAGACCAATAGAGAGGAGTCAAAATGCCACACGATTTTGCAAAAAAGCTGACATTGAAATGAACGTAGCTCCAAACTGGAAACGAATGGCCATTGGACAGGTCTTGTTGCGATCATGCTCCAGCTTTCGCTTTTGTGTTGGTGGTGGCGGTTTTTATATGGACATTATTGGGAGCGTGGGTGTGGCCATGGAGGAGGGAGCGAAGAAGAATCTTTCGAGCGCCTCTAATCTTGCTCTGTGCCACTTTAGATACCGTAGCTACACCATTCAGGTTCAGGTGCTGCGAAAGAAGGCAAGGAGCGCAGCCTCTGGCACTAGCTAGGCTGCAATAATTTTGTACTATAACCGCATCCCTTGGATCTGATAAGATTGTGAGAACCCCTTGTCTCTGGTCATCTATCATCGCCTTTCTTCTTTTTCTCTAGGAAAGATTGGCTTAGTTCATATTAGGATATCAACCATTTTGTAACAGAGGATTACGGACATGTTCTGATATTTTAGTGAACATAAGGACTGTGCAGAATTAATCACTAGCCTTCATACTTTTTCGCAACTAAATAATTCTTGGTTTACATACACCTACCTGATCTGTGTCGTCAATTCGAATTCTGAGAGTGAAAATAATTGCTTTTCGAAATGTTATGGACGTTATGGTCACAAAGAAAACCAGCAGAATATATCAGCAGCAGATGAATGGCAATAAGATATAATAATATCTTGTGTACAAGCTCGAGATATGATTAGTCCTTATTTTAGCAACATGATTGAGGGGCACTCCACATGCAAAAACTCCAGAAATGATGGAGATCTGGAAGGCATCTCTGATGTTATTTTTTTATAATCAACCTTTTCCTCCCTTTTTGTCTGTCGACAAATTTTTGTCAGGGTGATCACTGACGGCCACTTGTTGTCTTCTCCTCTGTTGATCATCTAGCGGTCCATGTGGAACTCTTCAGTCCTGTTTATGTTTTGGCTTCTTGGTGAAGAAATTTTTTTGTTGTAACTCAGCACAAAGAAGTCAAAGGAAGGGAAATTTGCAGTTAGAGCACATGAGAGACCATGTGGTCGTGCTCCATGAGAGTGATGAGTAATTGACAAGCGTTTAGGTCAGTCGAGTTTGGTTTGAGTGGTTCGGAGTCGAGTCGTTGCGTGGGCAACGGGCTCGGTCGAACTTTGGTCAAACCTGGTCATTTGGGCTTAGGATGCATATTCTAATGTTTTGACAGGTTTGGACTTCATATGTGGTAAGTGTAATGGTATTTATGCTTTCATGTATCGAGCGGTGCTATTTGACGTGATTCTTGTCTGTGTGACTGCAGGGTGTCGAAGCGGAGTCGTGGTGAGACACGAGGTGACCGGACTAGACGCAGGTGGCGTTGAGGTCAGAACGGTCGGATGTGTAGAAGACGGCGGAGATTCGATATGGTTGCGAGGCGTGCGAGGCAAGGAGCGTCGGAAGCTTCCCGGAAGGTGCAGGAAGGGCGAATCGGGAAATTCGCAAGGCTGCACAAGCGGGAGCGGGCTCCGTTGGATATAGCGGGCGTAACGGGGCGGAGACCCGTTAGCCAAGCGCTATAAAAGGAGAGGAGGGGCTGCATGCCCTCTTTGAGCACTTGGGTGGAATTAGGGTTTGTTAGAGTCAAAAGAGTCTTTAGTGGTTGCTTTAGGCTTTAGACTTTAGTTGTTGAGAGTGGGTAGTAGTGGCAGAGTAGTGCTCCCTCTGTTATCTACGATGTGTTCTAGATAGAACAAGTGGTGTTCATCCCCTCCAAGTATCCATGGGTGAGGATTGAGAGGTTGGAGAGGGATTGAGAGCTTGTAATCCTTTCTTTGTATCAAGTCGGGGTATCGGGACTCCTCTGTATTCATTGTGTTCCAAGAAATGAAATCTGAAGTTTGGTTTATATGTTCGTAGCCTCTGTTCTTCGTTTCTCCTTTTGCATGATTTCTTGACTTTCGTTGTTTTGAGTTCTTTGTTGCTAAGGAGTGCCAAAATGGGTTGCTATGATATGGGTGATACTCAAAAGCCATTTGGCTATTTAATCCCAAGAGCAAACCGAGTTTGATTCTCAGATTTCAGTTTTGGCTTCCTCTGTTCATGATTTTTGGGCTTCTAGGTTTTTGATGCCATTCTTGATTCCCTTGGAGAAATGGCATGAAATTTGATCTGGATTGTCCCATGGCTATTGTTTCCTTGTCTGCAAAATTTCATTAGCAAAGGATCAATGGTTTAGGAGAAATTTGGCCTTTTTGGTTCAGCTCGTGCAAAATTTCAGAATTGTGTCTTTTCTAGGGTTTTGAGTTAATTCTTGATTCCCTTTGCAAGATGACTTGAAACTTGGTATCCAGAGTCTTAAGACTATCTATGAGATATCTGGAAAGTCTCATTAGCAAAGGATTTGAGACCATGAAGAAATTTGGGTTTTTGAGTGCTCCTCTCTGAATATTTTCAGATTTCAGTCCTTTCTTCTTTTTGGGGCTGTTCTTAATTCCCTTGTCGAAAATTGACGAAACTTGGCATGAAGATTCCTATGGCTATTGAGTAGCTATCCTCAAAGTTTCGTGGCCAAATATTCAAGGATTGAGTGGGAATTTAAGTTTTTGTAGCTGCTGCCAGTAACTTTCAGTTTCTTGTGCAAATCTGAATTTCCTCTTGTTGAGTTGGATTTTTGTGGTCTCTTAGGTTCCTTGGGCTGGTATAATCATTTCCTTGTTATACTGGACCAAGAGAACAAATGGAAGTCTCAATTCCTTTGGTTTTGTGAAGCTTCAAGCCTTATCTTCTGAAAAATCAGGTTTCTGGAATGTTTGCCCAAGGAACGGTCTGATTTGTGCTTGTCGTGGGTTGAGTTTTTCGAGAGTGTCGAGCATCATTCACCCCCCCTCTGTCGCTATTTCGGTCCAACAGCACATGCATGTAGTCTCCAATGGTTTGATGTGAATTACACTGACGTCTCTTTTGCTATTTCTCTTGGAGAAGCATATAAGCACCTTACTTCAATTAAGGTGTATATCTCCTCAAAGAAGCAGAATACCTTTCAGTTTTCAAAGCTGTTCAGACAGCCAGTCACAAGCTACAACTCACAACACTAGAGCCTCCTCAAAAGACAATTTAGACAATTGCACAGATGCTAAGACAGTACTAGTTCTTTCCTAGCAGTGCGGGTAGCGGCCCACGGTTTCCTCAGACTGTAGAGTAGTAGACTCCCATGGTACTTGAAAAGTTGAAAGGCAAATTCATTTCCTCTTGAAAAACAAACTCCAATTTTGCGTCCTCCTGATCCAGTCCAATCTGAGACAGCAACGACTGCAATGACATAGCCAGAAGCAGACGCTGAACCATCTTTCACTTCAGATGGGAAAGTAGAGATCTTTTGTCTTTGGCTTAGTTTAGCACCCTTAATGTGCGTGTCAGGAGAAACAAATACGGATGGTTAGGTTCCCATGGCCGTCCGTCAAAAGCTCTGCATCCCAGTCTAACCGCGCGACAGATCGATCACCCCAATGAAGAAGAGCCTTGTTTTCTTTTGGTTTTTGGCCATGACCTCCAAACCAACGACAAACATGTGATGATGCGAACAACCAGTCGATGCCGCAACAACTCTCGCGAGTAGGCATCAACAAATAAGTGTGCCTCCTTTTTCTGCTTCTTTTCCCCCTCTGAGAAGTAGTCGAAGAACAAGCCCCATTATGGAATCCAACACGTTCTAAAAGATTGGTTAAAGAAAGCGAACTCTTTTCTGCATCTGCTGGTAGTGGCAAATCATAATCGCCTTCTTTACTTCGTGAATTGTTCAAGACATGCTACGCGAGTAACGCATTATGTGTGACTCTGCATTTACCGCTGGTAACCATATCTACTTTGTTATTTGTGTGGTTTTACTTTAGTGACATATTGATGGCGCCCCACACCATATCTTTGTTTTGTGGCTACAAATTCTTGTGTGATCGTGTATTTTAAGATAACTGTTTGTAAGTGGTTTTCTACGTTTCATTTTTTTTCATTCCTAATTTTACAAAAAGGCGTGTAGGCACATTGAGGCTCTTGAGGTCAAGATCAAGCATGGTGGAGGCGCTTCATGAGTCAGTCTGCCTCTTGGGGTCTAGTAGTCCAGAGTCGTGCTTTGCTTGTGCATTTAGTACTTTTGAGCATTTTGACTTGTCTAGTAGGACTACAAGTGTCTCTTGTAAAACTAGTTAATTAGTGGAGTAGCAACTTAAATATATGAAGAAACGATCATCACCTCCGTTTGGGCCTTTCACCACTTGCACCTGCCTCGTGCTAACTTGTCGATGATGCAGTGCAGAATCTCCTTGGCTCATTGTCAAGTTATCCGCAGCCGTAAATTACTGGCTAACTAGTACTAGTGGTCAGTGGACTAGTTCGGTCCATCCATGTCATTTCGAATGACTCGTCGCAACAACGAATGAACAAAATGACCAGACTTTTCGACGGCTTGGTCGCGCTTGGCATTGTCGACGTTAGCAGTTTATTCTTGTAGCTTAAAAGCGTGATTGCGTGGATGTGAATGCGAAACCGACAAAGCCATAAAAAAAGCACAATGCTTTGCTTAATGACACCAAACGCTGCTTCTATAGAGAACTTGGTGAGCAACAAGGTAATGCACTAATGCCCATCGCCAATAGCCAGACGTATCAAACTGTAACCGTGATCTAGGCCCGTCTGAAAACGGATGAATTTTCTGGTTTCCACGAAAATTGGACGATTTCCTTGTGACATCCTGCGTTCTAAACGGGACCTAACGGTGTTGAGAATGCACCTTAGAATTCAGCGGAGCGTCCAGAATCCATATTTGTTGCTAATAGGGTTACATGGGACTTAGGGGGTGTTTGGTTGAAAGATGTAAGTTGTCAAATGCCTTGGGTAAGTTCCACCGAATGAGGCTAGTGTTTGATTCATAGTCACAATCGTGATGTGCTATGCTTTCTTAGCCATCTGATCTTCTCATTGTACGCTAATTTCTATGCCAAATTTTGACACAAGTAGCTCATGATTTGTCGGCCAGAAAATGTATGAAATACCGCACTTTACCACAGTTTAATGGCAAAGTACGGTTGCGTTAATTTGTGTCCTTTGTCACGTCTAAACTGTTACTTCAGAGCAGTGGTCCAACCCTCTCAAGAAAGAAAAAAAAAGGAGTGTAGTAGTCGAGACTATCTTGTGGACCTGGCCGCCAGCAGATACACAGTACAGACTTACAGTACTAGTCGGTAATGGTATGAATGTGATACTTTGATCATGTATGATATTCCTGACCTCTTGGAAGGCTGGTGCCGTTTCTTTGGCAGGTTTTATACCATAGCAATTAAAAATATACTGTATCTTATGTTAGTTTTTTAATATAATTAAATTTTTAAAAAATAAAAAAGTAAAATCTTCACAAACAATATAAAAAAGTAAGGAGGAAAAAAGAAAAAATATATAAAAACTAAAACAAAATAAAATTAAAAAGTTAGAAGATAGAAATAGCCGTGCGTGCTGCCACCGCACAAGCTTTACCATGTGGGCAGCACACGTTTTTCTTGTGCCCCGTGCGCGGATGCACAGCGAGGCGGCGGCGATGCGACGAGACGCACGACCGGGCGCGCGGCGTGTGAAGTGACAGCCTGGGGTTCGGTCGGACAGCCGGGCCGCGTGCCCGTTTTTCTTGGCGAACGGAACGGGCTCGCCGCGCTGCGCTGTGGAAGTGCGTGTGGATGGAGGAGGAGCCCGCCGACGTCGGACGCGTCCTACGGTCGTGCCCCCGTTGTTACTCTACGCTTCCGCCACAACCATCGCGCGATATCTCGTTGGTAATGCTACTGGACTCGTTTTAGCGGTCCCAAACCATCGGCTTATTGCCCTATTGGGCTAACTCCAGTCCCACCAATGTTGGATTGTTGGGAAAAGTGCGGCACTAGCCCAATGCGAACATGGGCTTGAGCTCGCGAACCGTTTCCGTTGCTTCTGTGTGCTACTAGTACTGCTACAACACGAATTTTTGGGCATGTTCTTTAAGTCAAAAGCTGATGGCTTTTGGATTTTGTTACAGTACCTAACTTTCAAATGGAGTATTTTCTCAAGACGGGGTTTACAAGTTAAACGATCTACACGTTAAAAGCTCAATATCTGTACCAGCCAAAATCGTAAGTGAGTATCTGTCTCTCCGTAATCTGTACCGTAAACAGTCAAAATTCAAAAATTTCAGCCAAAAGCCAAAAGCCGCAGCCGAAAAGAACAGGCCCTTTATCTGCAGCAGATTCGAATCCGGCAAGTTGCTATGTGAACTGGAACTACTGATCCGGGCCGGCAATACTACGATGAAAAAGGGTACTACTCCAGCATGAGTTGGGAGATTGAAAGCTGTGAAGACAGACGAAACGGAGGGAGTACTTAGCCCGCATGTGCTAGCTTTATGTCAAATTCTAAAGTGTTGTCTTTTGGTTTTCGGCTATGAATTTTAGCTTTTGGCTAATTGGAAAAGAGATTGAGAAAGTAAGAGATACTCGTATTGAAAAGTCACTCTATTTAAAACGGCTTCTACATTGACTCCTACAAAGAGTTTATAGAAACTACATTTAGAATTCGCTCTATTAAAAAAGCCGGCTTTTAAAAGTCAAAAGACAAAATCTGTTTGAAACAGTACCTTAGAAAATCTGTACAGTATTCCGTGTGTAGAGAGATCTTCCAGCTTCAGGATGTGTGAACATCAGAAACAGGTTCATGAGAACACCTGCTTGTATGAGCGACTAGTCGATAACTCGGAACTCAATTTAACCATCTTTTTCAGCAACACACTTCAAGTTGATAAAGCAGTACACTTCTTTTCTAATTAAGTAAACCAAACAGTGCAAATAAACAGCTAAACGCAACTGGTCCATCTACTCAATCACTCGCCCATGAAAGCGCTAGCCCTCAGGAATTCAAGACAGTTCGACAAGTTGTGCAAACCGGCAATCGATCGATCTACACGCATTGCCAGCTTCACCTCAGCTTCCAATGAATCAGCGTCCTCCAGAATGGACACCGAAGAAGTTGTAGAACGGCAGCGCCTTGCCGTTCGGGCTCTCCGACTCCCCGGAGAACGAAGCGGACGAGGACGGCGTCGGCGTCAGGGAGGCGCTCCCGGTGCGGCGCGCCTTGTCGGGCAGCAGGAACGTGGGCTGCAGCGGGAACAGCTGCAGGGTCTCGCGGCCGGCGCCGCCGACGTCCGCTGCCCCACCGCCGCCGTTGGCTGGCGGGAAGTTCAGCACGTGCAGTGGAGTGCCTGCGTTGTTCGGAGCTGGCTGCAGGTACATGGTGGTTGGGGCCTGCACCGGGTACAGTACTGGCATCTGCGGATGCGGGTAGTAGGCCGCATTTGCCGCGCCCTGTGGAGCTGTCATGTAGCATGGTGGCCTGTACATCACTGCAAGAAATGTTCATAAATCCAATGGAAAAAATGTCAGTATGTTCCTCACAGATACTCCATGTATAAGTCATGCAGATCAGACGTCCTCGCGCTGTTTTTGTTCATACTCAAGAGTCACGAAGGATGAAGTTTACAGGATCTACTAAGTGCAATATATGTCGAAATGAAGCATTGGAAAACGGAAAATCATGGTTTATGATCATCTCAAAGGAACAAAAAGGAAATGCTAAACAACACTACTCGCTGCTGGATTGGTTGACACCTGTATGGACCCCGTGGGACCCTTTTTTACCGGCCTACATTATGAGATGGCAGGGCAGCATTTCTTGGATGGGAAAGGAAGCAGGTAAGGAATGATGTGGAAGGCTGTGTCTGGCCGTTTCGGTGGTATCGATGGCCATTTGCTTCAAACCGGGGGCATGCATGCACAGCGCTCAGAAGATCGGCCTGTTCTGTTAATCTTTTAGTCGTTTTTTGATTTTGATTTCTAAACCTATACTATTTATCAGATAAACTTTTATTTCTAATTCTATATTATTTATCAGATCTATTGATCACGGCTTAAACAAATACACAAATACAACCTAAGGGAGCTACAAAATGTAGCAGCAGAATCAGCTACATAGGCAGGCAACGTTAAATCGTGTGACCACTACCGAGGGTTTCTCTGCCCCGCTGACACTGTACAGGACCGGGGTAGAGGAGCAAAGACAGGTGATGTGTGTGAGAGAGAGTAAAAATACTCGCTCGTTAAAAATATATAATATTTTAGAAAGTATGAAGTCAAATTTTCTTACCTTTAGTTGCTAATATATAAAAAAACTATTTAGATTGATTACGTGAAAATAGATCGTTTGATTAGTCATGAAAAAATTTATAGTATAATAATTTTATATTATTTTATGAATATATATTTATATAAAAATTAGTGATTAAATTTGTATATTAGATACCTATCGATGTCGAAAACAACGTATATTATTGAATAGAGAGAGTACTCTGCAATCTGTATATGGGAGAAAAGACCAGCAAGCAGCAACATTATTACATAACGATTACATTGCATATACAGGGTCATTATATTGAAAGCAAGCTTGTGCATGTGATTAACGCATGAAGGAATAAGCACAAAATAGACAGCTAGTACAACCGTATGTCACATCATGTCGCTGCAACTATGGTCATTGGCCGGCCAGTTTTCATTCTACCCGCGCTGCTACGCACAGAAAACTTTCTTATGTAGAAACGCCCACGAAAATATTGCCATTTGTCCATGCATGAAATGAAAGAGCAGAAAAGTCACCAGATCCAGTTTGACCACCACATGCATAGACGCCGTGAATTGAAACAAGTCATAAATCCCAACTCCAATAGTATTATCTTAGTTACCTCTTAGTTATATTAAATAAATAAAATTTTACGTAAAAGAAAGAGGAGGTAAGGTTTAATAATATATTATTTCTTATGCAAGAGACGATTTAACTCTGTAAACTAACGTAAATAGTGAGATAGTGTGAGATTAAAAAAGTTATGATAAAAATAATAGTAAAATAGTTAAAAAATGATTTATTATTGAAGAAGATGCCTCTAATATTGCCTTGGATAAGATAAAAATCTTAGAGATAATATTAAAAATATATACTATTATACATATCCTAAATTCCATATGTAAAGCTAATGAAGGAAACGCGCACATGCAGGAGCTAATCAACAGGCACATGCCAAAAGAAAATTTAATAACTGACATTAAAAGTAGCAGTTCATGCGTACCACCACTGCTGCATGCAGGAGGCGCCGGCGCCGGCGGCGGCATCGTGATCTGCGACGCCGGCAGAGCGACGGGGAAATGCTGCGCGGTGGCCCTGTGGAGCACGGGCAGCGGCGGTGGCCGGCGAAGGAGCTTGCTGAAGTAGTCGAAGCTCTGCTGCTTCTGCTTCTGGCGCTGGCGGGCCTTGTGGTTCTGGAACCAGTAGAAGACGTTCTTGCCCTCGATGTGGCCGTGCTCCCGCAGCCTGGCCGTGATCTGCTGTATCTGCTCCGCAGTGGGCGTGCGCAGCCCCTGGCCGTACAGCCCCTCCAGCACGGCGATCTGCTCCTTGGTCGGCGTCCACCGCGCGTTCGCCAGCGCGGCCTCCGCGGCGGAGTTCGGGGACAGCGGCGGGGAAAAGCTCGCTTGGTGACGGGCGCCGTCTTGCGGAATCTCCATGGCTAGCTCGAGGAGGAGGCCGTGCGTTTGTGTGCGCTTCCGCTGTGCGGGTGCGTGGTTTTAAGCGTGCATGAGAGCGTGAGGCTGGGGGGGCAGAGCGCGTGCGCGGCAACGGCAGGAGGAGGGGTTTCGTGCTGCGCTAGCCGTCGCCTTGCGGTCAAGGGGGCGCGAGGAGAGAGGCGCAGGGTACGTAGCAAAGCATATATCCTCATGTGTCTCTGCCTTGTACCGCGCGTGCGCGATCACGACAACTTCATACTACTAGTGTCTACGACCTTATCAGGTGCATGCATGCACAGTTGTACGTGCTGCATGATGCACTGGCACGTACTCCGGTGTCGTGTGACGGTGGCACGCGTGGAGCGTGCGCGCACGCACGTAGCCAGCAAGGCGAGCGTTACGTTTTTACCTGGAAATTAACTTCGTGCCAGTGAAGGATATGTAACGGCCGGTGCAGCACATCAGGCGTGCTCCGTGTACGTGGATCCATTCGGATGCATGCCTTGTAGTACGCACACTCCAGTATGAAAAGGAAACAGTGTAGTACGAGCAAGGCTAATAATACAGCCAGCAAGCGGGCTGTAAGGTTTCTTGCAGCCTTCTCCTAGCCCACCCATATAGTAGTTAGCTCTTCATCATTAATACATGGCCCACCTGTCTCTCTCACAAAGTTTCTTGATTCTTGTGTCCAAGCCGGCTGTAAGCTTGCAGCCCGCTTATCCTCTCTCTCCTCCCTTCTCTCCTACACGTCAGCATTTAGCCAGCTTACAGCCGATTATTATACTTGCTCTACTAGGCTACCAGCAGATGTAAATTCTGTGAGAAGACTTTACCTGTGGGTATTTTTCGAGTTTTCTACCACGTACCGTTCATGCCATTGGAAAAGGAGCGAGTATGTGTGTGTGTGTGGTATGACGTGGGCTCTGAAAACAATGCGGGAGTAAGCGGCTGCGGAGAAGAGCATGCACGCGACCAGGGTTTGTACAGTGCCAAGGAATGGCTGGCCGGCCGCTTGCCTTTGAGAGAGGCGGCCTGTAGGAGAGTTCTGGTACGTACGTACAGCTCGGTGCTCCGATACTCCTCATCCTCGGGAATGATAGGAATTCTTCGCCTGTGCTACTGGGCTATTCGTTTTACGGGTGAGATTTCGTGTGTTTAGCCTGTTTTGGTAGTAGCATATCACTGCATCAGTCGAACGAACGCTTGCTTCTTATGCGTGTGCAAATGCATGCATGCGCTTCCAGTTTTGATGCCTCCGTGAGCCACTTTGGGAGTGAAGCTTGACTAAAGCTAGTACTAGTCTGATGAAAAAAAATTTGGGAGTGAAGCTTGACTAAAGCTGGATTGTGTTGTTCCGTCGCATTACTTACGTTGGAGTAGCAGCTATATTTGCAAAGAAATGGAGCGTTTGATTGGGCACGAAAACTTATGCTTGCTCCGAGAAACCTATGCCCGCCGCCCGTTAGTCGATTTTTTGCGGAAAATAGTCGGCGAAGGGCTTGAGCCACTCAACGACATAAATGCACGAAATCCATTTCACGCCTGCCATGAGATTTTGTGAGAGTGTGGGTCAATGTGGCAAATAGCCATGCAAGCTGTCGCATATTGCTTGCAGCAAACATATGCATACAATCAAAGATGTAAAAGGACAAACCAAGGGTCACTAGATCTACTAAACTTTTGCTTAACCAAAGGGAATAGGTTAGAGCAGTCCCAATGGGCATTAATGGTAGTTTCTATCTTCATTAAATGAGAAGCCACCTAAGCAAAAATGCTGACATGGCAGGTCAATAAATGAGGAAAGAGGGAGAAATCAGAGGAAACTGTTTCTTCATCAGGAAACGGCGTCGGCTCTTGAGCCGAGAGAGGAAGAAACTGCAAATTCGCCATTGGGAGGAAACCAGTAGTTTCGATAGATGGGGCCCACGATGGGTGCTCCCTCGTCGCGCACGCCTGCGACGCTGCGCGCTTCCTCGCCGGCCACCATGCACGCTCGCCTCGCCAGCCGCCGAGCGCTCGCCTGTGACGCTGCGCGCTTCCTCGCCGGCCGCCATGCGCGCTCACCTCTGCTGCGCCGGGAGCTTGCCTGCGCCGCCGCGGGAGCACGCACGCGCGGCCGCGGGAGCTCGCCTGCGCCGCCGTGCGCGGGAGCTCGCACCCGCCGTCGCTCTCGCCCGAACTTGGGTGCCGCGCTCTGACCGGAGTAGGGGCCGACGGAGACGAGCGCACGGACGAGGAGGGCGGCGAGGGAGATGAGGAGGGCGGTGGCGAGGGGCGGCGCAGGGGAGTGCCATGGGAGGCGAGCGGCGGTGGGTGGGTCTGAGGCGAGCGTCGATGGGTGGACTGGCGTCGGTGGATCTTGGAGTTTTTTTTGAGCTCTTGGGTGGATCTTGGAGTTGGGAGAGAGAAAGAAAAAAAAGACAATATTTATTATGCGAAGACACTGCATTGTGTGAGGTAGTTTCTATAGATGATTTTTGCTGACATAGCTGCTATGGAAACCGTGCGTAGTTTCCAGCATTGGGACTGCCCTTACCAACAAAGGTTAACTACTCTAGATAAGACGAGGGTAGTATTAAAGATAATTTTGCTGTGTCTGCATGCTGTGTGCATGGTAATCAGCTACTCATGAGCTTACAACACAAAGAAGAGGGAAGGCCTGGTTTATATGGGGACAGAGGGACGCCATGGCTTTACTGTAGAGAGACGGTAGGCCATTATAGGTAGGGATTGAAACGGCAAGGCACATTGGGAAATGGAGAGAGAGAGAGAGAGAGAGAGAGAGAGAGAGAGAGAGAGAGATGAATGTAGTGTAGGACAGTAGTAGAAGTAAAGGAGAGTATTGTATGCGTTGTGTTGTGTTGGGGACATGCATGCGAGGGGTGTAATGCGAGAGGGCAGACCAGACGGTTCAGGAGGCGGATATTGAGAATATCGCTTCCCGTTTCCCCGTAATGTGCAAGAGCCGAGACGCTAGCAGCCTGTGTCACATTACTCCTCGCTCACAAGGGAGGGAGACGCTGCAAATTGGCGCTTGCTGCGTTGGGAAACGCCATGCGTAGCTTTGTAGTAGCAGAGCTGAGGCTACGCCGCGCCTGAGCCAATCGCCTCCGAGTCAGAGCGAGAGAGCATCTGACTAGATAGAACATGGATTGACTTTTATTCATGACAAATCTGCCCAAAAGATTTGAACTGGGATCGTCGCTGATCCGAATTAAAAAAAATGTTGCCTGCTCTGGTTGGGAAAAGATTAGGCAAAGCCTGGGCAATCAAAACCGGAGTGATAGTGAGCCATCGGTAGTACGAAACCGTAAGATCCAAAGCCCGTGTTGCTGTTCTGCTAGACGCCGGTGGAAGGCGACATGAGGCATCCGAGTTAAAACCCTAAAATTCCGGACATGGAGCGCAACAGTGCGTGTGACGTGAGTAGGAGCAGCTTATCAAACAAAACACTTGGACAGCTCTTGGAACAGACATTCTGAATGGATAAAAAACGAACACGAGAAGCAAATGTACAGCGAAGTTTTCAGGGACCATCGTATTTTTCTGAGTTGATTGGCATCGTCCCCAGCACTACCCAAGATTCCACGTAGACACCTTAAATTTGGAAGTGGAGAATTCACGATTGCCACCAATGCTCTTCAATTACGTGCATTTGACATCATATGAAGCAAACTTCTGTGGTGCCGGTGCTGCTGGAAAGGCGAAAAACAGATTTGTTTTTTTTTCCTCTGCTACACTGGCAAGGGTCAACGGGTTTTACGAAGACCAAATCCCAATGACTACTTTACCGTTCAACAAAAAGTAGAGTGAAAAGAATTTGCACTCGCCGTAGGCTTCGTCGTCAGCCACCTACAGAAAATTGCTTCTTTCTTTAGACGTGTCTCAAATTGCATATCTTTGTGGCGGCAAATATGCGATTATTCTAACGTTGAAATGTTAGTGTACCGTGTGGTGATATTTCTACCCAACTCTAGCCCCTTTGTTCAATCAATACTTGAAGTTGTAGGATTCTAAAAAAAAGAACTAAGGCATTGTTTAGATGTAGGAGATTAGGGTGGTGATCGGTTCGGCTGAAAAGCTCATGGCTTATGGCTGAAAACACTGTAGCTGGCTGAAAAAAGCACTGTAGCTGACAGAGGCTTATTTAGCATAATTAAGTTTAAAAAAATTTAAAAATATAAAAAATATGTTAGCCCATTACGTATAATACAAACAAATACGGGAAAAAAAGAACCGGCAAAAAAGCTCAACAAAAAGTCAAAGTTCAGAAAAAGACGAAACTTATAAATAGTGAAAAATAAGCCAGAAGCCGAAGCCGAGTTGATCAGTACCCGACCAGTAGTAATAAGATCGAAAGCGGGCGATGCATTGGCTAGTCTCTATACTAAAATTTCACCTATCCTACAAACACAGTACAAAAAAAAAAATACTTCTATACTTCTATTGCACTAGCTAACAGCCTAGCGAAAGCAATTCTATCGTAGCGAAAGCCATCTTCAGTTTCGGCTAGCTTTGACAGTTTCTGCTTCCTGTCATATTCTCGCCATCCGCTTGATGTTAGTAGCTCCTTTTCTTTTTCATTTTTTTTAAAGCAGTCAGCCACATATGAACGCAAGTAGCTAACGGAACAAAGTTAATTGACATGTTCGATTCAGAACTCATGTATCGAGTGTGTAGAACGTTTCTACTAGAAGCACACGCGTTTTCACTAGAGAACAGAAGAAATGAAATACCTCCAGTATTTAAAAACTGGTCCCTGTCAACAGATTAACTATAAAAACTGAAAATGTGCTATTTTATTTCGCGCAGTGTTTTGTTAGTGCCATTCTGCTTGAAATTGTTGCTGTATTGCGCAAATGCATAGACCTTCGGATATCACACTGGCAAAACTGCCTACCACCAGCATTGTACGAATTTTTTCAAAAAAGTACCACAACCGTTCATTACCAGTTCGCCAAAAGAATTCCTTTTGAAAGAACATACAAATGCAAGCAGTACACAATAGCAGCAACCACCGACCAATCAACTCTTGATAGGTAGGGGTACTAAGTTGCATGCACGATATTTACCTAAAAGGCTAAATTGATAAGAAAAGATGAACAATTCACTTATACTTCAACACTCATCTCACATATAAACTTCCTCAAATATAAGATGTGAAATAGAAATAGACTGTAATTATTTTTTTAATTGCGCTAGCTATATCTTAAACTCAAAAACTCTTACTATGATACAATATTAAGTTACATGCACCAAACAGTTCATCTAAAAGCTAAGATAATGAGAGAAATGGGCAATTTACTTATACTTCGACGAGAAGTGCTCAACATAGAAACCTTGTTCTGAAGATAGTGCCAAAAAAAACTATAGTTTTACTCAGAAACTAGCATTGCAATGTTCTACAGGCCAATACAGTGTCATAGTCTAGAAGGTTCTATAGGTGCACGCAACTGAAATGCAGAGCAAAGGATTGAACCAAGATACATCAACTTGCAAAATTTTACTTCTTCTTGTCAGAAACACCCGCAGACCTGCATACCAAGAAAGAACATTGAGCTTGTTTATCTTTATTCCTGAGACAGCAGAAAGAATCCACACAAACTTTATATTCCTAATTGCACAATTCAGGAACTTTGGCAATGCAAAAGAAGCAATTAGATAACGAAAAGCAACTGAAACATCAAAATATCAACAGTTATTCTGCAGGTTGCATGGTTATCAACAACATCAGGACTACTGTCATCTTCCATGTGGACACTGTTTTATAAGTTTATCTGAAAGCCACGCTAGCTTGAAAAACCATTACCATAAAATCGTTACTGGAAACAACCACAATCAACTATACACCTAACGTACATAAGTGATAGCAGTCTGCTAATAGAAAACCTTTCAATGCCAAAAAACATTTACCTCTCATACTTATAAATCTAACACGTTCATTACTCTCATAATGCTAGAGAAAGCATTGCACACTAATGCCCCTTGGCAACAAAGCAAACTAGAACTAAGAAGGAAACTGAACCACGGGGTAACACAATAAAATTAATAAATAATGATCACAATATAAACTGCAATAGGTAAGGTCACACACCTCATCTTCCTGAGGACATTTGCCATCTCCTCTCTCTTCTTCTTTGCTCTCTTGTGAGTACCAAGCTTTCTCTTGGCCACTTTGAGTGCACGCTTGTCCTTCCCAACCTTAAGAAGCTCAGTGATGCGCTTCTCATAGGGAGCAAATCCAGCAACTTCCCTAACCAAGTTCCTGACAAACTGCACCCTCTTGGTAATTTTCTGCAATAATTGGGCCAAGATAAAGGTATAAGGACAAAACACAAACCGAATATAAACAGGTAACAACTACGCATGTAGCATAAAACTGCAATGTTACTTTTGAATCAATTCCCACACAACAAGAAGTTTGAAGTTTTTTTTTCCCAAAAAAGGGAGATAGCACAACTAGAATGGCCGAGTGATTCAAAAATCTTCCTATTTTGACATTAGGCCATCAAGGATAGTTAACTTTGCCCAAAAAAAACAAAAGTATACATTTGAACATTTCAAACATATTTACATACACAGTACAGTCTCTGGCAGGGAAGCCAGATCGACCCATGAGCAGCAACAGCAAACCTATGCTCCCAAATTTCTCAAAGCTATCATTATGCATTGAATATAGAAAAAAAATAACATTAAGACCATATCATGTGCAAAAGTGCATTTACTAATGCAGAAAGGTTCATTTAGTGAGATATTTTAGAAACGAAATCATAAATTGATTAAGCTTCCACGTTAGGCTCACCAACTAATATATGCCTCCAGGACTAGCAACTTGGAGTTCTGAAATCTCCAAATTGCCAAAGGTGAGATGAGGCATGAAGAAAGTAATGTACATACACAACTAAGCCACTCCTGAGGAGGATTGGGAAAAAAAGAACTGTTCTCAACATGGTGAGTTCTAATGCAATTGTCACGTAAACCTCATCAACTTCCACAAAATGCCTTTCACTACCTATTTCTTTCTTGTCAAAAAATCAATTGCAAGTCACTACTATTTGAACCCGACAGCATGAATCCTTCAGTAATATAAAGTTATGCTCCAATGTTCAGACACCTAGTGATACACACTAAGACAACGCAATTTCAGTTCATAATTAACAAATTACCACTAGAGTATTCAAACAAGCAGAATCCACTACACTAAAATTCTAATCTCTCACCAGACCCAACACAAAAACACAATTTAAACAAACAGCTAAGGCGTCTGCTACGTCTACAACACGAAACTTCCAAACCACAACAGACCTAAAAAAACCAAACAGAAGCAGCATCCAGCTAGCAAAATCTCCATGTATGGGAATTGGGAACGACCCGCACTTAGAGATCGCAGAGCAGAACAAACAAGTAGCGCGAGATCAAACGAGTATTAAGAGCGGAGATCGTTACCCCCTTCCGGTCGGACGGGCGAGGCGGCAGCTCGCGCTTGGTGACGACGTGGCCCTTGTTGATGCCCACGAAGAGCCCCGACTTGGGCTGCGACGGCGCCATGGCCAGTCTCCCGCTCGCCCCTCTAACCTACGACGGGCGCAATGGAAGCAACCAAACCGAATCCATCAAACAACAATCGAAGAGAAGCGGCGAGAGATCTGAAGTGAGAGTTCGCGTGGGAGACGGGCGCCGGCGCTTGGTGGTTGCTTACCTTGGATAGGTGCGAGTGAGAAACCCTAAGCTGCCGGCTGCGTCCGCGGAGAGTTCCTAGAGCCTAGTGGGAGGGTGTGCATTATATACACGCACCGGCGCGGTGAGATTTCTCTGTGGCTGATAACTGGGCCGGGCCGGATGGAGCGTACTGGGCTCGTTTAACTCGCCGTATGTTCCCATCGTATTTGCCCTTTTCTCCCTGGAAGTCCTGTGACGTGTCTTAGGGCCCGTTTGGTTCGAAGGATTTTCACATGAAAAACATAGGATTTTGGATTCCTTTGAAATGGACACTGTGCACCCGTTTGGTTTATAGGATTGAAGTAAAGGAATTTCACTAGAATACTGTTCATACCCTACGGATTCAGAGGAATTTTATAGGAAAATTAGGGCCTGTTTGGATCGCAGGACATGGGAAACACATGAATTAAGGTAACATGTCTAGTTGAATCCTTAGGAATTATAGAATGCAGGAATTGCTTAAGTGAGTTGTTTGGATGCTTCACAAGAAAATCTACAGGATTTCGAAGAGAGATAGAAACAACGAAAAATTGCATGAGTTCCAACCTCATATTCGTCTCCTCCAAATTTCCTATAGGCTGATACATTCCATAGGAATTTCATAGGAATTGTAGGGGTTCATTCCTTTGTTCCAAAGGGGCATGTAAGAAATTTTTCCATAGGATTTTAATCTTACAAAATTTTGCATCATTCATCATTTTATAATTTTATTTGCATGCATACACATGTAGTTGCATTCCGGTTTGTCAAGTTGAAGCCGTAGACATCGTGAGTAGGTCGCCGCCAAAACCCTGCACCTTGTAGGATCAAGTATAACCGACTAGAAGGGATGAATAGCGGGTTTTTAAATTGTTTTGGCTAAAACACAATTTTTAGCCAGTAAAAACTTAATCAAAACTTTTTGCACAATTAAAGCATAAATGTTCTATGTTTCTCTAAGGCACCACAAGCAATATCTATACTAGATACACTTTTAGCTACACAATTCAATTCAATTCAATAAAATGCTACAAATATAAATGTGAAAAGTAAAGGTAAGAGAATAAACCACAATGGGGGCACATAATTTTTTCCTGTGGTATCGAGGACTTGCTGATCTTCACTAGTCCACGTAGAGATAAGCCCAAATAGATTGGACCGGTTTCACAATTGAGCCTAAAAACCTCAAGTCCACTAGGGTTGCTTTTCATCCACTCTAGAGATGGTGAGCACCAAACCACTTACAACTAGTGCCGAGCCTCTTCATAACTTTCTTTAACTAGATCACAACGTAATTCCTCTAAGCTGTCTAGGTGATGGCAAACACTAAGTGTAACGAATAACAACGCTTGCTTGAAGGTTATCAAGTGCCATGAGGATCAACTAATGATGCAATACACTTGAATGCTCTCAACCACCTCAAAATGTGAAATATAAGCAAATGAGTAGTAGAGAGTGTACAAGGAGCTCAAAGATATTCAATGAAGTCAAGAAGATAGCCCTTATTGCTGGCGAAGAGGTATTTATAGCCTCCACCCATCAGGATGACCATTAGGGTCAAAATCCAAAAAAAAGGGATCTACAGTACTATCGCCATGTAGCGGCCGGTACTACCGCACCTACTGTTCACCTGCTATTTAAGGTTCATTAAATACACAAAAAACTAGCCGTTACTTCAAGTATTGGTAGTACCGCCCTCACAGGGTCTACCGATCATGTGGTAGTACCATGCCCTAGCCGTGGTAGTTCCGATTTTTAGAAGAGAGAAAATGCTCCAAAACATACATCTTTAGAAATTAGCTACCAAATTTCGGTATTATCGATGCCCAGTAGTATTGTTAATCATGTGGTTATTCTGCTCTGTGGTACTGTCGTGCAATAGATGTGGTAGTACCGATTCAAGGAATGCCAAAAGAATACCTCTCTGGAAATTAGTTATTAGCATGTATCAGTCGGTAGTACCGATCAGTGATACTATCATTCATGGTGTGCGATCATCCCAGTTTTTCAAAGGAGATCCAGAGAAGGTTCCAAGTAAAATTTAAATGAGTGCATGAACATTTAAATTGATCAAAGTGGTACAAATCAAGCTTTAAGCTACTAATCATGACCCATCTTTATAGTACGACACTATTCTACAAATCCGATCTTTTCATCCAAACTTTGAGATCGGTAAAAAATTATAAAGAGATCCTTAAACTACAATTTACCTTTACCTTGAACTTTATCTTGATCAACGTCAACTTTTGATGACTTTTGCATGCTTTTTTCATGACATCATCAAATTCCGGGACTAAACCTTTTGATCATCTCAAAAAACAAGTTAGTCCCTTTAAACATTATCATCATTAATTACCAAAATTATTTTTAAATGTCTAGATACTTTCATTCCTTTTTATAACAGCCTAAAATCTAGGGTAGAAATATTTCAAGAGAGAATAAAAAGAGAAATAAGTAGTTGTCATCAGAACCCGTTCAACTTTAGAATACCGAAACCTCTAGCACTTATCAAGATATCAGGACCGTCCGGGGCCGGACGACATCTCTTACCTAAGTGGGTTTCATTATCCAGCTAAAAATCGAGCCAACACCCACCTTATTTTTCACTGATCTTACCTCAAACTAATTTGATAAACTATTTTATGAAGAGAGACAAGATAAATAAAATGACGATAAAGAGATGAGTCATATAGTGCATTTATTACTATTAACGATTGCTGAGTACATTAGTATTCACTCTTGCTATTACTTCCCTTGTTAGATTTCAGTCCAGCAAGGGAGTACCTCGAGTGGGACGTGGGGTATCTAGGTACTGAGGATGCTGCGTGGGATGAGGGTGATCGTGCTAAGGACCAGGGCAAGGTAGATGCCCTATTCAACAGTCAAGACGAGTAGGCGACCTGCAGTGCTTCGTCGTCGAGAGATGAGTATATAAACAACCCGCAGCTTCCTTTGTACTTAGTATTTGTACTAAATAGTATAGCCTTGTATGGCTAGCTATTGTAATAAAAACATAATCTCTAGATATTGTTCTGCTGCGTAATCATGATAAGACTTATTATTCTCTAATACGTTGGAATTAAAGAATAGTAATCTATTGTCCGGTGCCATGTTCTTAATATAATGACATGGTGCGTCACATTGCGTTTCACTTTGATCGCTGACCAATCCCTTTGGCGAACTTTTTACGTCGTACCGAGAAATGAACAGTAGCTGTGTTCAGTGCAGTAGTGTACCATATACACTGCTGAAAGTTTCATGTAATGGTTCGCAAGTCATAACGCCTGCCTGAACCAATGCGACACACAAAAAAAACACTGCAAATCGGTCGGTTAACTCCACACACTGTTCTATTATTTTCTTTTCTCATGATATGATGCTTTGTTCTTTGATCCACGCACCGAGCAAATTGGCTCCTTTTATCGGCAAATCTATTGCACCGAGCAAACGAACACCGCAGAGATCGATGAGATGACGCGTCACGATCGATAAAAACCCGTGTTTTCGGCTAAAGATGAAGACCAGTTCACTCTAATCTGGAAAAAGAAATGAAAAGAAAACTTTATTCCCTCGCCGTTGGCTGTTGTAATTTGCAAATGCACAGCAGCGCGAGCTAAATTTGCCTGCATCTGCATGCTGCTTCGTCAGGCATGATTCCATGAGAGTATCCTGTGGACATGGCTACTGCTGCCACTAGCTCTCCTCTCCATCTCGAGGAACTGGCCAGGCGACGGCGCGGCGCTGCCGTTCTCCAGGTGGCTCCGGAGGCAGAGCGAGAGCAGCAACGCCCTGAGCTTGCCTTTCCTGCTCGCCCTCGCGCCCCGGCGCGCCGGCTCTCCATGGCGTCCACCAGGCCGATCAGGCTCGCTAGCGTCATGCCCCGCCGCCGCCGCGCGGCAAAGACCAGGCCGACTACAACAAAGTAGCAACATAAGGATCACATACATGCATGACCAGATGTTTCTTAACTTTGCACAGTTGCACTGTCAAGATGCAACTGACCTACGATGCCATTGCTGGATTGCAATCAGTACCTGTAAATGCCAGTATGTTCTTAAGTAGGTGTGGTTCGATTCTGACCTTTGTGTCGAAATCAGACGAAGTCAAGGAAGAAGCGCAGTGAGAGGAAGTGATGAAGGCCGTGCTGAAGGACGCCGAACCAGAAACATCGACGTTTCCGATCACTCCAGCTCTCACATTGAGGGCGTCAAGTCCAAGGGGCCAGCCGTCCTGCCATCTCTCCGATCCATAGACTTGTGAGCAATTTGTGTGCTAAACAGAACAAGGTTAGTGTAAAACAGATAGGAACCGTAACTAGGAAAAGCTCAGGTGCACCTCATGGGCCATGAGCTCTCTGTATCAAGCTTGCTGATCTCACGGGGGACAAGAGCAATGGTAACCAACTAATAAGGACTGGAGATGCCGGAGACGCGAAGGCTTGCTTATATGGAGAATTAAGGCAAAAGTGGTAACACGTGAAGAAGCGAAGCATTGCTCAGTAGAATTATTTGACGAGCCTCGAGGCCCAAAAGTGCAGGCAGACAGATAAAAGAAATGTCAATGCTACATGGACGCGACTACAAGAGGCTGTTCGGCAAGGCAGGTCTTATCTCCAAAATGCTTACATCATGACATGCCAGCGTTTGCAGTGTTGGTGTGTGAGCTTTGTTATGCAAGTGCTCGGCTAAACCGCGTCGGCGAAGCAGAAGTGGGGACTTTTCATAAGATAATCCAGGGAAGCTTAGAAAGACGGTAGGAAGCATTGACGGTGTAAGCGGACAAACGAGCGGCCGAGACCACGGGAAGCGGAAAGAGGGCGAGGGTGTTCTATGCAGCTGCAGCCTGCATCGCATCCCACGCTTGCACAGTTGCACTCAGGTTTCGCTATGCCTTGTTTTTTTCCTTCTTTTTCTCGCCCGCCAATCTGGATAAGCAATGCAAGGCATATGCCTAAAGTTCTCAGTATCACGACAGGTATCGCTGTATCGTATGATCATACGATTTTATCGAAGGTAGATACTACGGATCGTAATATAGACCAGAATCAGATGTCCTACTCGTAGAATTATTAGAATCGGGTAGGATCACATTAAGATCGCAATTGGATCATGATCCTGACAACAAACTATATTAGCATATAAATTTTGATATTACCTATTGCTAATTTAAGTTGCACTAGTTTAATTTACTTTGTTTTATTGTTTACATATTATTCTAAGGTAAAAAAATATTTATATCTGACATATTGTATTTTTAGATTTTACTTTGTTTTATTGTTTACATATTATTCTAAGGTAAAAAATATTTATATCTGACATATTGTATTTTTAGATTTTACTTTGTTTTATTGTTTACATATTATTCTAAGGTAAAAAATATTTATATCTGACATATTGTATTTTTAGATTTTACTTTGTTTTATTGTTTAGATATTAATCTAAGGTAAAAAATATTTATATCTGACATATTGTATTTTTAGATTTTACTTTGTTTTATTGTTTACATATTATTCTAAGGTAAAAAAATATTTATATTTGACATATTGTATCTTTAGATTATTAGTTTATTAAAAATAATTAAGTAAGTTTCAAAAATTAACCTTAATTCAACATAACATGAATAGGTGTAATTATAAAATTAAATTAAAAAATCTACTATATACTTGTATAATTAGAAATATAACTTAATTTTTATATAAAATACATACGCTTTTAAATTTTGATAAAGTTGTAATTCTAGACCTAATCTTATGATCTAATTCTGTGAGACAAAAAATGATCCTATCTGATTTTACGATCCTGACAATCTAGCATCTGGCCATGCACAGCCTATGAACCTTTCGCACTAACACTAGTCACTACTGGTACTTGCGAGTTGCGCAAGCTGTGCGATTTCGATTGATCGAGCTGCATGATGAAATGCAAGGCAGCGCACGCAACACACGCAGAACTTTGTACTCGCTTGTCAGGGCCATCTATCCGGCGCGCCCCTCGTCCACGACGGCCCGCGGCCAGTAGACCCCAACAAATCCTTGGCAGGCCAGCAGGATGGCAGGGGCTCGCTGCCCAACGTTGTTTCGGCAGTGCCACGGCCGAAATCTTCTCTGTCGCCGGCCCATACTGCGTAGTCGTCGACCTACGCGCTCCGGCGCTCCCCGTCGACGGCGCCATGCACGCACGGGCCGTCAATTGAACGAACGGATCCCCCCCTCCCCCCCCCCCCCCGGCAAAAAAAGAACAACAGTTGCAACATGGACTGTCCATTTCCATACGACGTAGCCGTCTGCCTGCAACGGGAGTACTCACCGGGTGAGGTGTAGAGAAGCTAATTAAGTGTTTGGTTGCAAGGACTAGGTGGGACGGGATGAGATGGACCTATTTTTGTAGGTGTTTGGATGGGAGACAAGCAGAGTCAAGGACATCCCACTATGAATATTCCTTGTAGATCCGGGACCAGTCAATCCTCTTTTTTTCATGGGACGGAGTCATCCCACATGGGATATAGTCATCTCACCTATTTGTTTTTTTAAGTACTGTTTTGTTTAAATTTTTTTAAAAAAAACTCAAAGGCTTATGTGTAGAAACATATCAACAATAGCCTTCAATTTTTTTTAAAAAAAAACTCAAATGCCACACATGTCCCACCTTCATCCTTCCATCCAAACAAAAGATGGGACCATTCCATCCCACTTTATCCTTCCAACCAAACAAAAAACAGGGATGACTCTATCCCCCAACCAAACAAAAAATATGATCATCCCATCCCAAAACCAGGGACAGGACAGGACCATCCCATTCCATCCCACCTTGTCCCTAAACCAAACACAACCTAAGACAACATGACACCGGCAATGTTGCCCTTTCCATGGACCGCTTAGTTCGGGTTTTCTACCAACTGCCAGCCCACGCTCCACAGGTTGTCCGGCTCTTTTTAAACAGCCATGAAAACGGCTCTGGTAGTTTCCAACTGATCCGTATTATTCCCGAAAATGAATTTTGATGGCTTAGGCCCTGTTTGCATTCTCAGGTCTAAAGTTTAGTTGGCTAAATTTCAGGACTAAACTTTAGCCACCAAACTTTAGACCACATGATTGTTTGGATCATGGACTAAAGTTTAGTTCTGGTTCAATAAACGGACTTTTGTACCCCTGGGATATTTGAGCCGTTCAAGAATCTCTTGGTACGACCCCATGTGCGGGAAATCAAGAGTTGCCGATGAGTTGAGGTCAACACCGAACATGCCGTCTTGACTGGAGGGCACGGGATCGGTTTGGGAGAAGAAATCATAGGGGAGGGGATCTTGGGGGCGCATGGACGCATCGTCGACGGGATCCATGAGAGGAAGGCGGGGAAGGGCACGGCGGAGCTGCTTCTTCAATCCTCGGCGCGGCGCGGCTTCTTCAATCCTCGACGCGGCGGCGCTGCTTCTTCAATCGTCGGTGGTGGTGGGATGCGCGGCGGGGGCGGCGGTGTGAAGGTCGGGCGGCGGTGGGATGACTGGGTCGCGACGGGGGCGACGGTGCGAAGGCCGGCGGCGGTGGGATGGCTGGTTCGCGCGGGATCCGGGAGGAACATATATTTCACGGGGGGGAAAAACGTCTTTTGCGTGCAGGAGTCGGGAGAAACCAAAACTTTAGTCCACTTTAGCTCAGTTTTGTGGTCTAATGGTCTAAAGTGTTTTTTAGGGGTTAGCTAAAGTTTAGATCTAACTTTAAACCATCTGTTTGGAGACTTTAGATCTAAACTTTACTGACTAAACTTTAGATGAAGGGATCCAAACATGCCCTTATATATATTTTTTCGGATAGTATCGGATCGAAAATAAATATAGATTTGGTAGTTTATTATCTGTCGAATACGAATATGAATTTTGATTATCCAAATATTCAGGAATTTGGATATCCGTGGTGCATATATATCCTATTTAGTACCATCCATCTATGTGATTCTTTAGTAGCTCATTACATACACACACACTCAGTGGCGAATCCAGGATGAGAATAGAGGGGGAGCTCTACTGTTGAGGTATAGCACAATATAAATATATCAAAAATATATCTACCAGTCTTTTGCCATTGAAATATCAAATACATATATAAATAAGAAGAGAACAAATTGAAAATGTATGATAAATTGCAAAGTTCGCTTCTCCATTTTTATAAATCTAAAAATAATTAAACAACTAGTTAATAACTTTTTAAACAATTTAACTAGTTAGTAGAACAATAATAAAATAGGATTTACATTCATTTATATTTATAGAACAGTGAACCAAACCTGTGAACCCACTGTCGCCGGTCGGCTTTCGATCCCTCGGAGTCACGCGTCATTGGCTCAGTGGCTTTGCCTTTGCGCTGCGCAAATCATCACCCAGGCCATAACGCCTCGCCTGATCGCCTCAGTGCTGCACACGGCACACCTCACCACAGCGGCACAACCCACGCCCACAGGAATTCCTCAACACAACTCCTCACTCAGTCCTCTCCTCAGTCCTCACTCCTCACCACATTCGCGGATTCGCCTCGTCCTCTCCGCACTCCGCTCCGTCCCTCCGACTCCGAGAGCCGGCGCCCGGCGAATCGGCGATGCGTCCGACTCCAAAGGCCCGCGCGCTAGCCCCACTCCGCCGCTCGCTCGGCCTCGCCCGCGCGTGGCCGACCGCCTCCCCTGGCCGGCTGGCCCCTCCGCTCCGCCGCATCAAGCTGCCGACCGCCTCCGGCCTCCCCCTCCGCGCCGAGTCGCCGACCGCCTCCCGGCCCTCCCCCTCCCTGGCTCCCCTTCCGCTGCGCCGGCCGCATCCCCCTCCCCGGCTCCCCCTCCGCTGCCCTCATGCCAAGTTCTTCCTGGGCGACGTCTCCGGGCTCATCCTTCGACAGTCGACACGGTCCCACGGCGACGCCGACGCCCGACAGTGGGAGGAAGGGGGGGTCTTCTTCCACGGTGGGAGGAGGGGGTGCTCGAGCCCCCACAAGCACCCACGGTGGATTCGCCACTGCACACACTATTTTAGTACCGTCCATCAATACGTGAGGTATCCCCAGATTCATGCACTCCATATTGATTTGTATGTATAGTTTAATGGGTTTTTATATTTCAAGAAATATTTATGATCATATTCGTTACATATTTGTATTTGATATTATTTGTATTTGTATCTACATCGAGAAAAAAAATCAAAACATTATATTTGATATTATTCATATCCACATCGAGAAAAAAATAAAAATAAATATGATAAAACAATTATCATATATATTTAAACACTTGGAAAACCACTGAGAAGACGATTAAATACCTTCCAAGTTCCTTCCGAAAGAAAGCGACATCTCTCTTTCTTTTGTTCTTCTCTCTTCTTAAAACGCATCACCCGCGGCTAGGGGTGCAATCGGAGCGGATACGGTCGGTAATTGCTCATCCTGTATCCTATACCATATTTTTTCTCGGAATCGGAGTCGGACACGGATAGTATCGGATACGAATACGAACGCGGATAATATCGGTCACGGATACAGAACGAATACGGAGCGGATTCGATACGGTAACCATATTTCATCGGATAACACGCGAGAAGACAAATATAAAACGACAAACTTGTAACGCAATGATATTAAATAATCTGTACAAGTACAACACCCCAAATGGGGGTGAAAACCACTGCAGCTTTGCAAAAATTGGTATACGACAGCAACAGACGATGTGACAATTTCTGTCAGTAAAAACATGCCCACACACACTCCAGCTCCTATCGGTCCCAGCTATTTAGTTCACTGAGTCTGAAATTGCCTTACAAAAGTTCAAGCCCAGATAGCAGAACAAATAATCACTTTGGTAGAAATCTCAACAAATAAATGAAACCCTGTATTTTCTCAGCAGCTCTTGCCTCTTGGGGATGTATTCCCTGCATGCTCACTAACACGCGATGAACAAGGAAGTTTGCCACGGTAGCAAGACAGTAAAAATATTCCTGCAGACTGCAGTATACATCTGCAAGCATTCAAGGGTAAACTTTGATAAATTACATGCAGCCAACACAAACCAAAATGATATATTGGGGAGAGCAACCACCTACAACATTTCTGTAGTATGTAGATAGCTCCTCATCTGCTGCTTATTGATTTGGAACTTGGAAGAAACCTAACTACCTAAGCTTTGCATGCCTGCAGAGTGAATACAGAGCAAATGGTCCACCTACAACAGTGTCAAGAGTTTCAGCAAAATGCAAATAGATTAAATTATATATTATTATAAGCTGATTCATCAGGATGATAAATAATATATGCTCAGCTTACATAAAATTGTCAATGTGCTTAGGTCCCCAAAAACAACACCAAAGCTCTGGTGACTGGTATGCTAAAAAAGTAGTAAATTCATGTAGTATTGCCTCCACTGAAAATGTATGGCATAACAACTACAATTAGAAAATATTTTTGCAGTGGTCCACTAAATATGTTTGCACATTGCTCTCACTTTTGAAGACAAAAACAATGTCCAGAAACCAGAATTATATTAACCTTGCAGCAACCTGCGCTGTATCAAAGCCACCTACAAAAAAACACCCTCATTATCAAATTTTCACACATAATTAAGGAATCAATACTCAATAGATCATAGAAGAAATTTCACACAACAAGAACTCACCCAAGTACACTTGCTTCCCACAATCAACAAGCAATAACAAGCAGTAACCTGCAAGCAATAACAACCAACAAGTAGTAATCAATAATGAAACAATATATGCACATTCAGCTAGCCAGCCAGCGAGTCATTCAACCAGCAGTCAGCGAGTCTCATTCAGCCAATATATGCGCAGTCAGCCAGCCAGAAAGCAGTAACAACAAGCACTCATAACAACAATACGCAATCCAACATTTAGCAAACAACAATACGCAGCAGTCCAACAACAATACGCAGCAGTCCAACAACAATACGCAGCCCAACATTTAGCAAACAACATAATTAAGATAAAGAGACTCAAGTAGCAGCAGGCCAGCAGCAAGCAATCCCCAATCCATCAATCACTGTCAGGATCAATCCAGGTTTCATCCTACAATTAAAATTTTAAAGATATAGTTAATCATATCAGTGGTATATATAAACATGAACAACAACAAGCAATCCAACCAACAGTAAGATAAGAAACTTGAAAACCTCATGCTCTATAACGTTAGCCACCATGTCCATGTCGAACTCATCCATGAGTGATGCAATCTTCTTCTCCTTGGAACCTAACATTTTATTGTGGCAGAAGGAAATTAGTAAATTGGAAATCATATGAAAATATGAAGTAAATGAATCAATAATTTTTATTGCCTTTTTTGGCCGCAGCAGTCCAATCCTTGATACAAATTAATGCTTCGACCACCTCAGGATCTAGTCGACTACGAAAAGGATCAACAACACGCCCACCAGCACTGAACGCCGACTCAGAGGCAACCGTTGACACTTGCATAGATAATACATCACGGGCTAATCGTGATAGAATAGGAAAAGTCCCTTGTTTACCCCTCCACCAATCCAATATATCAAATTTGGCGTCATTAGTATCAATCCACCGAAGTAGTGGTTCTTTCATGTATATCTCTAATTCAGTTTTCTCACTTTGGCTTGGCACATTAGCATCATACAAGAAGTCATCAATCTCTTGGTCAACACCACATGTTTGAGAATCGACAACTGCGACTATAGTGGTAGCCTTTGCCTCAGAAATGCTAGACTTGTAAGTTTGAAATAATTTGTGAACAACATCCATGAAATCATTCAATTCCACTTCCCACCCATACGTGTCACCATGAATCTTCTTCAAAAAAAACTCTACCAATTTTTGCTTATATCTTGGATCAAGAAAGCATGCAACGGCAAGAGCTTTATTGGACTTGTCCCAATACTTCTCATATTTAACTTCCATTGATTTTGCCATAGTAGAAATGGTTTCATCACAATCACAAACCCAATCTCTAATTGCTAACTTTATCTCACAAAATTTCCGCCAAAAGAGATTAGCAGTTGGATATGAATGTCCAGAAAAGATATTTGTTACATCACGAAATTTCTGCAAGCACTTAGTTAGAGACACTGCCCTATCCCAATCATCTTCACTTGGAGCACATCTTCTATATTTGCTCTCATTCAAGAACAGTAGCCTTTGAAAAGCCTTCTTGAAGTAAACGGCGTTATTCAACATATCAAAAGTGGAGTTCCACCTTGTTGTAACATCCAATGAAAGACTTCTAGTGACATCCAACTCACATTCAGATGCACGTTTTTGGAATTCCTCCCACTGCAATGGGGAATTCTTCACAATTGCAACAGTATCTCTAACATTTTGGACTGAAGATGCAATTGCTTTTAATCCATCTTGAGCAACAAGGTTTAAAATATGACATAAGCATCTCACATGGAAAAAGCCCCCATCACAGATCAAGGGAGCATGCTTATGGAGTATTGGAATAAGTTCTTTAACACATTTGTCATTAGATGATGCATTATCTAGAGTTAAAGCAAATAACTTCTTTTCAAGGTTCATGGACATCACACCCTTCACAAACTCATTGGCTAGATTTGTCCCAGTATGGCTACCTTTCACATGCATGAATTTGATTATCCTTTTCTGCATCTGCCAGTTATCATCTACCCAGTGCACAGTGATACACATGTACCCTTTATTTTGATTTGAAGTCCACATATCCATGGTAGCAGAAAAGCGACATGACATAGTTTTGAACATATTATACAACTTTTCCTTTTCCTCTGTGAACATTTCTAGTATATTGTTCCTTGTGGATGTGCGACACTTAAATGAAAACCCAGGACGCAATGACTTAATGAAGTCCACAAAGTACTCATGCTCAACCATATTAAAGGGATATTCATGCATAACAAGTGCCAATTGCCACTTTTTTAGGCTAGCTTCTGGGTCATACCTGTATGCTTGCACAACGGCGTTGTCATCATTCTTTTCAAGCTTGATTGTTAGTTGGCCTTGCTTTACAGAATGCTTGTATTCCACATGATTCCAAAAGGCCTTTGTACCCCTTGTGGTCTCAGCACGACCCTTGTAACTACACTTCTTGCATTTTGCCCAGAGTTCTTTCACTTCAATGCCATCTGCTCCAGTTTTTGTCTCCCAAGTCTTTGTGAAGTACTGCCAAACCATAGAGGTAGATTTCTTTTGCTTCTTCACAGGGGGCTCATTTTCTGCAGTGATTTCCGCTTCATGTTCACTTGCTGCCACTTCATCACTTCCTATTGGTGCCACTGCCACTGCATTCATACTATGTGCATTGATGCTTGCACTAACTGCGGCAGCAGTTGCACTTCCACTTCCAGTTTCCATCCTATTCAAATCACAGCACAGTAGCACAGCAGTGACATATGCATCAGATCAGAACACATACCAATTACTAAATTATGACACATATTAAATTCACAGTACAACAGTGTTAAGCAGTGATATATAACAGTTAACAACATTCACAGAATCACAGTACAGCAGTGACATATATGACAGAACATATAGTTTACAATTATCATCTACCAGTAATACTCATGGCTCAGTAATATAACAACACATTTCTTGAATAACAGCACAGGCTCAAAGTGTTGTTGGCAACTACATGTTGACATATACAGCACAGCAGTGACATATAGTAACACATATGCATCAGAACATTATCATCTACCAGTAATACTCATGGGTCATGGGCTCATGGCTCAGTAATACTCATCAAGACATCAACTCATGGCAGTATGGCACTATGGCATCAAAAACTAGAGTAGTAGAGTTTACAACTTTACATTACATACCCGGGCGTCGGCACTCGGCACTCGGCACACGGCGTCGGAGGCTAGAGGGGGAGGCACCGGGCACAGGCCGAGGAGGATGCTCGCGCTGGAGGCCGGAGGGCGGAGGGGGCTCGCGGGTCGGGGGAGGCCGCCGTGCCGGCTGGATCTGGATGGAGGGAGGCCGTCATGCGCCCTTGCCGGCTGGATCTGGATGGAGGGAGGCCGCCGTGCGCCCGTGCCAGCTGGATCTGGATGGAGGGAGGCCGCCGTGCCGGCTGGAGCTAGATGGAGGGAGGCCGCCGTGCGCCCGTGCTGGCTGGATCTGGATGGAGGGAGGCCGCCGTGCCGGCTGGAGCTAGATGGAGGGAGGCCGCCGTGCGCCTGTGCCGGCTAGATCTGGATGGAGGGACGACCGGACGAGGGAGGCGGGAGGCCGCCGTGTTAGGGACTTAGGGTTAGGGACTTAGAGAGTTAGGGTGCGGTGCGGTCTGCGGAAGAGGTGCGGAGCCGGGAGCTGGGTATTAGGGTTTGCCGAGGTGAGCGCTGAGCGCAAGTGGGCCGGGCGCCCGGGCCGACGGACGGAGTCACGGACTCACGGTCAGATTTACCGGATACTACCGATTGCACATGTCGGATATTACCGAAGAAATTTCCGGATATTCTCGTATCCGTCGGAAACTGCTCTCCCGAATCCGATACCGAATCCGAAAATTACTATCCGATTCCGACACCATATCCGACAAAATCTGTCGGTTACCGAGATTTTTGCCCGAATCCTATCCGAAACTATCCGGTCGGTCGGTCGGTCGGGAGATATCCGATCCGATTGCACCCCTACCCGCGGCGATACCAAAGAGAAACGGCGTGGCATGGTGGGATGCAAAAAAAATATCACCACCTCGGCACCTCCTGCCCCATCCGGGCCGTCGGCGCACGGCGAGAGCGCCACGCGTACACAGGCTGCACCACGTGACCTCAGCGGTGCCCCACCACGGCAGCCTGCCTGCTGCACCACGGAATGCCCATTCAAAAATTCAAACGCACTCTTGTCTACCACTTGACGTTTTTGTCAACTGCTGTGACGTCCTCCCTTTTTTACCGCTCCAGGACATTATACAGGGATACAGATGGCTGTTCTCTTTAATTTTAGGTCAGTTATAAAATATAGATAGTATGGATACAATAACATAAAAATCGTTTATAGAATTACAGTTGACCTCCTTCTTCTTTCTCTTTCTCTTTTATCCATCTCAGCAAAATTTATATATGACACTACTTATAGACAGTTTATGGCATCCTATTGTACGTGCCCTCAAAGGCAACAGTAGAAAAGACTAGGTTATAAAATTGGTCAAAATTGGTCCTACTATGCGCTCTGGTTAAAGTACAAATTGATCTCAAATATTTTGTTTTACTTTGAGTCTATCCGATTAACTCCGATTTGTATTTGATTTACACTAATTTTATTTAAAAAATTCAGTCCAAAAACTACCAAAATTCTTCGAAAATCGCCGCTACTTGTAAATATTTAAAACCGGTTTTGATAACCTTAAAAAGGACGGAGGAGATCAACCAAAGGAGCGCACTGTTCTCCCCGGCAAATAAGCGCATCCAGTCCAAACCATCGATCAGACGACTGACTGGACTACCACCACCAGTCCAATTTGCCGTCTCTGTCTCGCATCACGTCGCATGCATCAATAGTGCTTGTTGAGTGGTTACGCACTCAACGGGGAGCTGTTTCCTACCGCCTGTTCGCTTGCGCGAGACTCGCGCGCGGAGTGGTTGCTGTAACGTCTCTATCTCTGAATTATCTCTGAAGTCGTTATATTATTTTCGTAACTGTCCAAGATTATTTAGATGTAAGTAGTAAGTATTATAGATGAGTGTATATCATTGGTATCACAAGTTTAAATATAAAAATCAAACTTTATTACAAAATTAAGACTTAGCAGCCAAAATTTACACAGCAGGGCGTGCAACCCAAAGTTATATTACAATACAAAAAAAAACTCCATATGCATGCCTAAATATTGAATAAACTCTAACACTAGGCATCGTCTATATCGTAGTACTCTTTAGCGTCATCTTCGTAGATTTCTTCATTTTCTTGGCAAGCATCTTCTGTTTATGATTTTAGCAAGTATGAATACAACCAACTGTATTCAACAAGTCATATGGGAAAATGCTATATAACTACTTGCCAGAATTTTCAAAAGTTAGAGATATAGTAGTTTTATTAAAGTATTTGTGTATGCAACTTTATTTGTAAATATTTTTAAACACAAAATAACAAAGTAAGAACTTCCTAAGAGAATGGGGTTTCAAAAACTTGATTACCCAATTTCAATATTTTCAAATCTGCTTATGCCTCATTATCAGAATCACCCATTAAACACAATTTCATTTACCGAAAGCACGACGTATTCGAATACTATTTATAAATGACTTTGCAGAGCTGCCTAGTTTTACCCACAAGATTTCTTAACTCCCACGTCCGGGTTCAAGAAAACAAGGCTTTTCACTGTTCATCTCTTTGTACAGCCTCTACCCGATAGGGACTAGGCAACATAGGCAGTCGGCATTCCACTGGCTAGCGTGGAAAGCGTGTGATCCAACTCTTGTGTAATCCTACCGTTGTTAAGTATGGTTTTACCGTTTCCATACCACCTTTTATACACACAGGCTATTCTCTTTTCAGAACCCCAATAATCTATAGATATTCAATCAATTTGAGCAGCTACTAAACCAGGTTTGACAAGTCAACGCTTGTGGTTGAGCGATTACTATGTTCTTTACTTAGCATAAGGTTCTAGTCTTTTACTTTTTACTCAAAACAACTTTTAACCATAAACCAGTAACTTATCGGCAAAAGCCGAATCATTTAGTAGCATGAAATATTTAAACGACTAATCTACCTTGAATATTTAAATAGAGTATTTAGTATTACTTATGGTTTATCAAAGGTGAATATAACCATCAAATTAACAGGGCTTTTTAGATAGTAGGACATAACTAAATATCATGTCATTCTAAACATTAATTGTACAAGAAATAACAACTTGTAAATAACATAATGAAAGTACTGATAAATAAATAATTAAAGCAATGTAAGGTTCAATATGATAAAAAATATGTGACTTGCCTTGCGAATCAACGTATTCCACAATATCGTATTCTTCTGATTCTTGTGCTTGATCTTGAGTTTCTCCTTCTTGAATTGGTTGACCTTCGACGTCGTGTGCTAGCGTAAAGCAAAGGAAAATAATTCAATTCCATGTTCGAAGGGTTGAGTTAGGAATAAAAAAATCAAATAAAGAAATAAAATCCAAAAGAAACCAAATAAATTAGGTTTTGGGCTTATAGGTGTCCGATGTGATAGAACGGAGTTGAGGAATGAGTCGGTGGGCTCGAAACAATTGAAATGAGTATATTTATGCTTTTTAGGGTTTGGTGAACAATAACAGGTCAGGTTCACTGTTCAAACCGGGTTTTATTGTTCACACTGGGCCGGGTTTAAGTGCTATCGAGTCGAATGAACGTAACAAAGTGGTTACTGTTCATCTTCTTCAACCGTCCGCGCGCGCGACAGAAAACAGAGCAAAAGAGCGGCGACGACCGGTGGTGCTTCAGGGGTTTGTGACGAAATCAGAGACCAGGGATGGCTTGCTGGACTATGGGGTTTCCATTTTTTGGGTCAATGAGGGCAGGGACGACAACATTCACCGGCGACAAGGTCAAAACCTTGGAACAGTTTTTGACGGCACAAGAGCTACAGAGGCGATCATACTTGCAATTGGTAGTCATTTACCCATCTAGGGGTGGTCAGGGTGGCTTGAGTGGTGGCGGTTTGGATTAGGGAGACCCCTAGTGAGCTGTCCACAGAGAGGCCTCTTGGCCAAGCGGCTGGTCAGGGCACTGGGGCAGAAGAGGGCAAGAAAAGCTTGGGCACTGCTACGGTATGGTTTCTAGGGTTACAAGGAAGCTTTGGACCAATTTAATTGGAAGGAAATAGACCATGCGAGAAGAATCGAGTTTCGGCCATACTTAGGAAATTCCGACGATTGACGGTGAGACGGTGGTCATCGAAGCGATTGGGGGTGGTGGTAGCTTACCTTGGGCACTGATGCATCTCAATGGAGGGGCTCATAGTTTATATAGGGCCAGGAAGGCTGTTCAGCACAGAGATGGGTTATGGTGGCAACGGCGCGTGGCGCGGTCGAGAGGGTGCGGAAAGGTGTGGCGTGGGTGGCTAAGGGGAAAGTATTGGTGGTCTTAGGCATGGCAATGTGGCGGTCAAAGACGGTTTGAGTTGGCTGTCGGCTGATGGAAAGAAGGGAGCAGAGGCAGTGGCGAGGAAGACTGGCTGTGATGATGTGCGGCAGGGCGGTTGAGAGAGAGCTAGAGAAGAGAGAAGCGAGGTGGTACGGCTTCTGACAGCTTGCAGCAGGGTGGCAGCGGTAGGAAAGCATGAGAAGGCGCGAGAGCGGAGGGAAAGGTCGGGTGGCGGCGAAATATCAGGCAGCATTGGGATTTTTCGGGTGATGAACAGTGCGCGCACAAAAATCATTCGATGAGGAAATGCAGCAGGGCAATTAAGGCTTGGATGACTAGGATTTGGGCTAGATTAGACAAAGATTTAGAAGAAATCGAAGTCAAATAAGAAATCCAAAATCTTTTGAAATTTCAGTCTTGTTTCAGTTGCAGGCCGGGGGGGTGGGGGGCGGGGGCGGGCGGACGCGTCTATGCGCAAGCACAAAGTGGTCGCGCAGGTGACGTAGTAACACGTCGCGGTTCTCCTTGGCGGCAGACGATCGGGACAGAGAGGGGATTCGCGGAGTACGCGCGGGTACGGCCATGGACGCGCCCTTCTTCCACGAGCTCAGGCGGCAGGCCTCCTCCTACCTCACCGGCAAGATCCGCTCCGCGCGGCTCGCGCTCACCGATGTCACCCCGACGCAGCTGTGAGTCCCTACGCTGTACCTACCTACGTATCTTTGTGTCTCGTCGTTTTCGGTGTTGATTCCTCTGCTAAGTTTGACGACATATCGCGTGGCGTGTGGTGCTCGGTTGTATGTATGTATAGGATGACGGAGGAGGCGACGAACGGGGACGCGTCGCCGCCGAACGTGAAGACGATGAGCCTCATCGCGCGCCAGGCGTTCGAGATCGACGAGTTCGTCAGGATCGCGGACATCCTCCACAAGAGGTGAGGCCCTTGCGCAGCCAGTTCTTGCCGGGTCGCTAGCCTGCCACCACGCTGTGCTCTGCTCGTTTAATTAATTTGGATCGATCAATCTTCAGGTTCGCGAGGTTCGACAGGAGGCAGTGGCGAGAGCCGTACAAGGCGCTGCTCCTCCTGGATCACCTCCTGACGCACGGTCCCCGGAGCGTCGCGTCGGAGTTCCAGAAGGACAGGGAGGTCATCGAGCAGATGGCCACCTTCCAGCACATCGACGAGAAAGGGTCCTATCGATTTTTTTTTCTACACACGTTTTTAATTTATGAGTTTATGCTCTCCAATTTCCGGTCCTTAATTTTCTTTTGTGCATGTATGCATGGCGAATTGTCGATTCCCGGCTGCAGTTTCAACTGGGGTCTGACGGTGAAGAGCAAGTCGGAGCGCGTGCTAAAGCTGCTGGAGCGGGGCCCGTTCCTTGAGGAGGAGCGCGAGCGGGCGCGCAAGATCGCGCTCGAGATCAAGGGCTTCGGCAGCTTCAACCTGAGCGAAGGCAGCGTCAGCCGCGCGACGGATCGGTGCTACGGGCGGAGCAACTCGCAGTACGAGGAGGACCGGTGGAGGAAGGAGGACGGCGGCGACAAGGAGAATCTGGTATCGAGACCCGATCAGCTGCGGCACGGGCGCAACGTGGGCGAGGAGATGGTGGAGGAGCGGCACCACCACCACCCGTTCCACGGCTTCGTGCAGCAGCAGAGGCCGGAGGCGACGCTGCTGCTGAGCCAGTGATACAGTCGAGGGGATGAGCCGTCACCTCGTCCATCGGTTTGTGGTGCGCAAAGGTCTGCATGCCGACGTTGCTTAATGCGTTAGGCTCTTTTCCTCTCTGGTGTTGCTCTCTTGGTGCATCTCCTTAAGCATGCTGTTACTACTTTATTCCGGGAGAAAACGTACATATCGCAAATAAGTTGGACATAATTTCCATATGTATTCGGACTTTAAGTTGGACACAACTTTGACTTGAGTTACACACAGAGACAGACTCTATTTCGTCTTAAACTCTAAATCAAAATTATTTCTAACACATGCTTTGCATCGCAAATTTGCAATCAAGTGCTGTGTGGACTTCTAGAATCTAAATCGTCGTCCCTCAAGAGACCGAGTTCTGATGCCTGAACGCACGGGGAGAGAAAATTCCGACCAACTTTCGAGGTTCCGGGCAAGTTCCGTAAAACCTCCGGCAAATTTTCGTGTTATTACAGGATGGCAAAATCTCAAACTGGACCACACATGTGGCACTGATCAGAATCAGACCTAGCCTGCTGATCGGTCCATTTCAAAATAGCAAAGGGGAAAAAAAGCTCCAGTTCATGTTCAAGGATCCCGGATTCGTATTTCATACTAGTTTCTTGAGACACCCTGACGTAATTTTTCTTCTGAGCTAGCGTCGAGCAAACGCTTGTAACACTTTCAATACAAACATGCCTAAAAGTCCTTTTTGCCTTTCATTTTTACATTGTCAATGAGTCGTCGTCGTCACATGGTTTACTATGCAGGTTGGTCATTCCTATGGCTCTGTGTTGTAGTTTACATGCTTTCCAAAGTAGGCTGACAGACAACATTTTCAAGTAAGGAGTTGTTCTGACATTCTTCATAGGATGGGTACTCAATTGGGCTTATGAAGGAAAAGCTTCTAGCTTTTTTCCCCCATTGTACCATCTTTTTTTCCATTGTAGTTGTTTATAGCTTTTCAGCGTAATTAAATTTAAAAAATAAAAAGGTTATATCATCACGGACAATGCAAACGAATAAGAGTGGAAAAAACCCAAAAATTAATTAAACAAGTCAGAAAAAATGAAATTAAGCTAGAAGCTAAAAAATAGAAGCTTAAAAAAGTGGCTTATGGTTGAAATTTTACTGTAGCTGGCTGAAATTACACTGTAACTGATGATAGCTTATTTGACCTAATTAAATTTAAAAAATTTTAAAAATAGAAAAAATGTTAGCCCCATCACGAACAATACAAACGAATACGGGCAAAAAAGCTCAAAAAAGCTAAAAATCAGAAAAAGACGAAATTTATAAATAGTAAAAAATAAACCAAAAGCTAGAAGCTCAAACTAAAATGAGCAGAGCAACAAAATAAAGAATTTATATTCCATCCCTTATGGCTCGTATGGAAACCTAGAGATGACCATATGTTCACGGATTGGTCAATCCAATCTGTCTACACGAGGCTAAGGCCTGTCACTCTTCTCTTATTAAAATGAATCTATAGTTAAATTTCAGACAAGCATTTCTTTCAACATATAATCAAAATATCCTCCGTAAAACAAGTATTTACCTATTAAATTATTATCATATTGCATAAAAATAAAAATGATATTTAAATAAGATGAATGCTATGAAAAGAAAAGAAAGAGGTATCAGTGGTGAACGGTTCGGCTGAAAAGCTCGTGGCTTATGGCTGAAAACACTGTAACTGACTGAAAAAAGCATTGTAGCTGACAGAGACTTATTTAACATAATTAAATTTAAAAAAATTTAAAATAAAAAATATGTTAGCCCATTACGTATAATACAAACAAATACGGGAAAAAAAGAACCGGCAAAAAAGCTCAATAAAAAGCCAAAAGTTCAGAAAAAGACGAAACTTATGAATAGTGAAAAATAAGCTAGAAGCCAGAAGCCGAAGCCGAGTTGATCAGGGCTCGTGATCTCAACTACTGGAGCAGTTGACCCACAGGATAAGTAAGGGTAGACAATGGAGAAGCTATTGTCATACCAATAAAAATAAGAGATGGATAGAGGGTCCCCAGGGTAAGAGAAAAAGAAAAGAAGACATGTATAGGACTTACATATGGATAGTATATAAGGAAATAGAAACTTCACTTGTATAATGGACCGTATAATTCGTATCAACTATTGTTCTGTCTAAAGGCGAGCAGAATCAGTAATTCTATCGAGATTATTATGTTCTCCACAAGTGGTTAAATAGATTTATCTAATGAGGAATTGGGCAAGATCTCAATTGGACTTTAGACCATAAAGAATATGTTTGCCACATACATTAGCGATGTGGATTGTCGGACGATATCTCAATTGGACGTTGGATCATAAGAGATAAGTTCAACAAACGACTGTCTTATAATTATGAGGGTGCCGGGTGATGGTAGTATACCGCCTCGAGCGAGTGGCTATAAGTAAGTCAGGTGGAGGTATAATATATTGAGATAGAGTTGAAAGTTCTGCGTTCTGATTTGGACATCACATCTAAGAAAATACAAAGATCCACCCACTACAAGAATCAGAATGACTATGGATAAAGTGATACAAGCTTGCGTAGTGCTATATAAATTATGAATTCATGCCTGTTTTCTGGACTGAAGGTTACAAAACTAGTAGAGGTTTTTATCCACTGAACGAGTGTTCAGTAGATTTCTAAATTAATAATATAAAATTCTTTCACAACCTAAAAACCTTTATTTTCTATAAATCATGAGAAAGAGAATGAGGATAAGGATGAGAATGGGAATGGATGTTCCAAGAAATGTTAGATGATGATCATTCAATGTATTTTGCTAATAACGTTTGCTGAGTACTTCTGTACTCACTATTAGTATTATCTTTCCTTGTTTAGGAGTACGTCAGTTCGAAGAATTGCTAAAATTTGGTGAAGTCTATATGGATGATAAACACCACACCAGATGGAATACTATGGATTCAAATTACGATGTGTACGAGGCGGACACCCCGTGTGGAGGTGGGTTTGAGGGGGCAACGGTCCGGAGTCTTTTATGTGAACTCGAGTATAGAAGGGTGCAGGCATAAGTTAGTCTTCATCTTTGTACAATGATTAGTTAGAATGTTTCCTGTTCTAGATATTGTAGTATTCAAGCCCTTGTGACTTTGTATCAGACTTAGCCATCCATGGCTATGTTTGTGCAATATAATATTTTGTCTCTAACTATTGTTCTGCCGTAACACTCTGATAGATTTATTAGTCGTTGAAGCGGTGTTTTACCGGGCAAACGAATAATAATCCGTTGACTAATGTTTTTACCTCTTGGTAAAAATATGGGTCATCACATAAAGTGAAACGCATGAAAGATGCTCGTGGTATAATTGGGCCTATTCTTGTAGACTACGACTTATTAGTCTAATAAAAAAAGATCGCTGAGCGAAGCCAAAATACAAATACCGTTGAAAATCCAGAAAAAAAAAACACAGGCCAAAGGCTCTCCAGCTGCTGTCTAGGAAATGCATTAGCAGGATGACATGAACAGATTCTCCCAGTGCGTGCAGCACAACTACTGTATGGTTTTCCCTTTCTGACTGTGCTATCATGCCTGTAATCATCTGTCTCCTACCACAGCATAATTGCCTGACGAAGGTACATAACTACACATGGGATTTTCTCTGTATATTATGTATGAGAGGTGCCATGCTTACAATTTTTTTCTACACCAAAATATATGTACAAAGTACAAACTATTGTTGATGGCGCAGATCATGGCTATGAGATAGATGCAAGTCAAGGGTAGGATTGAGTGTGAAAAAAGTACCGATTGCCCGGCATTTTTAGTACAGGTTCGCATTATGAAGTACATGACTAGTGTGAGTTCTAATATGCTAATGCTAGTGTACCCTTCTCTTGCACACAGTGCTAACAGATGATACCAGAAATCCTCACTATATTATATACAAAAAGGGTTGCTTCAGGGGTTCAGACTTACCAGTGGAAAGTGGTAACTCACCTGTTGAACTAACCAGAAATCCTCTCTTTCTTCTGGAACCAGCTGGTAATTGCCTAATTGGATTTCCCTCGTCTGGTTTCACGTACATAGAGTAAGGGCTAAGGAAAAAAAACACTGAAACCAGCCGGTACTGCTACTTCTTGAATTTTGCTAAAAAAAAATCACCGAAAGCAATTCACCTTGTATACAGATCTTGTTGCAACCGGTGCCACTATTATTACATTTTTACTTCGTAAGTAGCTAATCATCCAAAAATAGGCAGTACAATAATATACATGCAACCACGTGACCACAAACTAACTTCCACTGCTGTATCAATCAAGAGCCTCCACTGACAAAACGTGTCCAACTAGTTTGGATCATCTGAAGTTACTTCATGCTTTTGCTTTACCTAAGAATACTTAGCATGTGGCATGTCTTTGGTGTCTTCTTTCACATCTTTCTAGTCCTTTAAAATTCACAGTAAACAATCTTACAAAACTGTTACCGGTAAAGGAAAGACTATAGAAGCAACTTTTAGTTTTCTTTAACCGAGTCTACTGAGCTAGCACATTGTTGAGCTACAGAAGATTGACCTTAATCACATGCGACGCTAATCTCACCTGCTCCTGCATTTGGACATTAAGAGCCAAAAACTGCTACTACCATATATCACTAAGAAAACAGTAATGCCATCTGCTCCTGCAATCTTGAAAGAAAATTACAAATATCAACCACCCTACAATAACTATACATACCATTTCTTTTTCTTTTGTTCAAAAGAGTACAGGTAGTCAGGTACTTTATAGATGTGCAATTCTTTTTGGTCGAGTATACACTATAATGCTAGATCTCCATTGTGCTCATTTTATCCGGGGCAGCATTATAGCACAATCACCCCTCTAAAGGGACAAAACAATGTTGCACAATCTAGCCCTACTGTTGTACTTAAGTTACTAAAAGGATATTAGAATGAACTCACAGAAAAGGGGTGAGGCTTCAGATAAGTAGCACGAGAAAATAAGTGTAGCGCCACCATTTTTGGGAGCGCTGGTAATCCTTACAACTGTCTAGCATTGTTCAGATGTGGAGTAATGTACATAAATGAGTATCATTTCAACACATACTTACAAACAAGAACCTAACTTTATTACAAAAAACGGTTTAACAGCCTAATTTTGGACGCAGTGGGCGTACAAGTCCAAAGTTAATTTACAGTACAAAAGAAACACCTATAGGCGTACTGAGCGAGGCTAAAACCTAAAACTACTGGTCATCAACGAAACAGAGCTCTTCTAGATCATCATCAATAGCTTGTTCATTATCGTCCCATTGATATTCTGTTTATTGTTTAGCAAGTAATGAGTACAATCGTACCCAGTAAGTCATAAGAGTAAATCTTACTTTATCTATTTGCATGGATTGCCAATAGATAAGAATATACTGGTTTTATTAATGAGAGTGGATGCAATTTTATTTGTAAACATTTGTAAAGAGGAAAACATAAAACAAAAATTTCTCATGATTAGGGGTTTCAACACTTCATTACCTAGCCTACTCTGGTTAAAATATAAAGAAATCTACTTATGCCTTGCTGTTACAATCACCTATTAACACAGCTCTATTAACCGGGAGCACGGCGTATTCGAATACCATTTGGTTTCACGTTGCAGAGTTGCCCGGATTTACCCACAAGATTTATTAACCTTTATGACTGAGTTAAAAAAAAACAAGATTGTTTCACTGATCAATTCTTTATATAGCCTCTACCCGATAGGTTATACACCACACAAATTCGAATATCCACTGGGCAATGCGGAACGCCCTGCCCGATTTGTGAGGGCCTACCGTTGTTAAGTATGGTTTTACCATTTACATACCACGCCCCTTCACTCTTACCTCCTGTAGAGATTCAATCGAGTTGAGCGGTTACTAGACCAGGGTTGAAAAGTCAACACTTGCGGTTGAGCGATGTCAGACCAAGATTTTGCAATCCGGAATCTACTGTGTTTAACTGCACTATTCCCTGGATCAGTAGATAGTGCACACATTTACAGTTCTGAATATCAAAGTACATATCATGCGGAAACGTAAATATAATAGTAGACTTACTCATGGGCCGATTAGGCCGAAATCAATAAATTGCAGCAGCGGAAGAACGAAGCACACAGGTGGGACCTTCAGGACATGCCCACAGGCAGCCAACTGGAGGTTCGCGACCTAGTTCTTGACATCTTCATCCTCTTCGCCATCGTGATCCAAAAGTATTATTGAAGCGTAGTGATCCGATTCCTGCTTCTGAATTTGCCGCAAAAGCGAGCGTGAGCACTCCGACCCCGTGCTCCGCGAGCCAATACACAGAATGCAAATAAATAGTATGCATGGCTTAACAAAGGAGAGGCTCGGGTTATTTTGTTTTGCAAGGAGTGCTTTTGAATACAATTAATTAAAAAGCCCTATGACTTAGCAATTTTGGAACAAATCATAACGTGCAAGGAAATGCAGTGTTAATATCGATTCAGATTCCATCCACCGTTACATGGCATCTGCACCATATAGCAACTTCTTTCAGCGTTATAGCCGCTTAACTTACCACTGGGACGACACCCAGGACAATTCCAAACCAGGGCAGTCCTTCGCCCTTCAAGTTTTCATTCACCCAAGTTCCAATATTTTGTAAACAGAACTATATCCAGTTAAGTTCCCATGTCCGCCTTTGACCGTGGGCACGGCTATTCGAATAGTTTTGACTCTGCAGAGTTTGTACACTTTCACCACAAGAGACAATCAACTCGTTGCCCCACACGATTCCTTAGTCATGTGATTGAGCAGACCATCACAGTGACTTTTCGAAGTACCTCGCTCCTTCCATCATTTCACCCTATGGGTCGCTCCCACTTGCGGTGGTCCCATACGTTGTGCGGGATGTCCTCCTTCTGAACGTCTAGCAGCTGGCTCCCCACCCCTGCTAGCCCGCCACAGCAGAACTTCACCCTACCCGGGTGTCCCATTCAAGACGTCACACGGACTGCCGCTTGCACCATCCCACACCTCCTCCTGGAAGGATGATTTTCAGGGTCCGGTAAATCTACTAAGCCAAGTTGTATTTTACAGACTTGTGGTTGTACTGTTTTACACGGGTTGACATGACAAGATTCAGTCCTTAGTGGTATCTGGGCGGTTCTACCACAAACCACTTTGTGCTTCCACTGCACCACACTCTCACACCATCGAACCAATCCGCCCAGATATTAAGCAAGTTGGGGTTTTTGGGAGCATAAAATAGTCATATCAAAATATACCAGTCATTCCCACCATGACTGACCAAACCAGTTTCTCATGATTAAAATGACAATGATGTTTGGGGCATTCAGCGCCCCCTGAGCATCTATGCAATTCTAAGCATAGCATATCATTAGGGACTTATTTTCGAAATATTACTATTATATTTTTGCTAGGGCGACAAGGTTCGCACATTCAAATATTCCAAAGAAGGGGTAATATTATCCAAGGTAAACAATAGGCACATAACTAGATTATTGAATTAAACATGTATTTTCATAAACATAACGGCATGCAATTTGATAATTTAAATCAAAGTAATTTGCAGAAAATATAGGATCAACATGATCAAAGTATTGACTCGCCTTGGTCACAGTGGTCTGGTGCTTGATTATCTGGAGCTTCTAGGGTTGCTGCCTCGAACTCTTCTTCTTGAGCCTCGTAAGCTATTTTAGCGTGCGCCAAAATTTGTATAAAAAGAAAAGCAGCAAATCAAACCAAATAACACCAGAAATTCAAATGAACTCTAAAAATTATGATTTCAGTTCCATTGGATAGATCTTGATTTTAGATGAATTTAGAAATTTGTCTCATCCAATTTGGAGTTAAAATGAAAAAGTTATGATTATTTAAAGTTCTCAGGTTGAATTAATTCTAGAAAAATATGAAATGTCTGACAGGTGGGACCCACTGGTTATTTTAATCTTTTAATCTTTTTATTATATTCCTTAATATGTGTGTATGACATGTGGGACCCCACTGTCAGCAACCCTGCATGTGGCTGGTCACTGACAGGTGGGCCCTTCGGCCTCTGGCCCCACGGGTCAGTGGGCTGTCCTGACAAGCGGGGTCCGGCTGTCAGTGGCTTGGGTCTCGCAGTGGCTGACGAATGGGGCCCAGGTGTCAGTCGGGGAAAAAGAAAAGAAATGCTCGACCGCAACGCGCGGAGACGGACTCGAACGCGCGCCGCGGGAGCAGGAGGAAGGGAGAGATAGCGCTGAAAGCCACTCGGTCAAGCCGAGCGATGCTTACCCTATATGGGTAATAAATCCTCTTAAGGTAGCTCTGGGAGGGAGCCGGGCAGAGGAATGTCGGGGATGGCGGTGGCCGGCGGCGAGGGTTGTCGGGCAGGTTCGGGGCTGCGTGATATACAATCCCCGATTGCTGGTGAAGCGGCTGGTGAGGTCGGCGGAGGGTGAGGTTCACCGGAGAGGGCTGGCGGCGAGCGGTGGCGGCGGTCCGAGGAGGTCGTTCGACGCCGGCGATGAAGAGGGATCGGGGAGCTCGGTGGAGGGTGGAATCTGCTTCGCCTTGCTTCCACGAAGCTCTGGGAGCAAGGAATTGCTCGGAGGCGGCCGGAGTCAGCGGCGGCTCGGTCGCCGGCCGTGGGGAAGAAGAGGTTGGCGGCGGGGATTGAGGGCGTTGTAGTTCAATTGCTAGCGGGGGAAGGGAGAAAGAGGCATTGCGGCGTGATTGCGGCTCCAGGGAGGGGCTTTTATAGCCGGAGAGAGGCGCGCGGCGAGGGCGGCACTTGGCTCATCTCTGTTCACGCGGGGAAGGGGAGAAGAACGAAATCTTCCCGAGATTTTGTAGGAGAGAGGTGGCGGGAGAGGTGCTTCCCCCCTCCTGTAACCGTCCTTTTTAATTTGCCCGCGAGGTGAAGGATTAGCTGCGGCAGAGGGAGCGAGCGCGAGAAGGGCGACGACGCGGGCGCGTGGAGGAGAAGAGCCGAGGAAGAAGAGAGGGAGAAGAGAGCGCGGCGCGGGAGGTCCACCGGCTAGAGGAAGAGAGATCTGACGCGTGGGGCTCGCGCGGCAGCGAGAGAAGGCGCGGTGGAGGCGGGGCCACTGCGCAAGCGCGGCCGAGACAGCGCGAGGGAGCGGCCACGCAGCAGCGGGAGGAGACGCGCGAGGGCAGGACGCGGGCCCGCAGCGCAGTGAGGCGCGGGGCGCGGCTGGCGACGGGCTGGGTCGCGCGTGCGCGCCGATGAGGTGATCGGCTGGGCCGGGGTGATGGCCGACCCGGCTGTGTTATATATTGTTTTCTTTTTGTTAAGCTTTTAATTTTATATACACATGTTTTTAATTTCATTTTATTTGCTCTCCTTCTTACCCCCACTAAATTTCTGTACTTTTTGTTTAACATAAATTTTTATAGATGTCACATTTTACTAAGTACACAAATACTTATTTATTTATGTATATACCCATATTTGTTGAGTTTCTTAATGCATTTAGTTCTTTGTTATAGTTATTTTCAGAACTAGGGTTTTATATTTTTAGGCCCAATTCTCTCCCCTTCCTTTTCTAGATCATCTTTTCAGATTCTTACTTAAATTTTAAATTTTCCAATATTTAAACATGCTTGTTTTCCCTTTGGTCCTTTTGACTTTTTGGAACCTTCATTAAGTTATTCAGAAAAATACCACAAACTCTGAATTCAAATAAAACATATTGCAGAAATAAATTCAAAAAGCTTCACATTTTCAAATTCAAATTTTCAGGATGTTACAAGCGATCACTGTGTCCTTTACTCAGCATAAGATTCCAGTCTTTACTTTTTGCCATAAGACAATCATCCACACCCAGATCCTCAGTGCTCTACGGCACTGCCACCCTTCTACTCAAGCCTCCTCTCTAAGGTAAGGTTGTGGACTCCAACTATCTAGTGACTTTCTACAGTGCATCCCTACCCTAATATTGTTTAAATACATTTACCAGCCAAATACCAAAGTCACTTAGTAGTACAAACATTTTGGATAAAGTATTCTACAATTATTAATACAGTAATTTAAATGTTACTAAGATTGTCAATGTGAATATAGCCCCAAATTAAATAGGGCATTTTCCATTGGTAGGACATAACTAATTGCAAGTCATTCTAAATATTTATTTTAATCAAATAAAATTGCATAAATAACAATAATGCAAATACTGTAATTAAATAATTTAAATTCCATGGGATTCAATATGATAAAAAAATTGTAACTTGCCTTACTGTTCAACAAACTTAGTTATCTTGTACACTTCGATGATCGGATACGGTCCTTAGATAGTCGCCTCGAAATACTCGAGAACTAATGCAAACATATAAAATGAAAAAGCCTGCTCTTGAAACTAATCAAGCTAGGAAAATAAATAAAATAAAAGGAGTAAATACAATAAAAACCAAATAGAGTTATTTTGGATTTTTATTAGAGCTTAAATTGGTGGAACAGAGGTCAAAAATAGATTCGTGATGTTGAAATGATCGAAATGCGGTATTTTTAGATTTTAGGGTTCGGATGAATAGTACTACTACAATAGCTACAGTACTGGGCTGGCCGGAAGGAACAGTGCATGCACGGGGTGATTTTTATTGCGTCGGCCATTTGGGCCTACCGATTCAGCCCAATTCGCACGTGGTTAATACAGCCCAGCCGCACTCAAGCCGAGCCGTCCGATGTGCAACGAACGGAGGAGATTGAGACACACCACGCCCAGGAGGTCGTCTTCAACCTCTGGCCTCACCTCTCGGTAGAAAACAGAGAGCGGTGGCTCTCCACAATTCAACTCTGGTGAGGCTCACCGGCGGCCAAGAAAGGGCATGGTTAGATTTCTTGGGGAGTGGGGAATCCATTTTTGGGCCTTGGGGCGAGTGGGGTGGGTGGTGGTGGACGGCGGTAGGATAGAAGGTGGCGGCTTCCATAGCGCGCGGCTCAGGGCTTCTTTGATGATTTTCCAGCGAAGTGGGGGGCGTTTTGTCCATCTATAGCGAGGAGAGAGGGCAAAGAGATGGGCAACTGGCCATTGGGGCCTTGCTAACAGCTTGAACAGGGGGTGTGAACGCTCGGGGAGGACTTGGCCACAGTTTAGGGCGACGGCGTGTGTACGTATGGAGGGGGAACGGGGAGGCAGTGGGGGAGGGGGGTTCCAGAGGGCACCGGCGGGTGGGGACGGTGGGAAGCAAAGGAAAGCAAGGATTGAGGTGGTTGGCCAAATTTGGGAAGGAATTTGGAGTTCAAGCAAAAACTCAAAAGAATTCAAACGGTTTGAATTTTGAGGTGTTTCAATAAAGAAATTCAAATACTCAAAAAGAAGGGCAGCTTCCATTTATTCAGCATTGATGAAGTTCAACTATCTCATCCTGTAAGCTGTAGCACAATAGTTGACAAGTGCATGTAGTAGACAAGATAAAGGACACAATGGTGGTGTTAACAGTGTTCTACAGCATGACAGCTTTTTCTAACAAAGACCTCTTCGAGTGTACAAAACGTAGATGCAAATGCATCAAACGGTACCTCCGTGGACCTTTTCATTTCATTGTAGGCTGTAGATGGGCACCCCCACAACAATTAACTAAACCAGTGATTTGTCACTTGTCCAACATACCTACCATCACCATGCTAGACCTTACCTCTATCTTGACTAGGAGAAGAAACCTAGGTGCACATAACATTCCCCACAGCTCATTTCTTTGCATCTTTCAGAAGTCACACCTCATTTCTTTGCATCTTTCAGAAGTCACACCTCATTTCTTTCCCTGACATGAAATCACGCAAGTCATATGATAAACATCCCCCCAATCTGAGCAGTACGTTCAACATCAAAGCCTCAAACACTGCTTTCCTTTTTGACAGTGGCAGAGGGTGCGCATTTACTGAATAGTCATCAGGTCGGTAAGTTATATTTTGAATGAGCAAAGGGGTTTGTAATACTGGGCGTGATTGAGTAAAGTCCACTTCACTGGGGATTTTTCCTTACAGACTGGATTCGAGCTACACTATACCAAACTACAACTACACAACGCATCTCATCCAGCAGCAATGCTCAATGGATGAAATGAGCAGTCTATTATCCAAAAAATGTGGCATCTCCAACGTCAGCTCATCTCATGGATACTATTCACAAAAGAATTCCAAGGGTCGATGGTTCATGCAAAGTACGTGTGAGCTGGCACATGACAGAGCAGGCCCAGGAACTAATCAACTAAAACATAGGCCACCTCATTGGGTCCATCATGTTCACAAACCCTAGCAAAAATACATACAAGTTTTTCATGCATAGCTAGTGGTCCCCCCCCCCCCCCCCCCCAAAAAAAACCACCAGCTCATTATGAACATGAGACACCACAGAATGTTAGGAATAGCCACATGAGAACTCAGCTACTAGGGACATATCAACAAGGTATATTTTTCACTCTTGACATATTCTTTGTGTAAGTGTTTGGATAACTGCCAGGCTATAGGGCTAGGCCAGCAATACCATGAGAATGACAGGTACTGTTATAACTCTTTTGGGATGGTTAAAAATCTCCTCAAATTTCTTCTAAAATCCACGTCTTAATAATTGTACCCACATTTAGCCAGTATGATAGCCTGATGGGGATTTATATGCTCAGTTACTTCTCGCTTTTATTATACCCCTGAAAAGTGAAAGGAGGCTCGACCATTTTTTTTCTATCTGTACAAAGATGTGCTGCTAAGCAGAACAATCTACTCAGTGTCTGTCCACTTTGGATCTCAGACCAGAGGTGGGTTCAATGCGTGATCTTCGAAATTAGAATCACTAAGTCTACCTAGCAGTATCCTTGCGAGTGTTTTGCAAAAAAAAGTTTGCTAAATTTCTTCTGTACGTAGAGTGTCAACTTTCAGAAAGGCCAAGAAATAAGTTGACACAGGCAGCTATTGGAGCTTGGACCTCAGTCAGCTGGCAACCAACTTATCAGACTTCAGTTCGTGCACTAGTCTCACTCAAAACGATCAGTGCTAGATAGTAGGGTAGCTTCATTCGATCGTATATACACCATGCGTGACGTGGCTAGATCACAAAACACCCAGCCCAAGTAGAGTCGGGCGACGTTAGCAACCTAGCAGGGAAGAGGCGAGAGAATCTAACGAGGTTGACGGCCAGGCGGCGTTCCCAGCAAGCCAGCTCATTGCCACCCACCCACTCACGCTCGCCACCCAGCTATCTATCCATCTCCTCACCGCCAGGGTGTTAGAATGATCTCAGGGCATCTGGCCCAACGGCCAGATGCCCACCCCTTGATGCGCCCTGATCGGGGGCGCCCAGCCCAATAGGCTGGTGGGCCCCTGTCGCCAGCGCCAGATAAAAAGAGAGGTGGGGGCCAGGGCGGCACGCACGACGAGGTTCACCGTGCCGCCGCCAGACCCACCGAAAAACCCTAACCCGATCTGTTGAGGGGGCGCTCCAGCGACGGGAAGCCACCACCGGCCAGGGAGATCGTCGCCACCGCGAGACGCCACCGCCAGTCTCTTCCCCGACCGCTTCACCGACGATGGCCAGCTCCTCCTCCAACGCGTCCGACGGTTAGTCCCCTCTCCCCTCTCGGTAGAACACCAAGAACAAGAACCCTAGTCTAGAGAAAAGGAAAGAGTACCCCGCTAGATCTAACCTACAGATCCTAGAGAGCTATAACAATGGTATCAGAGCGATTTAGGAGTAGATCTGGATGCGGGAAAAGAAAAGAAAAGGATCCCGAACCCTAGCCCCAGATCGGAAAGAAAGAACAAAAAAAAAAGGGAGAAAAGGGGAAGGGGACGTACGGGCGTCATGCGGGCGCTGCCGGCATCGCCGTGCGCCGTCGCCCCTCCTGGGTGCCGCCGCCGTCGCCGCGCCGCTCCGTCGTGCGCCCGGCCGCCGCCGCTTCCCCGCTCGGGGCCGCCGCCGTTGTTGCGCGCGCTACTCGCTCCGCGCTGAGGGCAGCCCCGGCCGAGCGTGCGGGAGGCCGCCGCCGGCGCCGCCTTGCTCCACGCGCGCGCCACATCGGGAGAGCCGCCGCCGCCGTCTCGCGGGGTCCGCCCGCAACCCTGCCGTCGCCGTGCGCCGGGCCGCGCCCGGCCGCCGCGCTTGCTGGGGCCGCGGGGGCCAACGCCGTGGGCGCCGTCGCCATCGCCCTGTAGAGCCGCCGCCATCGCTTTTGCTCCCGTGTTTTTCGGTGGAGGCAGGCCAAAATGGGGGCTAGGGTTAGGGTTTTCGGGGGTTATCCCCACCGCGCACGCGTCTCAGCCGTCCGATCCAATCGGACGGTCAAAGTTTTGCGGGCCGAGTTCTTTTTGGGCCGGTCGCGTTTTTCCGGCCGTTGGATTGAGATCCGACGACGGGCGCCTGGAAAGGGCTTTTTGGGCCGCGCGTGGGCGAGTGAGGCCGCGCGCCTCTGGCCGAGTGGGCCGCTGGCCGAGTGGGCCGGCTGCGAAGGAATGGGCCAAATGGCCGGTTTTGCATAGTAAATCCTGAGAATTGAGTTTTATTGATTTTCAGAAGTATTTGTTGATGAATTTGAATGAAAATTGAACTAAAATCTCTGTAAAATTTTGCACCAACGTGCTAATTTTTTCAGAGATTAAATGTGCACAGTTTAATACTTCTGAATAATGAATTATTTTTGAATAATTACAGTTTCCGCTGCAAAAGTTAATGTTGATTGATTTTCATTATTAAATTCGAACCAACGGGAGAATTTAATTTTGGAAAAAATAGAAATAAATCTCAGATAATTATGATATTGTTATTTTCTGACCAACGTTGATAATAACAATGTTATAATTTTTAATTGATGATTTTATGCATTATTTCTATTTCTGCCCAACGGTGATGTAGATTTAATGTATAGATAAAATTGATTTAAATTGTATGTCGTATTTTGACCAATGTTGGAAATAAGGCATATAATTTTGCTGTTAACAGTATTATAGTTTCAATTGATGTTTTTATGCATTATTTCTATTTCTGCCCAACGGTGATGTAGATTTAATGTGTAAACAACTGTATGTTGGTGATGTAGATTTAATGTGTAAACAACTGTATGTTTTAATTTTAACCAACGTTGAAACCAATGCATGCAGTTGTTGTTATTATGTTTAATTGTTCTCATTGTATATGAATTGTGTCACCACACCGTGTCCCACAGAGACTGTGGCACCGGTGAGGGATAAAAAATGAGGCTGATGCTGTTTGGCAGACCAGACAGAGGGACTATGCTCCCATAAAAATGTCATATGATCTTGATCATAAAAAGTGGGTCACCGCCAACAAGAAATGTTTGGCTGTGATAAAGAACACGATTAAGCCTGCAATTGTGGGCTCAATCGCAGAGTGTGACACTGTCACAGAGTACCTTGAGAAAATAAAGAGTCAGTTTACTGACTCTTCAAAGACTTATACTACACAGCTAATTAAGCAGCTTGTGAAAGAAAGGTACTCTGGTGATGGCAGTGGCATAAGAGAGCAACTTGGCATCTAAACTTAAACCGATGGATTTGGCTCTCAAGGATGAGTTCCTTATTCATTTGGTTTTTGCTTCTTTGCCAAAAGAGTTTGACACTTTTGTTGTCAACTATAATATGCAGCCCGAGAAATGGGACATGGAAAAGTGCATAGCTATGTGCGTGCAAGAGAAGGAAAGAATCAAATCCTCACATGGTGGTTCTATCAACTATGTGAAGGACAACAAGAAACGAACTTCAACAGTAACTCCTTCTCAAAGAACAAGGGAAAAGCCCCTGTCTATCAGCCTCAACAGAATAAATTTGCAGTAGACAAAGATCAGTGTCTTCACTGTTAAAAGACGGGACACTACAAGAAGAATTGTCATGATTACTTAAAGATGATAATGGCAAAGAAAAGTGAGAACAATGATGTGAATGTCGTATGCGATAATGAGAACGTTGCGTGCGAGAAAGTGATTGAATCCTCGTCTACGAATGTAAACAGGAAACGAAAGAGAACTCTAGATGAGTCGTCGAAATTATGGCACTGTCGTTTAGGCCATATTTCGAGGGGGAGAATAGAAAGACTAGTAAAGAATGATATTCTTCCTCCATTAGAGTTCTCAGACTTAGAACAATGCAGAGAATGCATTAAAGGAAAATATGTAAAGAAAATTAAAAAAAAAAGACGCTAAAAGAAGCACAGGAGTTCTACAAATTATTCACACAGATATTTGTGGTCCTTTTCCTGTGAAAAGTGTGGATGGATATGACTCGTTCATAACATTCACAGATGATTACTCCCGTTATGGATATATTTATCCAATCTAAGAAAGGAATGAAGCCTTGGATAAATTCAAGATATTTAAGGCTGAAATTGAAAACCAACACGATTTAAAGATTAAGATAGTCCGATCTGATCGTGGGGGAGTACTACGGTCGACATACCCCATATGGACAAGTTCCTGTACCTTTTGCAAGGTTTTTACAGGAAAATGGCATAGTAGCCCAGTATTCTATGCCGGGCGAACCTCAGCAAAATGGAGTAGCTGAAAGACGCAACCGTACCCTGATGGATATGGTGCGAAGTATGATGAGCTACTCCACACTCCCAATGAGTTTATGGATGGAGGCGTTGAAAACCGCCATTCATATTCTCAACAGAGTGCCTAGTAAGTCGGTGCCCAAAACACCGTACGAGTTGTGGACAGGAAGAGTTCCCTCACTAAACCACTTACGTGTGTGGGGAAGTCCTGCTGAGGCTAAAGTATTTAACCCAAACCTTGGGAAACTTGATCCCAAAACAGTAAGTTGCCATTTCATTGGCTACCTGAAAAGTCAAAAGGTTATCGTTTCTACTGTCCAGACAGATATACAAAGTTTGTAGAAACGAGACACGCTGTCTTCTTAGAGGATGAAATGATGAGGGGGAGCATGGTAGCTCGAGAGATTGACCTTGAAGAGAAGCGGGTGTATGCGCCCACTCCGATGATTCAAGAGCCATTCTTCACACTACCTGCTGTCGCTGCACCGACGGTGCAAGACACTGTGGTGCCAGCACCTGTTATTGTTCCTCCCGTGGCAACAATGAATGAGAATGAAGAATCTGTTCTTCAAGATCATATAGAACCAATTGCCACAGATGAGGGGGAGCAACAGCAGTCTCAAACAGTAAATGTACCAAACGAGGAGGCTCCGAGGAGGTCTCAAAGAGTAAGAAGATCAGCTATTTCTGATGATTATCAGATTTATCATACAGAGGAATTTCAAATGGAGGATGATCCCACCTCATTTGAAGAAGCCATGAGAAGCGAAAATTCCTCAAAATGGCTTGAGGCCATGGAAGAGGAAATGAGGTCCATGAAGACTAATAAAGTCTGGGACTTGGAAATTATTCCTAAAGGAGCCAAAACAGTAGGCTGTAAATGGGTCTACAAGACTAAACATGACTCCCAAGGGAATGTAGAAAGATATAAAGCGCGACTTGTGGCAAAAGGCTTTACGCAAAGAGAAGGGATTGATTACAATGAGACATTTTCTCCAGTCTCATGTAAAGATTCCTTCAGAATCATAATGGCATTAGTAGCACATTATGATTTAGAGTTACATCAGATGGATGTAAAGACGACATTTCTTAACGGGGATTTGGAGGAAAATGTTTACATGGCACAACCGAAAGGTTTTGTTGTGGAAGGAAATGAGAGAATGGGATGCCGCCTAAAGAAATCGATTTATGGGTTAAAGCAAGCTTCAAGACAGTGGTACTTGAAGTTTGACAGTACAATAAGAAAATTTGGGTTTAAAGAGAATGTTGAGGACAACTGTGTTTATGCAAAGTTTAAAGATGGGAAGTTTATCTTCCTAATCCTGTATGTGGATGATATCCTACTAGCTAGTAGTGATGTTAATCTCCTACTGGAAACAAAGAAGTTTTTGTCCTCAAACTTCGATATGAAAGATCTTGGTGAAGCTTCATTCGTTCTAGGGATCGAAATTCACCGAGATAGAAACAAAGGGGTATTGGGACTGTCACAAAAGGCATACATAGAGAAAGTCTTAAAGAAATTTGGTATGCATAAATGTAGTCCATCACCTGCACCTATAGTCAAGGGCGACAGATATGGGGATTTTCAATGCCCTAGGAACCAGTATGAGATCGATCAAATGAAAGCGGTTCCATATGCTTCAGCTGTCGGAAGCTTACAGTATGCTCAAGTGTGCACACGCCCTGACTTAGCATTTGTTACCGGGTTACTTGGCAGATTCCAGAGCAATCCTGGAATAGAACATTGGAAATTGATAAAGAAAGTCTTGCGTTATTTGCAAGGAACAAAAGGCCTCATGATGACATACAGAAGATCAGATTCACTCCATATAGTGGGGTATACAGATTCTGATTTTGCGGGAGATGATAGAAAGTCTACATCCGGATATGTGTTCACTCTCGCTAAAGGAGCTATATCGTGGAAAAGCTCAAAACAAACCGTCACTACATCGTCCACAATGTATGCCGAGTTTGTAGCATGTTATGAGGCTACGGGGCAGGTGAACTGGCTAAAGTAGTTCATACCCGGTTTAAAAGTGGTTGACGACATCAATAGACCACTTAAGTTGTACTGCGATAATGAACCCGCAGTAACGTATGCCCACAACAATAAGTCAAGTGGTGCTGCCAAACACATTGACATAAAGTACTATGTTGTGAAAGATAAAGTTCGGGATCAAATTATAAGTCTTGAGCATATATGTACCGCAAAGATGTTAGCGGATCCGCTTACTAAAGGCTTACCACCCAACGTGTTCAGAGAACATGTAGCCGGCTTGGGTTTAAGGGAAAGCCTATGATTCCTGGACTAAAAGATGGCCCAAAAGATTAAAGTAACTATTTCAGAACAGAGAGGTGTATTGTAGCTGTTGAATCTATCGGCGATTGACCGTGACGATGAGACATGTTCTATGCACTAATCTATGATGGAATGTGTAAAGTCAAAAAGTAATTAAAGATAAAGTATAGATTGAGATCAAGGGGGAGAATGTTAGAATGATCTCAGGGCATCTGGCCCAACGGCCAGATGCCCACCCCTTGATGCGCCCTGATCGGGGGCGCCCAGCCCAATAGGCTGGTGGGCCCCTGTCGCCAGCGCCAGATAAAAAGAGAGGTGGGGGCCAGGGCGGCACGCACGACGAGGTTCACCGTGCCGCCGCCAGACCCACCGAAAAACCCTAACCCGATCTGTTGAGGGGGCGCTCCAGCGACGGGAAGCCACCACCGGCCAGGGAGATCGTCGCCACCGCGAGACGCCACCGCCAGTCTCTTCCCCGACCGCTTCACCGACGATGGCCAGCTCCTCCTCCAACGCGTCCGACGGTTAGTCCCCTCTCCCCTCTCGGTAGAACACCAAGAACAAGAACCCTAGTCTAGAGAAAAGGAAAGAGTACCCCGCTAGATCTAACCTACAGATCCTAGAGAGCTATAACACAGGGAACCCCACCTCCTCCAAGTCCCAGGTAAACAAAACACCCAATCCACGACCTCATTATCCTAATCCCCATGCTAATTCCCCCACAATGCCGGCCCCGTTTGGACTTCTGAGCTCGGTTCAAACACAGAGAACAGAAGCGAAGAACCCCCCCAAAAAAACTTTTAAAACAAGTTTTCTTCTTAGCACGGTTTCTTGTTCTTTTTCTTTTTTCTTTGCATTATCTATCGTTCTTTTTTTTATATTATCTGTTAATTTTTAATTGAATACTTAAAGAAAAAACTGATAACCGCTGCTGTGGTATCATTTCGACTAAAAGGTATAGCCGAAAGATAAAATCCATGACACTTTGGAAAATAGCCTAGAAAATGTTGTTCATCTTGGAACAGAAGGAATGCATAGATTTCTACACATGATATTATTTCCCATGAAACTAATCAAGTGAAGAAACTAAAAAAAATTTGCTACTACTTTGCCTCTACGGAGTTCTCTCCCCATCCCATTCCCGGCGTAGAAAACTTCACCACAAGGAAGCGAGCAACGAGTACCACCTGGATCTCATACCAGAGGTAGTAGAAGTAACAGATGCAGCTGTAGGTACACCAATCCTATACACCACCAATTGGCCTCCTTTGCCGTTGCCGATGCCGACGATGACTTGCTATCCGCGCCGCGCGGAGCCGGCGGCGACGACAGCCTCGTTGGCGGCGCCTGAACGTTCTCGGCGACGTCCGGCGCCGTCGCGGCCGGCGGCGGCGCCGTGGCAGTGCTATCGGCATCGCCCCGGCCGAACATTTCCTTGGGTAGTAGGACCTTGGAGACGGCGAAGACCGCCACGGGATTTTGGTCCAAGACCGTGCGGGTGATCGACGCCTGCACGACGCCGGTGTCGATGGCGACGGAGCCGTTGACGCGTGTGATGTTTAGCGTGAAGCGGCCGGCCTCGGTGCACTCGGTTGCGAGCGTGGGCTGGACGGGGTTCACGATGGACTCGAGGGAGCCGAGCGGGTAGTAGGAGTGCAGCACGTGGAAGCGCAGCACGACGGCCTTGCGGTCGGCGGGGAGGGACTGGAGGCGGTCGGTGGCGGGGAGGCCGGCGAAGGCGTCGTCGGTGGGGACGAAGACGGTGATGCCGGCGCCGCGCTCGTCGGCCTCGAAGTCGTCCGCGACGCCGGAGGCCTCCAGCATGGAGGCGGCCACGTTGAATCCCCGCGCGTCGGCGAGGACGCGGGTGATGTTGACGGCGGGGTGCGGGCGGCTCTCGGAGGCCGCGAGGTCGAACCCGGAGGGGACGATGAGGCCGCCCACCGCGAGAACGCTGAGGTTGTATGGCACCGCGGTGACGGCGCCGAGGACGGTGGCATTCGACCCAGGGAACGGCGCCGGCGACCGGACCACGACGGTGGAATTGCCCTCAACGGTGAGGTTGACAGCGCCAAGGTCGGAGGGCGCGCGGCCGGTGGTCTGGAACAGCGTCGTCACGAGCTTCCCGGAGGCGGGGAGGCGGGCAAGGTCTGACGGGGAGAGGTACTCGAGGAGGACGTGGTACCGCAGCACGTCCGCGAGGTCGGCGCCGGAGGCCGCGGCGAATGCGGAGGGCGAACGCGGCAGGTTGGCGTTCGGCACGGCCAGCAGCGTCAGCGACGACCGCCCGGCCAGCTCGCCGGCCACCGGGCTGGACGCCAGAAGCCGCGCGAAGTCGGCGAGGTTGGGGAACGCCGCGAGCACGATCGTCACGTTGACCCCGGCCGCGGGGGACGGCAGCGCGGCGAACAGGACCAGCACCCCGAGCGGCACGAGGCGTGAAACGGGAGGGGCATCTCTCCCCATCTCGCCACTGACGTCGTAGACTGGAGTGGGGAGTGAGGAGGAGATAGAAGATGACCGAGGAGAGTGAAGAGGGGTGGGGGAGACGGGTGATTAGCTAGCTTAGGAGCGTTTGTTGTTGGAATGGGATAGTTTATGGCGACTTCGTTTCGGTGGCTTGGACCCTTGCGACTACGCCAGCTCCCCGTCTACCAGGGCACTTTTGCGAAGTATGTACCATGATACGTGGGTCGGCGTCACGTGCGCCTCTGTCCTATTCGGCACAATGCTGCTGATTGATGAGTCGCCATTCATACCTACCAAACTACAGACTAGTAGTAGTAGTAGGAGTACTATACACCTTCACTTCTCACTAAATTTTAGATTCGTTGATGCAAGCTAAAGTGTTTAACGCTAGCATTGGTTTGATCGATATCTAGATGGTGTTACGAGTGTTCGCTGCGTCTGCCAAGAGAGGGTCATGGATTGACGAAATCGACGTGAATGTAGTAAACTAAGTAGCAATGGTTACTTTTGTTTACACGTCTTACATTTCAATATCACCAAAACAGCAAGCTGGCCACGCCCTCCCTCGTGAGGTGTCGTCTTCCGGACCACTCAGATAAGAGTATGCTGAGGCCTGTTTGAGAAGCCTTGATTCAGTAGCAATAGGCACCTGGAATTGCCCCCCCCCCCCCCCCCCCCAAAAAGGATAACTGCAAGAAAGAACGAGCAAATGCGAATCGTTACGTCCCACTTATTTCGGTTATTTCGGCTTAGATTTTTAACTCCTAATTTATTTTTATTATTATTACTTTTTTCTGAACTTTTGGTTTTTTGAGCTTTTTTTCTTCTTTTCTCGTATTCATTTGCGTTGTCCGTGATGAGCTAACATATTTTTTATATTTTCAAAAATTTTAAATTTAATTACGTCAAATAAACCATCTTCAGGTACAGTGGAATTTTAACCAGCTACAGTACAATTTCAGTCATAAGCTACTATTTTTCAACTCAACCGAGTGGCACCTAGATCCGTGTGAGATATTACGGATAAAAAGTAATTCACAACTCACCAGCTTCCTTTCACAGGTGCTGTCGTTTAACGGGATGATGCGAGCGGAGTACAGTTCCATCTGAAAACCACTGCAAATCGGGCGTGCGACCGGCCGTGGTGACGAAACCAGATTTGCATTACTGCGGTGCACTTCAACATAATAAAACACTCAACAAACACAAAGCAACGAATGCAAATATGTAACTTCAAAGGATTTTTTACCTTTGCCACGTTATACTTGATCGCTCGGACAATCACTTTTGATTCTTGAAGACCACCAGAAACATCTTGCTTCCGCAACATGAATCAGAAGCTGACAGTCCTGCTCTTTTCGGCTACGGGTTTTGACTTTTGGCTGAAATTTTTTAATTTTAGCTGTTTACGGTACAGATTACGGAAAGACAGATACTTACTTGCGATTTTAGCTGATACAGATATTGAGTTTTTAACGTGTAGATTGTTTAACTTGTAGACCTCATATTGAGAAAATACTCCGTTTGAAAGTTAGATACTATAACAAAAGCAAAAAACCGTCAACTTTTGACTTAAAGAACAGACCCTTAACCTTTTGGCTGCTGCTATCTCTGAAGTCTGAACTGATAATAATTTGCAAGTGTGCAACCAAGTTACAGCAAAGAACCTAGGAAACAAAAAAGTTACAGCAAAGAAGACAACCCTCCCTAAATAAAATAATATGCCCTAAATAGTAGCATTCCAAAGGAAAGATACTCCTTTCAGTCAAAAAAAAAAGTCGTTTTGGGTACGTGCAAACTTTTAAAAATTTAGTTATCAATATCTTTTTTAATATTTAAATTGAATATATGAAAATGGTATATAAAAGAATTTGTCTTGAAAAGAACTTTAATGAAAGTATAATTTTATTAGGTTTTATAAATCTATTACAATAGAAATTAGTGATTAAAATTATATTTTGATGGCCGTGTCGATATCTAAAACGATATTGTTTTGTGACGGGAGGGAGTAATACATTGAGACAGGCCAACTTCAGATAAAATGATCAATAAATTAGAACAAAATCAACAATGTCTGTCTTTGGTTCAAAATTCGTATACAACGATTGCTTCCTAGCTGAGCAATGTACAATGGAACTACTACACCAAGCGGACTGGCACTACATTGTCAAGGAATAGCCCTAGAAATGGTTAAAGATCAGTGTATTGTTATCCCCACTATTAGCTTAGATGAAAAGAACCTGGTACATCTCTGCAAAAGCCACCATGGGGACAATGGAATAGATGAGCAACGCTGCAGCAGGGGTGCTTGAAGACAGAACTTCACACCACCAAACGGCACGCAAAGAATGAGCATACTATACTATGATGCCGAAAAGAATCAGGGTCAGACAAACAAGTCAAGAATACTAGATGCTATCTAGCCTGGATGGATTTGGAGGGTTCTGATTTATTCGAACGGCACATGCAATCAGGGCATGGGAAGGTGTATATAGATTCATTTGCTCTTTTCATTTCAATACCCTTGGCATCACTGTGTGCTCTCATATTGAGCAACTGACGTTTCAATGATGTCCATCTGCACAAAGGAAAGTACGATTTTAACAAAATGAAAATTCATGATATTAAAAATGAAGAATAAAAGAGTACTGGAGCCAAAAGGTAATTAAACACCACAGTAATGGCATACCCAATACGTGGACTATCAAAAAGCATGGCCAATCTTCTTTTATCAGGCTTAATTGTCTTCGAATGCCCACCATACAAGTATCTCCTATGACCAATAAGGAAATGAGGAAAATTTCCACCTTGAGTAGTCACGAAAACCTCGCTATGAACACAGACACTGTAGTCAATAGCTGCCATCCTTGAGGAGAAATTCTGGCAGACATGCATTATGTTAGAGCAATATACTTCAAAATTCAGTTAAAAAAATGAATCCATCACTCCTATAGACCTTGAATGGAGCAAGTTCTTCATCTGATGCCAATGTTTCTTTTGTCTGCAAGAGAGGGAACATTTCAAGGAGAGGAGCCATGTTCTTCTCTGCTTTATATATCCTTCCAGAAGCCAAATAGATTGCAGTGTTATTGCTGAAACCCATTCCGCGAAGCATTAATCCAACCTAAACACCATATAACATAAACATGTAAATCTCTGGGACAAAATTCTTCAGCAATGCCTGTTGATGGGATCAGTGTAAACTTGCTGGGAATATGTTTTGTATTCGCTTGAGAATAAAATTTCTGAAGCTTCTTTGAAAGCAGTAACACCAATATTTGGATACTGGCATACCTCCAAAGGTGTAAGTGGGCATTTCCCATTCATCCTTATTGCTCCAGGCCTTATTACACGTCCTGGCCTAGTAAACTTCCCTCTCCAACCTCTTTCCCTTGCTTCATCCAATTCCTTTTTCTCCACATCACCAACGTCAAAGACACAACAAGAGAAGGCAACCATATCCTGCAAACGAAAAATCGATGGATGACAGTTCTTGTCTGATAACCATGGGCCCGCCCATATTTCAGAAGTGCAATACAAACAGAAGAGTGGACTGGTTTCCCATTATTTTGATAACAACCAGGGCCTAACAGTATCTGAAACATCCTGGAAGTTCCTCTACACCCTTAGGAAGTTTTGTTGTTTCACAAACAGACACTAAGAAGTATGAAGCACAAATCTTTTATAGAAGAAAACCAACCTCTTCAAAACGGAGATGCACTGCTACATATTTCCCATTGTTTTCAGCACTTTTTTCGCTCATTCGAGAAATTAAAGTGTCAGATAGAGTTCTGATTGGTTTAGAAAATTTTAAGGCTTCAAAATTAACCAGACATCTCAGTCGTTGAACAGCAGGCGGAGCATCAAATGACAGTCGATTTGCAAAAGGTGATATCCTTATGAGCCTATAATTTACAGACGATAGTATAAAAAGGTCAGATAACAACTGAACTTAATAATATTTTCTTAACCAAATTGGTTTTAACCTACCTTTCTTCAACCAACTTAGGAAGGACAACATCTTTGTAGTATTGGATAGGAGACCAAGCCTTTATCTTGAAATTAAATACATTACTCAAATTGTGACCAAACCTCTCCATTATGAACTCAGGAACCTTGGCAACCACTCGGACATCATTTTTCAAACGTTGGACAAAGTGATCCTCATCATAAATATCACTAAATTTGCTGTATCAAAAAAGAAATGTTAGTAGCTTCACTTTTGCTATTGTAAACAAAACCTTCTAGCATAGGTAAGTGACGCTGTGAGGGCCTGTTTCGAAAGGAGGGATTTTTTTGGGAGGAATCCCCTCATCCAAACAGTCCCTGAGATTTGTTTTTGTCAATTGGCATGTTGGTGGATAAGAATGATGGATTTATTTTTCAGAACCACCAGAAACTTGAAGTTGTGTATAGGTAAACAAAAGGCTGATGCATGAAACACACACGATCACAATTTTATAAATTATAAAATGGCCAACATGTGTAAAATGTTCTTCAAAGTAGTTTCGTAACATTAACCAATTAAGGGTCTGTTTGGATAGGGGGGATCTTTTTCTGGAACCCTTTTATTAGCCATGTTTCAGCCATTGAACATGGTATGGCATTACAGCATGCAAAAAAAGGATAAAAATTCATAGCTAACAATTTGAGATTTTTATGTGAAAGAACAATCAAATGCCATTATAGCATACAAGTGAAGCACAATCAAGTGCCATTATAGCATACAAGTGGTTCTTTATCAACATGTATGTATCGTAAGAGAATGATAAAGGTAGAGTTAATGCAGTGTAATTCTGGTTGTTTAGAACAAAACTATCAACGGTGATGAGTTCAACTTTGCCAAGCCTAATCTAAGGTCGTTATACAAAGAAGAGTATATAGTATATACAGATAATGGTAGGGCGCAGAGAAACTCAGTAGCAACATTAAGGATAAGAATTAACATCACATGGCATAGAAGCCTTCTGCTAAGGGGTCTTCCAAAACTGAAACATATTCTCTTGCATTAGCATCAAACAAGGTCATCACGCATATGTGCCCCCCCCCCCAACCCCCCACCCAGACAGAGAGAGAGAGAGAGAGAGAGAGAGAGAGAGAGAGAGAGAGAGAGAGACCTAGGATCCCTCCAAATGCTGTGATAGTGGAAGTTTGGGATTATAAGAGTTGCATTTAGAAAACCAGCAACTGCAACTGCATTGCATATCTGCAAAACAGTTTTTTAAAAAAGGAAATATTAGTGAGGAAATCACGATACATAGAAGAAAATAACAATGTGATAAACACAAAATGGTATTTTCATGAAGAACCACTGATGGAAGGTAACTACCGATGTTCTTTGCTGATTCAAACCACCATTTGCCTCCACATATATGTAGCCATTTGATTCAGGCAAACCTATCAGAAGTAACAAAATATTGTTATATACTTCCTTCAAGATAAAAGTGCATCATGTGAAACGGCAATCTGTGTTATCCTTAAGTAACCAAAATAGAGTAATACATATAGTACAGCCAAATATATCAAATACACTTAACTCAATTCTAGTTCGGTTCTTGGAATTGAACTGGGTCAATGGAATTGAAACTCAATTGAATTTTGTGTTGAAATGGAATCGATAGATGATCCAATTCTATTGTTTGGATGACTTAAGAATTTGTAACATGGAATCAAACCAAATTCATATCCAAATATTGTTTGGTTGCCATACCTAGGAATTGTCCAACACTATGCAAGAGCATGGATGTTATGGCTAAAGGTAGCTGGCCAGGTAGGCAATTGATCGCCCTCCAAATGGAGGCCCTGATCTGATACCAACCGGTTAACTAACTTGCTGTTTATTGATTGATCTCGCAATGATCCTTACCAGACTTTATATATTAGGCGCATAGATCTCTAAAGGAAACTACTATCATATTTAGGGAAGCAACTAATAATATCCTAGCAATCCATGGAGGCGGACAATGTGATCAAAGAAGACACAGGCAACCGTGCTGGCAATGTATGGATGACCCAAGGCAAGGAAGTGAGCATATTTTGAGAAACGATCAACGACCGTCAAGATAACTGACTTGCCGCCCACCTTTGGAAAACCTTCCGCAAAATCTATGGAAACATCAGCCCATATTGTGTGCGGAACAGCAAGGGGCTGTAGCAAATTAGCCAGATGAAGATGCTCGGATTTGTGACGTTGACATACAAGACAGCCATGGATGTAATCTCGGACCAAGCGATTTGCATGGGCATTGTAGTAAGGAAGCGGGCAGCCGATGCAAAGTCTTCTGTACACCCTCATATGCATTATGTGTATGTGGTCCTAACATTTTATGCATATAATTATAATACAGAAGTCATTAGTGAGATATTTCTTTGTTATTTCTTTGTGTGCGAAAAGGGCTCTACTGAGAAGATGTAACTAAAGCCAATTATTTCTGTGCACTTGGAGATACACAAGTAGGCATGGGATCTATCATATTAGGCTATTATGAAGAAATAATAGGAAATGTCCATAAAACTTCTTTTTTGGGCATGTTTTTTATTCTACATATATAAATGTAACTCTGGCCAACATACATATGCTAGCAAATGTTCACCGAAGAGTTTTAATATTTTCTACCACAAACCGGAAAACTTTGAATTGTACACGTGGAGGAGAAAAACAAGCTAAGCTTCTTTGGAATTCATCAAAGCCGTATCAGTAGGAACAATACCAGCATTCGAAGTTAAAACTATAAACAAATATTCAGAACTTGTGAATTCAAAGAAAAAGAAAATTAGGAATGGCATACCATAGGTGCTATTGTTTATGCAAGGTCGCCAAACACCACCTTTGTAAGCATGTCGCCATACAGTTGCTAGCTACAAAATTGTAGCAATATGAGAATAATGACATCTATGCAAAACACACATAAGTGAACTTAAGAGGAGACAGACAGGTAGGGGCACAGGATGAAGCAAATGACAAATCCCCAAACTAATAGAACAAAAGACTAATTTTCTATAACATACAGCATGAACATATAGCTCTACTAGATCACATTGAAACTACTGATACCTAATGTTAGCAAATACATCAAGGCCAATGGGCAGGGAAATACATGTATCCCCAAGGGATAACCATAAACGATCACTAAATCCTACATTATACCACGATGGCACGGTGATCTTTATTCATACTCCCTTTGTGAAGATAACACATACTCCATCTTCCTGAGAGTCAAAGCAAAAGTATTGCTACAGCAGGTAGCAGCAGTTGCATATCTTATTGTCTGCTACTGACCTAGGCCATTTCCCTTTAACAAAGGGTAAATCCCAAGTTACAACTAAGAAACCAGGTGCTTAGGTGTTGAAAGGTCATCAGATAGACACAAGTTCCATGCATTTTGAATTAAAAAAATTCCTATTGTCATCTTAAAAATCTTGCTTTGTTTTTCAACCATATTGAATTTAGCAGTTCATCAAGGAAGAACTTAAGAAGGTGCTATAACTGATAAACAATAGTGAACAAAAATACAAATGAGCTGTACTGCACAAACTCACAGATCCCAATAAGCAGCACGTAAACACACACACACACACACACACACACACACACATCATAGCTTGTGATTCAATGTACAAACCCAATAGACAAAATGCAAAAACATCCACATATGTTATCACGCAGACAGCTGATCTTATAAATTTCCAAATTCCAGTAATCTCATTCTGACCAAGCTAACCATTGTCTCCCAGTTGACTGATATTCTAGGACCTCCACGAATCTGAAGTAGGTTTCAACTGGTGAAAAACAATTAGTTTGCCCTGTCATCCACCCCACACATGCACAAAGTAACTTCAGAAATAAATAAAACCGATGTGTCACACATATTCTTGTAATTCTATTGCAATTTTCCCGCAATTGGAAGAAAACCTAACCCAAATCCAACCTAATCAGCATACACTAAAATAATCTGAACAAGTACCGGCCACTGGCCACTAGCACATAGCCACACAGTTCAGTTTCTCTGCAGATATGCTGAAACTTAGCACACATTCCAATGATCCAAGTACCCAACACCACACTTAAGACAACCCAAGCATCCATTAAACTCGCTGATCACCCAAAATGACCAAATACTTTCATCAGAAACATAAATCCCCACTCCAATAGACCGGGCCGGAGACGAGCAGGGGGAGCCACTCACCGCGTCAGTGGAGTTGTCGGCATCCATGTCGGCGCGCAGGCGGGCGTAGAGTTGCGGGCTGCGGTACAGCGACCCGGGCGCCGGGCGCGAGATGATGCGGGGCACGCTGTCGAGAGAGATGGAGCCCATGTACAGCAGCATCGCCGCCACGTACAGAAGCGGGGCGAAGATGAAGACCGCCTGCCGCCGCAGCACCGCCCGCGACGCCCTCCGCACCACGTCTCCGCCCCTCCACGCGCCGGCGCCCGCCCCCGCCCCCGCCCTCGCCGACCCCCCCTTCACCGACGGCCTTCTCCCCCACGCCCGCCGCGGCGACGGCGGCGGCGACGGCACGGCCCCGGCCCCGCCGCCCAGGCTCCCCAGCCGGCTGTACGCGTGGTTCGGCATCGGAGCCTCGGAACCTTCTAATATATTTAAACGCGGACCGCTCGGTTCGGAGTTGGGGTTAAGAGTCACTCCTCCACTGGAGCTAGGGTTTCTCCCGCGTGATCGATCGCGTTTGGGCGGCGACGCGGAGGGCGAGAGAAAGAGAGGGAGGTGGAGGAGGAGGTGGTGCTGTGCAGCTTGTGCGGAGAGGGGAGGGGGAGGAGGCGAACGACATGTGCCCGGCGCGTGACCGCGTGCGGGGGAGAGGGGCTAGTGGCCGCGTGGTGGTGCCGTGGCCCCGGTCGCGTTCGAATTTTGAGTAGTTTTTTGGGCTTTCGACGTGCGGGTTTGGTTGCGCGCTCGGCGGCTGCTTGCCGCCCGTCGCTGACCGGGGATTCGCCTTTTTCTGCTTTGTGGTTTGGGTTGTGGCCGGTGGTGGGGCAGCAGCACGGCAGCACCTGCACGGGATAATAGAACGATGGGGAAATGGAAGGTCTCACGTTTGGGTAATTGGGTTTGGTCGGGTCGTTTGATTATGGTTCTTTCCTTTTTTTAGCTTAATTTTTATAATTTTTTAAATAAATAAATACAACTATTTCTCAGTCGTTGTTTTAAAATAGTTTATCGGTATTTAGTTTATTTTTATAAACATTCGTTGTAAGATCAAAAATATAAACCATTACTATTATAAAAGAATGAGTTGGTGGTCACACGTCCATTCTTCTCTAACCGCTCTATTTATTTAACTTCTCATCATTCTCCACTTTCCAACCAATTAGAGCAACCCCTTTCTATAGAATAATTCTCTGCATATCCAATAAATTTTGTTTTAACACACAGATATATAACTAGTAGTAGTAAAAAGGAACAGGAACCCCATATATCACGCATGGGTGGTGGACCGTTGGGTTTGGAAAGAGATGCGTTGCGAATTTGCGATCTCGCCTATGACCGTGATGGCAGAATGGTCGTCTATGATGATCGTGATGGGTGGTAGGTGATTAGGGAGTGGAAGGGGCGCCAAGGGATCGCTAATGACTTGTTAGGGATTTATTCGTTACTTAACTTGATGGGGACTCCTAGTTCTTCATGCTAATACATTTGCTTGATGTAAAATGGAATTGGAAAATATATATTGTGCATGTTTCTGCAGTACATAAAAACATCTTGACTTTATCTGTAAGTCATATTAACGTGTAAAAATGTGACGGTACAGGTACTCCAACGTGTATACAGTGGAAATTAGTCATATGGCGCGTGGAGTAAGTAAAGGAGTAGTACAATCTACAATCCCAATGGCAACAATAACGAAATAAACACACTTTCCTTTAGTGGTGATCAGTTGGGCTTAAAAGCTCATATCTTATGGATAAAAACACTGTAGCTAACTGAAAAAACACTGTAGCTGACAGAGGCTTATTTAGCATAATTAAATTTTAAAAAATTTTAAAAATATAAAAAATATGTTAGCCCAATATATATAATACAAACGAATACGAAAAAAGAACCGGTAAAAAAACTCAACAAAAAGCTAAAAGTTCAGAAAGAGATAAAATTTATAAATAGTAAAAAATAAGTCAGAAGCTCAAATCGAACCGATCAGAATGAAATTGCTTGCGGGGGCTCGGAATGATCTCTTTCCCCTTTTTGGGATTAGGATTGATCTCTTTCCTTGTTTCGAGGTTTCACACAGCTACGCAAGTTTGTGCTAAATGACATCAAATTCCTTCCAGAAGATGCTATATGTCCAAGGGTGAAGGCCAGGTACTACAAAGTTTCGTTGTTCTCCTTCCAAGCTGTCACACTGCAGGTGCAGGTAGCCGTGCATAGTTGGCGACGGATATTCTGTTCATTTTTCAAGTCCTTGCTTGTTCAATCAAATTGGCATTTTATGAGGGAATCTAATAGCATCTAAAGTTTCTTTTTTTTACTGAAACTACTTAATATTGTACTCTCCTTCTGCAGTGCCTATTCTAATCTTGTTACACTCAATAATATCACCAGCGCCATTCAATCCGGCTTTTTAACGATTTTTGGCTTTTGACTGTTATCTTTTAGCTAAAATTACATTATAACAGCTGTTAGATTTTTCTAAGTTACTCAACTAAAGAAAAATAGAGAAAAAAATAAAAACACCATTATATATCTCTACATACAATAAAAAAAAGCTAAAATAAACAAAATTAAGAAGCTAGCACGTTTATTCCGACTTTTGAAACCTTGTGATCGACTGATCGTGGGTTCAAGCCCCACGGTGGGCGTTGATACTTTTTTACTTCTTTTCTCATTTTGAGACTAGGTAGAAATGCAAATTACACAACTACTATCATTCATGGGCCATTTTTCAAGTTGGCTACGAAGGGGCAGTTTGCAGATGCAGTGCTGTGCAGTATTGTGCTATGGAATCAAAAAAAAATTACTTGCAACTAACCGTAACATCCAAAACTAGAAAAGAAAAAACATGTGCTCAAAAGCCACCGCAAATGTCAAATGGAGCCGAAGCATCGCATGTTTAAAATCCAAATTTAAGCTAAAAAACATCATGCATGACACCTGGAGCTACTACTACTTAGCAGAAATATACCACAAGGCGAAATTTTCTAAAAAACTGTGCAGAAACCCCGATTCACCAAGAAGCACGGCCATTCGACATTCAACTAATCTACAAGCCCAGAATACATATACATTTAGCTAAATTAAGCAAAATAAGCATACTCTAGCCATCCAGCAAGGTCAAAAGCATAGAGATTATAGACTTATGCAAACATGGCATACTGGTACTTTGTTTCCATCGAATTCGTTAGGTGAAACACCCCAAAAATTTAAAATGATTTCAAATTTTTCTTGAACTCAGTTTGAATTTGAAACTTTCCTAATTAGGAAACCCTTGGCCACTTTCCGCCTTCCCTTGTTAGCCCTTACCACATCCCCTGCCGGCTGGCTCATTTCAAGAAGCCGCATTCTCCCCTAAGCCCTCCCCGCCACACGACTCTCCTCCATTCGCCGCCACAATACGCCGATCATCACCGCCAACTCCAGTCAACCACCATACCATCGAATGTCGTGCTCTGACATTGTCTGTCAATGAGCCCTGACATACACCGGACAAGCCAAGCCAGAGAGCATTGTCATCGCTCGCTCCCCTCTCACAGCCGACCTCCCACGCCGCAACCTTGGACGGCCACAATTCACCGCCCGAGGAAGAGCCGAGCCCAAGGCGCCACCTCGCTGCCCAACCTTCCCATCGCCTCTGCCGAACCCCGTCAAAACCCCTCACACCATCCCTCTCAACCACGTGTCGTTGCCTGAGCCAGTGCTCCACTGCTCAAACCACCTTACGATGGCTATAAAAGCCCACCAACCCTTCCATTCGACAGCATTGGCGCCCCAACGCAAAACCCTAGCTCCCTTCTTCCCCTCCAGCCAAAGGCTCACCACAACCATTGGAAGTTTACCGATAAGCCTAAATTCCAAATCCTACTAATGCCTCCATCATTTCTCAATTACTTTCAACCTTAGCACCACCATGGCTCCCTAAACCTGACTGCGATCTTGCCCTAGCTTCTCTAGCCCCCTAACTCGCCGACGGCAACATCCATCACCCGACCTATCCACCTTCCCGTGGGCAGCTCTCCCTGAAACCTCTGAGCCTAAGACACCACCTCCACCACATTTCCCTGCGTATCTAAGATGCCCAAAAATCCCTCACCTTTACCGATTAGTCTATGAACCTCTCTTGTGCCCTGGTCGATCGCCAAGAAGCTTTCCTAGCCGCCAACCATCTACGGTGATCCCCAAAGCACACCCAAACTAGGTTCCGCTTAGTCCCCTGATCCCATCCATACCCTTGGCAGCCTCAAAAGCCACCGCGGCATCACCAATTGCCCACCAAAACTTTCCTCTATTCGGCTGCTATAGTACACTGATTGAAGGTAGGGGTGACACTGTTCATATGGGCCTTGGACTAAACAGTAGAGGCCCAAAGCATCAAAACCAGTTGGGTCGAGGCCCGACGGTGACATCCATCGCCCGACCTATCCACCTTCCCGTGGGCACCTAAACTCATTATAAACAATAACCCCAACCCCGAAGTGAACAGTAACCTGATGTTGTTCACAACAAACCTGATTCACTCTAAACGGTAAAAATCTGATACTGTTCCTAGCCCAAACCGCAACAAACAGTGTCGACCCAGTACTGTTCACTAGAAATCCAATAGGCATATTTATATCTATTTTGACTGTTTTGACCCCACGAAACATGTTTTCAACTCTGTTTATCCAAATTAAACACTGATAAAATCCTAAACCATCTAAACACCATTCCAAACCTAAACCCAATACTATTTGGACCTGTTACTATTCATAGAAAGCCCGTTAACACCTGTATATCCATTTCGACCGTCTCAAACCCATCTAACCCAATTCCAGCTCTGTTCAACCCAACCAAGCATCACTTCAATCCCGACCACCCAAACCTATTTTTTGTGCCTTTTGGTTATTTTATTATTGTTATTTCTAACTTGTATTCTGCAAAGTAGAAACTTATTTGCATTCGTTTTCCATGCTAATAATTGGACCCAACGAGTTGGTCAACAGAAGAGCTACAAGAGCAATTAAAGAAGTCAGTGAATAACCTGAAAACTACAGTAAAATAATCAAAGACTATGGACGAAGAGGCAAGCCACATTGATAAAAAAAGTAAGGACTATAACTTTATGCTAAGTAAATAATATATTAATCGTTCAACCACAAGTTTTGACTTGTCAGACTTGGTCAAATAGCTGATCAAATCAATCGAATATATACAAAATGTTGGGGTTCTGGAGACAATAGGTCCTACAAGGTCCATTACCCACCGGGTAGAGACGATAGGTCCAAACATAGTCGGGCGCGACACTATACAGTCCATCACCTACCGGGTAAAGACTAGAAAGAAGAGAATAGTGAAAGAACTTATTATCTCAATGCAGTTGCACGCTAATATGTTGCGTGTCTATAGTTTGACATTATGAGTTTAATATATCTTGTGGGTAAAAGCTGGGCAACTCTGTAGGGTTAAAATTCTAAATGATATTCGAATACGCCATGTTTCTAGTAAATAAAGCTATATTTCATGGGTGATTCCAATAACGAGTTATAAATAGCTTTGGTGGGATTTCAAATTGGAAGTTAAATGAACCCCCTTTTCCTATAAGAAGCCAATCTTTTGTCTTTTGTTTTCAAAATTGTTTACAAATAAAATTACATCCACAAATATCTTAATAAAACCATTATATCCCCATCTCTTTATAATCCTAGCACGTAGTTAAACAGTGTTTTTCTATGTGACTTGTTGAGTATGATTGGATGCACCCAATCTTACTTTATTTCCACTAGAACAGATGCCAAAAGAATAAAAAAGACCTCAAGCTTACATATTAGGGTTACGATCGACCTCAAGCGTTGTTGTGGAAAATTTCTTTGGTTCTTCTGGATGTAAGTTAAGTTTTGGGGTTGGATGCCCTTAAAGTTGCTAAGTTGACATTTAGGTCTTATGTTAATTAAGTTAACCTCTTTTTAAATGTTCGTGAGCAAACATAATATTCCTTCTGTCTGCAACTGAACTTCGAGAAAATTGCTATAATAGGACTCTCAAACAGCGTGTTTCGAGCATCTCCAATGGGTCTATAGCAGCTATCTACAAGAGAGTACATGTCATCAACTGTCCTACGTGGAAGATATTAAATGAAGAAAGAGAACGCAACTCTCTACAGCTCTAGAGATAGTCTATAGCGCCAAACGAGGCAGCCTCCATAAATTCTGTGTGTGCATGTAAGCATCAAATAGCTATCCTTATAGATAGTTCTTTAGAATGCTAACTTTAGTGTGTACTATATAGATGATGTGGAAGTCTTATAGTTAGTTGCTAGCTATAACCATTGGAGATGCCCTAATAGGACTTCTAACGTTGACATCGCTAAAATGACACCCGAAACATTGGCTTCTCGTAATACATGACATTTGGCTAATGTTTCGAAATACCCGAACATTGGAATTAAAAGAGCCAAATGTCATGTATTACGAAAAGCCAATGTTTCGGGTGTCATTTTAGCGATGTCAACGTTAGAAGTCCTATTATAGCGAAACACATTGTTTGAGAGTCCCATTATAGCAATTTTCTCCTGAACTTCTGGACTGTTACGGAACATACAACGGCCCTGCTTCTAAAAATAAGGCTGTTACATTAGGCATCTTAAATCTGTACACCACCATCACACAGGTAAATATTAGGTGGAAATCCAAGTTAAGTGTAAACAGTGTGGAAACCGTGTGTAAAAGTTGTTAAAAAATTGAAAATTTTGTAGATATAGAGAAGGATTCATTCTATAGTCATACAAAATTTCAAAATCAAACTCTACCACATTTGGCAGTATGAAAAGGACACAACCTTCATGAAAAAAAGACAAATCACTATTCATACAGAATTACTTTTTTCCATATCTCCGAAAATATGATTGAGTTTGATATTGAAATTTTATATAGCTATAGGACACCACGTTTCCTAGAGAATTTTTAAAAACTTCTACATATGGTTTTCACAAGTTTACACACAATTTGGCTTTTCACCAACAGGATTTTTGTCGTGTAAAGCCTGGATTTTGATGCGTGCAACAAACGGGAATTACCAACTATCAGGTGATGGCTGAGGAGGACAAGCCCGCATACGTACGACACGGCACGCGCCCGAGAAAACCGCGCGGCGCGCCAAGACGTGTGGTCCTTGGCACCGGCACATGAGCCCACTCGTACTGTCGCCATCGCCTGCTTTCCTAGCTTCCCCGGTTCTTGGGTCCCTGCGATGTACTCATCTCTAGTTGGATCATTGGGCATGATTGGAGATGGCAGCAGGTGCCTCCTCTTTTAGCACAGCCTGCACCTGCGATGCTGTCGAAAGTAGCCGGGCGTGGCGTGCCGAGTCCCTGCCGACATCTTAATTCTCTGCAACCACATGCCAGTGAGTGGCTCTCATTCAGCAAGGTTTACAAGCTACAAATTCTTGAACTGAGGAGAACGAGTTCATTGCTAGTGAGGAAAACTGGCATATCTGTAATAGAGTAAGTGTCTCTGAGGATACTGACGAGAGATCCTGGATGCAGGTCATGGGAAGGGGCTGGACGCTACCTTTAGTGGCACGTTATGTGAGAAGCCTTTTGATGATGATTTAATACGGCATGGTGTTTGGTCGACTCATAGCTCAACAGCTTATCCTGACACTGATTGAGCCCATGCCAACTTTCTGTATAGTTTCTTTAAGGCCATGAGAGCGTGCCAATTAAACACATCCTTAGTGCGCAGAACGAAACAAAATCGAATTTTAAAAGTAATTTGAATTCTTGTTTGATTTTGATTTCCCTTGAATCCTTGGCTTAATCCCGCACCAATCTCAACCATCCACGTGGTGATTTCACTGCCGAGCCATCTTCTCTGTCCCTCCGCGCGCAGGCACTGTTCACTGTCCAAAAAATCCTCCCCGCCCCGATATTTCTAGTCGCCGTGCCTTCCCGGTGTTTCTCTGCCGCTGCCACACCACTGCATTCGGTTAGAGACCGTACCACTTTGTTATTCCCGCCATGACATCCCCTTAAATGCTCCCGGCTGCGCATCAGAGCAGCCATCACCGTTCCTACCTTTCCCGCCACCGCCTCTGCTCTCCTTTGTCTCACGACCGACAACCCTGTGCCGCAAATTCGAGCACCTTGGAACCCACCTCTGCCAACAAGAGCCACCGTACGGCCCCTCATTCGTGCCGTTAACCTTACCTGAACCAGCACCGTAGTAATCTCACATCCCACCGCCTCGCTGACCTCCTTGCTCTCTCTGCTCTCATCCTCTCACAGCCAACCTGGCATGCCTCTGACCAATTTTGACCACAGCAATGTCATGCCCGAGGCAGCCTGTATCTTCCCTCTACCAGCCACGTCGCGCCCTCTTGCACCCTTCCGACCCCTGCCTCGCACCGTCGCTGCCTTAGCCTTGCCCCTATGCCGAACCACCATTCTTGCCCTATTTAAACCCCCAAACCCCTCCATTCAAAAGCACCTGTACCCGAGGTGAGCCACCCACCCTCAATTACTCCGACGACCAAAGCTCTGTCGACGATCACCGAAAAACTCAAAGTAAGCTCGAATTTCCATTCCTTCTATTCAGTCTATGTTTTTTCAATTGCTTTGGTCTACATCTTCCTCATGCCCATAGAAACCTTACCGAAGCTTTGCCCTAATCTCTCGAGCCCTCTACTGTGCCGGCACCTTTGTCCGCAGCTTGACCATGAGGCCCCGCCATGGACAGCCTAACTCAGCCATCCTTGAACCAAACCACCACACCCTTAAGCTTTCCCTACTCCTAGATATACTATATCACAAAGGCCATCATCCTCTTAACCCCCTGTTAACTCCTATGCCATTCAAAAGTCCCGGAAAGAGAAGACCTCACCACCGACGCTCGCCTGACTTCCAGCCGCTCCTGAGCCCAAAAATGGAAACCTCATGGCCCCAAGAACCCACCCATAGTCATCAATTGTTGTTTCGACCACATATTCTCCAAATGCCCTACCGCTTGAAATCTCTGATCGCTTCCCTGCTTTAAATCTACGACCGCCCCACCGCTTGAACTCTCTAACCACTTGAACTCTCCGTCCGCTCCACCGCTTGAACTCTCCGACTACCTTGTAATCAAGAGGAGCTTCAATCGCACCGCTTTGAGTCCTAAGCAACACCACTCGGACGCCATCCGATGCTCTTAAGCCACCCGAATGGCCCACTCGTACGCCGTCCGATACTCCTAAGCCACTTGTACGCCATCCGATGCTCCTAAACCACTCGTACGCCATCCGATATTTTAAGCCACTCAGATGCCGCCCACTCTCCGCAGCCACTCGGACGTTGTCCGATCTTTGTCCGATCTTCGTAGCAACTCGTTCACCGTCCGATCTCCACCGACTTCACGCTCGAAGTCGAACCTCGACCATCCACCCGACTTCGTAGTCGTACTCGAGACCACCCGAGTAATCGTAACTCCTCTGTTCTCCGAGTACGCAATGACAACCCGATAAGGATTGAACCCGCTATGAACAGTAAAACCCACGATGAACAGTACTAGACCCGTTACTGTTCCCAGAACCTTAAATACATATATACATCCATTTTGATTGTTTCAAACCCATCTACCTATTTCCCAGCTCCATTTTTCCATAACAACCCTCCTATAATCCCTAAACCTATTTTATTTGTTTTTTCTGGATTTTACTTCTTTATTTTCTTTCTTTTTATTCTTAGCTCAATCCTTTGAGCACATAATTGATTTATTTCTTTTGCTTTGCGCTAGCACACGACATCATAGACCAACCGGCCTAGGAAAGAGATGCTCAAGAATCAGAAAAATAGAAATCGTAGAGTACATTGATCCACACGCCAAGTCACATGTTTTTGATCATATTGAACCTACATTCCTTTAATTATTTACTTATTAGTATTTTCATTATGTTATTTACGGACTGTTATTTCATATACAATAAATATTTAGCATGACATGACATCTAGTTATATCCCACATTGAAAAGACCCTGTTTAATTTGATAGTCATATTCACCTTGACAAGACTTAGTATTATTATAAATACTACTTAAATGATCATCGTAGATCATGAACTCAACTGTTTTATACTATTAAACAATAGAACACTTTGCCGGTAATCCTGCAAAAGTGATTCTAGGAAAAAGATTAACATGGGAAACCACGATATGGTTGGGTAGTACTACCGCTGAGCATCAGGTTATGGTTTTGGAGATGAAAAATATTTCGGAGTAGAGTAAAGACAAAACTTAGAGAATGTAAGGACAACCTTACGTTGAGTAAAGAGCAAAGTGATCGATCAACCACAAGTTTTGACTCGTCAAATCTGGTCTAGTAGCTGCTCAAATCGATTGAACCCCTATAGGAGTAAAGGAGGGAGAGTTTGGTATGGGAGACGGTATAAGCATACTAAACAATGGTAGGTTCCTCTCAGGACAAGGGTTACCCAGGTCTGTTTGGTAATCTATCGGGTAGAGTCTATATAAAGAAATGAGCAGTGAAACAATCTTGTTTTTTTAACTTAGTCATGAGGGTTAAAGAATCTTGTGGGTAAAGCTGGGCAATTCTATGGAGTAATCACAATGGTATTTCGAATACGTCATACTTCCGGTAAATGAAACTATATTTAATGGGTGATTCCAACAGCGACCCTAATTCCTTGAGAAGTTATTGTTTTTTGTGTTTAAAAATATTTACAAATAAAATTGTATCCACAAATGATTTAATAAAACCATCTTATCCCCACCTCTTGAAAATCCCTGGCAAGTAATTATGTAGCATTTTCTCATGTGACTTAATGAGTACAGTTGGTTGACCTCAGTCTTGCTTATTTTTCATCAACATAGAGATCAAGAGAAGAAAGGATGTTATAAGTTTACGTGTTAGGGTTACGACCGCACTCAAGCGTTCTTGTGAAATTTTTTTGGATCCTCTGAGTGTAAGAAAATTTTGGGTTTGGATGCCCTTAAAGCTGTTAAAGTTGACTGTTAGGTCTTATTTTAATCAAACTAACTTTTGAAATGTTCATGAGTAGGCATGATACTTCTTCTGTCTGTAACTAAACTCCTGAGCTATTACAGAAGGTAACGATGTCCCTATTCCCAAGAACGGGGGTGTTACATAGAAGTTTCTCAGAGTAGGGTAGTTTTGATCCGGCTTTTTGGATGGATTCGGCTTCTGGCCTCTTGGTTGAGAAGCCAAAAACCAGATCGAACGGATCAGCTTTTGCACCATCTTTTGGAAGCGGCTTCTGTGCCCGTTTTTTATCCCCATCCTGTCACTGACATCATGTCAGTCTCGCTCCCATCCGCGTGCTTGAACCCACTAGCTATAGGGTTTTTTATCTCACCATCGTCGCTAGGGGTGAAAACGGGTCGGGTTAATCCCGACCGATCCGGCACCGAATCCGATTGGTACCGAATCCGACTAGTACCGAATCCGGAGAAAAAAATATGGGTTAGGATATGGTAACAGCAATATCCGTCCGAATCCGAATATCCGTCCGAATCTGATACATCTTCAAGTTTGATTTCAGGTTAGTGCTACTATTCGACGTTTCATTTTCTTTTGCAATGGTAAAATAAAATCTTCAACATCAGCTATTAAATAGTAACATCAAGTCAGTGCGTCCTACTCCATTTACTGCACTGTATGCATTCCTTACAAACAAGTAGAGGTGCAAACGAAATGGGTTAATCCCGACCGATCCGACACCGAATCCGATTGGTACCGAATCCGGAGAAAAAAATATGAGTTAGGATATGGTAACAACAATATCCGTCCGAATCCGACCCGTTTTCACCCCTAATCGTCGCGCTTTGGAGAGCCGACACCCTGTTGGATCTGGCCGCCGCCTCTCCTCCGGGCCCTCCCCTAGTCGGATCCATCCTGATCTGGCTCCAACTCGGTCGCCAGCAGAGTGCTCTTGCTGGACCCCCTCATCCACGTCTGTCAAACTTTGTGCATTGTCTAGCGTGTACTTCGAGCGCCTCCAGCTGCCTCCAGATCCCCATCCAGGTGCGCCCCCTCCTCCTCCACAAATCCGCATTGGCCACAGCCTCTAGCTCTATGTGTGAGCCCTAGGTGTGCACCGCCTGCCTCGGCGTTGCTGAGGCGGTCTTTCTCGCAAGCTATTGTGCGCGCCATCTCCCCTACTGTCACCGAGGCTGTCTTGCGCAACGCCTCCCCCTCCGGGACGAGCCTTTGCTGCACGCCTCTGTGGTACATTCTCTGCCTCCCGTCCATGCTCAATTTTAATATGTAATAACCATTTTCATGATGCACTTGGAGTTGCAACAATGGCCTTGCACGACTTCTTAATAGATATTAGGTCGCAGGATATGGATGTTGATAATCTGGCGTTGACAGGGAATATGTAACTGAGGAAGCATATCTTAGTTTTGATAGTGCACATGTTCCGTTGAGCGATGCTTACATGATTACGTACATGATGCCATCGCTGGCGCCATTTGTACTATACTACCTTATATGTTCATGTAACGAATGTATGTATGTATATATGTATGTATGTCAGCTTGTACATAAGACACGCTCTAGAGTATCCGGTTCTGCATTTCAATTTAGGCCGTACATGGTCACATGTAAATTGGCACAATGCCATTCAACACGATCCTTAAATCAGCATAATTAGCAAAAAGCCAAATACCCTAGCACCAAAAAAAACACTACGGCTTCAACTTCAGCAGGTACTATTTATCAACCGTAGCCCAAAAGAACATACCAGTACAAAGGACTAGAACATCTCACTGTTTCCAAGAACTCCACAACTCTAAGAACTGTAAAAGAAGACAGTCAAGGCACTGCACAGAGAGAAAGCAACTGAGATACCACCAAAAAATAACAACACGAACTAGCAATCCTGGCACAGTGATATACAGTTATACACCATACAGAGGTTCAGTATTTAAGCCTATTCTTCCTCGAAAATTTTGTACTCAGAATGAGCCTATACAACTCCCAGTATCAGGGACGAAACACTGATACCGATAAAACAAATTGAACTGAAACGAATGACTCTTGTCAAGCAGGAATACCTGTACTGATGAAATGAAATGAAGCATATTTCAGGCTTCAGTTTGCCGTGGCAGCCCGGGACTGGCAGGTGATGCTCCTGTGGCTCGGCAGCGCCAGCATGGCGGTGTGATCGAGGAAATCCTTGAGCTCCACCACGGCCTGCAGTATCCTCCTGAGGTCGTCCGCGCACATGAACCCGGCCGCGCCGAGCCGGCGCACGGCGTAGACGTAGATGGTGAGACAGCCCTTGCGGAACTTGAACCGCGCCATCTCGCTGCCGGTGAGCCCGCGGATGAGCCCCCTGTTCACGTCCCCGAGCGGGACCACGGCCGGCCACAGCCTGTCCACTGCCGACTTCATGGTCTCCGACTCGAACACGAACAGCACGGCCTTGGACTTGTTGGTGCCGAGACCGAGCGTGAGCGTGCGCCACGCCTGGTGCGCGAGCACGGTGAAGCCGGTGGGCACGTACGCGGTCGTGGACGGGAACGGCAGCCGCTGGCACTCGGCCACGTACGACGGGTGGATGCCCAGCAGCCGCAGCAGCTCCAGCGGCGACGCGCGGCGCACTGTGAACGACTTCACCACGAACTGCCCGCCGAACCGGAGGCCCTTCACCTCGGTGCACGCCTTGAAGTGCGCCTCCGTGGCGGGCTTCTGGTTGCTTTCTTCCGCCATGGTGGTACTGGTATCAGTATGCATGCACGCAAACTTTTTGGAGTGAGCTGTGCTGTCTGCGGATCAGAGGAAAGGCTGTGCTTTCTGCTGGTACCACATCGCAATACAGTCAGGGTGAAGGGCCATCGATCTGCCTGGGCATTGAAGGGAGAACATTTTATTGCCGGTTGGTCAGAGAAGCCGAATGATTGTGCGCATCGCCTCCCCACCTGAAATGGAGTATAAAAAACGTGTTAGGAAACTGTGTGCGCTCACGCATGATTGTTGCTTTCTCACATACGAATGCTTCGCTTAATTAGTCTGTTTTCTTATTGGTGCAGCCGTTCGTGCGTTGGAACCCCGCGGATATGCAACGATGCTTCGGTCTGGCTACGCAAAAGCTCAGTCAGTTCTCTGCAAAGGAAAACGGAAAAGTTTCAGACAAAGCAACAAGCCACGCTACTCCTTTGTGAAACAAAACTACCTGTAAATCTTAGCTCATTGGATGAGCATGGGCACAACAGACAAATGGATCTAATTTATGGCTTTTTCGTATGTAATTGTCAAAAATGTTATTGATCTTGTAGAAGCGCAGGAAGATCGAAAGCGAAATGTTACGAAGGATTCAAGCGGAGAATTCAGACAGATACACAAAACATACAACACATACCAGTTAAACATCTGATCTTGTACACCCGTAGGATTCTGAAATTTTCTTCCCTTCAAAGGAGTCCGGAAATGCTGAGGGAGCGGACAGCCCTCAGCAGATGACTTCAGGCTGCCGCTGTCTTCGCATGAGTCCGGACGCAGAATCACAACCAGGAAAGCAAACCAGCGATGAACATATGGACAGTGGGTTGTTAGCCGAAGGGGCTTCTTCCTATATGTCAAGAGTCTGGTATGCTTACAAAAGAATCCATTAACTATCAGAAAGTAGTGACAGTGCAACAACTAGCGCCTGGCCCAGCACAATTTTAGAGCTTACTGCAGGCTGATGTTGTGGAAGAAGCTTGCCAGCTATGGATCACCGATCCTTGGCTAAACTGCCGTACAGGTACCGGATACGTACCTTATATGGCGATCCTCTGCAATCCTTCACGGTAGGATCGGTGAATTTTGTCTTGTAAGATTGAAATAACAATAATCTCGATACTTCCCAATACTCTAGGCCCAAAACTGCTTATCTTAAAGCCGAACAACAGCCCTTTCCAAAGCCATCCATCCCAACCATAATCCCTGAATCAAACACAACCTAATGAACTGACCGCTGCTGTGCTCTCTCTCACGTTCCACTCGGCAATCGCACACCGCTGCCGCTCACATTCCACTTGCATGCCGCTGCCGCCGCCACCGACCCCTGCTCTTTCCGCTGCCGCCTTCTCATTCTCCAGCAAGCCACCGTCGCCTCCCCTCCCTTCTTCCTCTGCCGCCTCTCCCGCTGGAGCCGCCACACTCCTGCTGCGATCCTGCCTCTGCCGCTTTCTCCTTCTCCAGCAAGCTGCTGCCCCTTCTCTTTTGTAACCTCTTTACATTTTTCACATTTTTAAAAATATATATATACTTGTTGTATTATTGTATCTTTATTTTTTGGAAATTGCATATCACCGTACTGGTATTCCCTATAGGTGATACATGGCTCCTTTCATTTTCAATTATGATTTGTCGTTTATGATTTATACTATAGTAATTAACTTTTAAATGATGCGTTTTCTTAAGGCGGAGTAAAAAGAAAGATCATAGCAAAAAATTTACTGAATTTAATTGTACCAGCCAAAATCACATACGAATATTTTTTTTGCATACTGTCTCTCACAAATAAGCAGAATTTAAAAATTTAAGTCATAAACTACAACCCAAAAGATCCCACCCCAAAGCTTGCCATATCAGGCCCTGATCGGTTCGGCTTGAGCTTCTGGCTTCTGGCTTATTTTTCACTATTCATGAATTTCGTCTTTTTCTGAACTTTTGGCTTTTTGTTGAGCTTTTTTGCCGGTTTTTTTCTCGTATTCGTTTGTATTATAGGGCCTATTCGGCACATAAGAAGCCGGACGGCTTTTGGCTTTTGCTACAGTACCTAACTTTCAAACGGAATATTTTCTCAAGACGGGATCTACAAGTTAAACGTAGTACACGTTAAAAGCCCAACATCTGTACAAGCCAAAATCACAAGTGAGTATCGGTCTCTCCGTAATCTGTACCATAAACAGCCAAAATTCAAAAACTTCAGCCAAAAGCCATAAGCCACAGCTAAAAAGAATAGGCCCATACATATTGGGCTAACATATTTTTTATATTTTTAAATTTTTTAAATTGAATTATGCTAAATAAGCCTCTGTCAGCTACAATGTTTTTTTTCAGCCAGCTACAGTGTTTTCAGCCATAAGCCATGAGTTTTTAAGCCGAACCGATCACCACCATGGTGTTGTAGTATCTATCAACAGCTTCAGATTCGTGAGATTTTTTTAATCTAAAAAATTCGTGAGGTTTTTCTTTATGTGCGCTATATCAGTATTCTTTTGAAATTATCCTTCAATTCCAAAATGAAACCAGATGTTTTGAGCCAAGTGTGGACAGTAGGAAGTAACATAAATCAATTGTAATGAGCTTTTAGTTGGGTTGTCCAATCTATAAATTTGTAGAAAAGACGTTTCGTCCTAAACTCGCGTTAGTCCAGACAACAAAACAAAACAAAACAAAACCATCACATACGCCTAACTTTTAATTCCTTGATAATCCCGTCTTAAACCTCACCAGTCACCGCTGTGGGATGCCTACCCTCTACTGTCAGCTTGGAACATAGTGAAGTGAGAAGACCTAACCATCTAGTGATAGTTGTTAAGCTTGCCCATCTCACACGTCCAGTTTGATAATGAACTTCCCCTAGCCAATAGACATAACATAATGTGAGGACTCACATTTTCTAATTCGCGCTAAATGACAAATTATGACTAAATATGATTAATTAAGCAACTAATTAAAGCAATTATACAATATTCTTTTTCTTTAAATACAGAGTAGACTAAATTAATATAAACACTCCAAAGGACAAGTCCAATTAAAAATTTACAAGCCATCTCAATTTATAATTTTCAATTATGAATACATCTCAGCACAATTTCAACTATCGCATATCAAATAAAAATTTCACAATCCCTTTTACAACAAATAATTACATTAGTCAAGCGATAATTAAAATTATTTTGCAAATCAATAAAATATTATCAGTCCGTATTACATCATTCAATAGTTCAAATTACATCAATCACAAGTCTCGATCTCGTAAAGACAATCGTCTCCAGAATATAAATAATTACTTTACAATTACATCCATATTACTAAGTTGAAGCAACCGACATTAGTAAAATGTGAAGAAAATAGTAACATGGGACCAAAAAGAATGAACAAAATAAATAAATGAAAGTTAAGTTGTCGTCAAAACACGTTCATATTAAAAGACCGAACCTTAGCGCTCATCGAGATACTAGGACTGTCCAGAGCCAGGCGGCATCTTTCGCAGCCATATGGTTTTATCATCTGGCATTAAAAACAACCTGAATCTGTTCTAATTCCCAAATTTACTGTCAGCCAGCCCACAAAAGAAGGCCAACCATTCCACTTGCACAGTGAACACAGCGAAAGCCCAGCACAACACTAGCACAGAGACGACACCAGGAAGAGGACAAGGCCGAGAGAAGAGGAGGCTAGGGGATAAGACCAACCGAGGGAATGAGAGAGGGAAAGAGCATTCCATTACTCTCACCCAAGCCACTGGAGCAAAGAAGAGGAGGAGAAGAGCCCACCTAGCCACCTCTCCTCCCCAACCCTATTCCAACACCCATCCTAGAGCTCATCCTACAGGCGGCAAGAGCATGGGCGGATGCACGTTGGCAATGCCGGGGGCACAGGCCCTCGGTCAATTTTAATTTTTGTTGCTTAGAGTCTAAGTTTATACAGTATGTGCCCCCACATGTCAAAAACTATATTTATCTAAAAGAAAGAATGTTTAAACATGTTGACAAACAGAGGGAGAAAAGAAAAGAAAAACACGCAGGACGTTGACAGAGCAAAACACCCCAAAAAGTGTGTAAGTTGAAGTTGGTACGATACAACATATCAACCGACTGTGAAAAGAGAATAAAATAACAGGGTCTACTTGAACTGATCGAGCGTGGGCCACCAGTTGTCCAGCCCCAAGCCAACACTAGCCCAAGGCCCAAGCAGCACTAGCCCTAAGCCAACCAAGTAGCCAACATCAGGTCCAGACGACGCTTAACCTACTTTCCCCTGTTCCCCATATGGCACATCACGCATGCAACCTTTCGTCTGCAGCGATGACAGGCACCAGGTTCAAGTGCAAATGCTATAAATACAGAAAGTCCAGAAATGAATTGAGAAGATGAGATTAAGTTTGATCCAAGGAAAAGAAAAAAAAAATAGACGACTATCGCCCAAACCAGAAAGATGTGGTAAGAAGAAAGTACTTGGATAATGGGCCTTGCCAACTTTGCAAATATGATTTAACCCTGCATGATTTGATTAATATGTCAGTTGGTTTGAGTATAACTAGTCCAAAGATATAAAATTTGTAATATATTACTATCTACTATATTATTAATGAATGTGTTAATAAGTACAGCATAGAGTATAAGGTGCAAAAGCAAGAGAGAGTTGAGAGCTGGCACTACAAGAGAGATATCAGAGGAGGAGGCATCATTCAAGAGGAGTTGGAGAAGACAGAAAAGGAGAGAACCACGACCACGGTGGTTCAAGAGCCAAGAACCAGTCGAGACTAGGGGCTGTCAAGAAGAAGGCAAGCCAAACCTCGAGAGAGCCGGGAAGAAGCCGCAACCCTCGGCATCAACATCACCTGCACGAATAAGCCTTCGGTTTCTATCATTCTCATCCGAACCCACACCACCATGATAGATAGGAGCCCCACTACAGTAGGATCATGACCGCACAGTCACATGCGCAAAACCGTCACCACTACAGTAGGATCATAACCGCACAGTCACAGTCCACAAGCATCACACGAGCTCAGAGCATCCGCATATAGGGTAGAGTAGTGGAAGTAAGCTAGGGGAAGGAAGGAACAAGTCAGAACTCCGGGAAAGGGCAGAAAAAAGGTCTTTTACGGGAATTCTGATGTCGGCGACCACGGCCGCAGCCGTGCGCCGGCTCTGCGCCGCCGGCGAGGTGCGGTCCGCCCTCGCACTGCTCGCCCGTGGTACCAAGGCGGGCGACGCGGCGCTGGATGTGGCCGCGTGCACCGCGCTCGTCCACGACTGCTGCAGGAACGGCAACGTGGCGGAAGCCCGCAGGGTGTTCGACGTAATGCCGCGCTTGGGCTTGGCCCCCAACGAGGTCACTTACACTGCTCTGATCCACGGCTACTTCATTCATGGACACAGAGAGAAGGGTTTCTCCTTGTTAGAGGAGATGAGGAGAGGTGGAGTTGAGGCAAATCTCTACACCTACAACTGCTTGATCGGGGAGTGGTGCAGGACAGGGGAGTTCGAGCGCGCCCGTCACCTGTTCGACGAAATGCTTGTGAAGGGCGTCGCACGCAATGTTGTCAGCTATAACACCTTCATTGCCGGGCTATGCAGGCATGCCAAACTGAGGGATGCCATCCAGCTGCTTGAAATGATGAGGAGGGAGGGTATCCGTCCTAGTATTGTGACGTTCAACCTTCTCATCGATGGCTATGGCAAAGCTGGGAAGATGTCCAATGCTCTGCACATCTTCAACCAGATGAAGGCTGACGGGTGCCCACCGAATACAGTGACATACAATACACTTATTGCCGGGTTCTGTCGTGCTAGAGATATGGCCCGGGCGAACAGGGCTTTCTCTGACATGAAGGAGCGAGGATTGGTACCCACAAAAGTAACGTACACCATACTCATTGATGCATTTGCCAAGGAAAATGACATGGACAAGGCTTTTGAGATGTTTGCAGAGGTGGAGAAGACTGGTTTAGAGGTGGATGTGCGCACTTACGGTGTTCTGATGCGTGCGCTCTGCATGGAAGGGAACATGAAGGATGCCAGGAAGCTGCTCCAGTTGATGGACGAGAAAGGTGTTGAGCCGAGCAATGTGATCTATGACATGATGATTTATGGCTATGGGCGAGAAGGGAGCTCGCACAAGGCTCTGAGGTTGATCATGGAGATGAGCAAGAATGGCTTGGTTCCGAATGCTGCGAGCTATGGCCTGACTATCCGTGTTCTTTGCAATGATGGTAAATGTCAGGAAGCTGAGGCTCTGCTTTATGACATGGTGCGTGCTGGTCTTCAAACAAGCGCAGCAGTCTGCCAGGCATTATTGGATGCCAAGGCAAGACTGGGAGGTTCTATTGATAACTCTTTTACTTAAGACATGAGAGAGTGGGAAGATTGTATACATAGAAACACCATTGAGGAGCGGAAACCTACTGAAATCTATCTTGCAAAGTGCAACATAAGAAACTGTTAACTTCAGTGTTTTATTCGACATGGACAGAACTCCATTATGGGTGAAACTGATCAGCAAATTCATAGCAGCAGAGAGACAGAAGATCCAGAAGACCAGAACACTTTCTGCAAAATAGAAGGTCAGTGCTTTTATACTTTGACAAGAAGAATTTTGTCGAGCAAGCTACTTTCAAGTTGTACTATTTTTTTCCCTCATTTTGAAGTGGTCAACCATGAGCATGCTGAATGAGTTTCTGCCATACTTGATGGCAGACTATTAACCATTTATTTCTCAAATTGTCTTATAATTTGTATCAACTGCGCATCGTTTTCCCCAGACAATAGAAAATCCAGCTTTTACATTCCTGTTCTTATAGTATTCCACCAAAGTGGATTCTTATTTCTGTCCATGTGATTCTGGTTAGATTGCAATCAATTTTTAGAGCAGGGATGTCTAGTGGAGATGTGTGATTCCCTAAAACATTTTTGTGTCGCTTTTCACTAGTAGAATTTGCAGGCAAAGTTTGAAAACCCAGATTTTGTTTATTGGCTTGTAACAAGACAACAACTTCGGTGTAAGTTTTACCAACCCAAGTTGCCATTTGCAGGTTGCCAGTATTTATACGCTCTTGATGCGGCATTCTGCTTCAGAAATGCCAGACATCGGAGCGAAATTTATCATGCACACGCTGCTGTATCTATATGTATGTTTATCATGCAGTCACCTGCATTGTATTTGCTTCCTCAACTATGCAAGGAATCTTATTTGCTATATACGGTAGATATTTAATGGCTTTGGTTTTTCAGTGATGAAGACCTCTTCCATACCCCAAGAGACAAGAATGTCCGGATTCTGCAGTCCCCTTTACATACAGTTATACACTGACCAAGCTGAACTCGGATGCCCTTAGCAGCCTGTTCGATTTAAGGAATTCACCATGTCCGAGAATCATCCGATTCTACATCTGAGCCTCCTGGTTTCTTTATGAAGGTTATACCAGTTGCTACTTGCTTTGATACTGCAATTTGTAATTTTTCAAATAGAAGAATAATTCATCTTTCAGTTGGTGTCGTATTTCTGAAGTACCTGCCTATTTTTTTTCGAACTCATGAATAAGCAGAAGCTACCTTGGTTAGTAAAGGAAGCACTTTCTTTTTCACCTAAAATTCTGGCTATTTGCCGTTGACCCGTTGCGACTACTTGTTTAGCTCATGCTCACCATGGCAATCTGAAGCATCGTCCGAGACAAAACCATCGTACCCAGGATCGAGAACGGACGGCGCAGATGATCTGGAGTCTGCACGGCCGGATGCGGCTAGTCAGTCCACTCGCATCGGAATTGTTTGTATGGATAATCCATTTTTTATTCGAAATTACAGAAATATACCTGCGGGAATTTTTTTTACAAAAATAAGCTCCAGTCGCCTAATGGTTGGGCGACTGGGGCCTTTCGCCCAACCAGACTGCGACATATAATGAATCTATCAACCGTTCGGCGATTAATTGCAGTCGCCGAACCGTTTGGTGACTGGGGGCGATATAAAAACAACGTGCTCGGCCGCTGGATTCCATTGCACTGTTTTCATTCGGCCGCGCAGAGGAAGAAGAGGAGAAGAAGAAGAGAAGAAGAGAGGAAAAAGGGAAGAAGAGAAGGGGGAGAGAAGGAGAGGGAGAGGAGGAGAAGAGAGGGAGAGCGCGATTTTCAGGTATTTTTTTGTGTTATATTTTTTGTTAGTGTTAGAAAAATAGTTTATAAATTTAGTTTAGAAAATTTAGTTTACAAATTTAGTTTAGAAAATATAATTTAGAAATTTAGTTTAGAAATTTAGTTTAGAAAATATAGTTTAGAAATTTAGTTTAGAAATTTTAGTTTAGAAAATTTAGTTTAGAAATTTAGTTTAGAAAAATTAGTTTAGAAAAATTAGTTTAGAAATTTAGTTTACAAAATTTAGTTTAGGAATTTAGTTTAGAAAATTTAGTTTTCAAATTTGTTTAGAAAATATAGTTTAGAAATTTAGTTTAGAAAAATTAGTTTAGAAAATTAGGTTAGAAATTTAGTTTAGAAAATTTAGTTTAGAAATTTAGTTTAGAAAATATATTTTAGAAATTTAGATGTAGTTGAGAAATTTAGTTTAGAGAATTTAGTGTCGAAATTTTGTATAGTATTTTTAAGTATTATTGTAGAAAATTTTGTTTAGAAATTTTGTATACCATTTTAATGCATTATTGTACAAAATATAGTTTAGAAATGTAGATGTAGAAATTTTTTTGTATGTATTATTGTAGAAAATGTAGTGTACAAATTTAGATTTAGAAAATTGAGTGTACAAATTTTGTATAGTATTTTTGATGTATTATTATAGAAAATTTAGTGTAGAAATTTAGATGTACAAAATTTAATGTTGAAATTATTGTACAAATTTTGCAGGTACGACTTGTGCTGGACGTGACTCCGAGTGGCGATACGCGCTGTTGGACGAGCACGTAGACTGTGTGCATCGCGCTTCCCGTCGTGTCTCGCCGCCGGGGAGCACGGACGAGCCGCCTGAGCTGGGAGTGGTCCGGACACGTACACCTCGCGTGGCCTGGGGACTCGACCCCCGTTGGACTGCCAGGTTTGCACTATGCCAGCGTTTAGTGCGACCGTAAGAACGTTTCATGCTGACCTTCACTTTGTTTGCAGGCTGCGGGATGCCGGGCTACTCCCTCTTGCCCGGATGGTGCAGGCCACGGAGGAGGATGGAGCCGCCTTGGCCGCGGCCGGGGACGAGGCGGGCGGGGAGCGATCACGACGCTTCCCGTTCGACTGTTCCCTGCTAACAGCTTTGTGGAGCAGTTCGACCGCCTCACAGCCGACGACGTGCGCTGGGAGCCTTACGCAGATACGGCAGTGCAGGCCCGCGCTCCTGACGGGCTGTCCGCACTTTGCTGGCGTGACCGGGCTTTCTGGCTCACCCGCCGGAAGCTCGTGTACCATATCTACGTGGAGGACTATGCACCCCAGCGAGTCATGCGGCAGTTTGGGCTACGGCAGGCGCTTCCTGTACCAGTCGGACCATCGCTTCCGCGGAACGTGCACACGTGAGTGATCGTTTCTGCTAAATATGTACATACTTACTACTGTGTTCGCAAGTATTCACATTACGTAATGGTTCTATACGCAGGCACAACGCGAAGGGAGTTAAAAGAGGCACGGACTGGTCGACGAAGATGCAGCCCTAGGTCGAGCAGTGGGAGGGTGCGCTCGACGACCGCGTGGAAGAGGACCGCCCATACGACAGCAGGGACTACGCGGAGTACCTGTGCTGGTACCAGGGGCGGACACGTACCAGGCTCGTACATGTCGTAGACCCGCCTGCCACACACGTCGCCGCTCCGACAGACACGTACCCCATGCATCTCGCGCGCGACGCTCACATCGCGGTACGTTATATGTAATTTCAAAGATTCCCAAATGGCAATGTCGTTTCGATGATCGACCATTTTATGTCTTTGTGTCCAAACTGACGTCGGTGCTGTCCTATGGACCGAGTCCGCCTCACTACTGGAGAGGGTCACCACTGGTGCGGAGCTGACCCATGAGGAGGGCGTCAGCTTTGTGCGTCGGGTGGAGGCCGGGTGTAGACGTATTGTTAGCCCGCTGTCCTGCACGAGGCTACCGGCGGTCTCCACGCCCAGCGCTCCGACTGCTCGTCCACCAGTGCCACCTCGACCAGCGTGGCACTACTCCGGAGGTAGTATGTGGACACGTCCTACACCACCTCACCTGGAGCAGCCAGGGGGTTCAGCCTAGGCACGACCTCCTACACCACCTCACTTCACGCCTCCTCCGCACATCCTCGGCTTCCACACGCAGGGGGTGTACGCCCCTCCTCCTACCTCGATGGCGCCAGCTACGGGTACGCATCGTCCGATCTCGTTTTTATCCCAACACGACATGCAACGAACTAACGATATTAATATTGCAGGTACTTACCAGCAGTACGGCGTCTCCCCGGGCCAGGACGATGTGGACCAGTTTATTGCGGAGTGGCCCGGGCAGTTCTCCGACGCAGCATCGGAGGTTCTCTCTGGCAGTGCCCTCCCCGGTGCTCCGGAGGGCACACAGCCAGAAGTGCAGCTGACTCCACCAGCGCAGGGGCGGCATAGACACCCTCCTGCTTGTTTTACTTTTTCGAAGTCTCGTAACCCGTTGCACCGGAGGAGGGACAAGCGGTGACGGGGCACACCAAGGTGGCGAGTGAGGGGTGCTGCGGATGCTATATGTTATGCATGTAATGAAAAAATATGCAGCATGTTACTCACAGTTATATTATGAAGTTTATTTTTATTCAAACAAGTCTATCATCTCTTTTTTCGCATTCAATCATTCATATATCAAGTCATCTAAAAAATTAACATACCGATTCTCCGCACACGAATTATCATCGGATGTCACTTAACAGTGTATGTATCGATCGTTCTCCAGTTAATCTTTAATAAAAAAGTTTCTAAAAATTTTTATGCACCTACAATATACAATAAACATAAACTTTTACTACAACTCGACCACAATTTTTACCAGTTCAAAACTACAAAATTCACGGGGGATTCATGCAGTCGCCTAATGGGATGGCGACTGCATGAAAGTCGCCATACGGAAGAGCGACTGGGTACAGTCGCTCTTCCGTATGGCGACCTCCAGCGTGCGACGACATATATTGTGTCGCAGTCTGGTTGGACGAAAGGCTCCAGTCGTCCAACTATTAGGTGATTAGAGCCTATTTTTGTAAAAAGTTTCCCGTAGATATATTTCTGTAATTTCAAATAAAAAATAGATTATCCGTAAAAAAAAATCACTCGCATCGCACGGACGGCCGCACCGCATCGGAAGGGCCGTTAGGGGTTCAAACTCCCGGCCCGCAACGGTAACTGGCGGCGTTACCAACTGCTCCCTTCTAGAATCCGAACCGGCTCTCGGACCCACGGCGCCGTCAGCCCGCCGTCACACGACCGTCGCGTCCGCTACACGTTTGCTTCCGTCTCCAGCTCGTACTGCTCCTCTTTTGTATATTCCGCCGCTAACTACTGTAAATTGTATGAACGATCCTCTCAACCCCTAAATTGATGTAACAATGAAAAATTCGATGTTGTCGTTACTATTTTTTAACAGTTAGTTATGTTTTATCATATGCTCTTACCCCTTTAATATTATACGCACAAGTTCGTTGATTTTTAACAAACATAGTTAATTTTGAACCTGGACGATCTTCTGTTTCTTCTGTATGAGTGCAGTGCATTGTACGGAGAGCCTTTTCCGTTTCCGTATCTCATACAGAACAAGTTCAGGGACCAATTCGAAAAAAGGCCGGTGGTAATTTATTCCTCTGCTCCTCCTCTCCCCCTTCCCCGTCACTTCAACGGGCGAGGTTTTTTGAAAGCATCATCTCCTCCTCTCCATCAACTCCCCGACACCCAACGGAAGCCGTAGAGAGAGAGAGAGAGGAAAAAGCTTGCTCTTTTATACACTCCTGGGGTTTCGAGCCACCGCTCCCTCGCTCGCTTCGCGCCATCTCCCGATCCCGATCGATTCGCGCTCCCCCCCCCCCCCCCCGAATCGATCCCCCCAATCGCTCGATCTGGGATCCGCTAGATTTGTAAGGCGGAGTTTCGCTTGATCTGTTCGCGTTGGTTGCCGTGGCGAATTTGATCTAAAGGTTGTTTTTTTTTGTGTGGTGGTTTTGCCGTGTTAGGTTATTGCGGTGATGAGGAGGTGATGGGGGCCATGCCGGAGGTGGAGCAGGAGGGGTGCGTGGAGAACAGGCAGCCTCTGGCGGCGTCGAGCTCGTCGGTGTCGGACGGGAGCAGCTATGGCGGCGGGCTCGCGCGGATGTCGCCGCCGGTGTCTAGTTCGGCGAATTCCATCTCCGGTCTTAGGTAAGGAGGCTCTGCGCCCTTAGTTGGTTCTATCATGGGAGGGATCTTGGCCCGTCCGTTGGGTAGCACGGTTTGCTTTACCTGGCTTGGATGATGCTTGCTCGGGTTGTGGTCCTGGTGCGGGGGGTGTTCGGGTGAGAAAAACTGTCTTTTTAGTGGATCGGGTAGGGTTGTGTGGTTTTATCGGCGGTAATTTGTCTGGCCTATGATTCGATAAGCGTTTCGTATGTAATTTTGAGAAATTCTTGCCGTGAGGAATGCTGTCTTGGTCGAAACATGGCACAGGAGTGGTATGGTGGTTGTTTGGGTGAGAAAGGTGGTTTTTTTTGGGGCATCCATTGGGTTCCTAAGGCATGCTGAGTTCTTGTAGATTTGATGAACCACTGTGTTGGCGTGCTATCTTCATTCATAGTTTCAGACATGGTTTGAGTGTGTTTTGGTGGTTATTTTCATATAAAAGGTGCTTTTTTTTTGTATGTTCGTGTTATTGAGATTTCAGTTGCTGTGATTTGGGCATTTGGCTGACTTACTTTAAGGTTTGTAGATTGATGTAAATTTGATTAAATTCTTCACTTTTTAGTGCTCAATTGGTTAAACTATGGTCCCAGTGCCGTGCACTAGTTGTTATTTTGATGGGATCATGGGAAAGCTGTTTTTGTTGTTGTTGTGTCATGGTTCCTGAGGTTTTAGTACCTTTAGTATGCTCCGCTTGCAACATTGGAGATACCATTCAGTTGTAACTTTGATGTTTTTTTCCGCTGACTGCTGCCCTGGTTAAAATGTCGTCCTGGTGTGCTATGGCCTATGGCAGCAGTTGCTTCATTGAGATAGGGAGGAAATTTTATTTTGTGTTTTTAGTGGTGCCATGGTTTTAGTAGTTGCAGTCGCCACTATCTTTCTTTCCCATTTTTAAATGCTTGATCTATGATGTCTTAATATTGTTAAGCAATTTGTTGTCTTGGAAATATTTATTAATTGAAATGTGCTTTCAAAACAGTTGCCATGATCAAGCTTGTGTATACAGTACCACATTGTTCTTTTATTTTAGTTGTGACTGGTGCCATGAAGTGTGGATATCCTTTTTTAGTAACCATTATGGCATCAAGTAATGATTTTAAATATACAAGACAGCCATTTCATTTGGTATGATTTAGTGATGTCACATTAGTAGCACTAGTCCACAAATTTGCAGGTGATTCATTTGTTTTGTTTTGTTTGCAGTGTCTTGTTGCCTGTTAATGATAATCTTTACAAAATTCACTGTCCTGGATCATGCAGACATTAACAAATGGTCGATGACAATCTTTTCCTGAGTGAAATGTATCCGCATGATTGTATTGGGCTTTCCCCACTCAGGCTATGCAAATTCTGGCATCTTCAGGTGCTACGTAGGATGTAACTGTTCATCTAAGGGGAATCCATTAGCATATTTTTTATGAGAATTAAATGCCTACATATTTATGAAGAGTGTATATCAGCAGACTCTAGTCTCCTTCAACAACTTCCGCTTTTTTAACATAATATGCTAGTATATATCTGCAGAGTGTGATACCTAGTATGTTTTTCCATGCCCTGAACTGACAATATTTCACTATAATTTTTCTGATAAACTTTTCCTTATGTTAGGCGAACAAGTGGGCCCATAAGGAGAGCTAAGGGTGGCTGGACACCAGAAGAGGTTACTACACTTTCTCTATTATAAAGACTTGTCTATTAGATGCAATATAAACTTATATTCATAGTGCATATATGCTAACATGCAATATAAATATTTAGTTTGGTTTGTATATCTATCTAATATGAACATATGCAGCGGCAATATTAACCACTGTAAAAAGTTATATTCCTATCGTTTTTATTGTTCATGGTCTGACTGTTGATGATTTTCTCACTAGAAGTTTATCTTTTCTTTCTGTTTGAAAAATAATTTTTCTGTTTGATTCCAATATACACTTCAAACTGTTGCTAATTGGCCTTAACATACGGCAACAGGATGAAACTTTGCGGAAGGCAGTTGAAGCATTCAAGGGCAGAAGCTGGAAGAAAATAGGTTTGCCTCTTCTTTCCACTGTACTACTCATATACCCAGTTGTCCTTGTAGAAATGATGAGAGTTCTTGCATACTTATCTTTGCTATTGTATGCACTATGGTTTTGTACTAATCTTAGGCCTTAAATTCACTCATCAAATATGTAAATAAGTATGTTTCTTTTTATGTATAGTACTTTATAGTGTTTGAAGTTGAAGATGGTTACCCCCATGGTTTTCTCTGCTTAGCTAACTGCCTATTTGTTATTAACAAATAGTTACGTTGAACACTACACCCCATGCTATTGAGTGTTGAACCTTTTTAGTGAATTATATGTTATGAAAAGAATAGGAAGATTAGTATAACCCTGATAGTAGAGCTATGAATCTAAAAACGAGCAAGAATCAGGAAACATTGCCAGTAGGTTTTCATGTGAAAGCCAACTGTGGCTGTGAACAAATGTTGGGAGAAATTGGAATACGTGGTTAGATTATGCTTCCTGTAGAATACCTCAATGGTGCTTTCCTACCCACATTGAAGCTCCACAGACATTAAGGAGCTAAATTTATTGAAAACAACATATCTGCAAATGCCTTTAGCATCTTGTTAATGAGTAATGACTTAATTCCATTAACATGGGGCCCAATTGCATTCTTATATATATATGTGTCTACTGATACCAATTGAGGAAAAATGGCTAACAGAAGAGTAGTTATTGGTGCTCTTATAGTTGGACTGGTTGTCTAGTGCTGAATATGGCATTTAATACCAGTTGTTCCATGGGTGGTAGTTGGTACGACCGTACGAGCATGCACATGCCATATTGTAGCTAGTTATAGAAATATCAAGTTAGAAGTTTTTCCATATCTATGTATAAGTGCGGTGAACTCACAGAAGGTATCTGTATCTACCTATGCAGCTGAGTTCTTTCCTGATAGGACAGAGGTACAATGTTTGCATCGATGGCAAAAGGTTCTTAATCCTGAACTTATCAAAGGTCCTTGGACTCAAGAGGTTTGTCACTGCAGTGTTGACTTTGCTTTGACAATAAAAAGCTTTTGCACATTCTATCTTCTAAATGTTACGTACATGACATTTTTCTACAGGAAGATGATAAAATCATTGAACTTGTAAAGAAGTATGGACCAACAAAATGGTCTGTTATAGCAAGGTCTCTATCTGGCCGTATAGGCAAGCAATGTCGAGAGAGGTATTATTTTGATCATATACAGACTATTAGCAAAAGTCTGTGTATTGTTATTAGTAGAACTTTTAATTGCTCTATTCTCATTGTTTGCTGATATGCATTTTTTTTCTTCATGCAAGATAAATTAGGGAAATTGTTATAATTACAAGAAAATGTCTAAATTTGTGGACGATATAGTTTCAAAAAAAGCTTTGAATCCTTCTCATAATTAAGTAATGCACTGCTTACTGAAAGAACTGCAAAAATAATTGGCTAACCATTCTGTTACAGGAAGTAAAAATATTCTCCCTAAATCTTCTGGCTGAAATCAAACTATTAATTCCATAGCAATTATATTTTTAGTGAATTTAACTGTATATTATATAAACTAGAGCTAAGCTTGACGTGGCATAGCACATGATATGGAGCTAATTCTGAATTCAAACAATCTTAGGTGGCATAATCATCTGAATCCAGAAATAAGGAAAGATGCTTGGACCGCTGAGGAGGAACGGGCAGTCATTAACGCTCATCAGATTTATGGGAATAAATGGGCAGAAATAGCAAAAGTTCTTCCTGGAAGGTATTACTATACAGCTTATTCTTTCAATTCTTTCAATGATCCTCCATTCCCCCCATTTGGGTACTTGGCATGCTAAGATGCGGGAATAACACGGGCCATTATAGGGCTATTTTTGGTATACTGTATAAGTTGTAAAACCATTGCATTTTTTTAATGATGATACACAATGTAAAGGGGATTTCCCTTTTTCTTTTCCTTCTACGCTTGATGTTCTATGACATGGCCTTCCCCTGTTTTTGGCTATCAAAATTCCTGTTTGCTCTGATAAAAAGAATTGCAGTTACAAGATAACCATAATGGAATACAGTGGGCCTGCCAGATCTGAATAAAGAATAGAATACTCCAAAAACTATCCTAGGCTTCTGTATCTGAATAAAGAATAGAATTCCTAGACTTCTGTATCTGAATAAAGAATAGAATACTCCAAAAACTATCCTAGGCTTCTGTATCTGAATAAAGATCAGAATGCTCTAGAGTATTATGCGAGTGCCATTCTGTTTCTATTATAAATTTATATTACATGTATCCCTATCATGAATGTATTACTGCAATTTAGTTTTTCTGATTTTCGAATTTCTGTTCTTTTTAACTGTCATAACTAGTTTGGTTCATATCTTAGTCATGGTATTCAACTCTTTATTGTATCTTCGTAAGTATGAATTGCATCCTTATTTTGAAAAGCTGCTCTTGTACATCACCTTAGTTTTCCCTGTTCATTTCACAAGACTCTGGAACCCTGCTGATAGTATATTGCTGTTTCCAGGACTGATAATTCCATAAAGAATCACTGGAATAGTTCTTTGAGAAAGAAGCTAGACATCTATAGGACTAGCAATGTTCTGGCAGTTCCAAAACTACTGGGACCTGATGATTTAAAGGATAAACCAAAGCAGGTGGCTACTGAGGGCCATCTTGATCTGAACAAAGTGCCCAGCATCAGTTCAAAAGGCCTACCTGAAATAGCTCATCGTTCTAATTTTAGCCCACTTCGACAGGCATACAAATCGGAACATGCCAAGGACTGCTCAGGGTTCGCATTACCAACTGCTCAGCCACTAACTTCATATGAAGTGTCATCAATAGTTGATGGTTCTGCTGGTACTTTAGCGGTACAAGGTCTAGAAAGTGATTCTATCCCCGAAAAGGGCTTGGAAATTGATTCTGCTCATGAGAAGGGTCTTGAAGTTAATTCCACACCTGATCCTGTGGAGGAGTCTGGTACCATTCAGCTAGAAGCCAAACCATCCAAAGGTGAACCAGCATCACCTTTGAAGAACGAGGCGCATTCTACCCTTGGTCCTCTTTGGTACCAGATCCCTAACATGGAAAATGTAGTCCCTACGAGTTCCTCACTCTTTTCTGAACATCATACTGTGCATCAGACATCTGAACATTGCAGGGATGGGATACTGTCACCCATTGGTTGTACTACTCCCTCTCCAACGAATGGAAAAATATCAAGCCAGCTAAGTGTTGATTCAATATTGAAGAGTGCTGCCATGAGCTTTCCAAGTCCTCCTTCAATATTAAGGAGAAGAAAACGGGATAAATCAACGCCTGCTTCAGCTAGTGAGTTGAAGAGTGGAGTAAATGCTGATAGCTTTTACACTCCCACGGGGAAGGAACCTACTACAGATACCCCAGAGTCATTTAAAACTGCATCCTTTTTGCCATTGGGTTCTCTTGATGGGTTATCGTCTTCTGTAAGGAGCTTTGATGTTTCACCTTCATATCGGATAAGGTCAAAAAGAATGGCTGTCACGAAAACAGTTGAGAAACAACTAGATTTTTCATCAGATGGATTGGATACTTGTGGTTCTGAGATTCTGAACTCTCCTTGCCAGAATTCTCAAGGCACAGATTCTATCACTGAAGCCCCAAGAATAAAGGAAAAGGGACTTAATGAACATGTTATTCAATTGGAAACTTTAACCAAGAACTTCGCGCATACCACCAATTTGGATGTAACCTAATTCTGTAGTTTGCAGGTGTGCTATCGCAAATATCTTTAACCGTGCAGTCCTGCATTTGTTGCATGTATGTTGAGAAGGCTGATATCACTGCATTTTCTAGTCAGTATGTAGAATTTGCATAGTTTTACGAAATCCATGTCGATAGCATTGAGTCCTTTAGGTGAGTTGATCATGAAATATGTGCATAATTGATTATCTCCCTTGCCTTGTAGGAACTGATGTCAATCTGATGTAGCAGGACATGAGCTGAAGCGTCTTCTGAGCTGACGAGCTTAGTCTAAAATTTGTAGGCTCGAGCCAAAATACAAATCAAACACAACCAGTGGAGAAGAGTTCCACAACTGAAATGAAGTACCGAGTACCGAAGGGTCATCACTTGCCCTGCCATCTCTTTCAACCAGGGTGTACAAAGACGGTTCTCTATATTAAATGACACTATATAGAAGAGTACATTGCTCGCTGCGGTTTGTGAACTTACAGTTAGGAATTCAGATTGCAGAAGTCACAACTGTGTACAAAGAGAAAAACATAGTTTTAGAAACTTATAGCTGAATAAGAGTTTCCTCGTTGCAATTTTAGATTTATTATTATCTGTGCGTCTCATATGTTGCGTAACTGCATGGGTCTGCTCTTTGTAATGAGTAATAATCAAGCCAGTTTTTACAGGCTAAAATCTGGCAAGAGTTTGTCAAGAAACTATTTACGACAGTCATCAGGCTTGGTTTGTTGGTTGATGGCATTGCACCTTCACTTTTTGAATCTTTCTTACAGTAAAGTGGCAATCCATGTCTTTCTCTGCTGCGATTTTTTGGGAGCGAATGATTGTTTCATAAATTTTTTGTCCGAATAATATTCTGCTGCTATATGCCTATAGCTGAATCAAATGCTGTACACTGGAATTTGATAGACTTGCAATCCTGTAATACCTGAATGTACAAATATACGCGGTCGAAATCAGCTGGCTCCCTCCGGCGCTCCGCGGCGCCCGTGGCATCAGAAGACGCAGAGCCGAAACTAGGCGGCGCATATTCTCTGACGTAACGTCAGGTGACGTTGGGTCACTGACGTGTGGGTCCCACGGCTCATGGGCCCACACGTCAGTGACCCAACGTCACCTGACGTTACGTCAGAGAATCCCGAGGGGAAACTAGGGGCGGAAAAAAAAGTTAGTGAGGTTTGGTGGTTCGACTCAAAATATTTATTAATTAGTTAAATATTAAATAAGTTAATTTTAAATGAAATTAAAATTTATTTTAGCTCAACTTGGCTCGTTAGTTTAATTTTAAAAATACTTTTAAAATATCAATAAAATTATATTAATTAAAAAAACTCACAAAGACGAGAATATTAATAATATTCACCCTAGTTGAAACCGAAGGCTTCCGCCCCCAAGAGGCTGCCGAGCCACTTGTTCCCCTCCCCTCCCAGGTATGGCTGAATTCTTTTAGTTTTAGGGTTAAAGTTAATTTATGTTTATACTGTACAGTAATTAACTTTTAAATAATATATTTTTTAAGACAGAATGAATAGAAAACTATAGTAAAAAATATACTGAATTTAGTTATATCGACTAAAATCGTATATGTCTATTTTTCTTTATATACTATCTCAAAATTTAAATATTTAAACATAAACTGTAAAACATCAGTCCAAAATAACTCATGAAAAGCACACACCGAACCGAAGCGACCAAGCCACCGCTTCCAACGCGACAGCTCCGCCTCGCCTCGCGAACCAATGGCTCCCAGGAAGTTCTTCGTCGGTGGCAACTGGACATGCGTAAGCCCCCAAACACGGAATCGGATTCTCTACAGTCGCGTACGGCGACTGTAGAGTGAATTCGCGAATCTCAGCCGTCCGATCGGGGAAAGAGCGGACCAGATCAGTTTTTGCTACAGTAAATTTACTGTAGCTACAGTAAATTTTTACTATACCTACAGTAAAATTTACTGTAGCAAAACTGATCTGATACGCTCTTTTCTGATCGGCCGGCTGAGATTCGCGAATTCACTCTACAGCCGCCGTACGCGACTGGAGAGAATCTCATTTCCCCAAACACCCACGACTCGTCTCGGTTTCGAGGTCACACCGAAGCAGCTTGGTTTTGATCTGTGATGGCATCTGCTGTGCCCGCGTGCAGAACGGGACCAGCGAGGATGTGAAGAAGATCGTCACCGTCCTCAACGAGGCCGAGGCGCCATCCGAGGACGTTGTCGGTGAGCCATCTCCCTGCGAGCGAATCCCTTTGGGATCGGATCGATCTGGCGCTGATTTGGGGTTTGGTTTTTGGATGCAGAGGTGGTGGTGAGCCCGCCGTTCGTGTTCCTGCAGCAGGTGAAGGGCTGCTGCGGCTCGACTTCGTGATAGATTTAAACTAAGTCTAAGCGTAAACATTAATCATTAACCCTAGACCAAATACTTGAACACCTAATACAAGATAAGCGGAAGCATACCCGATGAAGCCATGGAGAAGAGGTCGGTTCTGTTGATATAGAGGTGGCCGACGACGTGAAGCGGTGGTCGGCCGAGGTTGCTGTTATCGCCGTGGACGAAGCATGGCGTCGATCTTCGTTCACCACAACGCTCTAAGAGATCGGGTCTTGCTAGGGTTTTTTCGTGGTCTAGCTCCACTGCTGTGAGTAGCCCTACCGAAACCCTAGAACTTTTATATTGCGCTAGGCGACCGGGACCGAGACCAATCTGTTGGTAACCGCCTCCGATCAAGGCGCGAGGTGGAGGCCTCCCTCCCTGAAATCGCGGGCTCTGTTAGCCGAGATCAACCCAACACTTCGCTGTCGCCGCTCAGAACTGCTGGGTGCGCAAGGGCGGCGCTTTCACCGGCTAGATCAGGTGAGGGGTGATTTTATTCTTCTCCCCCTTTTCCCTTTCCCTTTTGCGTTTATGTTTCATGATTCCTCATTGGGGGTAGATGAGGCGGAATCGAGTATCATCCTGCGCGGTCAGATTGGTTTAAGAGCATCGAAATTCGCACAGAGTTGATGCGCGAGTATTAGAGTTTTTTGCTATTTTAGTACCCTCGAAAGCGGGCTTCTCTAAAATAGTACCGATACCGTGGGCTTCTCTAAAACGGTACTGTTAATGATCTATCTACTCCATAATAGTACCCCACTTTATTTTCTTTTCTGATCTTTACTCCCTAAACTATCTAAAGTACCCCTCCTAATTTGATTTCGATCTAATCAAATCGTTTCAACAACCAGCAGACGGTGCCGGCAGTTCACCGCCATGCGGAACTTCGCCGTCGCGTCGGCCGCCAGCAGCCGCCGCGCGCACGTCACGGCCCTCCATATATGCGCGCACGTCACTTTTTTGTGCCGATCTTGAGTCTCTGTGTTGGTGAGCTCAAATAAAATCATCCTGTCTCCAGGGCGATACACATTCACGTGAAGATGGATTGTCGAAATCTAGGAATAAAGACAGAGAAAGAGAAAAGGACAAGGACAGGGAGCGTCACAGGGAACGTGAAAGAGATCTCGTCGTTCCAATCGCTGTGCGCGCATATATGGAGGGCCGTGACGTGCGCGCGGCGGCTGCTGGCGGCCGACGCGACAGCGAAGTTCCGCATGGCGGTGAACTGCTGGCACCGTCTGCTGGTTGTTGAAACGATTTGATTAGATCGAAATCAAATTAGGAGAGGTACTTTAGGTAGTTTAGGGAGTAAAAATCAGAAAAGAAAAAGAAAATAAAGTGGAGTACTATTATGGAGTAGATAGATCATTAACAGTACCGTTTTAGAGAAGCCTGCGGTATCGGTACTATTTTAGAGAAGCCCGCTTTCAAAGGTACTAAAATAGCAAAAAACTCCGAGTATTATGTCCAGTTACTTGTCAGCAGTTTTACTTCCTGCAAATGTAAATTCCGCGCTGGGTTCTACATTCGATCATCGGAGCCTCGGAGGCCAGATTGGCTTGCTTGCTGAAAATTTTGAGGGGTGTCCACTGTCCAGTGTCTGTACGTATTTGGGACCAGTGTCGGTGTATCTGAGCTTGATGGGGCCATGGACTCATGGGAATGTTTGTGAATGAGCAATGTACTATAATAAGCAGCTGTTCTCAGCAAATGGAGCTCTTGTTGTTAATGTAGAGGTCCTGCAGTGGTACCATTGTAATGCGTTCATGAGTGCGGTCGTGCGGAGTTCCTTATTCTGCTATTCCAACTGTGAATACGAGTTCTCTCTGTTTGTGTGCCAATTCGCTGACTTGTCTTTTTATTGCAGTGCGGAGATGCTGTTGAACCTGCAGGTGCCTTGGGTCATTTTGGGGCACTCAGAGAGGAGAACGCTGTTAAGCGAATCAAATGATGTGAGTCCTCTAATTTAAATTTAGGTTAGTTGTTGAGCTTATGTTAGTTGGTTCATCAGTTGTGTTGGCTATCTACGTGCCTGTGTTACTACTAGGTAGTTGGAAGATCTGTCGTCATGATTAGAAGTGTGTGGGAAAAATAGGAAGTTTTGGTGTTAGAGTTGTTTGCATCACTTAACAGTTAAAATTAGCATACTCAAATCAGGATTTTGGTTGGGAAAACTGGTTGCCAGTGTTACCATATTTGCCTCTGGTGAGACACTAGGTCAGTAGGTGACCTTGGCCATTTTTTTGGCATATTTCGGCAAAACTAGGCCAGAGTGCTAAACCTGGCGGGTTCTCCTTTTCTTTTCACCATTTGTGTAATATTGTGAAATCGCATGTTTATGTTCAGGAGTAATATGCTTGCTCAGTGTGATCATCCCTAACCTACTGTAAATCTCTGTGTTACAAATTCAGCGGAGACTGGTAACCTGAAACCAGCAAGTTTGCAAAATATATTACTTCTAAGCTTGTTTGTGTACCAATGGAACAAATATTAGTTGAATCGATTTTAGCTTCGTTCCTATGGCTGTTCCTGTGCAATTCGTGCCATCGTTTGAAAACAGAAGCATCCTCTTTTCCCCCAATTCACTTCTATTGCTTGTCTTTTTTTTTCAGAAAAGATATCAGATTGGACAAACGTTGTGTTGGCTTATGAATCGGTTTGGGCCATTGGAACTGGCAAGGTTGCGACCCCTGCTCAAACTCAAGAGGTATACCTTGTTAAATAAGAGCAATAAGTGCATCATGAACACATTCTTTTCTCATATTTCTGCTTTTATAAGACTATTGTGTCTTCCTATGTCTGATACTATCTTGCTTGACAAATCACTGTCAGTGATGCCTGATATTTGAAATTTCCATGACATTAGGTTCATGATGGTCTGAGAAAGTGGCTCCACACTAATGCTGGACCTGCAGTTGCTGAATCTATCAGGATTATTTATGGAGGTACTACCTTTATAATTGTCTTTAATCCCTTCAGCTACAATATGTTACGTTAACTGTCAAATGAAATATAACCTAAATTACTTTCATTGAAATGTCACTTTTTTGTGTACAAGATCACAGCTTACTTCGTGCTTCTCTAAACTAGACCTAGCCCTTTATGTTCTCATTTGATGTCTTTCCAGGCTCTGTAAATGGTGCGAGCTGCAAAGAACTTGCGGCTCAACCTGATGTTGATGGATTCCTTGTTGGTGGAGCTTCACTCAAGGTCTTATTCCTATTTCCTTTATGATATTCCTTTTGAAAATCTTTATAGAACGAAATTCAGTCATGCGTCTCAACTTGATGCCGTTCCTGTGCCGAACTAGCCCTGAAATATTATACACATGAAGTCAATTCGAGACATTAGCTCACATATCTCAAAAGGCTAAGATGTACAATGTTACTGATGACCTCTACCTTCGTTTCTGCAGCCTGAGTTTGTGGACATCGTCAAGTCTGCTACCGTCAAATCTTCTGTTTAGTGTTTTGAGATGCAGCCAGATGCTTGTAGGAGAGAATGCTGCTTGTCTTTATAAGACATGTTTGACCAGCTTGTTCTTTTGCTCTAATTCTAGTGCACTGTTATCTCATATTATAGAGCGTGCTGCATGCTTATGTTTGCCTCTTTTTTTTTGTCTCCAACGAGAATTGGATGGATTGTACTTGCCATCTGTGTGTTATGAATAGCGCTTGTATTCATATGAGGCCAATGGGCCGGTATATATACACAAAGTACAGATGGTAAATATGCAAAGAACCCCTCATAACAATGGGGAATAACAAACTATACATATATCTCTAACACCCCCCCTCAAACTCATGGTGGATCAACAACACTGAGTTTGGAGAGAAAGAAGCTGTGCTGTGCTCGAGTCTGGGCCTTCGTGAAGAAATCCGCTATCTGAAGCTCTGAGGGCACATACTGAAGAGCAATCACCTGATCATGCACACAAGTTCTCATGAAAGAGGCATCAACTCCAATGTGCTTGGTGAGCTCATGCTTCACAGGATCACGAGCAATACTGATAGCACCTGTACTGTCTGACAAGAGAGGGGTCGGTGTAGTGACAGAAACACCAAAATCCTCAAGTAACCACCGTAGCCAAGTAATCTCTGCTGTCAAGAGAGCCATAGCTCGCAACTCAGCCTCTGCACTCGAACGGGACACTGCAGTCTGTTTCTTCGTCTTCCAGGCAATGAGAGAACCACCAAGAAAAACACAGTAAGCAGAGATAGACCGGCGATCAGAGGGATCGCTGGCCCAAGTAGCATCCGAATAGGCCTGAAGCTGTAACGAGCTGGAACGTGGAAAGAAGAGACGGCGAGAGATAGTCCCACGAAGGTATCGCAGAACTCGAAGAAGGTGGCTGTAGTGAACCTGAGTGGGAGCTGAAACAAACTGACTCAGAATATGAACTGGATAAGTGATATCTGGACGAGTAACAGCAAGGTAGACAAGACTCCCAACAAGATGACGATAGCGAGTCGGATCAGAAAGAGGCTCGCCATCAGAGAGTCGGAGGTGAACATTGAGCTCCATGGGAGTCTCAACAGTACGCTGATCAGTGAGAGAGGCGCGATCAAGAAGATCCTGAATATATTTCTCTTGGGACATAAAGAAACCATCTGGAGTGGAAGTAACCTCAATCCCAAGGAAATAACGAAGAGGACCAAGATCCGACATAAGGAACTGCTCACTAAGACGAGCCTTAACAAAGGCAATGTACTCAGAATCATCTCCCGTAATGATCATATCATCAACATACAGGAGAAGAAGAGTCCGACCACGAGACGAAGTGTGGACAAAGAGCGCAGGATCATGATCACTAGCTGAAAATCCAGCACCAGTAACCACAGAGGAGAAGCGCTCAAACCAAGCACGGGGGGCTTGCTTAAGGCCATAGAGAGAGCGACGAAGGCGACAGACCATGCCCTCAGGAACAGAATACCCAGGTGGCGGATGCATGTAGACCTCCTCACGCAGCTCGCCATTAAGAAAGGCATTCTTGACATCAAGCTGAGAAACAGACCAGTGGCGAACAGACGCCACCGAAAGAAGAGTGCGAACAGTGGTCATGTGGGCCACAGGAGCAAAAGTCTCGTCGTAGTCAACACCATGCTGCTGCTGAAAACCACGAGCAACAAGACGCGCCTTATAGCGCTCAAGAGAGCCATCAGAGCGAGTCTTAATCTTATAGACCCACTTACATGTGATGGGATGAGAATGGGATGGAAAAGGAACAAGATCCCAAGTACCAGTACGCTCGAGGGCAGCAATCTCCTCGGCCATGGCAAGCTGCCACTCAGGGTGAGTAACAGCATCCCGGTAGGAGACAGGCTCACGAGTAGCTGCGCCAGCAAAGCCAAAACGGGCAGGAGGCCGAATCGACTGGTGATCGCGGAGAGCGTAGCGAGGAGAAGATGACCCATCAGGGGAAGATGGAGCATCAGAAGAAGATGGAACATCAGAAGAAGATGACTCATCTGGAAGATCCTCAATACGAGGTCGACGAGTGTAGACGATAGTGGGAGGAGGTACTGTAGTGGGAGGAGCCTGGGGAGTCGTAGAAGACGACACAGGCGGCGACAACGGCGGAGAGGCCACAGGGGGAATATGTGGAGACTCAGTGGGACAGGTGGACGAGGGCAAAACAGATATAGGAGTATCTGGAAAGGTCAAGAAAGACAGAGACTCCACAGAGGAATCTGAAGGAGAGGCAGGACGTGGGTAAAATGGACGAGACTCGTCGAAAGTCACATCCCGAGAAACCCGTATCCGACGACCAACAGGATCCCAGCACCGATAGCCCTTGTGCTCGGCACTGTACCCCAGAAAAACACACTCAACAGACTGAGCGGTCAGTTTGGTACGTTCTCGAGGGGCAAGGAGAACATAGCAAACGCAGCCAAACAGATGAAGGGCAGAGTAGTCAGGAAGAAGACCACAGAGACGCTCAACAGGGATTGCACCCTTAAGAGCAGAAGAGGGCTGAATGTTGACGAGATAGGTGGCAGTAGAAATAGCCTCGGCCCAAAAGTGAGGTGGAATAGAGGCGGCGATCATGAGAGCACGAGCCGTCTCAAGGAGGTGACGATGCTTGCGCTCAGCGACACCATTCTGAGCATGAGCACCAGGACAAGAAAACTGAGCGAGAGTGCCCTGCTCAGCAAGGAAGCTGCGCAGGTGACGGGAGAGGTACTCGCCAGCAGAATCAGCACGAAAAACACGAATAGGAGTGGAGAACTGTGTGTGTATCATCTTGGCAAATTGTTTATAGATAGGCAAGGCCTCACTACGAGAAGACATGAAATATATCCAAGTGTGGCGAGAGAAATCATCTATAAAAATAATATAGTAACGATGACCCCCTTTCGAAACGAAAGGAGCCGGACCCCAAACATCTGAATGAACAAGATCAAAAGGACGCTGAGACACAGTCTCACTATGAGAATAAGGAAGCTGAATCTGTTTACCTAACTTACAGCCCTGACAATCTAAAGACACGTCTCCTGAGACAGACCCCAGAAGACCACGACGAACTAAGGACGACAGGCGAGATCCACACAGATGGCCAAGACGGTGATGCCACTGCTGGAAAGAGCCGGTAGACGAAGTGGCAGAAGCGGAGAGACTGGCGGCGGTGGTGGCAGTGGAAGGAAGATGAAGCCAGTCAAGCTCCCAGAGACGCTGTGAGTCACGGCGCCGAGGGCCAGAACCAACCAGAGCTCCCGTGTGGCAGTCCTGAACACAACAAGAGTCAGATTCGAGAATAACTCGATAACCAAGGTCAGTAATCTGCCCAGCAGAAAGAAGCTGCAAGGTAAGACGAGGAACATGAGCAACAGAAGGAACATGAAAAGATGAGTTGCTAAGAGATCCTCGACCAGAGACAGAAAGAGATGTACCATCAGCAGTAAGAACACTGACAGGAGAAACAAGGGGTGTAATAGAAGACAGAGTGGAAGAATCAGGAGTCATGTGGAAAGATGCTCCAGAATCAAGAATCCACGGGGAGGTACCTGACTGTGTAGGAGGTGGTCTCTCAGTGCCTGAAGAGTCAGTAGCAGATCCTGCAGAACCTGTCGAGGGAGAACCTGAAGCGGCAAGTAGGCGTCGAAGTCTGGCTATCTCCTGCTCGGTGAGAGAAGCTGCTGAAGAAGTCGAGGCAGACGTCGTCGTAGAAGCACTAGTGCCAGTAGAAGAGCGGCGTGAAAGATGCCGCTTCTTCTTGTAGCACTGGGACTCAGTGTGGCCATCCTTGTCGCAGTAGGAACAGTGAGGACGGCCACCTCCAGACTGAGGACGGCCACCACCACCTGTGGTAGCCGCTGGAGGAGGCAGTATAGCAGGCGGACGAGCGGCGAGCACAGAGGGGAGTGGCATCAGACCAGCACCACTCAAACGAGTCTCCTCTGCGCGTATCTCGGTAAGAGCCTCCAGGAGAGTGACACGAGGGTGGCGTGCAAGGAGCTGGGCACGCCTTTGCTCGAACTCAGGACGAAGGCGAGTAAGGAACTCGTAAACCCGCTGAAACTGCAGATCAGCACGTACCTCCAGGCAGCACGGACAGGTACGACAGCCAGCAGTGCGAAGTGAGTCCAACTGACGCCAGACAGCAGAACTCTGAGCGTAAAAAGCGTCAACAGTAGCATCACCCTGCTGAAGAGAGTGCTCCTGACGGACCACGGACAGGTACAGGGCATCACCAGAGGGCTCATAGCGCTGACGAAGATGAGTCCACATCTGAAAAGCCGAAGGGAGTCCCACAACCTCAGAAGAGAACTGAGGCTGGACACTGGCGATGAGGACAGCAGCAGCCCGAGCGTCGTCATCGTACCACTGAGTGTAGACGGTCAGACGATCCTTGTAGGAATCCAGAGCCTCCTGGTAGGCAGAGGCAGCTTTATCATCAGCGGCCTCAGCAGCAGCCTTATCGGCTGTCGGGGGCAATGCAACAGGCGTAGGCTCCGTCGGAGAAATAGGGCAAGGCGGGCAGGTGACATCGCCAGAGAGGACGCCCCAGAGACGAAGACCACGCATGTGAATGCGCATGTGAGATACGAAGTCGGTGTAATTAACACCATCAAAGATTACCGGGCAGCGAGGGAGAGCAACGGTGCCCATTGGTAGGCGGCGCTGGACGGCGCGGCGACCAAGGCAACGAAGTCTAACAGGCGGCGCTGGACGGCGCGACGGTTAGAACGACGTTTTTTTTTTGCTTTTTTTTTTGCTTCCGGTCGGTTTAAACCGACCGAGCCACTACACGGCCTCGGGCCTCAGACGACTCGGGCACCAGCGGCAGAGGGGGGCGGAGGCCGGCGGGACGGCCGGCGCGCGGAGGCCGGCGGGACGGCCAGCGGGGCGGAAGCCGGCGGAACAACCGGCGCGCGGAGGCCGGCAGGGAGGCCGTCGGAACGAGGCGGGGCGGAGGCCGGCGGAGTCTACAAGACGAGCCGGCGGCGGCGGCCTCGAGCAGGGCGACCACCAACGGGCGGCAGCGACGGCCAGCGGGCGGAGCGGCGGCCGGTCCGGCTCCGACTGCAGATCGACAGATCCGAGCGGCGGCTCTGCAGATCCGAGGAGCGGCGGCGTCGGGAGCGGCGCGCGACGGCGATGGAGGCCGAGCGGACGGCTCGACGGCGGTGGAGGCCGAGCGGCGCGCTTCGGCGAAGGCGGTGGATCGGCAGCGGTTGGAGTCGTCGGCGGCAGCAGACCGCACGTCGCCGTCGACAAGCGGGGGAGGCCGCGTCGGCGACCGGAGAGGGGAGGCGGAGGCCGCGTCGGCGACCGGGGAGGCGAGGCGGCGGCGCGGCAAGGAAGGGAGGCCGGAGGCGGCACGCAGGCGCGGAACCCTAGGTAAACCCTAGTTTTGGCTCTGATACCATGTTATGAATAGCGCTTGTATTCATATGAGGCCAATGGGCCGGTATATATACACAAAGTACAGATGGTAAATATGCAAAGAACCCCTCATAACAATGGGGAATAACAAACTATACATATATCTCTAACACTGTGCACAAATTCGCACAATTCTGTTGATACTATAATAGTCGAAGCCTAATAATTCCTTGTTTAGTGAAGTACTGAAATGCCCTTAGATTTTATTACTCTATTTGGAGGACAATTTCTTGTATGACCCCACCGTCCAAAGTTCTTGCTTGCCACTTGGCCAGGCGAAGAAACTGAATGTATGATGAGCATAAAGGTACCAGCTCTATGTGGGCTCTGTCAATTCAGTTTTGGCTGATAGCTTATGGTTTTCGGTTGAAATAGTACTTAGCGCCTGTTAACTTTTGGCTAAGATATTCAATTAAAGGAAAATGAAGAGAAAAGAGAAAAAAAAAACAGTTATATCTTTATGAATAATACAAAGAAAAAAAAAGTTGTATTAAGAAGCTAACGTTCAAAACGGTTTTGCAAAATTTGTTTGGAACGGAGTTATAGGAGTGCTAGTGCTAAACTGCTAAGTACAAAGTCCGATTCTTAGAAAAGTTCATAGTGTGATTTAAGCATCTGTTAAGTAGTGCGGAGTTAGAATCGACTCATCTGCTTGTCGTATTGTGTTTTGAACTCGTCAGTGACTCAAGCAAATACCGTATTATTACCTTCAGTGCTTCACGTTTATATCTGTTGCAAGTATTATTCAGGGAAGTGTTTGTCTGGTGCATCTAGCGTTGCCTCACAGATAGAGACTCAGAATTATGCTACTGAATTACAATTAGATAGTACTGTCTGTCTGACGTTAGCGTGCTTTCCTTTACATTTATATTTTCCTTTTTCTGTTGGTCTGTTTGATGATGTACATTCCCTTCCAGCTTTTCTACCAGCACGTGGTGTCATGAGGCTTATGTAAGAAGAGAGTAAGACCAATCAAGCAGAGGTTAGAGGCGAAACGGCTCCTCCTAAATACATGACCTTGAGACTTGAGACCCAGTCTTTATAAACGGAGTCTCACATATATACGCTCATGTGCAGTAACGGTTCTACGCAGATTCGCTTTCGATCTTACGTCCACGTTTCGTCGTTTCCTCGTCTTCTTCTTCCTCCCATCTTATCGCGTTGGGACTTTCATGGACGTATATTAGCCAACAAGACACGCATAGTGCCGCGCAGTTACTCCCGTGGAAACGATAAAAAAAGTCCATAGAATTTGTCAGGCAGCAAATCAAATACACGTCGTTGTATTTAATATGACGAAGCCGAAGGAGGAAGGAAGAAAAGCCTTGATCCGGTCAGTCCAAACAGATACAAGGGAAAGGTCCGAGTTCTCGCGTTGGCGACTAGAACAGGTCCAAGCTCTGAAGTTTTGACTTCTTAAGAGCCAGACTGCCAAGGAAGCATATACATACATATATATACGCGCGCACGGGCCTGGTATGGTATCCCAATTCTCAACGTGCGCTTGGAGCAAGATCGACAGACGCAGAAAGAAAGGAAGGACGGGCACAGCAGCCGGCCGGGAGAGAGAAGTTTGGTCAGGTTTCGAGCGGAGAAGATCTGAAGATGGGCAGGGGTGTTCTGGAGGTGCATCTCGTCGACGCCAAGGGCCTCTCCGGCAACGATTTCTTAGGTCAGTGTACGTCCGCTACCGAACTGTAAACAGAGTAGTTTCCATGCATGTTCTTGGTTGTTCCTGCTTGTTTCACGGGCTGTTTTTTTTCCCGTTCTTTGTGACCGGTTGATGGCGAACTGGCGATTTGATTCGATGGCGTGTGGTTTGTTGTTGCTTGCGCAGGCAAGATAGACCCGTATGTGATCGTGCAGTACCGTAGCCAGGAGCGCAAGAGCAGCATCGCCCAAGGTCAGTGCTTTCTGGATTTGCCGCCTCTTAATTTTCTTTCAGGGCTTTCTGATTTTGCTCAACATGCCGACTCCGGTTCACACAAAAAAAAAAATCCTACGCGCCAAATGATGAAGTTAGAACGAAGCTTTGGCCTATGAGCCAGCGTTGACGTTGACATTGGCGATCCACAAGCCACAATTGTGACCTTAATTTCCTAAATGAATTCATCATACTGTATGCAGATCAAGGGAGGAACCCGTGCTGGAACGATGTATTCAAGTTCCAGATCAACTCTTCCGCGGCAAACCAGCAGCACAAGCTCTTCTTCCGGATCATGGACCACGACCACTTCTCAAGCGACGACTTCCTCGGCGAAGCAACGTGAGTGCGCACGCCAAGCCAACTATTGCCAATCACGAGCCCAATATACTGCATACTAATCTTTTTAGTTGCTAGCCCTAGTTGTGAAGATTCGGTAGCTAAAGAGAACAAACTAAACGAAGCAAATCTAAATCCTGAATCTATCGGTGTTGCAGGGTCAACGTAACGGACCTAGTCAGCTTAGGCGTGGAGCGAGGCACATCACAGCTGAATGCAACCAAGTACAGTGTTGTCCTCGCGGACAAAACGTACCACGGTGAGATCAGAGTTGGCTTCACGTTCACCGCGACCAAGGTAAAGAAATGCGCACGCGCATGATCAGTTGATCTGCACACTACTGACCTCGATTGATCTCTCGTGGATCGTGAATTTGATTCGATGTTGATGTCCAATGTCAGGCTGAAGAAGACGGAGGCGAGGCTGGAGGCTGGAGGCACGGCTTTCGTCAGTAGAAGGTGCGATGGACGTCAGGTTGCTTCCTTCGGTAGTATTCGTGTAGGATGTTGCAGGATGTAGGGTTTATTTATACGGACGGCATCTTATGCCTAAGGTTGATGTATGTTACGTTCGTAGCTCTTTAGATGTATAGTCTTCAGGACAGTCAATGTCGTCGAATCCGTTTATGATTATGATTTTTTGAAACAGCAGAGACCTGTCCATTGCTGAATGTTGGATTGTTGGTAGACTGCTGAGAAGGGTGGGCGTTGTCGTACCCCTTTCGGCCTTGTTTAGATGCCAGGGAAAAGAAACCTAGGGAACATTTGAAATTTTTGTACGGATAACCCATTTTTTATTCGAAAATACAGAAATATACCCGCGACAAAATTTTTTACACAAATAGGCTCGAGTCGCCAAACCATTGGGCGATTTACGCTTGTCGCCCCACCAAAACGCGACTTAAAAAGAATCTGGTAACCGTTGGGCGATTAAATGTAATCGCCTCCCCGTTAAGCGATTCAATTGAATCGCCCCCCCGTTCGGCGACATAAAGAAGAGTCGCTCAACGGGGGGGGGGGGGGGGCGACTGCATGTGAAACAGCCCGACGTCCGAGCCCCTTTTCTTCCCCACGCATGCTCGCCAATCTACCTCTAGGCGACTGCATGGATCCTGTTAAGGGTTTTGTGAATTTTGTAATTTGAAACTCGTAAAAAATGTGGTATAGTCACATATACTGGTATATGTCACATTATTTTTTAATTTCGTAATTAAGTCTCACAAGAACTGGTATTTAATATTTGTCACATTACTTGATATAGAAATAATTTTCTATACGAAAAGAAGAGATAATAGCATTGTTTGAATTTAAATGAACTTTATAATATAACGCAGTAACATGCCGCGTATTTATCCATTACATGCATGGCATACACCCCTCACTCCCCACCCTAAGGTGCTCCATCACCTGCTCCATCACCGCGCCCGCGTCCTGCCATACGGCCCCGCTTCCTGCCATTGTTCTCAAGGCTTCCTGCCATACGGTCGAACGGGAAGCGTCGTGATCGCTCCACGCCCGCCTCGTCCCCCTCCCCGGCCAAGGCACCTCCGTCCTCATCCGTGGCCTGCACCATCCGGGCAAGAGGGAGAAGTCCGGCATCCCGCAGCCTGCAAATAAAGTGAAGGTCAGCATTAAATATTTTTACGGTAATACTAAAACGTTGGCGTAGTGCAAACCTGGCAGTCCAACGGGGGTCGAGTCCCCAGGCCACACGAGGTGTGCGTGTCCGGACCACTCCCAGCTCAGTCGACTCGTCCGTGCTCCCCGGTGGCGGCGCACGACGGGAAGCGCGGTGCACGCGGTCCAAGTGCTCGTCCAACAGCGTGTACCGCCAGTCACCCGCCATAACTGTAAAATTATCTAAATGTAAATTCGTACACTACATTTTCTACAATAATACATGAAAAATAGTATACAAAATTTCGACACAACAATTTTCTACATTTAAATTTTCTTCATTTCAATTTTGTAAACTGCATCTACATTTGTACATTGAATGATCTACAATAAATTTCTAAAGTAAATTTTCCACAATAATACATTACAAATATTATAAAAAAAACTATATTTTTCTACATTTAAATTTGTACATCTAAATTTGTAAACTGCATCTACATTTCTAAATTTAATGTTCTAAACTAGATTTTCTAAACTAAATATGTAAACTAAATATCTAAGCTAATTTTCTAAACTAAATATCTCTACTAAATATCTAAGCTAAATTTGTAAACTAAATATCTACACTCTACACTACATTTTCTAAACTAAATTTATCTAAACAAATTTTCTAAATTAAATTTTCCACAATAATGCATTACAAATATTGTACAAAAAACTATATTTTTCTACATTTAAATTTGTACATCTAAATTTGTAAACTGCATCTACATTTCTAAATTTAATGTTCTAAACTAGATTTTCTAAACTAAATATGTAAACTAAATATCTAAGCTAATTTTCTAAACTAAATATCTAAACTAAATATCTACACTAGATTTTCTAAACTAAATTTATCTAAACTAATTTTCTAAAATTAGAAAAATACCTGCAAATCCCGCGGCTTCTCCTCCTCTCCCTCTCCTCCCCCTCTCCTCTTCTTCCCTCTCCTCCCCCTCTCCTTCTCTTCTTCCCTCTCCTCCCCCTCTCCTTCTCTTCTTCCCCTCTCCTCCTCTTCCTTCCTCTCTTCTGCTCTGTCTTCTCGCGCGGTGGAGAGAGTGATTGGCGAGCGAGCAGGCGTGGGGAAGAAAAGGGGCTCGGCCGTCGGGCTGTTTCACATGCAGTCGCCCCCCCCCCCCCCGTTGGGCGACTCTTCTTTATGTCGCCGAACGGGGGGGCGATTCAATTGAATCGCTTAACGGGGAGGCGATTGCATTTAATCGCCCAACGGTTACCAGATTCTTTTTAAGTCGCGTTTTGGTGGGGCGACAAGCGTAAATCGCCCAATGGTTTGGCGACTCGAGCCTATTTGTGTAAAAAATTTTGTCGCGGGTATATTTCTGTATTTTCGAATAAAAAATGGGTTATCCGTACAAAAATTTCAGGAACATTTCCTCTAAGGGGATTTTGAGGGTAGAAGGAATCCCCCTCAACCCCTTGAGATAATAATCACCACGTTAAAATATTCTCTACCACTATTTGAAAACCATAAGGATAAAAATCCTAAACAATCAGAAATATTTTTAAAACTCAGAAAAATAGAAAAATAAAAAATATTTAGGAAAAGGCAGAAACGTCCAGAAAACCAACAAATTCGAAAAAAACACTAAATTCGAAAAGGCACCCAAAAATATTTTAAAAATGCATATAAGATAATAAAAATAATTTAAAAAGCATGAAAATTTTGAGAAAGAGGGTGCTAAAATATTAATCAACATTCGAATCAGATCCATACATCCACGCATGTAGATTATATTCATACATGGGTAAAATCCAAACTTGTTTAGCTAGTACTACTTGTACCTAAAGCATTCATCATCTGTTTCATACAACCAAATTAATCATCTGTAACACGACGCATAAGTCCAATTCATACAAAAGTTGAATTCAAGCATCCGGTTGGCCATGTGTGCCATGTTACAAATACAACAATATGACAATTCAAGCATCCACCCAGTCCAGATCGAGCCACTGTTCTACAATGCACTTGTCTGTTAACCTAACGGACGATGCGTGGATGGTACCAGACTCGAACCGCCACCTGAACAAGCATTAACCATTTCAATTCATTGCTAATGCAATACATTCATATACGAGCAAATAACATTGCTCTAACGCCCAATCTGACATAACCAATTCCTGTCTCACCAGGCAACTTCCCGTTGTCCTAGTGCTTAACCAATCCTAAAATTTAGTTATTTCGTCATTAACACTCGCGGATCGAATTCTACACGCTTAATATCTCTTCAATCGGTCATATTATTTAACCTCAATTCATTCTCTCCCTCTCCTGCCATGGATCGACTAGATCAACAGTGGCAGCACCGATTTCATTGTTCAAAAATGCATATTAATAAACGATATTTTAATGGCCATACGAATCAATTCTAATAATCGGCATAATAACTTATGCAAGATTTGGTGAATAAGCAGGAAGGAGGGTTTTCAAGGCATTACCCAAGCTCCAACAACTGGAGCGAGGCACTTCCTATCGCTTCTTGGCCGGATCTGACAGATATGGCAGCGAGTCAGATTTTCCTTTCCTCTTCCTCCTCTTTTCCTTCATCTCTTCTCTTCTCTCTCCCCCCTTTTTTCCTTCCAGCACCGGCGCTTTCTTCTTTTCTTTTCTTTCTTCTTTCCCTTCCCCTTTTTCTTCCAAGGCCGGATCTCCTTCTCTATTCTTCTCCTCTTCCTTTTCTTTCTCCCGATCGGTCAACTCCCTCCTTCTCTCCCTCACGGTCGGCGCCTCCCGTGTCTCCCTCCTCAATCTCATTCCCAGTCGCCTCCTCTTCTTCCCTCAGCCGGCGGCCTCTCCCTGCTCACCTCTCGGTTGGCCAGCCCTCCTCCACTCCTGTGGAGCGGTGACAGCAGCGAGAGCAGGGAGGAAAGGGGCGAGCGAGGGACAGCGCTCTGAAACCGCAAAGAAGGTGCAGCAACCGCGACGGCGACACGTTGCCAGGGGAAGCAAGGGCGGTGACGAGCGATAGCAAGAGGGGCGTGGGACGGCATGGCTTAGCCGGAGGAACAGCAGCGCAGGCGGCTGGAGAATGACGGCTCACGCGGGCAACAACAGTACTGGGCGACGACAGCGCACACGCATGGGAAAGCCGGAGAGCGAAGGCGCTGGCGAATGGGCAACGGCAGCACACGCGCATGGGAAAGCGGCGGCAGCCAGGTGAGCACGGGGAGAAAGCAAAATTGGCTTTTGCTTCTTCCCCTCCCTAGCTCTCTCTCTTATAGGGGCATAGTGTGGGCTGGGCTGGACGTCGTCCAGCCTAGGTGTTACACCCTGTGACATGGGCTTCCAAATGCATATTTCATCTAGCTCGAAAAAGTCCACACCGTGGGTTTTCTAGGGAATGGGCCGAGATCCTGACCGGGATTTGTATTCCCAAACAAGCCCTTAGGTTTTCTTGGCTGGTTTTTCAGTCACTCTGCATGACTGAAATTTGCTACAAAAATCTTCGTCGTACACAGCAACGTCACTCGTGGCCGGAGGAGGTCACAGAAGGAAACAGACCGAGTTCCTATGCCAGCCCAGAAAGGCGCCCATTGTGATTTCGATCGGCTCCAACTTGTTTTTTTTTTTTTGCATGTGCGCTCGACAAAAACGTCCCCTAGACGGATGAACCGCTCGCTGCCTTCGGCACGACAGCCGCACGCGCGCTGCAAGCAGCTCCCGCCGCGCATGATGCGGGCGTGCCGCATGGGCGTCCCGGCAAACAGATCCACTCGTGCCGCCACGGCCGAAGCACCGTGTGAGCCGCGGCGCTGACGAGCACATGGCCGAATCAGCAAATGGCAAATTATTTGGCTTTTTAGCCCTCCAGCGCCATGTTTTTGCGACTAGAAACTGGTGCGTGCTTGGGCGTTCCGCGCTCCGGTGGCGCGGGAGGCACGCTCCGCACTTCGGGGGCGCATGGGAGCCAGATTTACAAAACATGGCGCTAGGGAGGGGGGCAAAAAAAAAACCAAATAATTCGCTTGCGGTGCTGAGGCCGTGCCCGTGCTTCATCGGAGAGTGAGTACCCTGGCAGTGCGCAGGGGGAAATTAGGCCATTGTCCCTGCACCAGTCTACATTTGAATTCAATCGATCTCTGGGATCTTCAGTTGGTGATTAGCTTTTCCCGTCAGTAGCCTTTTGGATGCCAATGGCATCTGAACAGCATAAAATTTAGCGTATCAAGAACAAGGTCGGGACTTGAAATGCAACAGAGATATATCACAGGAACGAACGTGCGGAAACAATTGTCCAATGCAGTAAATTTCGTCTTTTTCTGAACATTTGGCTTTTTTGAGTTTTTTCCCGGTTCTTTTTTTGTATTCGTTTGCCACCTTCAGCTACAATGAAATTTCAATCGCTACAGTGCACTTTTAGCTATAAATCATAACTTTTCAGCCCAACCGAGCGGGGCCTAAGACTCATAACCTATAGGTCATAAGTTCAAACATTAGAAAATCATTGTAGAAAATCATCAACTAGAGTTGGTGAGAATTAAACACATCAACTAGAGATAAGGTGACACACTGTTAAGCTATGCTATAATTGGTCTATTTGCATTCCTTTTTCCTTGTCATTTTAGAATGCATATAATCAAAAAGTGTTTCTATACTTTCCTCAGTAGTGATTTATATAATTTTAAGAAATAATTAATGGAAGATAGATGTTACTTACATCTTCGTATGCTTTGAGAGTAATGTTACTCTTGTTGGAAAGAAAAGTATAGAAACACCTCTTAAAACCTTGAAATCAAACTCATCAGCTGGAGATAAAGTTAGCACACCATTTAGCTACAATTGGCCTCCCTCAATTCCTTTTTCCTCGTCGTGTTAGAATGCATGTAATCAACTTTTTAAAATTTTAACCACAAATATACATAAAACTATCTATGTTTGTCACATGAAAAAAATATGCTAGTAGCTTTATCATAAATTTTTTTATATTACTATATTTTTAATATTTTTTTCTTACATATAGTTAGGAAGATAGTGATTAAAAGAGTACATTGAAGACTGTCAATGTTCAAAACGGAAGTAAAAGATAACATAGCTAGTATTTCATAACGAGTGCAGTCAAGTTTCTCGGATGCTGACAACTGCCTGTCTTAACCATTTCGCAGTGTCTTCCAAACAAGGTCAAGACTATTACAAGAAATATTGCTCATCGTCAGATTCTAGACATCGAGATCGAGTATGCACCTAGAATTTCAAATATAACAGCACAAAATGTACAATATATGGCAGTACCAACACCAGCAGGGGCACCGAACCCCCCCCCCCCCCCCCCCCCAAAAAAGAGCTTCGTACGTGTTCATCTATACAAAAAAAATTCCCAAATATCAGCGTTTGAACCTGAACACCGCGAAGATCCTAGAAAGTTCAACTGAAGCGGGTCTGTGCTTTCTTCTGATTGCCTCAGCCTCAGAACGGATTAACAAGTTAGACGATTGGTACCTGTTAAAAGGTTCAAAGTGTGACCATACCAATGCACTTTACCAGTTCAATCCATGCAGGACGGACTCGATAGTAAACTGAAGAACATGGTCTTGAAGGGGAGATCCTCGCATCAAGTCCGAAAGTAATGAATCACATCTAGCATTTGCACCAAAATCAATAGCTGCAGACCACAACGGAGGAAACGACACCTACGAGTGCAACGTTGCTTGGCAAGACCAAATAGCAACGTTGTGTTTATTACGTGCATATAGTACCTGCAGCACAGTAGTACCCAAGTTCAAGGAGTGAGGCAGTGAGCACGAAAAGCCATTGCGTGCATTTACTCCTCTGTAACTTCTGCAATCTCAGTAACTGATAAGATGTCGTCCCGTGGATGAGCTGCTTCCACAATGACACTAACTTCATCTCCCACTTTCCCAATTGAAATTATGGTTGTAGCTTGGATCCCAACCTGAAGTGCCGGAATTGAACAATGATACTCATAACATTGAGAGAGAGAGAAAGAGAGAGAGTTATATATGCCTAACAATCAGAAATAATTAGAAAGAACTAGTGGTCAAGTAGGGTAGCGCAGGGACACAAAAATTAATCATCTGTGACTGCCAGTAATAATTCAATATGGTTGGCTCCAGTTGGTTCTGGTGGGAGCAGGGTATATTGTTCCTTATTTGAACACTTGGCCAGTTTGACAAGTTTGGCTGGAATTACATAAAACTCTTAGGTAGATTTTTTTTAAAAAAAAAGCAAAATAAAATCCACATGGACAAAAACAGAAAGAACTTGACAACACTAGTCCGGTCAACTACTTGCCCAGTTCAATTGTGTTTGTACATGAGCAGCTAAGCAAAGTGACTAGCATATACATGCATGCCTTTTCCCTATTCCAAATCATGTAAGTTTTGGTGACCTGAGTCAGAAGGTAGAACCAGATTTTTTTTCTTTTAAAAAAATAAAAACGGTAAGTATGGAACCAAGCTGGTTCCTGTCCCTCTACTGATTTGCCTAAAACCAGCCAGGAACCTGGTGGTTCTCAGAATTTATGGAAAATCGTGAATCAGCCTAAATCATCTGGGATCAGTCAGAATCGGTAAAAAGTCAGACAACTCAGGACTAAATTGGAGTGAATCAGCAATAGTTCGTTGTTTAAACTGACCAGGATATCATATCCTTCCCCAAGCCAGTTTGACCAGAAAGTGGCCAGTTTCCACTGGTTTCCTAAACCCAGGGCAGGACCACTAACAATATCTGGACAGGTACTCAAGCTCTTGCTCCAAATATAATCCCGATAAAAGCAAAAAATAGTACTGCTATGCAAATATTACACCATTAAACAAAAATTTATTGGATGAAGCATGTTGACCTACCTCCACCAAAAGCAAAGCTGCCATACGATCCTTAATAAACTTAAGAATCAGTGCTTTATACTTCCTCCCCCTTGGCTGTCTCCTTAAGTATTCCAGCAACCAGTAACGTAAGCTGTTGCTATGGAGCCTCCTAGCTACTTTAACATGCATGCTCGCAATAAATGTCATTCCTTCTAGGTCACCAGCCGAATATGGTGGAGAGTCACCTCTAAGAAAAGCCTTTACCTGCAATTCAATACATTTCCTATCAATAATTGTGTAGATCATAGCTGTGTTCTTTGGAGTTTGGATCAAGCTAAAATGAAGTGGATAATACTACACTCAATTCATATGAATAACAGAGGCATATCTACCTGATAATGAGCTAGCAGATCGACATATCTTCGGATAGGGGAGGTGAACTGTACATAACCAGGAATACCAAGGACACCATGTGATACAGGTTTTTGAAAATCCATTTCTGCGGCACGGAGCACACCGATATTGGCAAAGCTCCTGGCAGGCCCTTCAGGTAGATGAGCAAATGCTGACACAGCTGTGTTAGACTGAGGATGCCCTCTGTATGGCAAAGGAATATTATTGTCAGAACCAAAAGCGGCCACGGCCTCCCCACATAGTATCATCATCTCAGATACAAGTTGCATTGCTGGGTTGGCTTGGTCTTCAACATATAGATTGATGTTTGGTTCAGGATCATCAGGATTTGACACCTTGATACGTGGTTCTATCATAGCAGTGTCGATTGAATCCTGCAGACTTCAGAGTGTCAGCATTGTCAAGTAACAAATGCATCTACAATGTTAGGTAGACATAAAGCTTCAGAATGTTTCCAAAAATACAGGCGTTTGCCAAGTGGCATAAGAACTTGATGCACAATGTCCAGTCAAATCTTAGGCACATTTATTTTGTAGCCTATCTTATTGCCTGTGAATGAAATCTGGAAAGGGTATGGCTCGTGAAAGGATGAAACATAGACCAGTAAATAGCAGAGGCATATTTAGTACTTGCCTGGCTACGACGCCATTGTGCACGAATGGAAGCAGCTTCTTGAAGAATCCTCAGTTCTTCCTCTTCTTCCAGGTTCATGTACAGCAATTCAGTTGCACTCTCATACGTTAACATGTAGGTAGGTTTGATGACTGAATTCTCTATAGTATATTCTGCAATACTATGCACAGCACAAATAAAATGTCAACAACTTTGCTATGCTTTTGTTATAAAAGAAAAACAAAGTCCCTCTCAAAGTAAAAAAGAAAAGACAATTGGCTAAGAAAATAGTGGAAGGTTACCTTCCATCTGGCTGCAAAATCACAGATACGCTTACAGATTTACAATGTTTACCCTGTTGCAAGCTCATAGCATTCATAGCAAGTCTCTCTGGGAACATCGGAAAGGTAGCAGTTGGTAAAAAGATCGAAGTTCCTCTGTGCATTGCTTCCCTGTGGAAAAAAAAACAGTTTTCTTACAAATATAAGATAATACTGATAGAAAGGCTAGAACAGGAGATGCAACAGTAACCTGTCAATGATGCTCCGGGGTTGAACCAAGCACGTTGGGTCAGCAACATGTATCCAGACCTTTATCCTACCATCAGGTAGTCTTGTTGCACTTAGTGCATCATCAAGCTGAGATACCAAAAAGGAAAAAAATCCAGTGTTTAATGGATTTGTCTGTGGGCACTACTGCTAAATTATATTACTCAACCTCTTGCTAAAGATGCAAGGGCAGAAGAAATAGAAACATACTTCATCAGCCTCGTCTACATCAATGGCATACACTTTCAAAGTTGAAAGATCCTTCCTGATATGCTGAAAAGAGAACACCAGAGATGTTGAATCTTGAATGTTACCTATATGAAAAGCATGAGTAGTAACTAAATATACCTTATCTGAATCAGGGCAGTTCGTCAGAAGTTCCTGAGCAGCTGACAGAACTTCCTCAGTATACCCGGTGCGAACATCATACCTGTAAAGATCAAGATTGACATGCACAGGGAAGTATCCAACATTTATAAGGAGCTTTAGGGCAGCTGATGACGTCCTTGAGAACCCCATCGCCTTGAGAATCTGCCATTACATTAACAACCATGTTGGCAAACATCAGCAAGCAAGGAAAACTCAAATATTTCCTTCAATAAAGAATGATATTAGACAAACAAATGATTTTGAGTCAAAACTTTTTGAAGGACCTGTGCTTAATAAGCTAACATGATGACAATCACAAGGATTTTGGATATCCAACAAAACAACACTAATGTAAACAAACCACAAAAACTTATATATGATGATTATGTATGACAAAATAATGTTAGTGGAACTCGATATGTTACATTTCCTGCCACTCTTCTTTGTTCTTCGTCACATGCATCAATTGCGTATGCCTGAAGAGACTCGATTTTTTGCCTTTCTCTCTCTTCCACCAACCATGAATTTTTAGGAGGCTTAGAGTCTAGAGGCAATGCTTTGGCAGACTTGAGCAAGTGGACAAATTCTTCCAGTTCCTTCTCAGCTGCCTCTTTAGCAAGTTTCCGACGTAAAAGTTCCTCCACCTGCTACCAGATGATAAACATAAGTCTACCAACCAATACAACAATGCAGGAGCTAATTACAGAAGAATGAACAAAAATAGCAATTTATGGAAATATACACTTGCTAAATACAATATTACAATCGAATCAAATATTTAGCTGACAAAACATGCCAGGTTAGCAACTGCGAACTTCATATAGCATCCAATCATAAAATCAGAGGAAAAAGATGAACAAGAACACAGTGGACCCAAAAATTCCCTTCCAAGGAGATTATGATTCCCTGTCACCATGTACTCATACTTGTATCGGGTTTTATACTGGAAAGTGGAAATTGATGAGCAAAATCAGCATCCAGAGGTAAAAATGCTAATTCATACGTCCACATGTTAACTTATGGAAAACCATGCCCTCCAACAGACCAACACCATGGGTTCAAACTGAGTTGTCATAAAACTAGAAATGATAGTCAGCCCAGGAAACCATCCATGAGGTTCCTAAAACATACCAGGCAGAGGTGGAGGCACATAGAGCAGTGTGGGGGTTACATAACCTCACAACATTTTTTTGCAAAAAAGGCCCATTATTTTTTTCAAGAACCACAAAAAGGTCCATTATATACAAATTTTTATATAGGAATCAACACCACAAGACGTGTAAATTCTATAATCGACCTGACAGGTAAAGAATCTGGATCTGCCACTGATACTAAGATCAACTAGATGCAAAATTCCTAGATGTTGCCACCTATAAAACATGTGCAATCTCATTGTCAAAAGGTATTGTTCAAGCATTACTGAGGTCACCGACTAATTAAGAATGTGCATCACAATAAGTAAAACAGGCATATATTTAAAAAATATACCTGAGCAGGTGGGCGAGGTTGGTACATGGAAGAATCTCTGCTCTCTACCTTGACAAAATATACTATATCCCTTGATAACAAGAAGTGTGCACAATAGCTTTCCAGAGACTCCTTGCTACCATAAACTATCTAAGAAAATCACAAGAAACACATTTGAATATGGAAATACATGGATAGGAAATCAGACAAATCAGTTTGAATATGAAGAGACACGGATAGGAAATCAGAAGAATCTAGTGAACCTCTGACCTCTGCAAAGTCCTCAACTGTTACTGATTTATCCTTCTCAGAAAGCTCCATCCAGGCACACTCCAAAACAGTAGGGTCCTGTAGCAATTCATATGATCAGTCATGAGTCATGACGCAGATTATACCTAGTACATTATTACACTTACAGCTCATGCAACATTTCTTACCAAAAGATCTTGCGCTTTCTCGAGAAATTCAGCTATTCTTGAATAATCAAAATTCATGATACCAGGTACAACATATGTAACCTGCTGGGGCTTTATAGAAGACAAGGTACCATTCTGTACAAAATTAAAACAGTTATGTCACTAGAGAGTCCATAATGACTCTCCATTTGTGAAAAACAAATACAAATATATGCTCAGAAATAGATTTACTAGACATTATTATTCTATTGGACGAACTATAGTTATTCTTTCTTTTAAGACCTGGTCAGTCACCATCCAGTTTTTCTTTCCATCAGGCCTTTCTACAATCGCAAGCAAAGATCTCTCAGAATCTTTTTGAAATTCAAGCAGCAATCCTTTTTGTAATGTTCTCTTATCTATCTTATTGTCGGATAGTTCCTTTGTGCCATGCAATCCTATCCTGAAAAGGGAGGAATTCCAATAGTAAGCTTCAGTATATTTTTAAGTGGTTAAACCAAACTATTAGTAATCATTAAAAAAACCTTATGCGGAATTTCAGAACTAAACATAGATATCTTGCATAATGCAAGAACGGATAAAAAAACACCCTCAGTAGTCTTTGTGATTGTATCTAAAGCCCTTATTACATTGCTACTAGACAGCATCATGATATATTCCCCGTATATATAATATGGAGATAGTAGTCTTGGACATTAGCTGTATACACCTCCAGAACTATATATATCTCCATATTACAGTACAAATTGCACTGATCTTATCTATCCAGAACAATCGCTGCAAACACTATTCACCTTTCCCACAAGCACGTCATCTAAAAAAAGCTCAGTCTCCTTGAGTCCAATAGAGCAAAGCAATGCAGGATTGTTCTTGTTCATAACTCCACTGTTTACGGGAGAACACTAGCAGTGACCTAACTTAAGCACAACTACTCACAAAAATAAAGACATCATGCCTACTGATCACAGATAGATGATTGAGAGAAAACCAAGAGTAGTCTTATAATTTTATCTTGCTGCAACGAAAATAACGAAACAATTTGAAGTACATTATGCAACAACTGAAGTGGTTTATCAAGAGGCGTATCAGGAGTCTCCTTCCTAAGCAAGCAGTGCGCACGCTCGCTCAAAATTGCCTGCTTCACACTTTCCAGGGATCCAAACAACTTCTAGCAGCCAATTTCGTTAAGGACCTCTTTTATTAGGGGGGAAAAGCCCACAAATAAGCAATTGGATAAACAGGTCACTCCTTAGTTCTGTGAAAACATTCCGCCATCGTATTAGTAGTATTTCGTAGTTGAAGGCACATGCCCAGACATACAACTCAAACAATGCACTGGCCCTGACGAGCTTACGCAAAATATGCTAGTGATTTTTGGACAGTAGAGTCTCCATAGAATGTGAAGGGTGCATTACTTTGCCGAGACCCGAACACGCCTCCGGGATCGGAGCTCCTCCAGGACGGAGTCGACGAGGCTATGGGCAAGGCGGCCCCGGCAGCCGCCATAGAGGGAGGAGAAGTGCGCGCCGGCGAAAGCGGCGGCCGGGCGGCCGAGGGGGCGGAGGTGGAAGAAGGCCAGCGCCGCCGAGGAGCAGCCACCCGCCGCCCGCGCCGCCATGGGCGATAGCCCCATCGACGCCCGCGGCTTCGCCGGAGAGGGTTTTTGGGTAAGCGCTACTCCGGGTGGGGTTTCTGGCGATAAGACGAGCCACCCGCGAGCGGAAGGCGAGAGGATGCAACGGAGTGAACGTGCGTGAGGGAGAGGCCTGCTGATATGGCGATGGCGGAAGAGGGGGAAAAAATCCCCACGACCACGAGGTGTTTGCTATTCATATGGGCCGTCCGTTTCCAAGTTATGTGGTTCTTTTGGGCCGTAGATTTCTTCCAGTGCTGTAACTGGGCGTAACAAGAGATACATATAATTGGGCTATATATCTATATCACTTAGATGCTAATTTTGCTTTTCCTCTCTAGTGCTTAGCCTCTCATGTACGCATAAAAAGTGGGCCTCACTAGTAAATCTTTTTCCCACCCCAACAGTCAACAGATGCCTTGCCTTCTTCTCTCACCTTCCCTCTCTCAAATGGTCGGCCCGTTTACCTTTTTATTTGCTTGGACTCCTCAGGTAGAAGCCCCGGCTCTACGAATATTTCTCTTAGCTCCTCTCCCTCCAGTGGTTTGGACTCGAGTGCACGAGCCAAGAAGGTTTCTTAGCTCCGGCACTTCGAGCTGTCGAGCACATATGCGGTCAACCGACAACACTTGTACTGTACTCCTAAATCAGACTAGTACAGTGCCCGTGCTAACGCCACGGCGGCATTTTAGGGATGCACACGAAATCAACCAAACGAAGACATCCAAATGGCAAAAGTTCAGTTACAAGTCAATGAACGCTGAAATATAGATGACCACATGTGTATGATATGGTGCTTCCACATAATACGTGCAACTCAGGGCAGCATCCAATGATGGCAGCAGTCTAACCCAGTGCAGCCAGAAGCATATTAGTAGAAGGAAGACAGTTTGATACAAAAGACTTCATCCACTCCAATGCTCGAAATCAGGATGGGGACCTAATCCTGCAACCGAATGGATGAAGTTATTAGAACGTTGAAACCACCATTGCAAAAAGAAAATGCATCCTAAAATTTTATGAGATATGAGATTCCAAATTTATAAGAATAGGCAGAAGCACGTTATAACTTAAAGGCCTGTGTAGCTGCTACTTGATTCAGTTTAAATTTAGCTGCAGATTTATTAAGAAAAAAAGAAATAAATTAAGAAAAAAAAGAAATAATCATTTAGGACAATATTACCACCTTTTCACCAGTCGAGGACGTCTTTATACACAATATTTTTGGTGCTCTTCCCTGTTGGATCTAATTTCTTCTTTGGTTTTGCCAAAATTCTTGTTGTTTGCCTGGACACACCCCTCGACAACGCAACCATTAGTCTTGTTCCATTGCACAAACCATTGTTAGGATCAAGATTGCGGAGAAGGATTACAGGGCAGTTGGTTTTTACTTTGAGCTCATGTGGGGGGAGACAATTTGGAGTGATGGAGTTCAGGAAGTCAATAGGGTAGTTATTTCTTGTATCGTCATCGGAAGAGTCGAAGCTATGATAAACCTTTTCCTCACCTGGAAACTTGTCAATCATACTTGCATTTAGCTGATCTACATGTTCATTTTTTGGTAGAAAGGATGGCGCGTGTGCTCATATAAGCTGGTGATCTAGCATTTTTCTCAAGTGATGGGAAGACTTCTTGAATGAGTTTGTTTATTGAATCTTCGTTGTCTGTATAGCCAATCAAAATATCATCTGAAAGGTGTACATAATCATCTCCAATCGTCTCTTCAGTTCCATTCCCAATTCTAAGGAGGTAATCTGCAAATCATGGGTCGGATTGAACCCTCATGTTACGTGACAACTGTATCTTCCTTATACCCTCCCACAAATAAGATCTCTGCAATGTAGCATCTGTTACCTGTGCTCTTGGCACGTGTTACCACAGGTAGGACCTGTCTAAAATCTCCACCAAATACCATAACCTTTCCGCCAAATGGCAAACAAGAATTCATAATATCCTGCAGGGACCTATCAAGACACTCAACTGCTTGTCGCCTTGTCATTGCTACTTCATCCCAGATAATCAAGGATGCTGTACGCAGTAACTCTGCAGTGACACTTTGCTTTGTGAAGCTGCATGTGCTATTGTCAGCAAGCTTAATTGGGATTTTGAACCTTGAGTGTGATGTGCGTCCTCCAGGCAATATGGACGCCGCAATAGCAGAAGTTGCAGTTGCAATGGCTATTAATCTCTCTGAGCGCACTCTACCAAGAAGTGCCTTATATAGGAATGTCTTTCCTGTTCCTCCAGGACCATCCACGAAAAACACTTGACTCTTCTTATTCATTACACAATTTAATATTTCATCAAATCCTTCACGTTGTTCCTTGTTAAGAGATGTATATATATCCAAATGTTCTTGGTGGATCAGCACAGCAAGTTCCTCCCTAACCTCTCTCATCATGTCATTGTTAAATTCATCTGCTTGACACAAGAAAAGGAACATGAAATAAGTAAATAAAATAAAATATTTATTAGAATTATTTTCAATGATTATTACTGCTGAAAATATGACCTGTATCATTCAGCTCAGGAAGATCATAATTCCTGACATCCTTCCCCATTGATTGAACTAAATCCCGAATGTCTGTAAGAACCATTTGTTCTACTGCTGCTGTGTTAGGATTGTCTCTGCTGTAATCTTCAGACAAAGATTCCTTGTGCTTGTCCCACAATCCACGGATGTTGGTGGCCTCACAAAATACAAGAATAGTCGCAAATAACCTTCGCAGAGCGGCAAGCATCTGAAAAGTCGTTGCCTCACTCAAGCAGTCATCAATCGTTTGATCCCTTTCTATGAGCCCTCTCTTCTCGCATGTTTCTCTGAAAGTAGGGTACGTGATTCCAGCCACTGTCCGTAAATTCTCATATGATGTTTGTAACGACCCACGTCGTTGATTAACCCTAATTAGCGAATTAGGACGTTAAGTAGGATTAATTACGTAAATGATAATCTAAAAATACGAGCAGAATTTAAAATTTTCTTTGCAGACGTTTAAATAGAACTTAGCGAGCGATAAACTAATACGTTGTTTTCACAATGTCATCGACGAGAGTGAATATCAAACGGTATAGACTAAGTGAGAAATAACATTCAATTGCACAAGTAAAAGTTTCCAACTCAATTAAAATATATATATAACAGTCTGTAATACAATTGTGTAATTATTACAATTCTTGTGCAACCAATCAAGCTACATTCCCTGAGCTACAACTAAAACTGGCTTAAATTAAATAAAGATATTACAACTCTTTTTACATTAATAACGACAATACAAATTACTGTAAGTTTACAAGTCTCGGTATTAATCAAATGATCGTCTCGCAAACTTAGACAATTGCAACACAATTGCAACATTAGAAACTACATTCGAGTAACATACAATATTCTGTTTACATCAATATTAAGAGAAAGACAAATTACAATTTAGATCATTTCATACATTAAAAACTGTCGTCGAACGGCCACCACGCGACTATTCCATTTGTGAACAAATCATTAATTATAATACCGAAAAAGACCAAACAAAAAAAATAATTAAAAGCAGAAATTGCCGTCAGTACCCTGGGCTGTTAGGGCCAATGCGAGAACGTCTTAGAGGCTCCCCAGACCGTCCCGGGCCGGTCGGCACCTCTCATCTCTGTGGGTGTCATCACTCGGCGATTTCCAGAAATTAAAACCCACAATACCTACCTCAGCCCAAACCCTCAATCCATGCATTTCCTCAGCCCATTATTTTCAGCCCAAAGCCACCATCATATAAGACTTTTTAGCCCACAAATGTAAATCTTTTATTCAAGCCCACAAAGCCCACATAATTTCTTTCCAGCCAGCAGTAGCCAGGCAAAAGCAAACCAGCAGGGAATGGTCTGAGAACCACCTTCCCAAGTGAAACCACAGCTGACCAAGAGCCAACCGAGAGCCAGTCTCAACCGAGCCACGGCCAACCGAGGCAGGGAGCAATCAAGAGCATAAGCCCACCACAGAGACCACAGTAACATCCCAAAAATATCCCAGCGTAAGCACACAAAAGGGACAAGGGGATCGGAGAAACACCACCCCAGTCCACTGCTGTCCACATTTCTCATGCAACCACCAGACCGAAAGCAACGGGGGAGGACCACGGCGGTGAAGACCGAGGGCCAACCAGGAGCGGAAGGGACGACCGAAGGCGGCGACAGCAACCACAGCGGCAAGGAGTAGAACCGCAAACCGTGAGCCATCCCCAAGACCGTCCAGCGGCATTCGAGCACAAGCCATCCACAACCGCCGGCCATTCCAGCCCAGTTCATCCGAACAACACCCGACACCAATAGAGGTAAATTACAACCATCAAGTACATTCTCAACACACATGCACAACTTGAACATCAAACCATCAAGCACCATAGAACCACATCAAGCTGGCCAATTAGGGTTAAGGAAGTAGGGTAAAGGGATGGGGGGGGGGAAGAAGTAGTCAAACTTACCATAGTGGCGGCGGCGGCGTGCTACCGCCGGGGTAGCCACAGCCCGACGGCCACAGCGCACTCCCCCGGCGTGCGGCGGCTCAAGCCGGCCGTGACCACCCGGGGCAACGCACCCTCCATGCCCTAGGATAACAAGAATAAAATCAGTAGCAATAGAATGAAATAGCAACCAAATCCAAAATAGATCAGGGCCGATTTGGGGAAAAGGCACCGGATCCGGGCTCTGGGCCCCGGAACTGGCGGCAAAGTGAGGAGGGGGGAAAGGCGCTGCGGAGAGGCGGCGCAAGGGGGCGCGTAGAGAGAGAGAGAGAGAGAGCCGGCGGTAGGGGAGTAGAGGCGGAGCCGGGGAGTGGAGCGGAGGTGGCGCAGAGAGGGAGAGGGAGCCGAGAGGGGAGGCGGGGAGGAGTTGAGGCGCGGCGGCGCGGCACCGAGAAGGCAGGCGGCGCGAGGGAGGAGCCGAGTGGCGCGGGCGACACGGAGGGGTCGACGCGGCGGCGCGGCCGGGAGAGCCGAGGAGGCGCGGGTGATGAGGGGCGTGGGAGCCAAGGGGAAGAAATGGGGGGTACTGCAGATCCGCGGCCGGGAGAGCCGAGGAGGCGCGGGTGATGAGGGGCGTGGGAGCCCAGAGGAAGAAATGGGGGTACTGCAGATCCATTGAAGGGTGACCGTCGGATATGGTTGAGTAAGGAGAGAGAATGGAGGAGAGTTAATCTGGTGCGGACGTTTTTAGGATAGTGTATTTCTGGGTGCATATTGTGGTGTGGACGTAGTTAAGGTCATGACTGTGGAGCAGCTAATTGTTGGGTGGATGTAGGATAATTTTAACTGGTGGTTTATTAGTTTAGATAGATTAGATGAATGTAAACAGGTGGTCCTCTAGGTTACATCAATCCTGTCGTGATTCCTATCAGTAGCATTTCATGTCGTATTCCGACTTATTTTTTGAAACGAAAAGCAAGAGAACTATCTTTATTTCATTTAAAGAAGGAAAGAGTACAAGCGAGTAAACAGAAATAAAGAAAAAGCAGAAATTGTATAGGGCTCAAGAGAGGCATCCTACAAGACTAACGAGTGTAGCAAATTTGTCAGGCTTGCAGTGTGTCAAAGCCGGAGTGCGTATCTTTCTGTTGGTTCACAGGCAAAGGTTGCTTTCAGATCTTCACCTCCTACTTGAAGGACATGCCCTTCTCATCTAGGGGCGGCAGATGCCAACCAGATCAGTCTGGGATGCATGACCATGCGCAATTAATGTGAGATTCAAGGAACCATGCATTTTAAGGGCAACACACGCAGACCTTCTGGAAGCTAAACATGTGCTACTCCCTCAGAGTAATAAACCAAGAAAATACTAAATCTAAAAAAACTAATATTATTGGACATACATACCCCTATTAAATTGTATAATAAAAATACTCATCTACTCCCTCCATTCTCAAATGTAGATCATTTTTTAACTTTTTACGGTCTCCAATACAAGATTTTGACTATAATTTATTATCATAATATACTAGCAAAAAAATAATATATATTATGAAAGTATTTTGTGAGACAAATCTAATGATACTATTTTTATATAGTCAATTTATATATTTTAAGATATATTAATGTTTAAAATTTGATCGCACGGAACCTACGACAACATATATTTTGGTACAGAGGGAGTACTTTTTAGTATTAAAGTAGGTGCATATAGTGAAAATATTACAATAACTATACTTTTGATTTTTATAATAAATGTATATTATGAAAGATAATATTTTCTAAAAATAATAATTTATATTGTGGAACGGAAGGAGTATCGCTCTATAAGCTAAACATATGCTATCATAAAGAAGAGGCTTTTCTGATGTCCCTACCGGCTGCCAAGTGTAACACTAGTACTACCTAGTAAGAAAGTTCATTCACACAGAAATGACGCGTATAGTATTGTTTCTGTTCAAATGGACTGTATTTATCAAGGATTTTTAAGGTAGCGAATAGTTAGCTCTTTTTTAGGAATAATATAATCACTTTTCATTTTAACATTTTAGAAATCATGAGTGACTATTTGACGAATTACTTTGATAATTTTATGCACATCGCATGCAAAACATGGTAGTTATTTTAGAACTGTAGCTCCATGCATGGCTGCGACAGACTAATTAGGTAGCAGAATGTCCGATTTATGTAGTGGTATGATCAGATGCTAGCCTTAGAAAATGATGTCATAATTAACGAAGAATGCCAATGCGATTTCTGCTCTAGGCCTTATGTCATCAAGCTGACATGTACATGGTCAAAGCCAAAACCGATCAAGCAACGGAGAAAACTTTTAGTTATCCAGTAGAATTGCGTGCCGGGCAACTCCGAGACTCGAAGCCGCAAAAACTAGTCAAAGGCAACAACATAAATAGTACCGTGTCACTTGTAAAAAAATTAGTTCACACATATTTATTTTTGCAAATCTAAGTGCTTGGTAGAACACCGACACACCATACCTGCATAGTGTTGATCATAATTAATTAGTGCTGATCAATAAAATACATTGATTAATTAGTGCTAATTATGTTCCTAATCTCCTGCCACAGTGCGGCTACTTAGGTAGGCCCACGGCGCCACCGTTGCTCGGCAGAATGATACGTATGATCTGCTACAGCTGTCGAGCTTGAGAAAGAGATTAAATTTACAAAAACAAATAGAACATACTAATTCTTTTTTAAAAAAATAGCTCCGTTATCATTTGTACAAAAAGTTCCACATCCAAGCTTTCTACTCTAGCTCGTCTGGTTAAGCCGCTCCGAGCTTGCTCCTGCGCATGAAAAGGCAAAGCCAAGCGCTCTCCGATGCTTGCGCCGTACGGATACACTGCACCTGGACACTGTTTGGTGCGCCTCATTAACAAATCCCCGAATGGATGCTTAGCCGATAAGAAGACAGTCAGTTGATGGTCAGTGATTAGCGGTAGTATATATTATAAAAAACGAGCCGTGCTGGTGCGATGTTTCGCTAGATGTATAAAAATATATGGTGCATGAATTTGGGGAAGTTTTCCTGAGACACATACTAGACTCTTTTGACCATGGACACTGGGAACGTGCTAAGGTTTCTTCCACTAGAAGACGAGCTTGCAAAAAAAAACACGCAGATTATGGCATTAATACCAAGTCAATTAGCCTAATCAACGATTAAATTATACTCCAGTTTTATTGCTCTGTCGTATATGGTGTGCGAGTCTGAAGGGTGGGAGCAAAGTCAAAATCTGGTGCTATTAATCGGCCTTGATCTGCAACGCTGAGATCTAGACAGATCGAGCAGAAGACCAAAGAGATACCAGGCGTTCTTTCGTCACGACCGATGAATTTTAATTTTAGCATAACTATTTTTATAAATAAATCAAATATTGATGATTCGATAAGTTATTTTTTAAAGAAACTGTCTCGTTAAATTATTTTTGGTCTTTCTACAGTAACTAGATGAGTGTCTTTTTAAGACGAAATCTATAAGTTGATTGTGGTACACACTGTAACGACTTCATTATATTGGTCAAAACCGTACATAAGTTTCTTTTACTCTATACTCTCTCATAAACAGACTAAAAGCTGTAAGACACAGCTATAAGTTATAAGTTATAGCCCATAAACAAAGGCTGGGTTCTTTTGGGTTTAAAGTGATTTATGCTTGTATAGTCTACAGTAGCTAGCTTTTAAACGGTGTGTTTTTCAAGACGGGTCAATAGAAAAATTGTATTAAAAAGTATACTGGGTTTAGCTGTACCGGCTAAAATTGCATTAGGCTATTTCACTTTGCGTACCGCATCTCGTGAATAGCCAGAATTTAAATATTTAAACCATAAACTCAAAAGAACACCCAAAAGGCCCATGGTCATTCGCACTGATCTGTGGCTCTAGAATTTTATGGGCATGTTCTTTTTAGCTGCGGCTTATAACTTTTGGGCTATTTGTAAGAGAAAGCACGAAGGAACAGAAACTCGCAGGTGATTTTAGCCGATATAAATAAAGTCGTTATAGTGTGTACTACAGTCAACTTATAGATCTCGTCTTAAAAGATATTTCGTTTAAAAATTAATTACTATAAAAAAAGTTAAAAAGTAACTTTTAAAAGTTGGAAAGGACAGGTCCTATATCATGTAGTGGATGCCGAGGCATGCGAATTGGTTTTTGCTGCATGCGACGGCGACGGGTTGCAATTGAGTATGTACTATATTTTCTACTGTTCTGGTATTTTGGAGTCGCGCGTATATCCAATAACTAGCCAACAAGCACATGCCGTCTCCGTCAAAAATCTAAACAATAGTTCTTCCATTGGCGTGAGATGCAATGATCCGACAAAAACCTCGACATCTTTGATTTGGTAATGCTGAAGAACAATGTTTTTTTCCTAGCCTATTTTCCGTAGCTAGCGCTACTCAAATTTGCTTCATTGAATAGCGCTTTTCTTTGTTCATTTTTTTAATTATGTACTAGTAGTACGTTGAAACAATCCTTATTTTTATTGGACTTAAACATCATATTTAAATTCAATTAAGGATTAAGTACGTAACAAATGATGTAATTACAACTAATTCAATTACATGAATAACCTAACAAGGGAAAAACCTCGCAATATTTAAATACTAATAGAGCGCAAGAGACAGGATCAAAGCCTTACACAATGGTATTAGTTACATCAACATAACAATTAAGATACAAGGATACAACATTTACCATTGTACATCATACAATCTCTAATGCATACAATACATATTTAGTTACAAGTTTGTTTGGCAAAGTAAGTCGTAGGTGTCGTGAGGAGTGAGCCAACATCGAGGGCCTGCGTTGGCAAAATAAACCAAAAACTCGGGACACAACCATCCAAAAAAGAAAATTAAGAGAGGAAGAAGAAGATTGCCACAAGAACCCATCCGATTTAGAATACTAAACCATAGCGCTCATCAAGATACCAGGACCGTTTGGGGCCAGTCGGCACCTCTCACTGTAGTGGACTTCATCATCCAGCGGAAACCATACCAAAACCCACTATGAACCCATCACGCTTACCTTAACAATAGAACAACCAAGCTATAGTACCTGGAGACCTCCATTGACCATCGGTCTATGCAAGGGGCCTTCCTTCTCTCCATGCACAATGGAATGAGAGGAGACTGTGGATAAGACTGAGCCATTTGGGAGAGCGGGAGAAAGCATGTTCCATTTGCCTCACTGAGCCACCAAAGCAAGGAAGAGAGGGAGAACCCACCTCACCTCACAACCCCACTCCACTTCCCCTTCTAGATCTCATCCAACCAATGGTGAGAGAGAGAGAAAGATTAGAGCTTGATGCCACTCGAGAGGCGTCGGAGAGGGAGGAGGAGCAAGAGGAGTTGGGGAAGATCCAAGGAAGAAGGAGTGAATCGCGTTCTCGGTGGCCCTGGAATGAGGGGACTAGATAACACCGAGGAGGAGGTCAACCACTGGGAGAGCACATGGGGGAAGACACCACCGCCACCAACCCACCCTTGATTCGACCAATCAGGTGGAATACCCCACAAGCTTTGTCCCTTTCACACCCCCCAATCTCACTAAAAATACCACATTGTTGGTGACCTCAGCAACCAAGTAGAAAAAATAGCAAGGGGAAAAGGGAGGTAGGCCTTACATCAATTGGTTAGAGTTGCAATGAGTAGAGTCGTCGGCTGACAACAGCGATGGTCGACCTGCAGATGGTCGCCGATGCACATTTGGTAAAACCTGCCATGCTTCCCGGCACATGCAGACCCCCGAACCCCATCACGTCTTGCTCAATCGCAGGACAACATCATCACCTCCAAATCCATCCCATGCAAAGAAAAGTTAAAACGAAAATAAACTGTAATGTTGCCAAGAACACAAAAGTTAGAACCGGTCTAGCTCAAGAGCAGAGGGAGAAATAGAGATCTGGCAGGGCCGCGCCTAGATCCACCACCACCGGCATTGAATCCGATCAGAGGGGGAGAAGAAGAGGAGTGGGAGCTGCAAGGAAGCTGAGGTTGAGGAGGTTGGTGATGCCACAAAGGTACCCGATCCATCAATACCACGCCCAAATTCTGCCACCATCAGTGCTGGCAGCCATGGTGGTAGGGATACGATGCGGGGACCACGACAAGAAGAGAGTGTCGATGGCGGCAACACGTCGATGGAGAGAGAGAGAGAACGACCGAGAGAAGGTGAGGAAGAGAGGGTGTGGGGGTGCCTATGTGTTGGTGTGCGTGTGTGCGCTAGGTGTGTGGGCCAGTGCAACTATGTGTGGGCTGGTATGTGTTGGGCTAGTTAGGGAGTGGGCTGAGAGCGATAATTAGCCAGAGCGTTTGAAACACTAGAAGCCAAATTAACTCACCAACTATGTGTGGCCAGTTGGAGTAGTAGTTGCTCGACCATTTCTATTCCTTTGAGTTAGTGTGGGGTCCTCCTTTTCAATTGTGCATGTGTTACACCTTGTGAATAAGGAGAGTGATTTAGAGTGCATGTGTTGCATCTAGAGTTAAACTTAGTGTCCATTTGAGCTTGTGCGTCATTGCAAGTGGTGAGAGTCAAGCGAGGAGCTTGACTTATTACTCTTGGAGTTTGCTGATTCCTAGACGGTGTTGGAGGTGTCGTACGTGGTAATCTTCTCAAAGAAGCTTGTGAGAAGTCCATGCAAATTGTGAGTGGTGTGGTGCTCGCCATCTCTGGAGTGGAGGAAGAGCAACCTTAGTGGATTGAGGTGTTTCGACTTAATTTGTGGATTGGTCCAATTTGTTTGGGCTAACCTCAATATGGACTAGGGGGACCGGCAAGTCTCTAAACACCACGGTAAAAAGATACAGTGTTTTGGTGGTTTGTTTTCTTGTGCTCAATTTACTTTCAAGCAATTTCTATTTATATAATTAAATTAATTGCTTATCATTCTAAGATTGCAAACCTTCGACATATACTTAGGTTGTTGGTGCACTTAGGTGAACCTAGTTGATTTAATCTTTATTTGTGCTAAAAACAATTTGATTTAAGTTTTCATATTATATTCTTGGTTTTAGCCAAATATCTTAAGTATAATTAATTTAATTGAAATTTTTAGAAATAACTATTCACCTCCTCTAGTCGGCCTCCTCGATCTTACACTAGCTGTAAAGAGCTTGGAGTAGCTATAGATAAAGTGACACAAGCCTGTGCAGTGCAAATTAAATAATGAATCAAGCCTGTCTCCTAGACTAGAGGCTACGGAAATCGATCGTTGTTCTTTCTCTTTATCAGGGTGATTAGGAATGTTTGGAATACTAAAACATACGAAATCTTTCTTTAACTTAATAACTTATTTTATTATTGAGGAAGAGATAAAATCGGAAAGTTGATTGTGAAGAGATGAGTTATACCATTTCATTTGTTGGTAATAATACTTGCCCAGTACATTGTACTTACCCTTTCTATTAAATTTCTTTATTAAATTTGAGTCCGACCGGGGAATACCTCGAGTGGGATGTGGAATTTTCAGGCCCAGAAGATATCGCGTGGGATGAGTGTGATCATATCGAGGACCAAGGTGAGGAGGACACCCTATTCGATGGTTGGGACGAGTAGGCGACTTTTAGTGCCTTATCTCTAAGAGTTAGGGTACATAAATAATTTATATCTCCTTATGTATCTGATATTTGTACTAAAGACTTTAGCCCTATGTGACTGGTTGTTGTTATAATGCAAAAGTCTCTGATTATTGTTCTACTGCGTAACTCTGATATAGCTTATTATTCCTTAAGGTGTTGATCTTAGGGAGTAATAATCCGTTGCTCGGTGTCATATTCTGAGAATAATGATCCAGGTGTCACATATGTACTACTACATAAATATATTTGTTTTTTTAAATATTTTCATCCGTAGTTAATGCGCACCTGCTCTCTTCAGGCATAATGCCATTAATTTTATTAAACATTACTAGTACAGGTAGGATGCATTAAAGTAAAACTACTGTCAATGATGCAACTTGCAATTGCAAGGAATTAAAGCTAGGTGATGTTCTCTCTTTTTTTTTCAGGAGGAGATTTTGTACGATGGATGCGTACTGTACGTTAGCATGCATGCCGGTATTGTTTTTTCGTCAATGATCGCATATACAAAAAGAATACTAGGACGAGTATGTACTAGATAGATTGCTCCGAGAAAACAAACGTCTTAAAGAAAAACGAAGGCCTGAGATACCTATAAAATAACGACCAGATATTGCGGGTCACGATGCTAGCTTCGCTACTTCGTCGGAGCTCACCCTCCTGTCTGACCCGAAAAGATTCGTCAACCAATTTGTTATTCATTCCTGGTGTCCAATGTACCGAAAACTTCTAGAAGGAATCCCTGGGGCGCAATCCACTTGCATCTGCATGTGATGCAGCTCGTACATAAATAGTCTCTGACAAAAAGACTCTTAACAAAATTAATCTGAGGGAGAGGGAGAGGGGGAGAGAGAGAGAGAGATTTACGAAATATGCATATGGACATCTGCAATTTAAAACTATTAACAATTTCCATGGTCATCTAGTTTTTTATAGTTATGGTGTGGGTGCGGATCACATAGGTGCTTGGATCATAGCTTACTATATCCGGTCACAAAAGAAGTCATTTATAACCTTTTAAAGTCAATAAGTGGCCAATTTGATCACTAAATTTTATTATCGTAATTTTTAAGAAGTTATAAAAATGTGATGTTATGGAAGTATTTTTTGTGACAAATTTATTGATACCATTTTTTTTTTATCGAAACTACATATTTTTGATAATATCTTTAGTTAAAGTTAAAATGATTTGTCTGCACATATTTTAGAGCGACTTTTTTTTTTGCAACCGGAGGGAGAGAGTAGTCCACAAGTTGCAATAATGGCCGCATAAGTAAGCTAAGCTCGTTAGCTTCCTTCGGAGCCAGCTGGTCCTGTTCGCATAGAGCTTTTGGGTCCCGCTGTTTCTTTCTCGACGTCATCGACCTAGACAGTACTACAGTAGCTAGTGTGGTACCACTGTTCTATTTGTTACGGTTCGAGCGAGATGGTCCATTCTCCTTTGCCTGCACGAATTATTGTTTTACCATTTTTTTCTACTCACGAGATGGTGTAAATCACGCGCGGAAACATGTTGCGTTGGGCGGTAGACAGTCGGCAAAGATCCCAAAGGTCGTTTTAGGTTTCAGGGCTGGTGCTCGTGCCAATAGCGGGCGCACTGTGTGGTAACCACAGCGAGCAGCGCTGCCGTTGTCCTCGGTGCTGACAGCCGTTGCGCAGGAGGTAGTAGCAACAGCGGTGCATGAGAGAGAAACGCCGGTGACAGAAGAGGCTGTGGTGGGCGGTGGCTCAGCGCAACGGGGGCAGGTGAAAAGGGAAACGACGCCCGAGAACATACGGAGCCAGGGACGGCCACGGCGAGACGAGGGAGCCGGCGGCACGGGTGGGATGCGCATTTCACCGTGCACCCTCGCATCCTGCCCGCGTAAGTGCGTGCGACGACGTGGAGGGCCCCTGCATCGCACGCACCCGCCGTGCGGACGTGTCGATCGGCTGCCACTCGGCCTCGCGCTGCCCTGCGCTCGTACGTGGAAGCAGCGTGGCCGGCTCGGGACCACCACGTGGCCAGTGGGAACTTGGTGGCCAAGCTAACTGTGTCCCGCACATCGGTGCACCAGGCAGACGAGATTCTTCCGACTGAGCACGGGAATTGCGGCTCCCCAGAATACAGCGATGAGCAGCATCGGGGGCCGACCGTGTAGAGGTCGCTGTCCGGTTTCCTTTGGATATATATATATATATATATATATATATATATATATATATATATATATATATATATATATATATATATATATATATATATATATATATATATATATCGGGCCTATCGGCAGCAATGATCGCGTTCTTGTCAAGCTTTAGTTTTGGCGCATACATCCAGTAAGAGATGGTCACGTACGTACTGTACATGTGTGTGTGTTTAGGTGATCAGAGCAGTACAACACATGGGTAAAGTTTAAAATTAGGGTGTGATCATTTTGGCTTCTTTTGAGTGGCTTATGGCTGAAAAGCACTGTAGCTGGCTGAAAAAATATTGTAGCTGACAGAGTCTTATTTAGCATAATTAAATTTAAAAAATTAAAAAAATATGTTAGCCCATTACGTATAATACAAACAAATACGGGAAAAAAGAACCGGCAAAAAAGCTCAACAAAAAGACGAAATTTATGAATAGTGAAAAATAAACCGGAAGCTAAAAGCCGAAGCCGAAATGATCACCACCATAGAATTGTGATCTAACAGCACTCAGGCCCTGCTTAAAAGGATTTATTTAAGTGTTTTTGGCTGAAAATTACTGTAATTGACTGAAAAAATATTGTAGCTGATGGTGGCTTATTTGGCGTAATTAAATTAAAAAATTAAAATAGAAAAAGCAGGTTAGCCCGCCATGAACAGTACAAACGAATACGAGAAAAATAGAACCGACAAAAAAACTCAAAAAAAATCTAAAAAACAAAAAAAGACGAAATTATTGAATAGCGAAAAATAAATCAAAAATCTAAGTCGAAACGAGTGGGGCCTCAGTTTACATATATTGGACGGACGTAGCACAAAAATTGAGAGAGGCACTTAGCTTGTGCCATGTGACGACACCGTAGTAAATTTGGACGTCGGAGCCACTCAAGTGAGGGATCCAGATGTTAAAATAGTTAGGGGGTGTTTGGTTCTGGGCCGTTGCTAGCCATGCAGGCTGTGACGCCGCCAAAGAGTGTGGTGAAGAAAAAGGCCGCCACAAGTGTGGCGTAATTTGCACAAAAATAAACTAACAGATTATGTGGCTGCCTCAGCTTATTCAAGAGCCAAACAACAGCCTGGCAGCCACAAATGTGGTGTGGCAAAGTTTGGTCAGGAACCAAACACCCCCTGACCCAACTACAAATTCAATGTGAGTAGGACGTGGACCTTCACTCGGCTTCTCTCGGTTCGCCCATGGTTTACATGACATATATACGTCCACATCAGCACATATATTTCGTGCAGCTGCATGGAGCATCCGTTTCATTTGTCTTTCACATACAAATACATACGAGCGAAAGCTATTTCGAAGAGCTTACCTATGCAGCTAGTTAAGCGGCGCTTTTTACAGTTTTAATTATTAAGTCGTTCGATGAAACTAATAGAAAATCGTACAGCGCTATTTTCTGCAAATTTTGTACTACAAAATTCGCGTTTCTCCGACGAGCGCTAGTATTCGGATATCGCCCCGAGCTGCCAAGGCAAACACCAGTCGGGTATCAACACGGCACAGCACTTCACTAGGCCAACCTCCAACAATCAACGAGACGGTCTACGGACACAGTCCACCCACGCCCAGCTCTTACCTGCCGCCCAAGAGGCTGCTGGTTCCACGAAGGCTATACTTCTCATGTTACGGGTATGACTTTCTCCAAATAAATAAATAAAAATATATCACTATCGTTTTTTTAAAGCTACTTATTAAAATATTTTTTAAAACAGTTTATTATCATTTAGTTCTATTGACAATCAAACCACCGATCTTATATAAATTGTAAAAAAAAACTAGTCTCATAGAAAAATTAAAAAAGACTATCTTTATTGCTATATCAGGATTATAGCATGCTCTTGTAGAGCAATTATAAAGAGGATACTACTAACTCTAACTCTGCTATTCCTTACATCTATTTATCGATCTATCTCTTGATTCTGTGTGTCCTTTTCTTCTTCTTCTCCCGTAAAGTTTTATGTAACACTGAAGAGACGTCGGTTATCTTACCAGAAGCGTTTTGTCGATTCCTTATGCCTGGCCGAGCAGACGATTGCTATCAGTGAGAGAGTTCTGACAAATAACCATCGATTAGTTACTTGTCAGTGGGAGAAGATTGTAAAAAACAACTGTGGGATGGTTATTGTCAGAGGTGTAGGTTGCTATCAGCGAGAGATATCTGATAAATAATTGTTGATTAGTTAGTTGTCAGTGGGAGAAGATTGTAAGAAACAACCATGGGGTGGTTGTTATCAAGGGCATAGGGTCGAATTATCGTGTGGTTATTAGAGTTAGGGGCACACGTGTCCTATTTTACTATACGAAAACTGTCTGAAATTAAGTCCAATTATCGGATCATAAGATCTCCGAGTAGTGACTGATGAGGTAATAATTTTTTGACTAGGGATATTAGGATAGTAATCTTTTGACCGATGGTAGTTAATCAGTATTGTTTTAAGTGATCTATAGTTATATACTGATAGAGTTATAGTAGCTCCGAGCTTTCATATTAAATTCGTATTTAATAAATTATTCAATACTTGGCAGGTTCATCCGCATGTTAGAGTAAAAAAACATTCAGCCGCACCACCCGAAACTTCCCTCGCGCACCGCACACCCCTCCGTGAACCCACCGACCGCATCCGCGCCGCCGGCTGCGTACGGTGGACAGGGCGCACGGGCAGTAGACGCGCGCTCTGTGTCGACATTTCCGCACGCACCTGCGTTGATAATTACCCGGCTCGGGCCAGGCCAGCGCCAACCTTACCTGCGCCTCTCGAAAACACTGGTCCGCCTCCCCCCGCGCCCACCTCGGCACGTCCTTTCCTCTTATCCCCCAAGCGTCTCGCGTCTCTCGCCTAGCTGGTCGCCTCTCTCCCGGGTCGCAGACTCGCAGCGCAGGTACGCACCTTGACGAGGAGGAGCTCGTCGACTCCGGAATCCGTACTTGCCAGTGACGCATCGAATTGCTCAGCGCGTTTCAACCCCGTGGATTCCTGCGCTAATCAATGTTTTTTTCGTCCTATTTTTGTGCATTTTACCAGGTAGGAGATTGATTCGAGAGTATTTTGGCCTTGCATGCTTGTGGCGGTGGTGGTGTTTGTGTGGTGCCCAGCCCATATCGATGATCATGGATGCTGGGCTGCACGACTTGTGCACGCTGCTGCCCGGATCCAAGCGTGACGGCCACTTGCCAATCTACCCCCAAATCGCGGCCGCCAATGGGTTCACGGCGGAGGAGCTTGAGTCGCTGCTGTTCTTGCTGTCCGATGGTGTCGATGCGGGCGGCTACCTGAATGTTGCCGCCCCCCCGCTGCCGGCTGCGTCCACGGACAGCGCGTCGCCGCCGAGAGATGTCTCGGTCTCTGCGGCGGCGGGGCAGTCGCAGCCCGACGACTCGGAGGCATTCTCGGACATCGTGCTCGGCTACATCAACCGCATGCTGATGGCCGAGGACATCGACGAGAAGTTCGAGCACTACCCTGGGCACGCCGCGCTGCTCGCCGCCGAGAAGCCGTTCCTCGATATCCTCGCCGACCAGCCGCCGTACTCGGGCGGCAGCGCGGTCGAGAGCCCCGACGGCAGTAGCGTCACCAACTCCTGCAACAGCCTCAGTTCCTGCAACTGCGCCGCAGCGTCCTATGGCCCCGGTGCCGTGCAGACGTCGCCGGTTCTCGAGTTCCCCACGGCCGCGTTACTGCAGTCGCCGCCGCAGTGTCGGGATCTGAGCCCCGAGGGCAGCGTGTTGGAAGCGGGCGGCGTGTGGCCGTACGACGCTACGGAATTCTACGAACTCCAGACCAACACGGTGCCCGAGGCCTTGCTTTCGCAGTCATCGTCGTTCGCGTCTTCGAACGGCAGCAGTGTTACATTATCAGAGGGCTTCGAGTCGTTGCTGAGCTCGGCTGGTGTTGTCTCTGATGTTGGCTTGAACGATTTTGTTGTGCAGAGCCAACAGGCTATGCAGTTCTGCCGCGGGCTTGAAGAGGCAAGTAGGTTTCTGCCTGATGAGAGCAAGCTTGTGATTGACGTGGACAAGTTGCCGTCAGTTCCAAGCTTGCAGGCTGAGGTTAAAGAGGAGAAGAAGTTTGTGGAGGTCAAGACAGAGAAGGCTGTTCTTGAAGCAGCAATTCACCGAGGGCGGAAGCATTTCTGTGGTGACGACTTAGATGCAGAGGAAGGAAGGTGCAGCAAGCATTCGGCATCAAACGCATCAGCGATTGACACAGACCATCTTGTGCGGGAGATGATGGACAAGGTCTTGCTATGCAACGGTGAGACGTGCTCAAAAGGTGTCAAGGAGCTGCGTGAGGCCCTGCAGCATGATGTTGCGAAGCACTCAAATGGTGTCCATGGCAAAGGTTCCGGCCATGGCAAGGGCCGTGGCAAGAAACAAGTCAAGAAGGAAGTGGTTGACTTAGAGACGCTCCTTATTCATTGTGCTCAGTCTGTGGCCACTGATGACCGGCGTAGTGCGACTGAGCTCCTGAAGCAGATCAGGCAGCATGCTCATGCCAACGGTGATGGTGACCAACGTTTGGCGCACTGCTTCGCCAATGGTCTTGAGGCGAGGCTTGCTGGTAATGGGAGTCAGATTTACAAGTCCTTAACAATAACACGGTTTGCATGCACTGATGTGCTGAAAGCCTACCAGCTGTACTTGGCGGCTTGCCCATTCAAGAAGATCTCTCATTACTTTGCCAATCAAACCATTCTGAATACTGTGGAGAAGGCCAAGAAAGTTCACATTGTCGACTATGGCATATACTATGGCTTTCAATGGCCTTGCCTCATTCAACGACTATCTAATAGGCTTGGAGGCCCTCCAGAACTTCGGATCACTGGAATTGACACACCTCAGCCTGGTTTTCGCCCAGCAGAGCGTATAGAGGAGACAGGGAGATATCTTAGTGATTATGCTCAAACCTTTAATGTTCCTTTTGAATTCCAAGCTATCGCATCTCGTTTTGAGGCTGTTCGGATAGAGGATCTCCACATTGAGGAGGACGAGATTCTGATTGTCAACTGCATGTTCAAGTTCAAGACTTTGATGGATGAGAGCGTGGTGGCTGAGAGTCCAAGAAACATGGCATTGAACACAATAAAGAAGATGAACCCACATGTGTTCATTCATGGGATCACCAATGGATCTTACAATGCACCATTCTTCGTGTCACGCTTCCGGGAGGCCTTGTTCCACTACTCTGCTATCTTTGACATGCTGGAGACCAACATTCCAAGGGACAATGAGCAGAGGCTGCTCATTGAGTCTGCTCTGTGTAGTCGGGAGGCAGTCAATGTGATCTCTTGTGAGGGACTGGAGAGGATGGAGAGGCCCGAGACATACAAGCAATGGCAAGTGCGGAATCAGAGGGCTGGGTTCAAGCAGCTGCCACCGAACCATGATATCATGAAGCGAGCACGGGAGAAGGTCAAGTGCTACCACAAGGATTTCATCATCGATGATGATAACAGGTGGTTACTGCAAGGATGGAAAGGGCGCATCTTGTACGCGCTCTCGACATGGAAGCCAGATCATCGATCTTCTTCCTAGCTTCTGCAGCTTCTACTTTTACTCTTGCAAAATATCGTAAATGGAGTCCTGTTTATATTTTTGGGCACTTGGTCTGATTGTTCCTGGCCAACAACCTATTAGTAGGTAATGCTGTTTGAACCTGTACTGAAAAACAGAATCATTTGTTCACTAGCTGGTTGCCTTCTTAAATAGTGACATGGTTCATTTCTATGTTGTTGCAGATGATGAACCTGCATATATGTTCATTCTCTAGTGCCATGAGTGATTGGTTTTGACAGGAACAGTTAGTGCATTTTTTGGAGCAGGCTAGGTATGTTAATTAAGCTCTAGACCTAGGATTGTTTCATGTATGGATCAGCCTTATCATGTATTATATCTCTTCCAGAATATTCAGTACTGTTTCAAGTTTTCCATTTGCTTGGTCGTGCCCCTTTCATTTGCTTAATCTGCAGTTGTAAATACACCTCGTCATGAATTCCAATATGTGAAGAACTGATGGTCGTGTTTGTTTGATCAATCCGCATCTGTCTGCCGCATTTGAGGTTGGCAGTGCAACTTATGCAAGTATACAACTATGGCTACATAGTACACCACAAGACGTTTCGTCTATCGCACCAGATGTGTTCAGTGTATGGTGTGACTTGGGTATCTAGAGGAACGGTTGGCCACGCATGTGGACTGTTCGACATGACAGATCACACGAAAGCTCCAGGTTTAATTAGCTACTGCCGGGCCTTTCAAAAAGAAGAAGAAGAAGAAGCTACTGCTGGAACCGATCGCCCGCCATGGACATCACTTTCTTGTGAAAAGCCCGTCGCATCTGCCAAAGTAGAGCAGCCATTTCCGCCTTGTGTGTCGTCCTGTCCGCTCTCGTCGTGCACAGGGGAGAACAGATTGGTCCAACGAATCTAGACGTATGCCTGCATTACAAGTAAGAAAGACTTAAAACCTTTAACAGCGATTGATGCTGCAGCGAATCTACCATCCTCAGCGGAGGCCAGCCAGGGTATAGCATGTAGCTACAGTAATAAACACACGAACAAAAATCCAGCGTAACACATCGATGTGAGAAGTAAGAACAGTCCAGCACAACGCAGCAACGATCACGGCAGAAAGTTCCAGCGAAAGTTACGGCAGCCGTTGGCGCGAACGAATCAGCGTATATAAAACGCTGTTCGGGGGCGGACTTAAGAAGTTTTAGGATAGATGTTTAGATTTTGAAGTTAAGTTGTTCGAACACGTTGATACTATAATACATCATTTTTTTCAAACACTGATACAACGATACGTGTATATAGATATAATAAAAATATATAAATTAGAAAATAATGATTTCTTATGAGAAAATGGGCAACATAAGGCGAGCATCATGATATGAATTAAATAATAAATTATAGAGATTAATAACAATTGTATGTCTTATTAATCTGTTTTTTTCCTCCTTTCCTCGCCAGCAAGAATTATCCATCTAAGAGGAAATTATATATTCCTTCCATGAAGCAAAATAAAGCAAAAATTATCATATAAACAAATGCAATAAGGGTCCAACTAACTGCTCATTGCCTAAGGCAAATATTATATTTTTATACAACTTCTATGAGAAAAAAACGAAGAAAGCAAATGCTAAACTCCAGAAAGAATCGCAGCCAGAACACAGCAGAGTAGAGCAAAGCGGAGTAAAAAGAAAATAAGTGGAGTAGGGCGGAGCACACCTAGATCTGGAGAGAGGACGATAAATTAGAGGTGCTACTCATTTCCCGATGTCACGCTCCCTCTTAGCTACCGCGCTGCTCCCTTTCCGCCACCCACTCCCTACCTCCGTGTTCAACGTGCCACTGTCCGCTTGCCCGCGACACCTCTCTACTCACCCACATTGCCATACGCTCACATTGCACCCCGCGCCGCCTCATGCATGATTGTCGTCACGTCCACCAGCTGTCGCTTGCCTACGCAGTCTACGTCCGCTGGCCATCGCTCGCCTACGTAGTTTGCGTTCGCTGGTCGTCACTAGCCTCCGCAGCTTGCACCTCCGCCTGCTCACCACTCGAAGGCCGGAGCCGCCTCTCACATAGACAGCCACAAGAAGAGAAAGAGAATAAATGTTAGTGTTTTGTTTGTATTTTTACCATTTTGGACATGTATGAGGAGGGCTAAGTAGGAAAAAAATAGATTTAATATGTTATATAGGCTGCGCACAAGATACAAAAAGTATAGGACAAATTTATTTATGAGTATAAAAATATAATTTTAATCTAACTAATAGTATATATATATATATATATATATATATATCTATATATCTATCTAATATTTTATATAAAAAAAGATGTTCAATGAACACTTTGGCCTCTCGCGGTTCCGCCACTGACGCTAACTAAAGTAGGCCTGGAGATAAATAAAAGCCGCAGGCCACCAGGCGCCAACGACGGGCGTACACGTGGTGGCGCTAAAAAGAAATATGCCGTTCACACTAGGTCATCAAGCGGCAGGTTCACTGAACCTGATTGCGAGTGGAGTAGAAGACATCTTAGCTAGCACGAACAGGGGAACCAAACAGAAGGTACTTGTGTGATGGCCTGAATATTATACGCCCCGCTAGATTTCGTATAATCAAACGGGGATAAACGAAAGTGCAACTGCCGCAATTTTTATTCGATTTAGTCGGTTGTGCATCGAGATAGCAGTGGCATGGCAGTGTGTTTTTAAGTATCCAGTGTCAGGGGTGTAAAGGGCAAGTTGGGCATTATTTACGGAACATTGTGTCCTCAAGTCGTCTCTGTGCAGTGGTCATGTGAAGCAGCGAGCTGAAAGCCTCTGAGAAAGAGGATGCGGAAGGGTCATGTTCTCTTTCTTTCTTTTTTTTTGAATTTTGACTTTTTCGTAAGTTAAAATAAATGAGACTGTTTCTTAGGGCAAGTACAATAGAAGAGGTGGCTGCCACCTCTAGGACTAGCCACATAAGCAAAAACACTACATGTGGCTCATGTGGAGGTAGCTAATACAATGAGTAGAGTAGAGGTTACCTCTACTAAAGCACTCAAACATTTAATACTTACATAAATATATCAGGGGTCACCTCTTACATGAGGGGTAGTTTATCTCTCTCTCCTCGTATAATGTGCTAGAGGTCACCTCTTGCATGAGGGGCAGCTTGCTTCTCTCTCTTCTTTTCTCTCTCTTCCACTTAGGATTGTGCTGATGTGGATTTCACTAGAGGCAACCTAGTCAGCACCATTGTACTTGCTCTTAAGCAGATTCTTTAGATAGTCTTTCGAGCTTAAAATTATGTGCATCATCTATTCAGTGTCTCTACCACTAGCTACCATACCAAAAACACAGACAAAAAGTATTAGTTGCAACCAAATCTTCAGGTAATCTTTCAAGCCTAAAATTATGTGCATCATCTATTCAGTGTCTCTACCATTGACTACTATACCAAAAACACAGACAAAAGACATTAGTTACAACTAAATCTATTAGTCGTAGCCTAAAAAATAGGGCTAAAAACGCGTCTACGAGTACGCTTAAGATGGAGAAACCTTGTCTGCCCATAGGCCATTAACAGAGCAACAAGGGAGAAAACTTTATTGGTCCATTTGGGTGTGTCAGGCTTTTTTCAAAACGGTCATGATTGATAATTTTTTACTGTAGCTAATAGTTTTAGATGCATGTTTTTAGACGATGACAGACAACAAAGATGCTGATATAGACAGATATTGAGAGGTTGTGTCGACGGAAAGAAAAATGACACTCGGTTGCCACGTTAGTACGAGCAGAAGCAGGCACGTGCGTGACGAGGAGCGAGACTGACCAATGCAAAGATGCTGAAACCTTTGAGTTTTGAGGTCCGGTTCTTTCCGGCCCTTGACACTATCCCTTTGCCTTTTCAACAAATTTTGTCTTTTAAATTTCTTTAGTAATTATTATTTTTAGATTAATAAATCATAGCCTAAAAATAGATCATATCTTTACAATCTATTACTTAAAAAAAGGAGTTGGTGACTCATATGTTCTTTCTATCGCTCCTCCCCTCCTATCTCAAAGCATACGTGCCGTCCCTCCCTTCTCAAAGCGCCACCCCACCCGTCACGCTCGGCTCCAGTCCCACCTGCTTCTCGAACCCTCCAGTCACGCCCGGCTCTAGTCCCACCTGCCTCCCAACCCTCGGCCAGATCTAGATCTGAATCTGGACTCCCTCCACCTCCGAATCCCCTAATAGCCTCATCCCTCCACCTCTCCACGTGAGCCGCACCTTGGTCGCCTCTCTCTCCCTCCAGCCACCCCTCTCCACCGCTTGCCCCCTCCGGCTGCCCCTCTCCACCTCCAGCTATCTTTGCTTCCTGGCCACTTTCCATCTCCTTCCTTATCGCGGTCAACCTCGAGCTCATCAACGTTGGGGGTTGGAGGCTGGAGCAGACCTCGCATCGACAACACGTCTCTGTCCTCCTCGCACACATCAAGGTTAGGGTCGGAGACCTTGCGGCTACGATGTGCCTTCATCCTCCTCGCCCTCTTCCACCTCCTACCTTCTAGCACGTAGCAAGGTCGCCATGCGTCGTTGCCGCCGAGGTCGACCAACATGTGGTGCTCTACTTCACCTCCCTCCATGTCATATGCGCCATACGCACCATCTTGCACAGCCTCTGGGCCTTCGTCGACGAGCGCGACCTCGCCATGGAGCCACGCTACCTCCAGGAGCTTGCTGCCCTACTCCCACATGCCCACCGCATTGCCCTCCCCTAGGTCTTTGTTGGCGGCCGCCACCTCGATGACGCCGAAGAGGTCCATCTCCTTCACGAGTCCGGTGAGCTCTGCCACGTCGTAGCTGCCGTTGGCACCGCCTCTCTTCCTTCCTTTCCTGCTCCATAATCTACTATCGGCTTCCACCCTGTGGCGGTTCCTGATGGATTTTTGGGAGTCTAATAGCAGGCTACGATGATATGTGTGGACAACTTGGAGTGGATGTGGAACAGCGACTACCCGTTGTCCTAGTTCCAGGCATAAGCTGACACTGTCAACCTCATCTACGGCACCAAGGTGTAGGTTGGTATCTGGTTCCCCACCACCGTCGTGTTCAATTCCATTGGGTTGTTAGGGTTTTGGGTTGGCTAAAAATTTGATGGATTTTGGGCGCAATCAAACCTAGAGAACACGGTAGGGGTGGTGATAATGGCAGGGAAGGGCGTGTGTGTGCTCGTCTTGCCCACCAGTGACCTCGGCAAGATCCTCGCCTGTATGCACGATGTTTAACCCTATTTGCCACATAATTTTGAACTTGTTCTTCCATTAATTCCAAAATGCTCCAAGCTAGACGATCTCTTAGCTCAGCAAAGCACCCAATTCACTCAAGTAACCCATTGGCCCTTCTTTCAATATTGTTGCTATTGGTCTAGGGGTGATTAAAACAATCTCTATTGCTAGGCAAATCATTTATGCTGTGAAGTTGCCTTATTTTCTTTGTTTTATATCTCTCGAATAAAAAGAGCCTAAATGTTGCATTGTGCTTGCCATATATATCCAATTCATTTGTTTCTAACTGATTGCATTTGTTCTAGGTTGCTTCTGATTGGGAAAGAGCTTCTGAGAAGCACAAGACCTCCACTTCAATGAGTAATTTACTCGGTTGAGAACTTGCTGAAATTTTCTATGGTCACAAATAAATGGAGCTTAATTATTTCATATATATGTTTTTATATTCTATTTCTACCAAACTTTCCAAAATGGTTATGTTGCTCTTTGTTTATACTTTTGATCTCACATAATAAACATGCAATGGTTCTTTTATTTTCTTTTATGTTTATAGCACTAACTCATCTCGATGTTTCTCCTAATTTATCAGCTGACCTATACTATGGGCATGTCAATTCGTATGATTATTGTTACCTCACTGTACGCATTTCTGTTTTCTCTTGGGTTTGTGAATTATATGTTCCTATATGTTTTAGATATTTTGGCCACTTCAAAGTTGTTTACGTTTTGGGTTATGAGTTTTCCTTTTCAGTTATTGTAGCATTCTGCATTTTGATGACCTTATGCATGAAGCTTATGTATATTGCAATCAGAAGCTCTTCTTGAAGGATTACTTTAGAATGGTAGGCTAACATTTGACCAACTTGTGGAGCGAACAATCTTTAAAGTTCCATTAAGACTGTTAGGTCAGTCTTATTACCCTCATTATCATTTGCACCAAGGGATTTTTCTCTTCGGGCTTACTTTTTGGACTAAGTAGAAATAGCATTTTGCTTGTTGAGCTTCAGGTTTTGTGACTGCTGAATCTAGTGAACTGAATTTGTGCTGAAGTATGGCAACAGAAGATGATGTGCATTGTAGTATTTATAAATTCACTTTGTTTGTCTAGCTTTGCATGCCAATATCTAATCCTAGCACAATTATACGAATGAAGTAAGAAACTTTCTTTTAAAAATTGATGGTCTTGAAATTGCTTGTGGTTTGTTAACATCCAACCATGAAACATAAAGTATGACCTGCACTGTCATTTCAAGAAAAACAACTTAAGAATAACATCATTATATGAAATATCTCCAAGATATATTCATAAGAAAACAAAAGAATGAAAACATGCTTGCATGAGAACAATCCAAATTGACAACATCACACTGATCCAGTTTCTGCATGAAATTTCTTAAACAAGGGTGATTAAAGAAACAACGAATTATACTCCATGTTAACTTATCTTATTTTGACATGAATCTAATGTCCCTTAGTGAGCTTGGTCATCATGTCGCACAAACAAACTCATGACAACTTTAATAAAAGAGAATAGATTGGTCTCGGCAGTAGCTTAGGTTCTACAGAGTGTAAACTTTAAAAGATCTATTTTCTCAATTTGTGATTGTATCACTAACTTAACTACTCTTGATCAATTAATATATTTTCATTTGGGCATATGATTGGGCTTTTGATGTACACTGCTACATGAGCCTTCCACTTTTTTACATTTAGAAGCATTGTAGGATGGAAATATGATTTGTTTCTTTGGTACCTCATGAGTTTTGGCAGGTGGATAGGGTATAATGATGGGTTTGGCATAGCAGCTCCAAACACATGTTTGTCATAGCAGCTCCAAACACATGTTTGTCATCAGATCTTGTAAATTATTTCTCTAATGATATGTTAGGTAAAGTTGATTGACCTATACCTTTGTCTGCTAGGTAGATGTTTTAAATACTAAACTTGTGTTTTAAATGAAGCCTTGTGGTCGTTAATTGATGCTTATTGGAAGTCGAGCAGAGTGTCTATCTTCATTTATGCAACATTTAGGAGATTGAAAAATACCATAAAACTATAGTTTTTATGTTGCTCTCACTTAACACTAGTGTATCTCTAACCTAAAATAGTACAAAGCACTCCATTTTAGAAGAACGACAAAACAATGATTTGGTCAATAATCCTTGCCAAATAAATGATTTGGTTAACAATCCTTGCCATTATGGTGGTGGAAGTTATTATTATTGGCATGGTATTTTTTACCACTTGGTGCTTATACATGACATAAACTTGTGATCTTGTTTCCCTTAAACCAGTGTCGAGTTCATCATGAGGATATCGATTCCATGGATTTGCTAGCACTCTACAAATGAGCATACTAGGGGAGTGGTTTAGGATGAATAGGCAGAATATGCATGATATTTGCGATAAGCTTTGTTTTCCGTTGCAACGCATTGGCACGGGACTAGTGACTTATAGCTTGTGGCTTTCTCCAAACAAACAAACTGGACAATTTCCCTGTCATTGTTTTGAAACAGTTTATTAGGACATTTTTCGAAGTGACTTATTGCATTCAATTCATTCGTATACATACTCATACTAGAGCTAAAACCTATTAGTTATAGTCATAAATCATAACCCACAGCCAAAAACAATACAACCGACACAAAGAAACTAGCAAAACCCAAGTGGACCAAGTCTCTGGGAAAGCCACACCATGCACACAGAAGGAGGACTCGCTACTTGGGAGTTGCAACAACCTTTCCTGCTCCATGGGATGGACCTGTAAGCTATTGGGCTGTTCAGCCTCTGTCCTTGTTTAGGTCCAGGGTTGGTGGTGATAGACGGTTGTCAATTGGGCTACACAGACCACATGCCCCATTCAAAGGTGGGCTTCCAGCACTGCTCGAGCAGTCCTGGGCCGCTTCCAAGCTCTAACAACCACTGCATCCTTTCAATTTCAATGCGCTTTGTTTATTTTACGTGTTGGACTGGTGGTACTCGCATTATGGAAATTCCTTTTTCTTTTTGATAGGTAACTATCAATTGATTCCCAGTCCAAATCATATTAAAAAAATCAACTATATTTTGGTCATAAGAATCAGAATTACATATGCACAGAAAATTTGACTACTTTTGATTAATAAAATGCTAAATAGTACCACAACACGTGCTATCCCTGATTACATTCATTGCAACTTAACTCACAACACAACATGCTCAGCCCAATCTATTTTATTATTAAAATAGAAGCAAAAGAAGCCACCATGTTGCCTCTGAAGGGCAAAATTTTTCACATTAATTCATAGAAAAAGAGAAAGATATATACCATCGATTATGATTAGACCAGAATATAACGACCCAAATTAAAAAAAGAGTCCATATCAAGTACACATCAGAAATAAATCAAATTCAACATATAAAATAAAATTAGCATTTTGATTTCCATATGAATTCCTAAGTAAAATCATTAAATAAATATAATTTAGCATAAAAAATAAAAGTATCAATTGGATTTGTATATGAAATCCAACAAAACATAACTGAAATTTAGAATAAAAAATAAAATATCAATTTGATTTCGATAAAAATTCCAAATTAAAATCACTTAATACATTTAATTCAAAATAAAAATGAATGAAAATTAGCAATTGAATTTGTGTACGAATTCCAGCAAAACATAATAAAAGTTTGGAATAAAAAAATTTACCATTTCCTTTCCATACAATTCAAAAGTAACAAGAAAGAGTATATGTTAAGTTCAATCCAGAAATAACTGAAAATCAGAATAAAAATAAAATGAAATTAGCAATTGCATTTTCATACAAATTCCTAAAGAAAAATCCCTAAATACATTTAATTTAGAATAAAATATAAAAAATAGCAATTAGATTTGCATAAGAATTCCAATAAAATAGCTAAAATTTGGAATAAAATAAAATAGAAATTTGATTTTGATATGAATTCCAAAGTAATATCCGTAAATAACTTTAATTGAAAATAAATTTTAAAGAAAATTATCAACTATGTTTTCATAAAAATTCCAACAAAAAGAATTGAAATTCGGTATCAAAAATAAAATAAACCTTGAAATTCGCTTTACATATGAATTTCATAGTAAAAGAAAGAGTCTATGTTAAGTGTAGTCTAGAAATAATTGAAATTTCAAATAAAACATAAAATAAAATTAACAATTGCATTTCCATACAAATTATTAAGTAAAATACCTAAGTAAATACAATCTAGAATAAAAATTTTGAAAAATATCAATTTGATTTATATGTGAATTTGATCAAAAATATCTAAAATAAAAAATAAATAACAATTTGATTTGGACGCAAATTCCAAAGTAAAATCCCTAAATAACTTTAATTTGAAATAAAATTAATGATATGTTTTAAACAAAAAATAATTAAAATTTGGAATAAAAAATAAAATAATTGCAATGTGCTTTCCATATGGATTGCGAAATAAAATCCCTAAATAGCTAAAATTCAGAATAATTTAAGTGAAATTAACAATATGATTTGTATACAATCTCCAACCAAAACAACTAAAATTTTGAGTAAAAATAAATGTTATAGTGAGAGCATCACGAATGGTGTCGAGGCACCACGTAAGAGTGCAATGGTATCGATCTATCCTACATGGAGAGATTGTACGATGGCATCGATCTATCATGTAAGAAGTCATTGTACAATGGCACCAATCTATGCTGCGAAAAGACATTGACCCTCTAGGAAGCACCAATCTATACACGAGGACAATGTTGTGCTACTCCCTGAAGCCGTTGAAGAGAAAGGCTAGAGTGAAAGGAGGCAAGGGTCACGATTACGAGTGGTGAGCGTCGGTGTTATTAAAGAAGTTAATGGCTAAAGAAGAATGATGATGGGGAAGCCTTGGGAGAGAGAAGATGAAACTTTGCATTAAAGACAAACTATAGATGATATGGGGCCATCGAGTAGCTAGAAACATACCATTGCAGGTAAGGGGTATAGTGTCACCGGCGATGATGAGAAGATTCTCCATATCATTAAACAGTGACTAAAGTAAACATGTTGGCATCAATGAAGATGGGTTGTTCCTGCGGTTCGTGAGAAGCCACAACGTTGAGTTGACCAACGTCAAAGAAGAGGAGTGACCAATATGGGAGAAGAGGACGTCGAGCACGTATAACATGATGCATGGGTATATGCATGCATCAATATGTATAAAAGCATGGTGTACAAAAGTAGAGGAGCAGAGAGCTCAAAGTAGAGATGGTGCATCCATGGTGTATAGACTCGAGGCCACCGGAGAGAGCGTGATGGGTGTCCCAGTATGGATCGGCAATGGTTGCACATGTATACGTGTTTGATGTCACAACGGTCAGCATTAAGCAATAGTTGAAGTGAAGTAGAAGATAATTATGTAGTAGAGTATTGCATTAGAGGGATAGAAGCTAAGAGGGATCGAGAAGCTGTGGTGACGAGAAGAAATGGCCGACACACGGTTTGGTGGTACAACTAGCGTTTGAGAGAAGATAAGTTTAAGGTAGGTCATCCATGGTACATTGGTGTAATATTAGCAAGGTATTTTAATACCATGTAAATAGAAACGGATCGGATATGATCGAATAGTCTTAAATACGAATACGAATCCATATTTTTAAAATGAATACGAACACGGATTCGAATATTCTCAAATACGGATACGAATATTCTCGAATACGAATATGGATATTTTCGAATACGGATTTTCTCGGATACGAATATTGGATAAAACAGATTCCTAGTGGTTTTGCTGATATTTCACCGGTTTTTGACTGGTTACCGGTTTTAAACCGCCTAAATTCAAATTTTGAATCACAAAATTTATACGGATTTTTCATGGGTTTTAGAAATGAATCAAATACGAATCGAATAGTCTCGAATACGAATACGGATATGAATATTCTCGAATATGAATCCGAATACGAATACTCTTAAATACGGATACGAATATTCTCGAATACGAATTTTGTTTACCATATTCGCGTTTTCTCAGATACGAATATCGGATAAAATGAATTATCCGTTACCATTCTCCACCCCTAATGATTCTTGCACGATGAAGAGTGGTTATGTTTCTAGGAAACCCAACAACTTATTATGATAAACGATTTTGTTTCATCAAAGCTCATACTTCAATTATGTTCCTCAAGTTGTATTTTCCATCAAGATTTTATTGCCATTTCCAATATTTAGGATGTCTTAAAAATATAAATAGCTTATAAGATATGTAAATATATTTAGAAGCATTTAATCACATTTGCTCTAAAGGGGTAGATTATCACATTAATCAGATAAAAAAGAAAGATCTATATCGTCGAATGTGGTGGGTCCAAATTATAATGGCCTAATTTTTTTAAAAAAGAGTCTATGTCAAGTATTATCTAGAAATAATTAAAATTTAGAATAAAAAATAAAAATTACAATTTGATTTTTATACAAGTTCCTAAGTAAAATTGCTAAATAAATATAATTCAAAATAAAAATAAAAAAGCAATTGGATTTGTATATGGATTCTAACAAAAAATAACTAGAATTTGGAATAAAATAAAAATAAAATAGCAATTCTATAAATAAAGAATTCGTGTCAAGTATAATATAGAAATAACTAAAATTTAGAATAAAAATTAAAATAAAATTAGCAAATTAATTTCCATAGGAATTCCTAAGTGAAAATCCCTAAATAAATATAATTAGTAAGAAACATCAAACAAAAAATTAGCAATTATATTTTTATACAAATTATAACAAAAAATAGCCAAAATATGAATCAAAAAATAAAATAAAATTAGCAATATGATTTTGATACAAATTCCAAAGTAAAATCCCTAATTAAATATAATTTAGAATATAAATTAAATAAAAATTAGCAGTTGAATTTGTGTACGTAATTGGAATTTGAAATAAAAATAAGATAAGAATTGTTATTTATTTCCATACAAAGTTGAAAGTAAAATCTAATAACCAAAAGTTTGGAAAACATTAAATAAATATAGCAATTTAATTTGTATGTGAAAAATAATAAAAATAACTACAATTTTGAATAAAATAAAAGTTATAGTGAGGATGGCACGATTGTTGTCAGATCAAATCATGGAAGAGTGTAATGGCGTTGGTCTCATATGTGAAAAGACATTGACCCACGCAGAAGTGAAGAGCCGAGGTGGCGACAACAGAGATAAGGACAAGTTGTGCTACTCACCTCAACCGTTTGATGCGAACAATGTCATGCTGCTCACTGGAGCTATTAAAGAGAAAGACCATGGTCGAAGGAGCCAAGAGCAGTGATCACAAGTGGTGAGCGTCGGCATTATTGAAAAAGTCTACGATCAAGGAAGCTCAATGATGGGCATGCCTTAGCAAAGAGGATATGAAAATCTGCATTGAAGACGAGCTATGGATGATACGGGGCCATTGGGTAGTTAGGAGCGTGCCATCGTTGGTGAGGAGCACGACATCACTAATGATAACGAGAAGATTTTTTATATCGTTAAATAGTGACTAAAGTAGACATGCCAATATTAGTGAAGATAGGAGGTTGCCATGATTAGTGAGAAAGCCAATTGGCTAATATGGAAGAAGATGAGTGGCCTACATGGGAGAAGAGGACATCGAGTATGCATAACAACATGTATGTGCATATACATACATACATCCATACGAATAGAAGCATGAGCGTATAGAAGTAGAGGAGAAAAGAGCTTAGAGTAGAGATGACGCGGTCGTAGGGAATCGGCTTGGGGCCACCGAAGAGACCATGATGGGTGTCCCCGGTAGGAATTGGTGATTGTTACACATGTATACGTGTTGATGTCACAGCGGTCAGCATTAAGCAATAATTAGAGAGAAGTAGAAGATACATGTGATATTTTTAAGAACCCTAACAACTTATTATGCTTAATGATTTTTTCCATCAAAACTCATACTTTAATCATGTTCCTCAAGTTATATTTTCCTTTAAGTTTCTATTGTCATTTTTAATATTTATGATGTCTTCAAATTCTAAATAGCGTAGAAGATATGTAAATATATTCTCATGCATCTATATTATATTATTTAATACTAAAAACTTTAAAATAAATCTAGCGACACAAGCCCATGCCATTAACTCCGTACCTTCGCAGGTAGTTTGACAGAAAAGGACACAAGTAGAGAAGTTTTTTTGAACAATTTGGGCCTAGAAAGACAAGACTTACAAAAAAGGGGGACTTTCTCGTGCAATTCACGCAATGGTTTATTCCAACAATTATCAAAACATCGTCATCGTACCGTGGTAAACAAATGAAAGAAGAAGAAAAAAATAAAAATTACAGAAAATCCATCAGAAGGTCAGCTAGAAACGGACTAAACACACTAAAATCTGCTGCTGGAGAAAACAATCGCAAGTTGGCGAGCAAATCAAATGACGAAAAAAAATCCAATAGCTGTGATCAGGCCCAACTAGCATTTGGGAAGATCGGACGGCGGAGGAAGCAGCTTCTGGTTCGGTAGGCTCCCGTCCAGCACCAGCCATGCCATTTTCAGTCCCCACGTCGTGTGCACCTCCAAATGGCAATGCATGAACCATACACCTGCACGTACATACATAGCATATATACGTAAATGTACCACAAATTTTGGTACTTGATGAGTTATTAAGACATTCCGTTTCACGTATGATGGATTATATGTAACACACCTGGGTTGTCGGCGCGGAAGCGAATGGCCACCCATCCGGCCGCCGGCACGCCGACGGTGTTCCGCTCGACGGGGTCGACGAGGTTGAACTTGACCGGGTCGTTCACCGGGTCGTAGTTGCCGAATCCTTGCCCGACCACGAAGAAGTTGAAACCGTGCAGATGCAACGGGTGGCTCTCGACGCCAAGAATGCTCGTGTCCTGCATCACCAGCTCCACGGACGTGTTGAACGGCAGCACGAGCAGCTTGGTCCCCCTGGCCACGTTCGTGTTGTTCGGAGGCGTCCCCGTGTAGTTGAACGGCGACAGGGGCACGATCGGGAAGTCCGACGCGTAGACGCCCCTGGACAGGCCGGTGAAGTGCGACTGCAGCAGCGCCCTCGAGGGGAGCGCGAAGGAGACGTTGTTCACGGCCGCCGCGAACTGCGTGCCGTTGGGCCCTTGGCACGTCGTGTTCGCGGGGCAGGGGAGCGTGCCCAGCCCGACCGTGAAGAAGAACCGCCTGTCCACCGACTGTGGCACGGCCGCCGGGTACTGGGCCGTGGCGAGGCTGCGGAGCTTGGTCGTGAAGTTGGTGACGAAGTCGGTGTCATTGAACTGCGGCAGGGTCGGCTTGAAGAGCGGCAAGTCCTTGTCAAAGCTTGATGCGGAGGGGGAGTTGGGGTTGTGGTACTCGAGGATGCCGGCGACGGTGGTGTTGCCGAAGGTTCCGGGCCTGGCGGTGGAGTAGGGCGCGGCGGACATGTAGAAGTTGGAACTGGGGTAGAACGGCTTGGCGGTGAGGAGCACGTTGGTGGTTTGGCCGGGGGAGATGACCAAGGTCTCGACGGTGAAAGGCTTGGTGTAGACGGCGTCGACCTCGACGACGGTGAGCGTGTGGTTGGCGACGGAGAAGAAGAGCTCCTCGTTGAGCGCGGCGTTGATGAGGCGCAGGAGGTACGTTTTCCCGGGTTTCACCTTCAGCTTGAACGTGTCTGCGTGCCATGCATGCAAGGTAACTGTATCAGTTTGCGCGTTTTACAAATCTTCTACACCGACTTTTTTTTTTGGTGGTGATCATTGGGGCTTTTTTTGTGTGGCTTATGGTTGAAAAGCACTGTAGCTAGTTGAAAAAACACTTTAGCTGACAGAGGCTTATTTAGCATAATTAAATTTAAAAAATTTAAAAAATGTTAGCCCATTATGTATAATACAAACAAATACGAGAAAAAAAGAACCGGCAAAAAAGCTCAACAAAAAGCCAAAAATTTAGAAAAAGATGAAATTTATGAATAGTGAAAAATAAGCCGGAAGCTAAAAGCTGAAGACAAAACGATCACAGCTGCTCGGTTGGGCTGAAGTAAAGTGGCTTATGGCTGAAATTACACTGTAACTGATAGTGTCTTATTTGATGTAACTAAATTTAAAAAATTAAAATTATAAAAAACAGGTTAACCCATCACGGATAATGCAAATGAATAGGGAAAAAAGAACTGATAAAAAACTAAAAAATCAGAAAAGATAAAATTTATAAATAGTAAAAAATAAACCAAAAGTTAGAAGATTAAACTGAAATGGCCTAGCCCAACGTGCAACAAAAGTTTTGTTTACGTGGCACCGGCCGGACCCAGCACCATCGATTGCGTTTTTGTGTACCAAACGGTAGGTCAAGTACCACCGGGATCCCATGACATCAACATCGCATTAACCTCGAACAACTTATGCATCATTCCGTTCCCGTCTCGGGAAAGAAACACCGAATCTTCTTCGCTTTTGGTGATTTGATCGGCCAACATCCGAGCAGACATGCCTTGCCTTGATTGCATTTCAAAACTAAAAGGTGCATGCATGGATGCACAGTGCGCGCGCGAGCGGCAAACGTTTTTGTTGAGCGGTATTTTGACTCCATCTCCATGCACGGTAACTTTTTTTCCTCTAAAACACTCTCAAAACGACACGTACCTTTGGCAGAGCAGTTGTAGAGCGGCCCAGGGAGTCCATTAATCGTGAAAGCGTCGGAGACATTTGGGCCTCCGCCCGTCTGAATCGCCTGGCTGACCACTTCCTCCACGTCCGCCGTCCACCACTCTCCTACACCAACAAAACACACCAATTCGTGAGCATCACAACCACGTACAAATCACTCGTCGCGGTCACGTCACAAATTAGCACGCTACTCACCGAAGACGACGGGAACCTCCTTGTGCGGCGCGGCGAACGGGTAGGGGACGCCGACCTTGGGGAGGATGACGATGGCGCCGTGGACGGTGGCGCGGAGCCAGGAGATGTGCGCGTGCCACCACAGCGTGCCGCGCTGCCCATCCACGGTGAAGTTGTAGACGTAGCTGTGGCCCGTCTGGATTGGGCACTGCGTGATGTACGCCGGCCCGTCCGCCCACCCGCTCCGCACCTGCCGAACGCCGTGCCTGACAACGACGTACGCGCGCGCGTAAATGAAAGAGCTAAACAACTCTGTGCAGCGACGGTGGAACCTTGCGGCGGAACAAACTGAAGCTGAAGTGGTTGCACCGACGTGCGCGAAACCTTGGAGACTTGACAGTCGTGTACGTACCAGTGCAATGTGATGTTGTGCGGGACGTGATTGGTCACGCGGACGACGACGCGGTCGCCTTCCCTCGCGACGAGCTCCGGGCCGGGGAACTGCCCGTTCACCGTCACGATGCTCTTGGTGGCACACAGCCTCGTCACGTTCGCCATTTGCACCTGCAGATCAAGGTTTTCAAGACGACTGTGAGATTAAACACGGGAGTATATATGCATGTTTGGCTATGTATACCTAGTAGCTTGATATGTAATTAAACATGTACTATTAGCTAGTGGACGTGGATGGATTGAGGTTATTCTTTTTTAATGTTGTTTTAAAATACGTGTAGTTAAAATTTTAAAAGTTTGATCCTTAGTATGAACAAAATTATTTGGATTTGTCATGTAGAAATGATATCATTGTATTGATCATCAAAATACTTTCATATTATTATATTTTTAATAATTTCTACTAACATATAACAAGAAAAAAGTAATAGTCCAATATATATATCAAAGACCGTATCAATATATAAAATAATAAGTAAAAAAGAACGGAGGTAGTACATTGAAATCGTAGTGCCTAGTGACGCCCTGCGCTTGGATGATGAGCAGCATTAATGTTGCCAGGAGGAGAGAGCTAGGAACAACAGAGGAGACAGTCATGGCCATGTTTCTAGCTAGGCTTTGAGCTGCAATCTGGAGTTCTTAAGCTCTTGAGGAGTAGATGGCCAGGTGAGGATGGTATGCGTGTGTTGGAACAAGCACTTGAACTGTCCATATATATAGGAGATGGCAGGCGTATGGCAGATACCACCGCCATTTCTTTGAGGTTTCTGCATGGTCACAGGTGAGATCGTCAGCTTAGGCGGCAATTTTTGTTTGGTGATTCGGTGGATGAACTATCAAGCTAGGCAGGAGCTTGAGCTGGAGCGCTCTAGCTTTGGAGTGTGGCTAAAGCCAGCGGCAACCATCCATTTTGACCATGTTGTAGCATGCATTCGATCGATAGCCTCTCGTTTAATTTGCAAGCGTAGTCGCGTACTGTTTCCGATGCAAAGGCCGGACTTGCCGAAAAGTGAAAGGTAAACTACTGCACACAAGAGTAAAAACCGTTGGCTTGGTAATTAAATTGGTTGCGAAGGAAAAAAGAACCGATGAGAAATGTAAATCATACATTTTAAGCAGGTGAAAACCTTGTCCTCAGCGCACAAAAAAAACTTGTTCTACACATGTTCAAAAAAAAATCTTGGCGGCCTACACTAATTTGTCAAAAATGTTGAATCAATTGAATGGTTCTTAAACTCTGTACTTGCTAGTATTGGTTCCTCAATGAATTCAGAGAGATCAAGAGCCAAAATCAACTAGGACCAAACATTCAATATAGCTTCATGAACTAGTTTTACTCCACATATATCCATCACACTTAAACCAAAATCCAACTTGAGCTGATGTAAAAAAAATGTTGACGTCTATTTTGAATTGAAGGCATTCTAGATAATATGTGCGCGCATATGGTACGTTCAAAGTTAGGTTGTGCAGCTTAATCGAAGCATCACTCGATCGTATGATACACGCGCGCTAACAATTCCTTTTGAAGGGAGAATTTCCCTGTTACATCAAGACTAGTACCTTTCGAAAAGCAGAACGAACGGATGCACAAATAATTTTGTTAGTCACTGTCATCACCAACCTATATAGCTTGGCTTCCTCCGTTTCCAGTTGATCTCCAGAGTTCACAAATCGCTAAGCGGTAAACTTCACTTCGTGATCCTGGCCTTCTTTCACCTACAGTACGTACAATGAATCTAGGTTTTATATAGTATATATGTTCAACAATGTTTGCATGCATGCTCACTTGACATGGATCCCAAGACACCCATCCAGTAGGTGCAACCTGCAGAGTTGGTGTCTTAGCTTTGGCGTGTCTTCTTTCCTTTGTACTGTTCCCAATGGAGAGAAGGATGCTTGACCCAACCCCGGCCGAGCGACGGAGCGATGCAACATTTTCCCTTGTATTTATTGGCTCCAAAAGAAGGAACGAACAGTAACATAAAATGGGATCGACGCTCAACAACTCACACTGAGATCCCTCCAGTTCGTACCTTTTCATACACTTCTTCCTTTGCTTATTAATTTGGAATGTTGCACACATACGAAAATAAAGGCCTCTTTTTTTAGTTTCTAAAAACTGTTTTTTGACTTTTCTACATTAGTGTCTTTTTAAAGTAGAGTCTACAAATTAATTGTAGTACACACTGTAGCAACTTTATTTATATCGGCAAAAATCACACATGGGTTTCTCTTACTCTGCACTTTCTCACGAACAGCGCCTAAAAACAATAAGCCACAGCCAAAACTCATAAGCGCAGCTAAAAAGAACAATCCCTCAGCTAGTAGATCGAAATGCTATATATACTCAGAATGTGTTTTTTTTCTAATAAGAACTTACTTTTAGTACGTACTGCAATAGTTCAAAACTTGAAATAAGACTATTAATTTCACCATAGATATTGTGGGGGGTAATATGTAGTTGCAAGAATTAAAATAATAAAATCACCTAATTTTTAACTTTAAGGTATATGATATTTGAATTGCCATGCTTTACTTTATTCAAAAGCATAATACAACGTTACTAGCTATTGTGTAACTATCATAACATTTCACTATTGAGTAAATGATATTATGTAACTACCATAAGATATGAACCTTTTAAAGAAAATTCACACACCTTAGCTTTTCATATGTCTTTCTCAACCAGCCATTTTCATTGAACAAAAAGATGATAAATGATACTGACCATTTTTTTACACCTAAGAATTCTGTGGATCAGGCCACCACCTAGCTTGGTTGCTTTTGGGTTGGTCCCGTCACTCCTGTATTTTTGGTTCTTTTAAGGGTACCATTTCCTAGGTTGCTTTTTGTTCTAAAATACACGGTGGAAAAACAGAAGATACATATTTTACGTAGTAAATCCTTACGAAAAAAATACAGACATACAAAGACAAAATTCACCATACGAGAAGAATTACAAGCACGAAAAATTTAGACACATCTAAACTGTGCAACTACACATGTACATATATAGATTAGAAAACAAGAGTTCCTAATGAAGAAGAAAACTGAATCACTGTCGGATATGCTTGTCGTTGCTACGTCTGACATAGCTTAGTGTATGCCCCGCTCGGTGCCACGTCTGGCGCAATGTCTGGGACAGACACGATGATGAATTTAGTACTGTAGTTGAAATACAATAATCTCATCAAAATAAGTCTTCATCAATTGACCTTGTATCTCGAAATTTCATAGGACTAATCTCAACCAGAAAGACTGAAACAATCTTATCCAAACGCTTATCACGAAGTAAAATTGAGCAAATCATCAACAGGTTCAAACACAACTATCAACAAAGTAGACAAATAAATTTGGATCTTTAGTAGTTCATAACCCTAGTAAAATCTGAGTCTATGCAAATGAATTCCTGAAACAAATACTCAATCATCAAACGATATAAGCCAAAATATCATTTGTGGCGCTAGATAGATAGCAAAAAACTCAATCTCACATAGGGCATATTCATGTTGGCTTCTACTTAGAGAAGCTAAAACCTAATATGAACACCAGTTTTGCCACTTCTCTCGCTCCTGTCTTGCTCCAGAGATAAGGTAGGGGTCACGGATGTATCACGCACCTCACTTCTCTTGCTCCCATTTCGCCGACGTATCTCTCTCACTTTCCCATTGCTCGCCATCTCTTTCTAAAAGCCACTTTTTTCAGCTACTAATATTCATTTTCAACCCAAATCCATCAGTCACAGGCAATACGAATACCCCTGGAATCTGGCATGCTCCACATGGAACACAAAACTCGACAAAAAATGCTTATGGAAAGAGCAACTTGCATGTGTGTGGCCATCACGTACATCAAAGCGCCAGCTTCAAAGGTAACTGAATTTCATGATACACCCAAATTTGGGTTGAAAATGGAGAAGTCTATTTATCTGTATTAGTGGCCCCATTTTAGTGTCTATTTTTTTTTGAAAATATTAGTATTAGAGTATATACCTATGTATAACAACTCAAATGAAATGTATGTCTTTGAAAAATATACTCAATTTCAAAGTTTCAAATGAATTTATATCATATGTTTTGCTGATTTATATATATAATTAGCAGATACCTACAATCAAACTATCATAAAAAGACAACTATTCTACTAAAAAATGGCAGTTCAATTCGAATTTCAGTTCAAGTTTGTTTGAACTAGTTAGTAAACTAGATAAACTCGATATCCAAAAAAATATAATTTTTCGCACGTGATAATAGGAAAATACCTATTTTAGATTATATCATCTTAGTTAATTGTAATACACACATACATACATACATACATACATACATACATACATACATACATACATACATACATACATACATACATACATACAGGAAAAATACCTTTTACTCCCGGATATAATTACACCCACCTCTAATATACCACCTAAACAAACTTAAAATACTCCTTTATCACTTTAGATATACTTGTATACGAATTATAAGATACTCCAATATGAACCACACGAAAAACTTATAAGGAAGTTCATAGTTTTTAGCGTATTTTGTAAATACCCTCATATACGCACATAAAAAAGAGTATGTCAAAAAAATGTACGTACCATCTCTGAAAAATTGTTCATACCACCTAGGTGGTCTTAAATATTCGTATACTACACGTACACACCCTCTGTTACGCGAGATACTCCTTACATTATGAGATACGATATATGGTGTAATTATACCTGGGTGTAATTACACCCACCTCTAATATACCACCTAAACAAACTTGAAATACTCCTTTATCACTTTAGATATACTCATATACTGATTATAAGATACTCCAATGTGAACCACACGAAAAAATTGCAAGGGAGTCCATAGTTTTTAGCGTATTTTGTAAATACTTTCATATACACACACAAAAAGGAGTATGTCGAAAAAAATATACATACCACATCTAAAAAATTGTTCATAGCACCTAGATGGTCTTAAATACTCGTATACTACATGTACATACCCTCCGTTATGCGGGGTACTTCCTATGTTGTGAGATACGACATAGGGTGTAATTACTCCCTATGTTGTATCTCATAACATAAGGAGTATCTCGCGTAACGAAGAGTATGTATATGTAATATATGAGTATTTAAGACCATCTAGGTGGTATGTACAATTTTTTAGAGGTGGTATGTATATTTTTTAGATATACTCCTTTTTATATAGTATATGAAGGTATTTACAAAGTATGCTAAAAACTATGGATTTCTTTGCAATTTTTTCGTGTGGTTCACATTGAAGTATTTTATAATTAGTATACGAGTATACCTAAAGTGATAAAGGAGTATTTCAAGTTTATTTAGGTGGTATATTAGAGGTGGGAGTAATTACACCCAGGAGTGTGTGTGTGTCTATATATATATATATATATATATATATATATATATATATATATATATATATATATATATATATATATATATATATATATATATATATATATATATATATATATATATATATATATATATATATATATATATATATATATATATATATATATATATAGTTGCCAGTTTACCACACGGAATGGGTAACTCAAACTTGGTTCAAAAAAATTAATTCATCTGTTTCTTCTTCTTTGGTAAGGACCTCTCTGTTTACAAATATGTAGTAAATCATTTTTGAGGATATGTAGTTAATTTTTTCACTTTGACTATTAAAATAAGTAAAAGAATCTAGATTTGTCATCAAAATAGTTTTCTAATACTATATTCTTACAGCGTTTTAGCAACAAATTGTAAGAGAAGTTAGTGATGAAATTTGCATCTTGGAGGCTGTGCATGATAACACATGATATGAGTTATTTTCAATTTGAATTTGCGTATGAAAGAACTGCTAGTAAAAAGATTTTATTGCCCAACAGCCATCCAGATATCATCCAGCGACCACAGAACGGTAGCACTTGAAAGTTAATTTGCACCGGATGTATCCCGCAAGGCCGCAATGATCGATTGAATGACGGGAAATATGCAAATAAGAGAAAACAATTTTCTTGCCAATTGCGATAAATCAAATACTGGTACAAATTATTAGAAAGACACGTGGATGCATGATCCAGTACCAGCACATGTTACAAAAGATGGCAATTAATAGCAGTCCAAAATTAAGAGGCCTTGCGTCTGATCAAGAAACCTGACCATGACTCACACAACAGCGATCAGATGACCTGACTTGAAAAAAAGCACGCCACTAGGAATATCCTATGGAAATTGGAGAAGACGCAATCTCTGTACGTCTGAACGGTCGATCGATCACGGCCGTCCGTGGTGACATGTAATCCCGTATATCTTCTAGCATTTTGGTAGATCGGACGGCGGAGGGAGGAGCCTCTGGTAGGGGAGGCTCCCGTCCTGCACCAGCCATGCCATTTTCAGGCCCCAGCTGACGTGCACTTCCAAGTGGCAATGCATGAACCATACCCCTGCACACGTGAAAAGCAGCAGTTAAGATTCTCCAAAATTCATGTTTGCTTATTCAGAACCCAGCTTCTTTTGTTGTGTGTATTTGTAGTGCATGAACCGTTGAAATGATCCAATTAATCGATGAACAGTATGAATAATTCTCTATTCTCACCTGGATTGTCGGCGCGGAAGCGAATGGCCACCCATCCGGCCGCCGGCACGCCGACGGTGTTCCGCTCGACGGGGTCGACGAGGTTGTACTTGGCGGGGTCGTTCACCGGGTCGAAGTTGCCGAACCCCTGCCCGACCACGAAGAAGTTGAACCCGTGCAGGTGCAACGGGTGGCTCTCGGCGCCAAGGATGCTCGTGCCCTGCATCACCAGCTCCACGGAGGTGTCATACGGCAGGACGACCACCTTGGTGCCGTTGGACACGTTCGTGTTGTTCGGCGGCGTCCCCGTGTAGTTGAACGGCGACAGGGGCACGATCGGGAAGTTGGACGAGTACACCCCCTTGGACAGGCCGGTGAAGTGCGACTGCAGCAGCGCCGTCGTGGGCAGCACGAAGGAGACGTTGTTCACGGACGCCGCGAACCGGCTCCCGTTGGGGCCCTGGCACGTCCCGTTAACGGCGCAAGGGTGCGTTCCCAGCCCGACCGTGAAGAAGAACCGCCTGTCCACAACCTGCGGCACGGCCGCCGGGTACTGCTCCGTGGCGAGGCTTCGGAGCTTGGCGGTGAAGTTGGCGACGAAGCTCGTGTCATTGATCTGTGGGAGGGTTGGTTTGAGCACCGGAAGGTTCTTGTTGAAGGCCGCGGAGGAGTGGGAGGTAGGGTCCTCGTACTCGAGGATGCCAGCGACGGTGGTGTTGTCGAAAGTTCCGGACGCCGCGGTGGAGTAGGGCGCGGCCAGCATGTAGTAGGTCGCTCCGGGGTAGGACGGCTTGGTGGTGAGGAGCACGTTGGTGGTTTGCCCCGGGGTGATGATGAGGGTCTCGACGGTGAAAGGCTTGATGTAGACTGCGTCGACCTCGACGACGGTGAGCGGGTGGCCCGCGATGGAGAAGAAGAGCTCGTCATTGAGCGCAGAGTTGATGAGGCGGAGCATGTACGTCTTCCCGGGCTCCACCTTCAGCTTGAACGTGTCTGCATGACACACGCATGCGTGCAGTCAACTTGCTCGATTAGAATACAATTCGATTCATAGTAGTGTATTTACTATGCAGAGTCGGACATGCATGCGTGTAAACCGCAAAGCACACAACCTTTGGCAGAGCAGTTGTAGAGCGGCCCTGGGAGCCCATTGATGGTGAAAGCATCAGAGACATTCGGGCCTCCGCCCGTCTGAAGCGCCTGGCTGATCACCGCCTCCGTGTCCGCCGTCCACCACTCACCTACCACCGGCCGAAACAAGCCAATAAACTTGGTCATTCCTATGCACAAACCTACCACCATCGAGTGTAATTTTCTCTGTACACTGCACTCCACGTATATCTGTACGCACGTACGTACCGAACATGACGGGAACCTCCTTGTACGGCGCGGCGAACGGGTAGGGGACGCCGACCTTGGGGAGGATGACGATGGGGCCGTAGACGGTGGCGCGGAGCCAGGAGATGTGCGCGTGCCACCACAGCGTGCCGCGCTGCCCGGTGATGGTGAACTTGTAGACGTAGCTCTGCCCCGGCTGGATCGGGCACTGCGTGATGTACGCCGGCCCGTCCGCCCACCCGCTCCGCAGCTGCCGAACGCCGTGCCTGACAACGACGTCCGCGCAACGGTTTGCTCGATCGTATATACACTCTCTATATATGCTGTAAGTAATTAATTAAGGTGGCGCATGTGCGTCGTTCTACGTACCAGTGGATGCTCATGTTGTACGGGGCGTGGTTGACGACCCGGACGACGACGAGGTCGCCTTCCCTCGCGAAGACCGTCGGGCCGGGGAACTGCCCGTTCACCGTCACGATGCTCTTGCTGCTGCACAGCCGTGTCACGTTCATCGTTTGCACCTGCGCGCATATATCGCAACGTTGCATTATTGTGATGCTCTGCCTCTAAGCTAAGACCATGCAACTAGAAGAAGAAGAAGAAGAAAGGGGAAAAAAAACTTGAGAACGCGCGTGCGGTAGTGCTGCATGCATGTCGCAACAACTTACATCAAACTGGTACTCCCTCGTGGCGCCCTCCGCCACGTTGATGGAGAAGAGCATTAGCACGGCGACGAGGAGAGAGGGAGGGAGAAGGTAGGAGATAGCCATTTTGTATGCCTTCTTGAGCGCTCGACGACGTCCGTATGTTCGCTTGTTTGAGCTGATCTCGATCGATGGCTAATGGCTATGGATGTGTTTGAGATGCTAGGTGTGCCCTGGAGGTGCCTATATATACTAGATTGGGAGGAGAATGCAGGGTCTACGGTTCTTTTCGGCTGCGACTTATGGCTACAGTTGACAGTTTATAGTCCTAATACAGACGTTTGTGTGAACGAACCGAGTACCGATAAGCTATTTTGAAAAGACTATTCCGAAGAAGCCATTTCGAAAAATCGACAAAGAAGATATTCTGTTTGTTTGTTTAATGGAAGCTATAAGTCGTAAGCTAAAAAGAAAAGGCTGATCTGTATGCTTCTAGCATTTCTGTCGAGATGTAGTCAATCGTTTAACCCAATTTCGGGCATGTATAATAGTTTATCTCTTAAGTTTGTCTCTAAGGCTTTCATCTCAGCTAAAGACAGTACTAGAGATAACCTCTCCAATAATAAATCATTACTCTAACTATTTTATACTATTTTTAGTATAACTTCTTACCTCATATTCTCTTACTATTTATGTTAGTTTGCGGGCTTAAATTGTCTCTCCTTATATTTTCTCATATAAGATTTTACTTATTTAATATAGCTAAAAAATAATTAAGATGATATTATTGAACATACACTTAGTATGCTTTATTTGGTGCATGGTCGGCCGTTGAGCACGAGGTCGTCGCAAGGCAAACGCTGGGCGGGCCCATGCATGGCTATGGCTTCGGAGTGTGGCTAAAGTCAACCACTCATCTGCTTATACGTCATCTTGACCACCCCTTAGCCTTTTCATGACTTAATTAACACGCTGAATGGCGACTATTGTGCTGCAATGCAAACATATGGTACCACGGAAAGGATTATTGGTATTTATTGACTTATTGAGCGACGTATTCTTATCGACTTGACTGCACATGTTAATTTAGCTCACCTTTGCTTCCAAAATCAGATAATTCTAGTTCACAAATTTTACGTTAAATTAAACCATGTGAAGTGTGATTTATGGGGTGTTCGGTTTGGTGTTTAAAGTTGTTTGTTGCCACATCTAACCTTAGTCACGCCACAATTTATTAGGTAGTTTAGTTCAAATTTACAACAGTGATTTGCCTCACTTCTTTAGCCTTATGGCCCACGTATTATAGACTAGTTTATTGACTAACTTTGTCAAATCTATAGCCACCATTTTGTTGGTCACATTTTTATGGCAAACCACATTTTACCTAAGCCTAGCTATGACAAAGTTAGCTATCAACCAAACATCTTACTCCAACAAAACCAAGGAATTATGGCACAAATCGCATAAAAACCTCATGTGGTTGGTGTGGTATTTAACCCCTGATATTTTAGCCTAAAGGAGTAAAGGTTACACAAAACCACTAGTAATTCGAATACAAGGCAAGAGCTCCCGGCCTACGTCCACGCCATCTCTGTCATCGCTGCTTGCTGGGAGCCAAAACTGTGCCGCAAGGAGCTCGACTTCCTTTCAAATTAATTTCTTGCATTTTTGTGCAAACCACAATACTTAGTTTTGTGAGAAACTCCAAATTTCACTTTCCATTAGCAACGTTTTTCTTCTTTAAAAAGAACTGATGTTGAACTAATTATATATGGAGCTTTTTACCACGTCGACATCTTAGAGGTTTGTTCCATTTTTTTCACCTAACTATCAGAAATGTGTTAAATCAGAAGTAGTTGAATTTTCGCTTTGAAACTAAAGGTCAGAGGCGAGACCAAGTGGACCAGTTGCAAATCACAACTTTTCTTTAGGACCCAACCATATCCTTGCATGCCAAGGGACTGGAGCTAGTGAAGACAACGACCTGAGCTGGAGGAAGGTAGTCTAGGCCTGTTCTTGATTGGCAACACATTCGCATCGGCCAAATGGCCTGGCCTGCATTATTTATAGAATGTAAAACTGGGAGATTCGTACTTTGTAAGCTGGGCTGGTTAGCAGCAGGTACGTCTCCTGTGGATGGTTTGGTCGGGAAGTTGTGTTCGAACTTCATCACTACCCCACCAGTCTCCAAAGCTCCAAAGGAAGAGAAAGATGCCTGACCCAACCTCACCTCTTGCTGTTCTGTTCTTTTCAATGGCTACAACTCACAACGCATGAGCATGGCTGTAACCGTAAGGTAGACTTGAAACATCAGCCAGGAGTGTAGTACTCAGCATTCTACGTCTATGATCTCTCCTTTTAGCGAATACATACGTAGGATAGAATTCTTGTATAGAGGCGGGCTTGTGCAGTTATGCCTGATTTGCCGGTTAATTTTCTCAGATTTTAGGCGCAGCATCTGGTGCTCGTGCTTTCCATCACGATTTTTCAGATAAAAAAAATATGCATCGTCTTTTTCAAAAAATAAGTGTACTTCCTTGTCTGGTGGATTTTGCAGCAACGTGAAAACTACCGGTACTTTAAACATGATATATGCAAGGATTATATTTTTGCAGACAAGTGTATTCATTTCGTTAAGAGTTCCCAAAAGGTACAGCTCGTTAGTGGTAAATTTTTGGAAGTGTAAGAATGTATAAAATCCTGCTCTCAAAGAAAAAAAGGAATAATGTATCAAAACCGTCGAACTACGGAAGGAAAACAAATATGCCCCTCAAGACTGGCTCAACAAGTCAACAGTGAACACCAGTTCTTCATCACACTACTGCCAGTAACAGGACTCGGCAACAAACATCAGGGCATTTCGTGGTGCCGATTGCAGGGGCAAATCGTGAACTCCCACTGGTTCTCAGTAGATTCGACAAGAGGATCACCTATGGAAAGTCGACTGCATTTCAATTTGGCAAAAAAAAGTGCCACAACTTGACAAAGGCATTGCTTTATACAGCTTCTCATGCCAAAGAAAGTATAAAAATCTGCGGAATAACTATGCAATATACAGCTACACTTTTGTAGTTATGTTGGCACAGCTTCGCCAAGGGATGATGATGGATCAACTTCAGCACTCTTACTGCTATCTTCATCTTGGAAACCTTGTCTGAAGCGATCATAATTAGTTGGCTCGGCTGTCATAAATGGGCGTTCGCCTAGAACCCGAACTAGATCATCCTGGTGGAGGACCTCCTTCTCAAGCAGCAGCTCTGCAATTTGTCCAACTTGCTCCTTGTGCTTCTTTATCAACTCAACCGTTTTTTCATAGGCCTTAGCAACCCATTCCCTCACCTCAGTGTCAATGATGGACGCTGTCTGGCTGCTATATGGCTTGCTCATTTCAAAACCATCCTCCCTTTGAGGGAACGAAAGAAGCCCAACCTTTTCACTGAACCCGTATACTGCAACCTGGGCGTAAGTCATCTTAGTAACTTTCTCCAGATCATTTTGAGCACCGGTCGAGATCTTCCCAATCAAAACCTGCAAGAAAAAAGCACAATTACATCACTTGCTATTAAGATAAAACTCAGTTATACAAAGATCTATAAAATGCTGTGTACCTCCTCCGCAGCTCGGCCACCTAGTGTCATGCAAGTCATGTCAAAAAGCTGCTCTTTTGTCATCAAAATATTCTCATTTGGTACGTACTGAGCGAAGCCCAAAGCAGCTGTTCCACGAGGAACAATTGTGACTTTAAGGAGTGGCTCTGCATGCTCCAAAAACCATCCAGCAACAGCATGACCAGATTCATGGTAAGCAACAGTTCGTCGCTCCAGTTTGCTAATGACCTGCAGACAAATCAATAAGTACATAGTCAATAAATATGAATATCAGTACTATATGTCCAATTGTCCATAGCTCAATTAATCACATCATATAAAAGCAAGGTGTATCTTTAACTAGTTGTGCTCCATACTGCATTATTGGCACCGGATAGTTCATCCAATGCAATGACACTTCTGCTTAGGCCTCAGGGTTTGTATATTCTAACAACTATGTAGTTTTTTCTATATAATTACAATTAAGTTTGATTACACTTAACAAGTGGAATAAACTACCAGAATCAGGCTAACCTATTGCAGGGTGCTCTCAAGTGAATAACAACTAGGCAAAACAGGGGGTAAAGGAACCTAGGCATATCACAGAAATTAGCTAGATTTCAAATTGTGGCCATTAGAGTCCCAATGCTCTTGCCAGCTATAGTATTGGTGTTTCACACTCTCCCACAGAAGCAAAATATGATTTTTATCAATCATAATCTGAGATGACATCAAGGTTCTAAATAGCTAGCTATAGCTTTTTTGGACCCCAAATGCTAAGCCACGAAAATAGGCAAATAGCTAGCTATAGCGTGCTATAGCTGCGCCATAGCTTTTTTAGAACCTTGCCGCAAAGCCGCGAAAATTGTGATTTAAAACCTTGGATGGCATAGATATAAATAGTTCTCATACACAAGTGGTAACCTTAACAAATGCATATATCTTCTAACCATATCATCAAATTTGCTACTTACAATAGTTTGCGACATTTTTCATGCATTTGTGTGGTCGTAGTCTAGCAGCATTACAGACAAGCCTTACCTATGTGTCAGTCAGGGAACACAAATCTTGATGTAAATTTGGAAAATCAATTGGTAGAGGAAAAATGACAAGTCGATACTTTGAAAAGTTACCTTATTTTTCTTCTCCAAGCCCCCAATTACCCTATCAATTGCAGCTTCAAAATGCTGCATTGTAATAAGTGTCTCCTCACCTCTTGCAGCAGTTAAAGCTGCCTCATTACAAACATTCGCAATGTCAGCTCCTGCAAATCCAGGTGTCAAAGCAGCTAATCTTTGTGAATAAAATGATGGCTCCTTGTCCAGTTTAAGCTTTTTAAGGTATATGCGAAATATTTGATCACGACCCTTTATGTCTGGTTTGTCAATACTTATCTGACGATCAAATCTTCCTGGTCTTAGCAAAGCCTTATCCAGGATGTCAGGTCTATTGGTACCAGCAAGAACAACTACTCCAGACGTAGTTCCAAACCCATCCATCTCTACAAGCAACTGGTTCAATGTACTTTCGCGCTCATCATTTCCACCAGAAAACCCTCCACGGCCTCTCGCACGACCAATTGCATCAATTTCATCAATAAATACAATACTAGGTGTGCATTGCCGAGCTTCTTGAAATAAGCTTCTCACCCTTGATGGTCCAACACCAACAAACATTTCCATGAAGTCTGAGCCAGAAATAGACAAGAAGGGCACACCAGACTCGCCTGCAGTGGCTTTAGCAAGGAGAGTCTTTCCTGTGCCAGGGGGACCCACAAGAAGAGCACCCTTCGGTATTTTAGCTCCCAGTTCTTCATATTTCTTGGGATTTTTCAGGAAATGAACAAATTCCATGATTTCTTGTTTGGCTTCATCACAGCCAGCTACATCCTTAAAGAATACCTGCAACATACAGCAAAACAAGGATTACTTGAGTTCAATTATATGTATATTAGCCACAAAATATTATATGTACATTATATTTTTCAGCTTTGCTGTTCTTTGGTGATGATGAACCAAGCCAAGGCACCTAAACTACTACAGCACGATCTTTTTACAGATGTAGCCATAAAATGAACTGGCAGAAGAAAAAAAAGGTAACCTTGTTTTTGGAATTTTTATCCATCTTTGTCACTTGAGCTTTTCCAATATTGAAAATACCACGTGCTCCTTTCCCAGGACCACCAATACTAAATCCACTCTGCATCTTTTTCCCCATGAAATATATCAATCCAATAATGAAAATTGTTGGGACAAACTTCAGCATTTCCTGGAACCAATTTACTTCAGCAGCATATGTTACTGGAACATAATCATGTGGATCTATCCCCAATGCTTTCTGGGCCTCTTCTAACTTCTCTTCAAAGGACTCAACACTTCCAATATTAAAGTAATACTTGTATCTGATAGGAGCCTCTCTTCCAGGGAGATGATTGGTAGTGATATGGATATCACTATCCTGGCTTTGGTTGGTTGAGGGTGAATTCCTGACATAAACCTTTGCAATTGATTTGTTTGAAACAACAATGTGGTCAACTAACCCAGGTTCCAATAACTTATTCCTGAATTCTTGGAAGCTTATCTGGAAAAGTTAGAAGCAAATGAGCTTTATAAGTCATAATGGACTAGTAAAAGAGATTGTGTTCCATACATAGAAAAGGAAACAGATAGGGAGCTGCAGTGTGATATAGCCCCGCTCGGTTGGTCTGAAAAGCTGTGGCTTATGGCTGAAATTGCGCTGTAACTGAAGGTGGCTTATTTGGCGTAATTAAATTTTAAAAAATTTTAAAAATAGAAAAAATATATTAGCTCATCATGGACAATGTGAACGAATACAGGGAAAAAAAGAACCGGCAAAAAAGCTTAAAAAAAAGCCAAAGTTCAGAAAAATACGAAATTTATGAATAGTGAAAAATAAGCCAGAACCTCAAGCTGAAATGAGCGAGGCCACGTATTAATTAATTCATTGGAGGTACATTACCCACCATATTGCATTCATATTAACAGGAGATTGAAATAAATCTAAAGGCATAAAACACATGGTAACAATGCCCTAGATCAAAATCTTAGCTAGAATAGTAGGATATGCCATCAGTTTTGAATTTATGGGATATTTTGTTGTGCCAAAGGATCATTATGCTATTGCTATCAAGCAATAGCATACCCTCTCCATTAGGACAACTATGCAATTACTTCTTTTCGGTCATCTAGTACTTTAGTGATTGCTAAGTAATCATCATCTATAGTGTGTTACAAATACCCATAAACCAAGAACATCTAAAGGTGAAAGCACAAATGATTTATCTACCACTTTGCTAGACCACACCACCAAATAAATTTTTCAAGAAAGTGCAATATGTTTTCACAACTGCCTGCCACCACTCAAATTGGATGCTAAAAAAATGGCCATTGGCAAATAACTTAGACACCACACAGAAGTAAAACAACTCTTTTTTTTTTTACATTTACAAGACAGATCAATGGTGGAGACCTTAAAGAAAGCACATGCAGATTTGGTTACCAGTTATCTTCTATGCACAATAGACCCGGTAAATGACTATGAAACAAACAAGTAATGAACTATTATAAGCATGTTTTATAGTCAGTTTGCCAGTAAGAAGAGTACCTCCTGCTCAGATGAACCAAGAGATACAAATGATAGTAATACGCCGAGAAGGAGTAGAGGAGCAAGGATGTCTTGGAATAGTTTCGCAGCGTTGTCCTGAAAATTCCATTGATCATCTGAATTGGATTCCTCTGCACAGAAGAAGTGATCACATGAAGTGCACAGCTTGTACACCAAAAGCTATAAGGGACAAATGCATTCAGCTGCATGAACTGACGAAAGTTTCAAAATTGCAGGCAAATTCGCAATGTTCATGCCAGTAAACACTCTCTTTAGAAGCGAGCTGCCGGCAAATGTGACATTAACACACCAATATTAGCTTTTAAGCTATATATGATACTTCAATACTGTTGGGGACATTTGTGCAATAAGATAAGTTTGATAAAACATCTCCATGGATTCCCCCAACTATAGAGTGTTGCTGAGCACAACACTCCATCCATTATCTAGTTATACTGCAAAAGCTCTGTTTAATCATCTCCTTAGCACTGATATCTATTATTAATCTACCAAAACCCAGATAATAGGTGTACATATCACAAAGTTATGTTAGCCTAGTTTTAGCGTGGCATTCTCCTTATATTCAGGTGCAGATCCAGGAAAAAAGGTCATCGGGGTCATTATGAACTCATAACAATAACTTGTAGCTTGTAATAAGGAGTCACATGCTTATAATACTAAGGGGTTATATGGGCTGGGCTGAAGGGCGTCAGTGTCGCTTGACCCCGGGCAATACATGTAGATCCGCCCCTGCTTATATTCATTGAGTAAACCAAGTTGGTACTGATGCAAGAAAAGCTACACGACTAGCAAACTATTATGAAAACACACAACAAAGTAACCATCTCTCTACGCAAGTGTGCAATGCAAATTAAAACCACAACTTACTCTTCGAGTCAGACTTGTTGCTCCCATCCCCTTTCGGCTTCTCCTTCTCCTTTGGGAAGTACTTCTCGTAATCTAAATCATGAAGGGCCACATTACAAACGGATTCACTAAGCGGACCAAACGACCATCTAAACCCGCAGAGAGAGCATACTCTTGTTCGACTGGTCGGAGAATAGCCGCCGGAACTGCGAGCTGGCGAGCAGGCACCTCCAGTCCTCGACCTTCCCCGCCCCGTTGGCCGCCGCAGCCCGGCTCCCCAGAGCGGACGTCAAGTAGCCGCGCACAGATCCCAACCCGCCGCTCCCACCGCCAGGCAGCGGCGCGCGGAGCCCGCCACGCCCACCGAGCAGAGAACCCTAGGGAAACACCGGACATGGCAAATCGATACGCGACGCTCCTAGATACACCAAACCGGAGACGGAGAGGAGGGGGGAAGGGAAGGGCTCGGGTACTCACCTGGCGCGATCGAGCGGAGCGCGCGGACCGGGCGAGGGCGCGGGAGAGGGAGGTGAGGCTCATGGCGGCGACGGCGAGGGCATGGGAAGGGGAGGCGAGTGCGCCCTATCTAGGGTTTGGATCCCCGCGCCGCGCGATCGAATTCCCTTTTTTCCCCCGGGGGGACGTTCGTGTCGTGGGTTGGAGTTGCGAAACGAACTGACGAGACGGCGGTCGATGGCGGGGGGCGAGAGAGGTTGACGGTTTCATGCTTATGATCGGGCTGGTCGACACGTTGCAGGGTTTACCACCGTTTTTTTTTTTTTGCTTTTCAGCGGTATTTTGGTTCCCGTTAAGCCATAATTGTAGTAACTAATTTTTAAACAAAATATTATTTTAAAATAAAATTTACCAGTTAGTTTTCGTATATACTATACTGACTTTATTTATATCAGTAAAAATTATACGTAAATTTTTGTTAATCTGTAATCTTTCACACGAACAATCTAAAAGCCACAAACTACAACTAAAAGCCATAAACTTTAGCAAAAAAGAATAAACTCAAAATCCATATATCACAGTATAAGAGAATAGATACAGTACCTATAAGTCACGGAACAACAACAACTGGTCTGTAGTTTGATTTTGATTAGTAGATGGATTTTGGTTGGAGTGATTACTGCCATGCTACAAGGCTATAATAATACCCAGAGGCCACAGGCCCAGCTAGCTTGGAGCATGGCCGAAAGGCCCATGAAAAGCCCATAACTCGCCATACACTGCACAAAGTCGGTCCATGATTACTTGCCTCCTCGTGCTCGTAAGTCGTATTCCCATCACCCGTCCCGGAAGTATGATGAACTCTGAAGTGAGGAGTCGCCAAGCTATCTGAAAAAACACGACTTCGTAACTAGTATCAGAAAAGAAAACGAGTTTAACCTACGGTACAAGAAAGAAAACACAAGTCCGTAGCGGTGATTTTTCAGTCGACGTGCTGTTCGTATGGAGCTTGTTGGTCTGCTCGGCTGCTTCTGCCGTCGGAGCCTTGCTTTTGCTTTACTATTCTAATTTTTGAGTAAATTGGGGGGCTTTCTTGTTTCTGAAGCTAGTTTGCAGTAAATGAGCGCTTACGAGAAACTATCAGTTGTTCCTTCTATGCTCTTACAAGCATGAGGCAAGACAGTGGAATTCTTCTTTCCAAAAAGAAAATGAAAGAAGAGGAATGACGCTGGAATGGAAGAAAACTCGGACTCATCAGTCGTGTGAATGAAATATCTTTGACCACTCAACTGATAATGTCAGAAAACTCTCACAAAAAGGAAAATTCCCAAAAGGATCACTGTCACTAGTTACTCAACGACAGCTCTGACGAGAGGATTGCTTCGGGAGTCTTGACTCTTCCACATCGCAATACTCTTGCTTTCCAAGAAAAGACGTACTGCCGACTCGAGTCTTGAAGTTTTTCCCATCGAAAGGTCAAGACTGATCACTGGTAAATAGAACAATTGGTAGGAAATTAAAGCGGAAATGGCTATTGATCGGTATAAAATAGATATCGTTTTAGCTCTATATACACCGAACAAGAAAAATGTTAGTACCTTAGTTTTCGACATCAGTATGAAATAGATATCGTTTTAGCTCTATACACACCGAACAAGAAAAGTATTAGCACCTTAGATTTTGACACCGTTTGCTCCTATCGATACTAGAAATCCTTTCTTAAGATGGCAATCGGATGGAAATTCTACCAAGTCTCAAAAGAAAGATACTATAAACCCTACCAATCAGTATTGTAATAGGAGAATTGGTGTAAACTTATTATTGAAATCATACAATTATTTCAATAATAAGTTTACACCAATTCTCCTATTATTTCAATAATCAGTATTGTCTCTATTATACGAGTAATTACCGAATTATAATCAATTACCCAGCTATTAGACGCATGTTTGCCTGGGGACCACTGTTAGTTGGCAGCTATCAGTTAATTAATAGGTATACAGTGCCTTTCGAAGAGACATTAATAGCTAGTGACCGTGAAATGGATTACTCATAGGACATTAAAATATCCATCCATCCCTCCATCCATCTATATCTATCTATCTATCTATCTATCTATCTATCTATCTATCTATATATTTGATGTTAGGTGATTTCTATATATATATATATATATATATATATATATATATATATATATATATATATATATATATATATATATATATATATATATATTAGAGGTGGGAGTAGTTGCACTTGGGAGTAAAAAGTATTTTTCCTGGAAACCTCTTTTCTACTCCCGGGTGTAATTACTCCATATGTTGTATATCATAATATAAGGAGTATCTCGCGTAACGGAGAGTATGTACATGTAGTATACGAGTATTTAAAACCATCTAGGTGGTATGTACAATTTTTCAGATGTAGTATATATATATTTTAGACATACACCTTTTTATATACGTATACGAAGGTATTTATAAAGTACGCTAAAAACTATGGATTCCTTTGCAATTTTTTCGTATGGTTCACATTGGAGTATCTTATAATTAGTATACGAGTATACCTAAAGTGATAAAGGAGTATTTCAAGTTTATTTAGGTGGTATATTAGAGGTGGGAGTAATTACACCCGGGAGTAAAAAGTATTTTTCATATATATATATATATATATATATATATATATATATATATATATATATATATATATATATATATATATATATATATATATATATATATATATATATATATATATATATATATATATATATATGATGTTAGGTGATTTACAGCTTTTAAGAAAAAAATGCTAGAAATCCATCCATCCATCCATCTATCTATATCTACCTATCTATATCTATCTATCTATCTATCTATCTATATATGTGTGTGTGTGCGCACGCTTTTAAGAAAAAAATGCTAGAAATTCTAAAAAGATAAATAACATCTAGCCTTGATTTCATGGACCCTAATTTTAAAGACTTGGATGTGATAGTTGGCTTAAAAATATATTTAAAATATAGATAAGTAGCACTATCTATATAATTCAAAGATTGAAAAATTTGCTTGAGAGACCCGCCTCTGAATCATCTCTTTCATATAGGAAGAGAGATCTTAAAATAAATTACACTAATTGAATATGAAATATGAAGTTAAATATCTCAGATGTATTCTCTTTGCAAAATAGGAATTGCGTAAATAAAATTTTTATATATACTATACTATACTGCACTGCACTATACTACATGTAATTCTGTGGGCAATAGGCTAGTTGTGCAGAAAAATAAATGGTTTCCTTGCTTAAAGCAACAATGATGACGAGGTCTACTGTTTAGCACGATCAATCAATTGCTATCTTAACTAGCCGATTTACCCGCGTAGCAGTTTAGTATAATATAGTATAATTTTACACAATTATAAATTTAAAATCTATATTTTGCTATCTAAATCTGAATTTAGGATATTTGATTTCATATTTCGTTAGCAAAAATTATTTTGAGATCTCTCTCTTTATGTGTGAAAGAGGGGGTTGAGAGGTAGCTCCATCGAGGAAATTTACACGGGTTGAGAGGTACCTCCATCGAGGAAATTTACACTTTCATCCTTTGAATTAAACATAGTACTACATATTTCTTTTTTTCAAATTAATATATCTCTAAATCAACTATTGAATCTAAGCCTTTAAAATTAGGGTCCACTGAATTAAGAGTTAGTTATTATTTTAAGATCTTTTAAAATTAATATATCTTTAAGACAACTATTGGATCTAAGCCTTTAAAATTAGAGTCCACCAATTTAAAGGCCAGATATCTTTGTGATAATTTCTAGCATATTTCTCTCTTTTCTTAGCTTCTATAAAAGGCTTGTCATCGACTTTTAATATATAATAGATTATTCAGAAACCAGAATATTATTATTTTAACATATAATAAACATGTGTTTTTAAAACGTATAGTAGACCTCTGCCCATTTATTTCAGAGACAAAAGGAGAAATACAAACACACACGTACGCTTAGGAGTCATCGAAAAATAAGCACATGGTTCACATCGGTCTAAAAATTAACAATTGCAGAACTGCCGGCCAAATTTATTTGAGAAAGAAAGTGAGTACAAACATAGAGAGGGCTACAAGATAATTGTTGCCCAAAACACAAACAATTCGTAGTAACAAACAGGTTTAGAGACCTGACATGCTAACTCCGTATGTCGATCTTGTATTGAAGTGACCAGGCTTCTGGCTTCTTTTGTCTTATTTAAATCAGAAGTCATATGAAATATGTTGATTTCTAATTTCAGTTTATTTTAGATTTTTTAGCCTTTTCGTTTTTTGTCTTATTTCTTTGCACCATCTATAACGATATAACTAGTTTTTTTATTTTATTTTATTTTTAATAGAATGACTTAGAATAAGTTTGCAACTGCTACAGTGTAATTTTAGTCAAAAACTAACAACTAAAATTATAAACCAAAAGCTTAAACTCTTTGAAGTGGCCCAAAGCTCCTCTTTGATAATCCAACAAAGTGCCCTCGGCTGATTGTAATGGGACTAGAAGATCCTAGTTGCTCTCCTTCCAAATCACTTAATGCACAAGAACTGTTCGACTAATTTAGCTGCTTGATTAAGTGGTGAAAATCGTTTGTATAGACAGTAAACGGAGAGGAACCTAGATCACCGTGATTTTGCTGAGGAAGCTAGATCTAACTAATAGGTTGTGTAACGAGACGAGGTTGCTAGTCTGGGCTTTCCAAAGGAATACAATAAATATCGAAATTTTGTTGGGACAACATGCTAAAAAGATAGTTTTTTTGTGTCGCATACCTTTATGTCCGTCTGATGACGAAATGTTCCTATTTAAGTTTAAGAGGAAGCAATTTCCTGTCAACCTAAGCTGTGCAATGATCATCAATAAAAAAAATAGGGGCAAACAATCCCAAATATAGGTGTCTACCTCCCTGATCTGATTTTCTCACATGGACAACGATATGTCGCCCTCTCGTGAGCTACTACTAGAAGCAATATCAGAATACTAGCTACGTCGAGAAAAGATGGTAGCTTCAATTTGTTGGCACATTTACCAAAAATATCATCTACAAAGGTGTTCTTACATCCTAGATGTCTTATGTATTTTATTTTTGCTCATGTTGCATAAGAAACAACATCAGCTACTAAACGTGAACATCTATTTCTGATTTGATTTATTTATGAGTTTGTACATGTGTACTTTGCTTATTTTTTTTTTGAAAGATAAAATTGATGTTCAATATTTAGTATGGGATCACATCTAATAATATGTATCACTATCATGTGGTTCTTCGTTGTAATGTACGGATGCCTTACTAGTAAATAGAGAAATGCGTGGTGACGTAACCGGTACCTATCATAATTTTTACACTCTTCAATTAAGTCAAAGTGAGTCAAAGTAACGAGTGATATGCTCAAAAATAGGATAAAGTAACTACAGGTGTCAAACGGATACAAATTATCTATTTTATTCAACTACCATGTTTAATAGAATACAAATATGGTTTAGATTTTTTTCATGCATTAGAAATTTCTTCCCTGATCGTATCAGCATAAAAAATATGGATACAAATATGGTATGAACTTTGTCGGGACCCCGGGCGTCGAATAGCCGAAATCCTTGTGTGTGTACTGTACTATTCCCATGACCAGTGGATAGTACACATAACCACAACATTGAAATCACATTCATACACATCGCATATATTTAATTTACAACAAAAGGGTTAAATATATAAGTGATGCATAATAGGTTTACAACATAAGGGATGATCGATCAAATAAATATAAGTATCAAGAATGAGATCGCAATGGAAGACAAGTAAACAAACCAAAAGTACCCAACGGTATGCCATCCATACCCCACAAGCAAACGACAAGGATTATACCATAGAATGACCCATCGTTGTATTATCTGGTACTGGGAGCAAATTAAGCGTCGTTGGACATAATTTCTTCCTCATTCTCTGAATAACAATTCAAGCAAGATTGAGTACACTGTGTACTCAGTAGGATTTATAGTGTATCACAACATATATATAAATGCAAGGCTAACAAAGGATAAGACTCTATGGTACAAGATATTTTCAGCATGAAGCAAGATTGCATTTGCAATATCGATAAGTGGTAATTTGCAACGGAAATTTAAAGAGCATTTGATATGTAATGAAATAACAAGTATATAATTTTAATATGAGTAAATCATATCCTTCGTTGGCTACGATCAGTGATCAAATCTCAGCCATAGATATGGCACATACGTCACATCATACTATAGTATTATTTTCAACAAAACTGCTTTATCAAAAATAAAAGCTTGACATATTATGTCTGCATTCAAACATGCTTATGACCGCGAGCATGGATATTTAAATAGTTTTACACTTTCAAGAGATTGCACTGCTTTACCCAAATAGGCCTGGGCGTTCGGGTTACCCGAATTTTTCGGGTCGGGTAGTTCAGGTAATTCAAAATTCGGGTATTAAAAACTGCTACCCGATATTAGCCCCCAAAAAATACTACCCGCAATTTCGGGTACCCGATAATTCGGGTTCAGGTATACCCGAATTTACAGAAACCCAGCTAATTTCCCGACAATTCGGGTAATTTACAGACAATTCGGGTAATTTACAGACAATTTCCCGACAATTCGGGTAATTTACAGACTATTCGGGTAATTCGGGTAGTTCGGGTACCGGGGGATATTACCCGAACTACCCAAACTAATTTCGGGTAATCAGAATCGCTATCCGAATTTGGGATCGGGTACCTCGGGTTCGGGTATTTCGGGTTCGGGTCCGGGTAATTCGGGTACGGGTAACGGGTAGCGGGTATTTTGCCCAGGCCTATACCCAAATGAGATAATTAAATTCACTGTCAACAACTACACGCTTCCTTAGACGTGCGACAAAGTAATTGTCATATAGCCTTTACATCATCTAATTCTAATCTTGCACCATCCTGATGAATGATAAACCCTCACTTCAGTGGATACCATCCATTTAGTGAGGTATTCACCATTATATTAGTAAGTTTTGGTCTCAACACCTTAATAAAGAGAGCCCTTATGAGCATCCTACCCAATATGCTCCTACCACTTCGGCATACCAAAATGCAAGGCTAGTCCTAAATAATTTATTAAGCTAAAGTCAGCGCCCATATAGCATATGTGATTGTATAGTTTAGACTTAGATGTGCAACAATAGAGTTTGATTCTTAATTGACCTAGATGAGAATATCTCCCTATCTACATGTGAGATCACCTCTTATATTTTTTTTAATTTATCATATAACTCGCCTGTATCTATAACTAGGTTTTTTATTTTATTTTTATACCAAACTAATAAAGGTTCCACCTCTGGTCCAACATTTCAAAACCTCTCATTTCCACGTGCAATTTTTTTGAATATTCAAACTTAGTGAAAATTAGTGTGTGGCTAAGCATCTAGACAATATACATGAATTATCATATACCAAATTTGACATTAGTTATTGTCTAAACCATATCCTAAAGGCTACAATAATGAGTATCAATATCACAAGAAGGATCAATGAATACAAGTGGATATAACTACCGTACCCATAAATATAGCAATTTTAGTAAAACATACACGCAAGTATAATAGTTTTTGTAAATAATATACAATAATTAAAATATTAGGATCAACATAGTCAAAGAAGGTGCTCTCCTTACTCTGGTTGCTCAGAGAATTGCTCGGGAAGGTTCTCGTAGATTTCCAGCGCGACAGTATCTAATTGATAAAAATAAATGAGCACAAATAAGAACTAAATAAATTCAAAATAGAGACCAAAATCAACCTTTTTTTGTATATTCAAAAATATAATAATTTTAGGAAAATTTAGAGACAAAAATCACTTAATTGGAGTTCATATGCAAAAGTTATGGCCATTTGAATTTGGTTCGGTTTGAAAATCCCTGCAAAAGGAAAAAATGGGTTGACTGTTTGACTGTGGGCCCCATACGTCAGATTTTTTCCCCATTTTTACAAAATTCCAAAAACTTTTTTACAAGTGGATCCTACGTGTCATACACACAATTTGGAATGAGTCTTAACATAACCCTTACAGTTGGGGCCCTCTTGTCATAAACATGCTTGCCTTTTTTGTTCAGTTGGAGGGGAGGAGAGAGATGAGTAGGGAAGCAGCCATGGCTGCTCTGGTGGAGCTTTGCCAGTAGCGGGACTATCAAAATAGAATGCTTAGGTGACAATGACCTCAATGATGATGATGGTTTGCTCGGTCGTGGCTCGTGGCGTGCTCACAACAACAACAGGCGATGACTCAATCGGGTAGATGGTGTGTGGCTCTCCAGAGAAGAGAGGAAGGAAATGGAGGGGTGTGAGAGCATATATGGGCTAGGAGAAACTCATCGGACCAGTCAAAGGAGGTGGAGGAAGATCGGGGTGGGGTTGTCCATGGTGAATCAGCGACGGTAACGGTGGTGCTCGTGGAGAGGGCGCCTCGGTGGATGGAGCTTTGGGCTGGCCTTCAGAGGAGGTAGAGGGGTCTAAGAGACTAAGAGGATTCTCTAGCAGTGAGGAATCGGAGGGGACGCTCTCGGTGAAGGACGGCAATGGCGGTGGTGTTGTTGGCTGATTTTGGCTTGAATAAGGAAGTGGCCGTGTTCTCAGGGATTTGCTGCAGGCAGATCGAAATCAACAGAGGGTTGTTGTTCCTTAGGGTGAGGGACACATTGTGACGTGAACGTCTCAGCCGAACATTTACTGACGGAGCAGGAATAGCGATGTTGTCATAGCAGCTGCGGCTGGCGCGCTCGCCGGCATCAGGAAAGACAGCCTTGTTCTGGCCAAAATAGTAGAGCACAAGAGTTCAAACTTGAGCAGAATAGGGAGGAGAGGATGGGGAAGAAAGTGATGTGAGAGGGATAGCTAAATAGGTGAGGATGCAGCGGGAACACTCGGGGGAGTCATGGGCGCGCTCTAGTCCATGTGTGTTGCCATCCTCCGTGTTCCAGGCCGACAAAAGGAGAAAAGGGAGCGGCGATGGGAATAGATGGAGCATGGGCTGACGGCGAAGCAGAAAACGATGGGCGGTGGCATCAAAACGAGGGGCAGCCCTGCCATGGATTTTTAGTTGAATGGCTAGAGGTGGAAGAAGTAGTCTGCAAGTAGGTCTTGTGTGGCAGTGAGGGGGAGAGAAAGAGGTGGGTTGAGGTTTGAGGAATTTTTTTAATATAGCAAATCGGCTCCAAAAATTATGAACTTTTTAGAGGCTCCTGACATTGTGTAGATTCTTGTGTAATTTTCTAGAATTTTATATAATTTAAATTTTCCTCTAGAATTATTTGAAGGTCGCTGTTTTATTATAAGGACACTATTTTGCTTTGGAAAATTTTAGAAGCATGCTAAAAAATATTCCAACTTTTATTTCTAGCACCAAGAACTTATATTTGAGTTTTTGGGGTGTTTTATTAATAAAGGTTCAAGAAATGATTTTTTACTATAAATTCTTCTATGCCACTTTATGGATCATCTGTTTAGATTCTATTTTTAATTTAATCGGGATTTCTTCAATTGTATACTCTTTTCCCAAAATTAGTTTTATTTTTCGAAGAAACTCCAATCAAAATCCAGGGAAAACAAGATACAAGCAAAAGTTTTAAATTTTACTCATTTTCAAGCTTCCCATTTTTTTGGGATGTTACAAACTATTTGCCATCTGAAATGATATTTTATCCGAACTATTCATATTCTATTCGATAAAGTAATATACATATTTTTATTGTAGCATGCCTAATTAGCTGGACAGGTATTTTAGTTTAGTCTAAATTCATGTTCGCTCAGGTGAAATAAATAAACATAGTGATTAAGTGTGCTTTGTATGAGGATAACGTAATATAAATATATTGCAATTACATAAGTTGCGAGGATATTTGAATCCTATCAAATTGAGTTGATAATATTTGATTTAAATTTGTATTTGTTATAGCATTTAATTCGTATTTGTCTTTGTTTTTTTAAAAAATACGAATATAAATATAGAAAGACTATTGTTCAATTCGACACCCCGAAAGTAAGGAACACCAAACAACCTACTTTTGTGGCTGGCTCTCCGTTTTGAGATGTACCATTGAAAAGGACAGAAAAGTAAAATACATGCTTGTTATACATGCCTCTTGTTACTGTAATGTACACTTTTGGGGGCTTTACTTTAACCGTGCGCACAATATAACCCAATCAGCTGTAGATATTAGTTGTTCTACTGGTATACTGGCACCCTACTTAGCTAGTTTTAACCGGTGTCAGCCAAGTCCCACCAGCCATGGGTTACTTGGGTTATTTCTGCGGCGACACTAGGATCTGATCCTTTGATCTCGCCACTACACATACGTATCTAATTACACCGTGCTAATACTCACTGACAGTAGCTACATATACGTATCTAAATACACGTGCTAGTACTCACTCTGACGAGCTCCCCCGGTCAACTCGGACCATATCTAGTCGGCGGCTACAGAAACAGAGCTTCCGGGGACCACGGGAAATCGAGGCAGGACCAGTTGGCGGGTGGCGAATCAGGAGAAAACACCGTGGCAGCATCAGCATGTGGCGCGGAAGAGGTGGAGCCGTCGCAGGAGTCCATGGTTTGACGCGGCACGGCGTCCTCGGCGCTTCCCTTCTGACGCCCCTGCAGCTTGCTGCCTCCTCGTACCTCGGCGTCGAACGTTTCTTTCGATGGCACTGGCTGCCCGCCAAAACCCCCGGCGCCGGCGCCGGCGCCGTCGTCGGACGTCGGCGAGGGCCTGGCCTTCTTCGCCGCAGCCTCGTACACGTCGCCCGCCGCGCCGGAGAAGTCCATCACCGACGACTGGCGGTGCGGGAATAGCGGCTGCGGGCCGTGGAGGTGCGACCCCTCGTACGTTACGATCAGCATCTCCGGGTCGTCGGTGGACTTCTCGACGTGCTTCTTGGCGCTGCACCGGGAGCTGGTGCACTTGTAGTAGCTCCTGCAGCCATGCAAAAACGGACGCCAGCTAACTATAATTATAGTACTACTAGCAGAAAAAAGTCGTGTACGTTGCTCTGTTCCTGCCATGGATATACAGATCTAGTTGTAATAGCACGTGTGCTAGCTAGATTTGAAGATGCGCATAGCCAGTAGATATGATAGATCGGTCTACTTGCAGTCGTTGATTTTGGTTGCTCTGAAAAGACTGCTCATCTGAATCCATCCCTGTTGAGTTAATTCGGCGCCAGTTAATGCGACGTAGATGGCTGATAATATTTGCCGTTCGGCGTTCGTGCGTCCATGTTCCACGAAAATACACTTGGAGATTGTTCGCTGCACGAGTTAATGGATGAAAAGAAGGAACAATAATAGAAACTAAGAGGAGGTGATAAGACGTGCATCTGCATGTCCAAAACCAGCCGATCTTTCTGAACATGATCTGAAGGTCTTGGCAAGCTGCTGGTCCCAAGCCAGCGCGTAGAACCTTTACCCTACATGCGTGCACCTCTACACGGTGACGCTGACTGTGAGTTCGTGAATGTATCTGTGCAGCTGTGCTGTGCTAGCTGGTATACATGAACTAATACCTTGGATTTTCTCACGAAGTATATATAATAATACTCGATCTATTACGTCGTTGTTTGCGAATTTAAGTTTCGTCGCTTCTCAACCGAGCGTACAGTTCACAGAGGAAATAAAGTGTCAAGTGTGTTTAATTGAATGTTCAGGTGGGCGCCACGCACGAAGAGCTAGCTGCAGGTTGTTCGCGGTGTCGCCCACTGACACGAAGAAAGGACGAGCCTGGTCGAGAAAGCAAAGTTGACATAGAATAGGATGTTCTCTGCTGTCCTGATTAATTCTAGAAGGTAAACGAAATGGATGAATTAATGAACGCTCAGCTGTTCTCATCGGTTGCGAGCTGCTGGACCCCAATTTCGTGTTAAAGTACTTAGCTGCTGCTTAAGATCGACTTTGCAGTTCTATCGGAGTACGTAGACTGAAGACGTATGCTAGAGGTATAAAGAGTTGATTGGTTTTTAGTTTGCAGGCTTGCAGTCATAGGTTTAGTTGAACCTATTTATCATTGTCTAATCAAGCCCCTGTACATCACGCCTTTGATATACTGATGGACATGCAGCATCCTTTCATCTCCTCTATCCCGTTATAACATACGCCGGTCGCATCACTCTTTACTACTGCTGTCTCTTGCTTCCTTCCTTGACTCGTACTAGTACCTCTAGCTTGCGTCTGTCTGTTGTCTTCCTCCTCCTGAGCCCTCCTCTCCCATGCGCTCAAGTAACGGTGGTTTCCATTGAGTTTTAACATTGACTTATCACTTTTTTATAATAATTAATTTTTAAATAATATTTTTTTTTAAAACGGATCTATAAATATATTATAGTAAATACTGTACCAAATTCAATTATATCCACCAAAATCACATACAAATATTTTTTCTACGTACTATTTCTCGTAAATAAACAGAATTCAGAAACTATAAACCAAAATCTAAAGTCCAAAAGAACCTAAGCATGCATGCATGGGCGCCGTGATGCCCTTGTGCACACATGCTAGGTGGGTTCTTTTGCACTAATGTCTTATGACTTATACTACAATAATTATCTTTTAGACGGTAAGTTTTTTCAAGACAGTATTTACAAGTAGATTATAGTGCAAACTATATCGAGTTCAATTATACTAGTCAAAATCACATACGACTATTTTCTATACGTATTGTCTCTCACGAACAATATATAATTTAAAAATTTTAGCTATAAGCAATATACCACAGCCTAAAAGAACCCGTTCGCTAGCTAGGGAGAAACGTTCGTGTCCGTTGCCGATTGGCACACGACACGTACATGGAAAACTCTAAGAAATCCCCAAAACACGTGCTACATGTGCAATTTTGCTCAAGAAACCACACGCACGCGCAGTGCAAACCATCATGGCCGACAACGCGCGGCGCGGCCATGCCATCGAATGGCGCCTAGTCACAATTCAACTAGCTAGCCTTAGGTACCCTTCGCAAATTACTAAGCTCTTCTACCCCCTGCCCGGTGCATGATCCATATATGCATGAATAGCAAAGACCAAAGAACAATGATCAAAAGATAATTCAGAAGCCGAATTGAAGTCGGTCGGTAGCTAGCTAGCTAGATGCATGTATCGATCGATCACTGCACCTCGGGTGGGGGTTGTTCTTGATGGACTTCTGCCCGTACTTCCTCCACTTGTACCCGTCCGTTGGCATCTTGCCGTCGCAGCTCCTCACCTTGGCCGTGTACTTGCTCTCCGGCGCTCTACTCGACGCTCCGAACCTGCGGTTTTTCAAGCAAAACCATGCATAGATTGTTAGTCTCCTTTTGAGTTGTGCACATATGTATTATTGAGCAGTATACTAAATATTCAGCAGATCCATGCATACACCTACAAATACAGTGAGCTGTAGCGGCGGCTGGAGGGGTACGGCCGCGACGACAGCGCCTTCTCGATGTCCTGGATCGTCGGGCCGGAGTACACCGAGCACAGATCCCTGCTCACCGCAGGCGGCTGCAGCCGCTCGTGCTCGGCAGCGGTGCTGCCGCCGCTGTTGCACCGCGCGGCGGCTGCTGATCCCGTGTCGCACGAGTAGTACTCCGAGTCACCGGCAGCCGGGACCTGGGCGCTGAGGAGGTTGTCATCGCTGAGTAGCTCGCTTATGAACTGCTCGTCGAGCTCGCCGCCGGGCCAGACGTCCAACTCGTGGGCGGCCACGGCTGCGACAGCCTGAGCTTGCAGCGCATCTTCCATCAGGTGTTCCTGGAGAATAAGGCGCCGTCGCTTGTGAAGGAATTGGCCATATAACCCGACCCATAGGCCATAGGTGGAAACGGAGTCATGGAACGGCTTATGTAGACATGGAGTCCCGGTGTGGATGGAGTGTGGAAATTGGCATCGAGTTTCAGGGGAAAGTCAACCCGCCTTGGAGAACCATGCGATTGCGATGTAGCGTGTGTCTCTATCTTTCTCTATATAATTACTATTTTGTATACAGTGTAAAATATGCGCTAAAAAATTATTGCCATGTGCGAATGAAATTACTATCAAATATATATAGAGTTACTGTCAGTTATAACACTACACAATTGACAATAACTTTACATATATTTGATAGGTGTATGTAAAGCGTCTTTTCTACTCTCGGTAGTAGTTACTCTATATCGTATCTCATAATGTAGGGAGTATGTCGCGCAATAGAAGGTATATACGTGTAGTATATGAGTATATAAGATCATTTAAATGGTATGTACGCTTTTTTAGAGATTTTTTTAGAAATACTCCTTTTTTAACGTACGAATATGAAGGTATTTGCAAAATACCCTAAAAACCATATACTCCCTTGCAATTTCATTATATGTACCACATTAGATTATCTTATAATTAGTATATGAGTGTATTCAAGTGATAAAGGAGTATTTCAAGTTCGTTTAGGTGATATATCAGATATGGGAGTAACTATACCTGAGAATAGAATGTATTTTTCATATGTGTGTATGTATATGTACATATGTGTATGTATATATGTAGGCGTGCATGTATGCATGCGTGTATGTATATATCCGTGTATATATAGGTATGTATGTACACATGTATATGTATGTATGTACGTACGTACATATGTATATCTATATGTATATGTGTGTGTATAAGTAAGTAAGTACGTACGTACGTACGTACGTACGTATGTATGTATGTATGTATGTATGTATGTATGTATGTATGTATACACACAATTATGCATATATGTATGGTTGGTGCAAAAGTTTGGGGATCCATTAAAGTTTAAATTAAATCCCTATTTGGAACGCAGGAATTATGACGAAAGTTCAATGAAAAAAGTTCAATTCCCATATAAATCAGAAAAAAAAACTCGTGTTCCAAACAGATCTAAACATGAAGTGTTCCAGGTATGTAGTATCAACGGGGCACAGATAAATAGGAATGGGGAACGATAGAGCAGATCAAACAATAGTTGTCATGTAGTATAAGATTTGATAGTTTGCTCAGAGATATATTAGTTTGATACTATCCATAACTAAAAAAGTTGAGAGTTTGTAAATTTGTTCAATGGGCCCACCTCCCAATCCTCTCTTTCACGTAGAGGTAGACAGATTTAAAACAAATTACACTAATCGAACATGAAATCATGTATACCAAATGTATTTTGTTTGCGAAATAGGAATTTCAAATTTTAGAACGTGCAAAAAAACTAGTAGATCCTAATTATAAAGGCTCAGATTTGATGGTTGGCTTAGAGATATATTATTTGTAAGTAATTTGGAAAAAAAGATATGTAACACTATTTTTTTAATTTAAAGGTAGAGAGTATAAATTTGTTGTCTCAAAATAAATTGTGCTAATTGAATGAAAAATTAAAAAAAAATATTTTTTTCAAAATGGGAATGTAGTTGTTGGCATCTAAGATTCCAAGCTTAAACACAACTATATGTTATATTCAATGTTCTAAAAATCAGGATTAGGCGGGGCCATCGCCTAGAAGCTCAGCACAAGCCACCCACCAATATTTCCTCAAAACCAGTTGTCTAGGTAGGGAGCCCGCCTAGGTGGTCAAAGGCGGTGACAGATGGTGATAGGCGCGACAGTTGACTCGACGGGTTGGACAACCGATTAGGAGGCGCGGTTGGGCATTGGAGCTATGGCCATGGGGAAGAAGGGATAGGAGAAGGAGAGGGGGACGAGGGAGAGAGCACGGAACAGAGGAGAGATCCTTGGAAGTAACAGGGATGGAGGCGATGGTGAGGAAAGGGGCGGCAGCAATGGAAAACGGGAGTAGCAGGGTGACAGTGGATGCTTTATTACAGGCGAGCAAGTGGGATGGCCTTGCTTGGGCCCATCTGGCCCATTAGTAATCTCAAAAGGGAGGGGATGGGTTGTTAGGGTTTTTCACTCTTCCCTATCCTCCCCCGTGGAGCTGCCATAGTGAAGGGAGCAAGATAAGCAGGGGCGGAGCCAGCGTATAACCATTGAGGTCCAGTGACCTCAATGAAATTTAGCAAATTCTATAGAAAATTACTGTTTATTACTGTTCATCAGTGGAGGGGATACTATCGTGCAATGGAGGTGACCTCAATGCTCCTGTCGTCTGGCTTCGCCTAGATAAGTAGCATGACGGTCAACGACGAGCTACGGCAAGGATGAAGATGGCAGTAGGGTTGATGGCAGACATGGCGAGAAGATGAGGATGGCAATGGTGTGAAGATCAGAGGTTGTTGGCCGAATCACTTCCCTGTTGTTGAATCAGCCGCCTCCCTTACTCATTGCCAGCTAAATTGTGCCTCCTTGTCGTTGAATCTGTCTTCACCAACATCAATTTATCGTCCCCACCATCAGCATCAACCTCTAGGCTCCCACTCTACTGCTCCCCCTACTGCTCACTCCTATTTGCTAGTCGGCCGCCTACGTGGTGTCTTGGTGAACACTAGTTATATTGCACTAAAATATACCATGCAATTTCATAGACCAATATGCCATGCGGATTTTTTTATTTCTACTAGCTCAATGTTCGTGCTTTGCAAAGGAATACCAAAAGAGGGTGATACATATCATCAATGTGAGAACAACAATTTTATATGGGAATATGCGATGTGGAGATGAAAGGAGCATACTGCGTGTGTGGGAGGGAAGGATGACGTACAAACTCCCCTTTTATATTAGTAGAGATAGAGATATGCACGATGATTCATGGAGTTATGTATCTATACATTCATTTGATGCGCTAAAACATGGGAAGAAGCAAATGACCTGGAGGAAAAACAGTAACCAGTTCTAGAGTCAGTTCCATGGACGTAAAACCATACAAATAATAAAGGAAATGTTCACCTATAAGAGTGATTAAAAGAATATTTACCTAAGAAAGGGATAAATATGCTCATATTAAAGCCTAGAATTGATAAGAAGTAGGCTATTGAACAACCATATACATTTTGATTACCCAGCAAATACTAAAAAAACCTCCAAAAGATTATATTTTTTAGGAAAGCAATGATTCTCTTCATGAAATAAAATTCCCAAATAAAAAATAAAGCATGGAATTTATTGGGATAAATGCTACGACATCACACAACCATGGATGTAATCATCCAGAAATGATGGTTGGCACCAAATTAAATTAGTTTCCAACAAAAACACTAACTCGTCACAAAAGATAGCATTATAACAACTGCTTTTCAATACTCAACAAACATCACCTCCATTTCGTATTGAAATTACACATGAAAAGCATTTATACGAAAGGAGAACAAAAAAATGTAAGAATGTGGTATTATGTTAAATATAAAATAAAAAGGCAAAGGCTGGCATGGCATCAATTTTATTTTTAAAAAAAGATCTGGCATCACACTTGTGCCATTGAAAGAATAAAATTCTAGCCAAATACATAGCAAATGAATGACAACAATATGCAATATTGAATCAAGCCCAAGGCCCAAACCAAACAAAGGAAAAAGGAACAATTTTATGACCTAAACTTAATGAGGAAAAAACAACATATTTTCTTCAGCCAATTAAGATAAGTAGTGCTAGCTTGAAAATAAATAGTTTCATTCTCTTGTGGACCAACAATGAGATAGAAAAGAAATATGCTATTGTGACAAGGGGGACCTAGCTATTTTCACAAACTCTTGCTCCACATACCCGAATATTACATTTAATGTAGGAAATTCTGGCCGTATTTCATCACAACTTTTATCCAGCTAAAAAATGATAACTAAAAATTTAATGTCAGAAGTCAAGAGAAACCAGATAGATGGTAGAGTTCGTTGCATATAACTTTGGTGTTAGAAAGCTCCAAGCTTTTCAATAGCATAAGGCCTACATATAACATAAGGGCATATTGTCATAAGTGTAGAATGAAAAATATCCCCATGATTACAATCAAATAATGCTCTAAAATAGCTTCAAAGACAACAAAAAGAGCAATTATTAACAAATACAAGCTAACATAACATCTTAGTAGTTAAATAAAGTGTTTGTAACAAAGTAAGTGGATGAATGTATCCTTGATGCCAATTCTGGACCAATGTAGTGGTAATAACAAATGACAAGCAATTGCAGATCTGTTACTTAACGGATACACATGCAACAAAAAATATCAGATAGTAAGAAAAGAACTTTGAGTAAATAACTGATAATATAAACAAAAAGAACATTGAACAAAGGCTACAAAAGCTCACACGTTCACACTTGAGGAGAGGTTGTAAGAAAATAAGGTATTTCTCGACAAAATAAAGGTACTATCCCACTGGAAAGTGATTGAAGGTATACTGCATTGAGAAGGCAAAAGATGCGTAGCATCCATAAAAGAGAACACAAAAACAAAGGCATTGATGAGAATATTTGCATTGCCATGACAATCCACATATAGAAATACACTCAAGGCTGATGGAATTACACTAAGCATTAACAGATACATGGCATGTATCCCACATGTTACACTTTCCATGCTTAAACCAAGCATAATACATCACAGATCTGGGAGAAAGGTACCAAATTCGCAAAGAAAATTACACTGAAAATATCAATATTAACATTTATAAAATAAGGAGTTGGATCACCATGGCTATAATCAAATACAATAACATATGAACACCACTACAATACCAATTACCAATTCATTCAGCTGCAAATTAACATGTTCATAGCATGGTCTCACATGATACAAGTCTAAAATCACAAGCCAAGCTAGCATTTTTACACGTGTGGAAAATGCTAGAATAGCCTAAAGCCTAGTGAAAAAATAACTCACCTTTTAGATGAAATAGACATTCATCTCCAAACTTGCATGAATAAATTTGGAAGCTCTTATCCAATGTTGTTATTATAGAGAGCATGTTGATTACCTTAGCATCATGCAGTAGTCATCATGCTTGTCGGGGAGGAGGTCGTGCGCGGTGAGCCGGTCACGAAAGGCAACAATGGCGCGCTCCTCCTCAGCATCGTGGATGTCCTCAGCGGAGATGGCTGGGAAGCGGAAGTCAACGTGCCACCGACCGTGCTTCTTGAGGGAGTGGATGGCCTTCCACCGCAGCGACCTGATCTGCAGCGCACGAGATCTACTTCTGGCGAGCGGTCCAATGGAGGCCAAGAGGAAGAAGTGGTGGCCGGGTCAACGCGAATTGGGAGAGGGGGATGGGAAGAGGAGTATGAGGCGTGATTTAGGATTGAAGAATTTAGTCGAAGGGAAAAGAAATTGGAGGTTGTTGCTACCTTGCTATTGTGGATTGTGGGATGGAGGGGAAGCCGAAGGGAGCAAAGGGGTTGAGTGAGGAACACAAAACTGGGAGTCGAGAAGATGAGGGGGATGGCAAAGAAGGGAGATGGATCTGCATGGCGCAGGTAGTGGAGGAGGCGCAGATGGAGGTAGGGACGGTGTCGGCGGGGCGGCGCTTAGGGAGGAGGTGGCGGTGCTAGGAAGGAGGTGGAGGTGATGTAAATGAAGGATGGGAGGAGGCGTCGGCTCGAGGCGGCCTGGGGAGATGAGGGGGATGGGGAAGAAGGAAGGCGGCGTAGCCGATTCTGGCTGCAGTTCGCTAGCCGCGAGATGTAGAGATGGAGGTGGTGCAGGATTAGTTGCGGGGAAGGTGGATCTGTGACGGTGATTGTCGGGTTAGCCGGTTAGGGTAGCCGATTTTTTTCTTGACTTGGAGGGGAGGTGCGCGCATGTGCATGGAGTGGCGAGCCCACCTGTTGACGTAAAACTAATGTGAAAGAAGGTGGAGAGGCAGATGAACCACTAGGCTTATTTTAAGTAGTAGAGATACTAGTTGAACTATTTTCTATAAAAAATTTACTATAAAATTTTATGTTTCAAATAGGCCCTAAAAGTAGATAATAAGTATAACTTACCATTCGAACAGTTTTTAATGACCCGACGTGCTCTGTTAGGCACAGATTAGTACAATGCGCATGTTTCACGACGGCGCTCGCGGGCTTAATTTGTCTACTTTCCCGGAGCGAAAGAAGTCTGCATAAAACAAGACAAATATAAGCGACCAAATCCGCATAGAATGGATTGTAACAAGAGAATCAAAGCAATTCGACGATCTGAAAAAAAAAATGCATGACCAGTGCTGTGCATGCTGATATACCAGCAAAAATATGAAATTTTTAGGTTCTGTTGCTATTGATTTCTGCTTTTAAAGTGACTTCTCTATTCTCTTCATTACTGTCTTGTTCTAGGGATAGAGCAAAATATCATGGTTGCATCATCTATTCAACTCCTCTTACTTTCATTGTACACGTATCTATCGCTCATTTTTTACATTGCTCGCTTTCTCTTTCAAAAAATATTTTTTTCAGCTACTACTATTTATTTTCAGAAAAAATATAAATCACAGTTACCATTTGAAAAGACAATACGAACGCACACCTGGTCAAGTAGTCATTGTACCTAGTGGTCTTGTTTGCGACTCACGCCGTAAGTCCACCTCTCACCAAACAACCAACCGTGCAGAAAAGGAGACGAGCGGACACGAACAAACAGCCCCTTTACAAGCACTCGCAGTCGAAGCTTCCTTCCGAATTTCTTAACGAATTGCTTGGTTTCGATCGATCATCCCGACAATTGCCATAAGCGTCGTCGTCGTCGACATCACCTCGCGAATGGGATCGATATATCCAGCACTATCACAAATTTATTTCCCAAGGCCCCGCTGTATTATACACTTGCCAATCTCTCCAATCTTTTCCTCTGCAGAGGGTGGTTGCCAGTAGTGATTACTCGAGGGTCCAAATGACCGCATGCATAACCTGCAGCCACTTGCTGCTAGTTTTAATTTGAAAGGTACCCAGCACATACTGATAGGGAGATGCAACGCTGTTATTTCGAAAGGACCCAGGGAATTAGGAATGGTGTGTTTGGCTAATGGAATGGGAGATGGATGAGATTGTCCTATCCAACTTTTGAATTTGTCCTTGTGTTTGGTTTGTGGGACAGGATGAAATTGTCCCGGATAAAGTCATACACCTCAAGCAAATATTCGCTAGAGTTCCTGGCTCGCACGGTGTGGGAAAATTCGTCGAACGAGGTCATCCACAACGCCATCCCTCATTCCACTCACCTCCCCAACCAACTCTCTTGATACCACTCAAAAACGCCCGCCGCGCAGGACTGGCAGAGATCGGGAGCCCTAGTACCCCCACCGCCGCCTCCTGATCCCTCCTCCGGCCTCTCTGGTATGGGCGCGAACGGTAGGCCGAGCAACGTGACGGCGGAGGAGCCCAAGGGGGAGGGCGGGGCGATGGTGATGAGTGGTATGCACTACTCACTGCAACGGATGATGCTGGTGTTGTGGCTCCGGGGCATCCACTTCAACGCCCTCGTCATTCTCGCCTCGCTCTTCCTCTTCCCCCACCACATCACCGCCCTATCCGCCCCGTTCCTTCTCACCCCATCCACTTTTCTTTTCGATTGTTAAGGAGAGCAGCCCCATTTTCATCTTCTTTGGGGGGAATAACTCCTTTCTTTGCTCTTTTTCTCCTACTCGTGACGATGTTTGTTGATTCGTGTCGTCCTCGTCGTCCTACGTCTTTCTTGATGCAAGGTGGTGGCATTCTAGCTCTTCTTCATGTTCACCCCTGTCAACGACAAGGATAAATGGGGTCGCATGATCGCCTAGTTCGTTTCCTTCTCTTATTCCTAGTTGTTGGAATTTGCTTCTCTTTTCTTGGATGTTGGATTGATAGGGAGTTTGCATTGATGTGCAGGTTCATATGTACGTACGCAATGGGGTATGTTGTGGTCGGTGTTAGTTGGAACGAGCCCAAGGACCGAGAGTAGGACACTCGTCTTTGATCGGTCAGTCATGCCACTGCCAAGGCTCTAAGGCCTATTGAAGAAGAGAGGGAGACTGAAAAACTTTGTTTATTTCTTTGTTTAATAATAACAATATAATAATGTCCCTTTATAGGAATGGTTAGACTTGACCCTTAAGAAACATATTACTATATTAAGAAAACTAATCTCAAATAATAGAAAACTCATCTCTAATACATAGAATAAATTCAAAAGGAAATAAACCTAAATACTAAGGAAATTAATTATTATATTCCTAAACCGCGATATACTGACAAACCACCCAAATGCATACGTGCTACAGTACCCATGGGTACTATTCACGCATTGCTACAGTGCTCTGCTCGCGTAGTCCTGTTCACTCACCTGCTGCATGTACGCTGGGATCCTAGACCATAACATTACACCCCTCGCGGTAAGACAGCTCGTCCCCGAGCTATCAAGTGGCGGTCATGGGTGAGTCCTTTGTAACCTCATATCAACGAGAGGGCACGATGATAACGTGGTGTCGCATGAAAGAAGATCAGCGAAGCTCTAATGGACAACAACCCTTAAGCGTGGTTTGATGACGCAGGAGTCATTGAGGGCATAGGCACCCAGTACGAGGCAGCAACATCATCTTTCTTGCCTTAGGATGCAATAGTTGTGGAAGAGATGCGACGATATCGATGACTTTACATGAAAGCCATTGTGCTCCACACTTACAGAGGCACGGCGTCAGCTAATCGCTTGGAGATGACCGCCGCTAGACAGCAATAACCTTCCTCCTTGGTAAAGGTGTCAAAGGTGAAGCCTGAAGAGGAATCATCGTTGGTGACGTGACCAGTGCCAATGCTACCGCTGGGAAAGGTGGTGGCAGCGCAGCCATTGCAATGGCATACGATGCCTCTTCCTGCTCCTTTAGTTTGTCCACTAACTCCATAGTCTTCTCCAAGGTAGCCATCATATTGTTGAGTAAAGACTATTTTCTCGCTGCTAGCCATCAACGTGTCCAAAAGAGATAATTCAGCATCGGAAGCCATGGTGAGTGGCTCTGATACCAAATGTTGTGGTCAATATTGGTTGGATATGAGCCCGAGGACCAAAGGTAGGGCACTCGTCCTTAATCAGCCAGCCATGTCGTCGTCAAGCCTTTGAGCTATGTTGAAGAAGAGAAGAAGACTGGAGAATTTTGTTTATTTCTTTGATTAATAATAACGATACAATGTTGTTCCTTTTATGGGGATAGCTAGACTTGACCCCTAAGAAATCTATCTCTATATTAAAAAAAATAATCCACATAATAGGGAATTTATCTCTAATACATAGAATAAATCCAAAGGAAATAAATCCAAATACTATTATATTCCTAAACCACGATATGCTGGCGAACCACCCAAATGCGTACGTGCTATAGTACCCTAGGTACTGTTCACGTGTTGCTACAGTGCTCGCGTGGTACTATTCACTTATCTGCTATGTGTATGCCAAGATTCTAGGCTATAACAAGGTACTTCCCGATTAGTCTGCATGTGGAGGACTACAAGGCTTACCGTGAGTTCCTCCGAATCTGTTTCCATTTGTGGATGCTACAATCATCATATCAAGCTTTGGAGTAATCCTCCTGCTAAATATGGGTCTAGCTATCGATTTCACGGCCTTTTTGTTGCTGAACATAACAAAAAGGGAGATGGAAAAGGAACAGATAGGGAGGAAATCTGTTATGCGTAGTTTGTGGCGTAGTGATGTTAGTGTACTGTATTTGCAGTGTTTGGCTATGAGCCGCATTCCGTGTTGCCCATTGGTGCGGCAACCCTTGCTGATATTACCGGGTTTATGTCTCCGCCAAAAATCAAGGTCCTTGCGAGTAGTGCGGTAAGGCCCCTGAATTGTCTTGAAGCACAATGTCCTTTTAAAAAAACAAAACAAAAACAGGCAGGAAGGCAATGTCATTGGTTAATTGAATTCAATCACTTAGTAGGCTGTTGTCTTTATTTGTTCATGGTTCATTGGTGTCTTAGGTGTCCTGAGGCAAATAAGGACATGGTTAGGACTGATTCCTGCAACAAGGAAGAATTTCTGCTCGTTCCTTCAAGATAGCTATGCAGTCCGGCTGCCCTTTAGTCCTTGTTTCCTATTTTGGACAGGTAGCAAGATTGTTTTGGTTTGTGATATGTAACATTTTACTTCTTTCACTTTAGATGCCAAAAGCAAGCTAGAAGGAAACTGAGATATGCACAACTGAAAGCTTTGGATGCAATGAAATAGTTTGTCAGCCATGTCTCACAAGATCAACTATATTCTAGCCTCCTTATCACTAAATGCATTCATGAAAATTTCCTCCTTGTTTCCTCCTTATCACTAAATGCATTCATGAAAATTTCCTCCTTGTTTCCTCCTTATCACTAAATGCATTCATGAAAATTTCCTATAACTCATTGTCTGTTATTACCAGGAGGCAAATTGTTTTGTGAATCCAAATGTTTGTTGGATCGGTTATGGGTCATAGTTCATAAAAGGGTTTGTAATGCTCGTAAAAGTTTGGGGAATTTTAAGCATGTTCTGTTATGGGTCATAGTTTATTAAATATGCAAAGGATTCTATTGGAATTACTAGGGCAGTTTTCTGGCATGCTAGGAAAGGTCTATCCTACACTTTAGCTTTCGAACACATACGGGATAGGAATGCCGCAATTATGCTTGCTCATAAATTTGCTTCCAACTGCAATGTAAGTATGTCTTTGAAAAAATCCTGGATGTTTCGTTTCAATTAACTACTCAAGAATCTGAGTAGTTTCAATTAACTTACTGAGATATTTACAGCTTTTCATCTGGTCGATGCAGGTTGTGCTCACTGGACCAGGTGACCAAGTTCATGATGGCAGCTGATGAACTCGCGATACATACATAATTAGGGTGTGAATTGGGACTTGTCTATTCATGTTTGTGAGAGTAGAGGTTGTACACGAGGCTTTCCCCTTTTGATACGTCTTGTGAAGGCATTCTTTTTATTTGCCTACCCGAAGCAGTTAGCAACATTATGAAAACATACTATACAAATTGACCGCTATTCTTGTGTATCACGTGTGTGATGTTTGAGAAGAAAAAAAATTTGATCGATGATAAGAGAGAACCATTTCTTCCATGGTGTGTAACTTATTGCATGAAGATATTACTGATGATATTCAGGGGAGCTCATAGTCATGGCAGGCAATTACCCTCTATTCAAGTAGGGAGGCTAGAAATGTGTTGACTGAGGTGTGTGGATAATTTGTATATCAATATGTGGTATTTTTCGGCTTTGGTGTGAGTAGAATGAATTGGTGTTCATTGAGTTGGAAGGTAAACCCACTAGGGGTTACCCAACTCATCTTATCCACCTTTGTCCACCCAACCAAACACAAAATTAGATTATTTCATCCACCTTCATCCCGCCAACCAAACAATAATATGTATCATCCTATCCATCCAATCAAACAAGCTCTTGAATCATCATATCCCATTTTATCCCACTAAATCCTAGATCTCCCATCCCATCCACTCCCATCCATCTAACATAACACACCCGAAATGATTCTGTTGGGGGAGTGGCCCCCTATTTACGCCCAATCGGCCCACCAAGGTAGAGGCCTGTTATATATGTAACTACATGACAGGCCTATTAAGGCTATGACAACCCTTGCTATTAGAGGTCTCAAGGGGGTATGTGTGTACATAATCTCTCCTATGGTTATAAATATGACTCTTAGGACACCAGAGAGAGAGAGCAATATTGATATATAAAAACACTAATTGAAATTGAGCATTAACCATTCTCTACACCACTTCCCTTTCTTGAGTTTTAGCCTACAGACACCCCTACCAGGGCCTCTCGAAGCCCCTATATCAATTGTTTGGCACATAACTACAATCAGGGGTAGAACCACACCTTGGGTAGGGTAGGCTTCAGCCTGGGGTATGGAAAAATAACTAGTGTACAGTTCGGCTAAATTCAGTCCAGTCTGGGTAACATTTTCATAGTTTAGCCCAGATAGTCTAGATCATTCCACCACTGAGCTCGGAGTATAACCAAATCCTGGCTTCGCCACTGTATTTAAGACTTGTTCTTTTGGGCTGTGGCTTATAGCTTTTGGCTACGGTTTATAGCTTTTGCCTATTCGTGAGAGACATTATGGAGAGATAGAAAGTTACGTGCGATTTTAATCGATATAAATAAAGTCGTTGCAATACGTATTTAAATCAACTTGTAGATCCTATTTTAAAAAGATGCTTTATTCTTTTAAAAACTGAAAAGGAAAACCTCATTTCTCTTCGGTAGAGTCAGCTGAATACAGTTGAGCAATATAATAACGTGCTTCGTTTCTTCAAATATGGTCGACTGGGTGGTAACCATCGCATCCTGGCTAGCGTGCAGGTCAGTGTGTCAATTCCGGGGCGGTAATATGGTCGACTGGGTAGGTAGCCATCTTATGTAGGCACTGTTTAATTCGGCTGTTGCTTTTAGTTTTTATAAATTATTTAATTAAAAAATAAAAATAGAAGAAAAATAAAACATCGTTATATTTCTATAGACAATATAAAAGATAAGAGAAAAATAATAAAAAAATATGTTAAGAAGCAATACGTTCCAAACAGTTTTAAATGTTTAAAAATTAAAAACCAAAAATCATTGCTATGTGAAACGGGCCATAGACAGCCTTCTCGCAGTCCGTTCGGGGAGAAAGAGAAACACGAGCGATCGATGAAAGGCGATGGAGAGAGTAGAGACCAGCAACCATTGCTGTGTGAAAGTGCGAGCACGACGGTCTTATCTTTCATGCTGTAATAACTCTCGCCGTTAGCACACCGTCAGGACAGGCATATGAGTCTTACTTCTAGTAGTAGAGTGCGCGAGGTCCTATGTTTGAGCGCCACCTACGAAGGGATGGAAACAACATTTTTCCAAAAACATTTTTCCACCTATGTTTGGCTCTCTTTGGCCAACTATATGCTTGGTAAAACCTTGAAATCTTTGGTTTATAGAGTGAGCTTGGCATTATTTTTCAGTTTTTATATTATAGAAGGTAAGTCGGTAAAAGAAAAGGGAGTATTGGTCTATGCTTTCTGCCAAATGATAAGGTCCATTTAAGTGAGAGGTATCAGCCAGTCCCGAACGGTCCAGGTATCTCGATGAACACTAATCGATTTAGCATTCTAAAGCCAAACAGGTTCTGACGGCAAAACCTTTTATTTATTTTATTCTTCCTTGGATTGTTTTTATTATTCGTTTTTTGATCGCAAAAGAAAAATGTTGGTTTTAGTTTGTCTTCAGATGTCTACTAATTCGTGAAGCAATGCCAGGAAGATGTAATACCAGAAAAGATGCAAATGTAATTTAATTGCCTTCCACTTTAATGTGGTACTTATGATGGAGCTTATTTATTTCTTGAGGGATATTATATTTTTGTAATTTCTCAAGTGTTATAATAATTTTAGTTTGCTTTGTAAATGCCAAATTTGAAGTTTTTATAATTTCCAGTGTTGTAATTACTTTATTACCCTCCTATTACTGTTAATTAAATTTAATTGCGATGTTAGAGTAAATTAAGAGTTAGGTTCTTCCACCTCAGCCATCTCGCTCACCAGTGCACCATTATGGCGCGACAGGTGCGTCCATATATAATACAGGTGCGCGGGGATGGATCGCCCGGAGCCATTGGCAGCAGCGAGGACAATGGATTGACCTTCGTCACGGACAAGTTGATAAAGAGTCCAGCTATACTTAAGATATTTGACCTACCACGTTCCATCTTTCTGATAGCTCCCTGGTAACTACTAGATGTTACGCAAATGCAAGTGCGGGCAATGCAGGTCAAGTCAAACTAGCACGCATTAATCAAAACATTATCATTTCCGTGAAAAACATTGCTTAAAATTCCTGCAGTATCAAGTATATAGTATAGTTTTCCCGTTGGACTACTGCACATGCACATTCATGTCCGGTTTTACAAGGAAAGATACGAAACGAGAGAATGGAGGGTGCACGACATGCGAGACGGAATTGGGCCATAACATCATTCGCCATGTAGTGTAGCACTGGGCTGGGGCATGAGGGGCCACGTCAGATTAGGCCCATAGTTGTTGGGGTAGGGCCAACCTGGGAGTGGACCGTACGGGTCAACGCGCCGAGCTGCGGTGTCACAGCTCCTTCCGATGCGGGGCCCACGTGCCCCGGGAATCCGAGGCGGGAGGTATCATTCCAACAGTTGGAATCGCACGGCCCGCACCTGGTCCACGTGGATCAGTGACTGCGGGACGATGATGGACTCGATGTAGCGGCGCACCAAGACCCCGACCACGCCGTGAGGCGGAGTCATGGATAAGGTGGCGCGCGGGCCCACCGTATTCGCAAACCCATCACTGTCCGTACACCTGGCACCCTACGCTCCCGCACACCACGCAGTGAAATCTACTGGAAACCCTGGTCTGCACCTGGAAACCTAGTCTATTAGTGAGTATCATCTTTATTAGTCTTAAAAATAGGGATTTCTCTTGTCGTATCTTGCACCTTATGAGAAGAAAGTAATAAAGAAAGAAATTCTCCCTCATCTTTTGTATTCAATCGATTATTGTATTTCATTATTCTATGTTTTGATCCGTCTCTTTGTATAGAAATAATTGATCGGACTAGACTCACTAGCGACAGTTCCTCAACATGTTATCAGTACGAATTGCTTCGGTGGATCAAAGGTAATTGTCGAGCACTCATAGATTGAATTGTGTATTGCTATCTAGATAGCATTAAATTCCGCAAAATTTTCGCTTTATAGATTATTTTCTACGGTGCAAATCCGCTCTAATCTACCGTGAGCAGACTTGAAGTCATCGTCATAATGTCGATCGGTAGATTACATGAAATAGTAAATGTTGATTGCACTGCAGATTGGAAAGAAAAAATCGCATACACGTCGTCGGCTGTCAAGCCGCTAGTGCGCGTCGCCCGAATGCAATCATGCCACCAGCCGTCGCACCACCACTAGCATGAAGCCACGCCGCCGTCAATCTGGAGCTGCGCCGCAGCATGAGTAGCTGGCCGCAGCACAGCGCCGCTCTCACACGAGCGCCGCCGCTCCCACACGCCGCTAGCTCGAAGCCGCCACCGCTCAGCCTTGCACGCATCATCGCCGGCTCAGAGCAGCGCCGCAGATCGGCCGCCGCTCGCCCACACAGTGTGCCCCGCCGACTCCGCTCGGCATGGTGTCACGCCAGCCACTCGGCTGCTGCCATGTCGCGCCCGCATGGGCCGCCGGCTCCTGGCATGCTCGCCAGCGTTCAGCCTCGGGCCACCGCTGCCTCGCGCTCCCGCCCAAGCGTCGGCCGCATGCGCCGCACGAGCCATCGGCTGCACGTGCCGACGCCTGGTCCACCGGCCGCCCACATCGCTGCTCCCGCATGAGCCCCCGTCGCCTGTGTAAGATCGAGGAGGCCGACTAGAGGGGGGGTGAATAGGCGGTTTAAAAATTCTCTACAAATTAATACTAATCAATTCAAGAGCTTTCCTATTTACCTAAACCAAGTATATAATGCGGAAGCGAAATTCAATTTGGTTTAGCTCAAATAGCGCCTAAGTCAAGCAAGAACGCCTAAGTGCACTAACAATGCTATCCTAGGTCAATGTTTGCAATCCTAGGTTTACAAGCAATCAAATTGAGTCTACGAATGTAAATTGCTTGAAAGTAAATAGAGTACAAGAAAGCAAACCACAAATGACACAATCACTTTTTACCGTGGTGTTCGGAGACTTGCCGGTCTCCCCTAGTCCACGTTGAGGTTAGCCCGAACGAATCGGACCGGCTCCACGAATTAAGCCGAAACACCTCGTATCCACTAGTGGTAGCTCTTTCCCGCTCCGGGTAGGTGAGCTCCAACCTTCACAAATTCGCCGGGTCTTCTCACAACCTTCTTGAGAAGATCACCGCGCACGACGCCTCCAACGCCGTCTAGGAGTCGGCAAACTCCAAGAGTAACAAGCCAAGTCCCTCACTTGACTCTCACCACGTGCAACGAATGCACAAGCTCAATTGGACACTAAGTCCACCTCTAGATGCAACACATGCACTCTAGATCACCTCTCCTCTCTCACAAAGTGCAACACATGCACAAATGAGTGGAGAGACTCACTCTAGCTCAAGAACACAAGAATGGGTCAAGCAACAACATCTCCAACCGGCCACAAGGGGGTATTTATACCCCACACACAAAAACTAGCCGTTGGAGCAAAGAGAGGCTGAAATCAGCCTGAGGGCCGGTACTACCGCAGTTAAAACGGCCGGAACTACCGCCCTCCCAACGGTCACAAAAAAACTAGCCGTTGGAGCCAAATCCGGAACTACCGCAGTACAAATCGCGGTACTTCCGTTTTCCGGTTTTTCAGCACAGACGACACTCGGAAAAACGGTCATAACTTTTGACTCCGATGTCGGAATTGAGTGATCTTGGACTCTATGGAAAGCTTATTCAGAGGGCTACACAACCCACCTATTTGCATGATCTCAAACACATTAGATCAATGCAGAAATTATAAGACATCCAAAGAGTCACTATCACGGTCTAATATCAAAGGAAATAGCGACAAATAATTTTAGACCATGCCAAGGGATAATGCATGATCTCCAACTTTTGCAAAACACATTTGCAAACTTAGATCATGCTACAAGGATTAGGTACATGGACTTCTCACATTTGCGAAACACATTCGCAAACTTAAGTCACATGCCACAAGGATCACAACATGATTTCCAACAAGTTGCAAAATATATTTGCACACTTTTGAAATCATGACGCAAAGATCAAATATGAGCTACGACTATTTGCAAAACACATTCGCAAATATAAGCCTCATACACAAGGAATGGAAACATGGACTTCGAGCACTTGCAAAACACATTTGCAATGCATAGTCCCATGTTATTAGAGTTCAATACATGAGCTTCGACCATTTGCAAAACACATTCGCAAATGCAAGCATCATGTCAAGATGAGCTAGAGCAAGTGAGGTTTGAGCTATCAACACATGATGAGACTCAAACTACTAGACATGACCCCTCTTAATAGTACGGCAACCTATACTAGCAATCCGGTCTTCCAACCAAACACCAAGACCGGTAAAAGACTAGAAACACATCCTTAGCCCTAGCTAGTCATACCTTTGCCTTGGGTCATCGTCTCGATATGCATCAACTCATGATGCTTTCTTTTCATCAACACCATCAACTCATGATGGTCTTCACTTGATCAACACATGATCAATCTTTGACATGCTTCAACACATGAAGCATCTTCTTCTCGATGGCCTTTAACACATGAAGCCTTCGCCTTGATAGCCTTCAACACATGAAGCTACCTCTTCTTCATCAACTTTGACTTGATGGCCTTCAACTCATGAAGTCATCCCAAGTCATCTTCATTTGTGGAACCTAACCTATTCATCCAACTCATGGAAACCGTTAGTCCACAAATCAATTGTCATCGATTACCAAACTTCACCATTTTGGTAATTCATGACAATCTCAACAAATAATGAGATATTAAATTGATTTGCGAGTATACAACTTGTATACAACAAATGTATACTCTAAGATAAGCTTTAATCAAAGTTTATTTATCCGGTTGTCATTAGTCATCCAACCATTACACATAATGGAGAAGTTAGATGACAACCCGATTGTACATGAGTATATATATACTACACAAGCTATATATACTCAAGTATGTATTTCAAAGTAAAGATCCCAAATATGCATATTGAAGGAAGCATGGATCAATACTTATGAAACTCCAAAATATATAGAGAGCTCCCCCTAAATGTGTGCATACAAGTGTATATAGTGAAGACATATGCACATATTCATTTTAGACTAATTGAGGAGTTCAATCTATATTTTGGATCTAAGGAATGCATTTGTAAATGAGAAAGCGATTTCGAATGCATACCTCTTTGATTTCACCTTTTCATCCAAATGAGACTAACCAAAGATAAACTCAAATAAACATATTAGTCTCATAAATTCATTTATCATTTTCACCAAAACATTATAAAGTATATGTCATTAATATCATAATGTCATAATTGCATTTGTCATTAACACCAAAACCAACTTAAGTGGAGCTTGATCTTTCAATCTCCCCCTTTTTGGTGATTGATGACAAATCTATTTATGATAATAGCATGAGGGTGAAAATGACTAAATGATAAACAATTAATCATATGAGAGAAGGTGAAAGCATTATCAATATTTAGATTAAAGAAATTTTAATTTCTCCCCTTTTAACATTATTCAATTACTATCACATTTCTCCCCCATTAGCAATAGGATTTTGTAATTTTCTAATATGCAAAGCTATTGTTTCTCCCCTATTTGGCAATCACAAGTTTAATTTATCTTCCCTATCAATTTTCTATTATCACAAATTTCTCCCCCATTTGGCATTAAACACCAAAAAGAGATAATTAACACTTAAATAGCATAGATTAGTATTAAAAACAAGGGAAGAAGACAAGTTAAGCCATTTAAAGGAGATATTTTATCATGAGGAACTTGATACCAATTTATATTATGAGAAGCTTGATACCAATTTAATTCAATTTCATAAGGTCATAAAGAAGTATGAAACTAAATGCAAATGACCAATTGATATCACTTAAATCAACTAAAGATATTTGAAACACATTCAAATAATCTTACTCATGAGAGCTTCTTGAAGACTTGATGCCACTTGATATGCTACCACTTGTATATAAAACCATTTGTATATGAAACACTTGTAGCATTTCAATCATTTCAGTTTTTGAATTCCAAGTGGCCTTCAAAAGCTTCCTGAAAAAACTGACTTACAAATGTCCAATAAATCTGAGAAAATTTGTCAGTATAGATAAAAGTCTGAGGATCAAAAGTCATAATTATAGCTTCCTCAGATTATGAGCCTAATTAAAGATACAAAAATCATAAATCAGCTCAAAACAAGATTTTTCAGAAAAACTGAGTCTGAAATTCAGACTTTTGCATTCCACTTAAGCTTCTAGAGAGAGATGCAAAATTAATCAAATGCCCTTTATAAATTCTGAGAAAATTTGACATTGAAGAACAACTATAGGTGATTAATTTTCATTATTATGGCTTCCTTTAAATCTGAACCATTTGGAATATCCAAAAATCACAAATCGGCTCAGAATAATGGAAGTTCTGAAATTTTCAGCATTTTGACTAAGAGAGAAAAAGTCACAACTTTTTCAAATTAACTTAAAACATTTTCAAACTTTGCAGATTTGAACTTGATGCTATTTGTGACCTTTTCCAACAGGAATTTTTGAAAAAGACTTTTCCAATCAAAAGATATGCCTAAATGCGCTTTGAGAGCGAGAGAAGGCATTGATTTTGCATCAAAGGCTTAAAACCCAAACAAATTGGATTTTCATGGAGTAATTTGCTTTCTTAGCTTCATATGAGTTATAAATACTATTTCAAGCCAAGATACACAAAGAAATCTTGCTCAAATAGCTAAACTCATTATATGCAAGATTAGGTCATTTTGGGTCAATTGACGTTTTTGGATGAGATTCAAATACATATAACTTTTCAATGATTGGTCTTTTGCTAAAACTTTAAACTAGAGAAATGTTTGAAATGACCAACCATACGAGTTTTGTATTGACCACTTTTTCAAATTCTCAATAGATTTTGATATAGAGAAATATGTCATTTAAATCAAAAATAAGATCATTCAAGATCCATTTTGGGACAAATCTTTCTTTTGATTTCTAAAATAGAAATTTTTACTCAAAAGACTTTGAAAACCTTTGAAATACATAGTTAAGTACTTTTATTTAGTTTTTCACAACTTTTGGCCTTTTTAAACAAGATTTTTGATTTTTGACCAAAGAGGCTCTTTTGAAAAAACAATCTTGCATATCATTTGATTATTACTCCATGAAAAGCAAAAGAGAATGAAACACATTCATTCCCAAGAACCATAAAACAATTTTTGGGTAACTAAGTAAAATAATTTTCCCAATAGTAATATTTTACCCTTTTTTTTGCTTTAGTAAGCACAAAAGTATTATATATGTTTTTCACAAAGAAAAACTCCTCTTTATACAAATGTCTCTTCTTAGCATTTTCTTCTTTTTTTTTCTTCTCCTTTGACACACAAAGGATTCTCCTCTTCTTGATTTTCTTCTCTTTTCTTCTCTTTTCCTCCTTAGATTGACCATTAGATACCACTTGTGAGAAAATATCACTTGTAGATAGAAATGTCATTTGAAATAGCACTTGGAGGAGGATGATATCATTAGAGGATAAACCACTTGTAAAGGTGGATACTACTTGGAAGAAGATGATATCATAGGTGAAAGAGCTTGGTTAAGAGAAGATATATTGCTTGGCAAGAAGAAAGAATAGATACCACTTTTGAAGAAATGATATCACTTTGAAAGATGCTACTTGAAAGAACAATGATACCACTCATTTTCTAAGTGAAGGAGATACCAATTTAAAAGAGTAGATACCACTTGAAAGATAGCATTATTTGGAACTCAATGATATCATTTAGGTGAGGAGCTTGGTAAAGAAATATTTGCTTGCCAAGACGAAAAAGATATCAATCCAAAAGAATAAGGATATCACTTAAGTTTCACAACTAAAGGATACCACTTGAAGGAAATGATTGATATCACTTGAGAAGATAGGAATGAAATTCATGCCGAGGTCAAGTTAATCGAAAGTCTACCACTCTTTTAGAGATTGCCATTTTAATGAAAAGAATCAAATTGAGAGCAAAATGGCATATGAGGTCAAGAAATACTTGAGGGTAGCTTAGCAAGGATTAACAAGGATCAACTTGACTGAGAGGAGCAGCGAAAATGGCTGAGAGAATTTGGAAATCAAATTTTGCAACAAATCAGCCATTCTTCCAGAAATATCGGAAGTACCGCATTTTCAATGCCGGTAGTTCCGAAATCCCGGTAGTACCGCAGTATGACTGTCGGTAGTTCCGGACAACGGAAGTACCGCAGAATGACTGCCGGTAGTACCGATTTTTCTGGAAGCACGCCAAGAATTTTGATTTTCAAGGAGAGGTTTGATATAATGTTGTATATTGCTCCAAAGTTTTTCACAAAGGAACATAAACCACTTGTGGAGCATTTCCAACTATAAGCCAAGATTAAAAACTCTTTTAACATAGCTTTTAGCAAATTAATCTTTCAATTTTCAAAAACAAACTCATTTTCAATAAATCTTTTAAGATTGCAAAAATGAGCATTTGGGGGTATATTAAGCATTCAATTGTATGTATGAGTTGTTAATACCCTTGTAAGCCAATATATGTCAATAGTTTTAGCTCAAATGGTAAAACTCACTTAAGTGCTAGATTGTGACCGCATAGGTCAACTTAAGTTTTTGGGCGAGATTCAAAACCAAATAACTTTTGATTGGTTGGCCTTTTGGAAAACTTTTGAATACCAATAATGTTTGAAATAGCCAACTCTAGGTTTTTGGTATTAAACATATTTTCAAATTCCTTTTAGAATTGATTTTGAGGAATTTTTGAGTTTAAAGCCAAAACAAGATACTAAATAGATAGTTTTGGGTTTGAAACTCAATTTTACTTGAAATAAGTTTTTCTAAAGCCAAAACCTTTCTAAAACCTTTGAAATGCATTTGTATACATTTTCCAACTAGTTTTTCAAAGATTTACTAATAATTTCGAAATTTTTGACTTTAGGCTAAATGGCTCAATTTTGAAAAACAATACTAGTACTTAATTAATTTGGGCACACTTAGGGATGTGATACGCATGAATATGATTTAGCACTCCCCCTTAATGTGCCACTACATCATGCTCACAATTTACATTAATGAAATTTTAGCACATGAGCAAGAGAACCCTTTTTAAATGATTTTCATGCAATGCAACCTACACAAGGCTAGGGGCTATATAAATTCAAATGTAGATACTTGTTACCGAGATGGCATTGGTTCATGATGTGGGAAGATTATCTTCAAGCTTGGCTTCCATTTCGCCCAAGGTGGAAATCACCTTTCCATGAATATGCCAAGCCTCCAATGCCTCTCCAAGTACCTATTAGACATTTAAGCACATTTTGGTACCCAAAACTTGGTTGGGTCCATGAATGTTAGTCACAATAGATTTGGGCACCCAAATGGCCTTAGGAGTGGTTTTATGTAAACTAACATTCCTAGCAAACACATTGCCATTTCTATCTTTCCTAAGCAAATATTGTTCATTAAATAGAGATGGCTTAGGAATGGTACCTTTGGGACAATCCTTACTTAAATGTCCCTTTTCCCGGCAATTGTAGCAAGTTTGGCAATTATTTCCTCTTCTTATCTTCTTGCCTTGCTCATTGCCGGTTTGCCTCTTCTTTGATGGATTTATCTTGTTGTCCACCTTGTTGGGGCACTTAGAGGCGAAGTGACCCAACTCGTTGCATCCATGGCACTTGATTTTCTTCATGTGTCTTGCATTGTGCCTTGTCTTGCTATTCTCCTTCTTGGAGATGAAGCCAATACCTCTCTTGTCATTTGATTGTCTTTGACTTCCCAATATTATGTCAAGAGAGGTCTTCCCTTTATAGCTTTTCTCCAAGTCATTTCTTAAAGTTGTGACTTGGGCCTTGAGCTCATTATTCTCCTCTACAAGGTTAGTCTTGCAATACATAGAGGAGATGGAAGCATCTATATTTGAGCAACAAGGACTATCTAACAAATCATCACAGGATGTGGAAACACTAGTTTTAGATGAATTGCTAGAATTAGAAGCTACACATGACATATCATCTATTAAATCCTCACATGAGGTGGAAACATTGATTTTAGATGAAATGCTAGAGCTAGGAATTACACATGGTATATCATCTAACAAATTGCATGTAATTCCTATATCCATGCTAGTTTTAGAATATTCCTTGAAAAGAAGAGACTCGTGTTCTTCTTTTAGCACATCATAATTATTTTGAAGAGAGACATATTCTTTCTTCAAAACCTTAAATTTAGCCTTTTCTTTTCCAAGGAATTCATTTAATTTTTCTAGCATGTCCATCAACTCATCATAAGAAGGTGAATCATTATCATCATCGAATTTTACCTTCTTATTACCTTTTGCCATGAAGCATTGAGTTGATGTGGAGGGAATGGTGGACTCTTCATCGTCGGAACTAGAAGTTGAGCATTCTTCTCCCGACGTCCGCTCTTGTATGCAATCTTCATCACTTGATGTGGACATTTCATATTTGTCTTGAATTTTAGTCCACATGTCATGAGCGGTATTGTGATTGCATATTTCATTGAACACCTCTATACTCAAAGCACTAAATAAAGCGTTAGTTGCTTGAGCGTCGAGATGTAGGCATTTCTCTTCCTCAATAGTTGGAGCTAGAGGATCCAATGGAGGAGAAAAGCCAACATCTACAATCCGCCATATTTTTGGGCTCATGGCCTTAAAATAGCATGTCATGCGGATTTTCCAATTTGCATAATTGGTGCCATCAAATAGAGGTGTGTCATCTAGGTGCACAATTCCACTAGTCGCCATCCTTTATACTCTCTAGGCGGTTGAGCCTAATAAATGAGAGACCAAGCTCTGATACCACTTGTAAGATCGAGGAGGCCGACTAGAGGGGGGGTGAATAGGCGGTTTAAAAATTCTCTACAAATTAATACTAATCAATTCAAGAGCTTTCCTATTTACCTAAACCAAGTATATAATGCGGAAGCGAAATTCAATTTGGTTTAGCTCAAATAGCGCCTAAGTCAAGCAAGAACGCCTAAGTGCACTAACAATGCTATCCTAGGTCAATGTTTGCAATCCTAGGTTTACAAGCAATCAAATTGAGTCTACGAATGTAAATTGCTTGAAAGTAAATAGAGTACAAGAAAGCAAACCACAAATGACACAATCACTTTTTACCGTGGTGTTCGGAGACTTGCCGGTCTCCCCTAGTCCACGTTGAGGTTAGCCCGAACGAATCGGACCGGCTCCACGAATTAAGCCGAAACACCTCGTATCCACTAGTGGTAGCTCTTTCCCGCTCCGGGTAGGTGAGCTCCAACCTTCACAAATTCGCCGGGTCTTCTCACAACCTTCTTGAGAAGATCACCGCGCACGACGCCTCCAACGCCGTCTAGGAGTCGGCAAACTCCAAGAGTAACAAGCCAAGTCCCTCACTTGACTCTCACCACGTGCAACGAATGCACAAGCTCAATTGGACACTAAGTCCACCTCTAGATGCAACACATGCACTCTAGATCACCTCTCCTCTCTCACAAAGTGCAACACATGCACAAATGAGTGGAGAGACTCACTCTAGCTCAAGAACACAAGAATGGGTCAAGCAACAACATCTCCAACCGGCCACAAGGGGGTATTTATACCCCACACACAAAAACTAGCCGTTGGAGCAAAGAGAGGCTGAAATCAGCCTGAGGGCCGGTACTACCGCAGTTAAAACGGCCGGAACTACCGCCCTCCCAACGGTCACAAAAAAACTAGCCGTTGGAGCCAAATCCGGAACTACCGCAGTACAAATCGCGGTACTTCCGTTTTCCGGTTTTTCAGCACAGACGACACTCGGAAAAACGGTCATAACTTTTGACTCCGATGTCGGAATTGAGTGATCTTGGACTCTATGGAAAGCTTATTCAGAGGGCTACACAACCCACCTATTTGCATGATCTCAAACACATTAGATCAATGCAGAAATTATAAGACATCCAAAGAGTCACTATCACGGTCTAATATCAAAGGAAATAGCGACAAATAATTTTAGACCATGCCAAGGGATAATGCATGATCTCCAACTTTTGCAAAACACATTTGCAAACTTAGATCATGCTACAAGGATTAGGTACATGGACTTCTCACATTTGCGAAACACATTCGCAAACTTAAGTCACATGCCACAAGGATCACAACATGATTTCCAACAAGTTGCAAAATATATTTGCACACTTTTGAAATCATGACGCAAAGATCAAATATGAGCTACGACTATTTGCAAAACACATTCGCAAATATAAGCCTCATACACAAGGAATGGAAACATGGACTTCGAGCACTTGCAAAACACATTTGCAATGCATAGTCCCATGTTATTAGAGTTCAATACATGAGCTTCGACCATTTGCAAAACACATTCGCAAATGCAAGCATCATGTCAAGATGAGCTAGAGCAAGTGAGGTTTGAGCTATCAACACATGATGAGACTCAAACTACTAGACATGACCCCTCTTAATAGTACGGCAACCTATACTAGCAATCCGGTCTTCCAACCAAACACCAAGACCGGTAAAAGACTAGAAACACATCCTTAGCCCTAGCTAGTCATACCTTTGCCTTGGGTCATCGTCTCGATATGCATCAACTCATGATGCTTTCTTTTCATCAACACCATCAACTCATGATGGTCTTCACTTGATCAACACATGATCAATCTTTGACATGCTTCAACACATGAAGCATCTTCTTCTCGATGGCCTTTAACACATGAAGCCTTCGCCTTGATAGCCTTCAACACATGAAGCTACCTCTTCTTCATCAACTTTGACTTGATGGCCTTCAACTCATGAAGTCATCCCAAGTCATCTTCATTTGTGGAACCTAACCTATTCATCCAACTCATGGAAACCGTTAGTCCACAAATCAATTGTCATCGATTACCAAACTTCACCATTTTGGTAATTCATGACAATCTCAACAAATAATGAGATATTAAATTGATTTGCGAGTATACAACTTGTATACAACAAATGTATACTCTAAGATAAGCTTTAATCAAAGCTTATTTATCCGGTTGTCATTAGTCATCCAACCATTACACATAATGGAGAAGTTAGATGACAACCCGATTGTACATGAGTATATATATACTACACAAGCTATATATACTCAAGTATGTATTTCAAAGTAAAGATCCCAAATATGCATATTGAAGGAAGCATGGATCAATACTTATGAAACTCCAAAATATATAGAGAGCTCCCCCTAAATGTGTGCATACAAGTGTATATAGTGAAGACATATGCACATATTCATTTTAGACTAATTGAGGAGTTCAATCTATATTTTGGATCTAAGGAATGCATTTGTAAATGAGAAAGCGATTTCGAATGCATACCTCTTTGATTTCACCTTTTCATCCAAATGAGACTAACCAAAGATAAACTCAAATAAACATATTAGTCTCATAAATTCATTTATCATTTTCACCAAAACATTATAAAGTATATGTCATTAATATCATAATGTCATAATTGCATTTGTCATTAACACCAAAACCAACTTAAGTGGAGCTTGATCTTTCAGCCTGCGCTGCTACTCTCGCACGAGCCCCCGCCGAATGCACCACTGCTCCCGCACGAGCCCCGCCCGAATGCGCCACCACCGTTGTGTGTGAACAGTTTCCCTACCCCTTCCCCCTTTTAGTCGGCCGGCCATGGGCCGGGTTGGGCTAAAGAAAGAAAAAGAAAAAAGTGTAGGCCGATGCCCAGAATTTTGCAAAAAGGCCCTACAAATTCTGGAAATTACGGAAAGGTCCTCAGAACTTTCAGACAGGTTCTGGATTTTGTAAATAAGCTATCAAAAATTATATAATTCACTAAAATTTGTATTCTAGCATAAAAGGGTCTCGAAAATTCAAATTTTGAATTAATTTTTGCATTTGAAGCATGTTTAGCATTGTTATTATTACTTTCTATGTGTTTTTGTATTTATTTACTGTTTTGATTAATTGTAATTGTTTAAATTCCCTTTAATCGCTGAAATCAACAATATAATTATAGAAAATGCATAGAAAATTCTAAAACATTACGAAAATCCATTTGTACCATTGTCCAATTTATTTTATGCATAGTTACCTGTAATAAATTTATAAATTCCTTTCATGCACGTGTAGATGACAGGCATCACAAACCGGGAGTTCGAGGAGCTGGCCCAGCATGGCGAAAATTACTTGACTTCAGCTTCTGATGTCGAGATCGTACTTAAAGCCCGGAAGCTCCGCGATACCATCGGGATTAGTGCACCACAGGATGTCAAACCCACACCTGAGGAGAATGATTAGGCACTTCACATCCTCAGGAACCACGTCTGTCTCACTCTCAAGAATGAGTACATGACAGAGAAGAGCATGGTAGCATTGTGGACTGCACTCAAGAAGTAGTTCAAGAAACTAAAGTACACCATTCACCATCTAGCAGAGTAAGGATTCGACTGAGGTTTGCTGATTTCAAAACAGTCGAAGAATACAACTCTGCTCTGCACAGAAATTTGTACCAATATTCAACTTTATGGCAGGCAGATCACAGAAGAGCAGAAGACTGAGAAGACACTATCCACCTTTCACCCCCAATGCAGTGCAGTCCGCGCGCAATTATTATCAAGACGGCTACAAGGAGTAAGCTAAATTGATTGATATTATACAGGTTGCAGAGGCTCAGGATGAAGTTCTCCACAAAAACTTTATCGTACAGCCAACTGGGAGCTCCGTTGGCTGTGAGGCCAACACTGGGAGCTATAAGGTGCGGAAGCCTATAATGAAGAAAAGGAGAAGGATAGAGCGGCCCCTATAGGTTAGTTCTTTACAGCTTGACTTAGGTATATGTTTTCCTTCGAATAAACAAATGGGGCGATTTCTTCGCCACCGGTCGAAGTGGCTTATGGACAGCCTTTTCGAAGAGACTTATCCACATTCGATTCATTCATACAAGCAATCATGCTATGGCAAAAACTATAAGGATAACCATAAGTCGTAGCCGAAAAGAACCCACCCATAGTAAGTGTAGTGGTCTGTTTAGTGGTAGTACTAGCAGTAGTTGGAGCAACTGATATGCATGGGTGTGCTCGAATCAGCTTATGCTTATTGGCTTATGACCTTTGCTATAGTAACTCGCTTTCAAATAGTGTGTTTTTTAAGACGTGGTCTACTAGTCGATTGTCATACACATGTACCAACTTTAGTTGTACCAGCCAAAATTACATGCGACACACACTCTCTCTCTTCATATTCTCTCTTACGAATTGACAGAATTCAAAAGTCATAAATCACAGCCCAAAAGAACCCACCCATCATGTATTAATACTTGCAAGCTATTGTTTTCTACTGGTACATGTATCATTGCTTTGCCAAGGAATTAATACAGCCGAGGAGCAGCTGTGAGCCTATGACTAAGTGCTCTTGAATCTTGATGCTCATTTTAGTTTCAGCTTCTGACTTCTAACTTTTAATTTACTATTCCTATATTTCGTCTTTTTCTAGTTTTTTTTGGTTTTTTGGCCTTTTGGCTTTTTCTTTTTTCCCCGTATTCCTTCGCATTGTTCGTATGGGTTAATCTGTTTTTCCTATTTTTAAATATTTTTAAATTTAATTATACCAAATAAGTCAACATCAGTTACAATAAAAAATAAACTAACTACAGTGCAAAACCATAAGCTATCACTAAATTGAGCACCACCCTATGTCTTATGTGGCTGTGGGAGCCCTGCAGCATGATGTGACTTGGCCTTGCCTGTCTCCTAGCTAGTAGTATTCCAATGTATGTGGCCGTGTGTAACTGTTTATATAAATAGTAATCTAGCCAAATTTTTTTAAATTTGGCATCTGAGTTAGGAGAGCTCGACAGGACCTGCTGAGCACCCCCTCTACAGTAGAATAATTAATGGTCATGATTAGCACTAATTGAATATAATCAGTAATATTTAAATTCAAATAGCGTTAATTAGAGCATCTCCAAGAGATGCCCAATAAATTCACACCCTAAATCTCTTTTTACAGATCCTAATCACGATATAAGGTCCTAAAATAATCATTCCCTCCAACAGATACCCTAAACCAGAAAAACAGTATTGGGAGCCTAGATCATCCTCTATAAGTAGAGAGCGAGAGCCTATTTTTTGGGTGTGTTCTATTTTTGGGAGTCTATTTGAGAATCTGTTGGAGCTACTTTTTACCCTTCAACTCTAAAATTTAAATATTAAGAGTCATATAGAGTATCTCTTGGAGATGCTCTTAAGCAATGCACAATGCGGTCATCCGGTGATCTGTCAAGCTTCCCTAACTCGATAGGTATCTATTGAGCTTGGTAAGTCTAAGGGGTAGATTAGATTTGCAAACAACAAATATCTGAGATTAAATTTGAAAAAAAATAGCTACCATACTATTTGTGTAAACATGACTAGTGTCAGAGCTTCGGAACCCTCTCTCGTCCTGGAAGAAAGAGAGGAAAAAGTCCATGTGTGACGCCGACAGTTTCAGATCCTATGAACATCCTATGAACGACGAGTCGACAGGAGTCACAGGACAACGTAAGCTCGCCGGCTGTTCGGTCATCGAATGGCGTGCATGTGTGGTATTCGGAGGACGCCGGGCAATAGCCCCGTGACGCGAGGTGGCCCACGCGGCAGCGAGAGGAAGATTGAGAGCGTATGTCTGCGTACAGGGTAGTACCGAACAATATTTTTTTATGTCTAGCAAACGCGGATGTAAGATTGGGAGTTTTTGAGTCTTTTGACACGTTTTAAGTTCGTATTAATAAGAATAGCGGTACTTATACAATAATTATAAAAATATTACTTCTACAACACGGTGACCAAACGGGTGCCATAGAGCAGACACATGGCCAGCAGTGCCTTGTGGCCGGGCAGCACTGGCCTGTCACTCGGCCACCGTGCAGCTCCCTCTATGCCGCCCTGCTACTAAACGGCAGGTAATTAAACCAACTAAGGCCCCGTTTAGCACAGCTCTAACTCCGAGATCTATGCTGGGTCTGTAGTTTGTTGACTAAATTAAAGTGATTTAAATATTTTTATTTAATATATAATATAAATAAAATGAGTCATGTAAATGCACTTAACATGCCTGCAACTCTAGATCCAGGATTTCCTAGAGCTACAGATGACCAGCTCTAGGAAATCTACAGATTTTCTAGAGCTAGAGCTCTGCCAAACGGGACCTAATTAGCTGACTTAATTACCTATCTTAATTACTATTTTATATTTACTGCCTTTTCAAATTTTTAAATATAGCAAATGAACTCAAAGAAAATGCAAAATTTTATGTGCAGCCTCCCGACACAATGTACTTGATTGTGTAATTTTTTATAATTTTATTCGCTCTGAATATTGCTAAAAAATGTATATGATTATGCTATTTGTAGGAGTTGTTACATATAGCAAACGAGTTCCAAAAATTATGAAATTTTATGTGGGTGGATCTCTCGGTCGATCCAACTGCAGTAGGCATATAGCAGATCCGAAGATTAGGGTAGATGGGAGAGGATGTTAGTGCGTATTTGCGGAGAGAAATGTTACGGGAATAAGTTATACCAGGTCCTTAGCGGCTGTCGGTAGCGACTCGTGTCCCAACAGCGATCGGGATACTCCGATGCATAGGTTGTGCAACCCTAGCGTATGCCGAGGCTGGGCCACTGCTCGGAATTAAAGAACTTGCATCTATCTCTGCACCAGCAGAAAGGCGGCGTCTCCCCCTCGGGTGGTTCTTGCGGTGAGTGCTCGGTTTGGGATGTTGAGGCAGGGGTTGCTGGTAAGGGAGGTGTCATTGCGGGAAGGTGGCCTTCTAGCAAACTCCCTTTGTTTGCCGTGGGCTGCAGCAGCCCTTGTGAGCCTACGGATCTCATCCCAATGGTTCTCCATTTGAGCGAGGTATTGTTGTAGTCATGATGTAGGGATACCCCATTGGGGTAGTACTTAAATCCTAACGCGGATCGGCGGACGCGGTTGGAGAGTAATTTGGTTGAAGCTAATTTGGCATCCGCGAGGTAGCGGGCCTGGCGAGGAACCATACTACAGCCATGAGTCGCGTTGCTGTGCAAAGCTGTGTCATTAAGTCATATCATAGCGCAAAGCTGTCGTGTTGGGTCATGTCGTGCTTTACAGATGCGTACTTACACTATCTCTCTTCATCCAGCAAAGCTGCCTTGTTGTCTCATTAGGTCACATCGTGGGATCGAGTAGAAATCTTGCGGTAGCATTGGTTTTTGTTGGTGCGAAAAGTTGATTTGTTGGGTCATGTCGCTGCAATAGGTGACCCGTTGGGTCACATCACTGCGCAAAGCTGTCTCGCTAAGATAGCGGTAGGATGGTTATTATTTCATAAAAATTGCATGAGATCATGGCTCTTTCAGTGAAAATGTTATTTACGTGAAATGACGTCATTTTATGTAGCTTGTAGTAATGTTCAGATGTGAAAAGACCATTTTGCCCTCACACTTCAGGCTACAAAAGGGAACCATTCCTAAGCCACTCCCCCTACATTGTTCTCCTTCACGTCCTGAAGTATTTGTCCCCATTCTCTGTACCTTGGTTTGCTTTTTCCTCCCCCGGATGTCCGATGAGCCAAGTCAACGCCTCTTCATCGGCACCCACAGTGATTTACTCTAAGTGCAACACGCTTGTCAGACATAAGACCACCCATACGGCAAAGTACAAAGTAAAAAAGTAAAACTACTTACTACAAAGTACGAAGTACAAGTATGTGGAAGAGCAAACTTATTACAAGTGGGTACACACGAAGCATTGTAATGAAGCGGGTACATAAAATACGAAGCGGCCTGTAATTGGCAATTACCACCACATAAAATAATATACCTCGAATTGCTAGAAATATGGATTAATTCAATAAACAAAAAGATACATGAAATCATGACACTAAAAGGCGACCAGACAAGTTCGGTCTACTGGGGCAATCCTTTATTGAGTGCCCAGAGGTCTTGCATATCCTGCACTTTGCTGTGCAGCTAATGCTGGTATGTTAGCTGACATCTATGTCATTCTGAAAGCGTCGTGTGTGCCGACATCCCTTTGCAGTTATCTTTAAGTCCTTGTTGGGGACCCATTGCAGCATGTCCAGCCAAACATGTCTGTAGTTAATGTCCGAGCTATAGAAGTGAAACTCTGCACTCCATGTACTGAAAAGATGTTGCATGTTGTAGTACTGAGAGATGTACGGCTCGAATATCTGCCTCATTTGTGTACATGCATGCCTTGTACATGAAAATTTTCATATTTTTTAGCTCATTTTCTATATTTAAAATTTGAACAAGCAGTAAATATAAACTAGTAACTAAGGTAATTAAACTAACTAATTAGCTAGCTTAATTACCTGTTGCTAGGAGGCAGGGTGGCATAGAGGGAGCTGCACGGTCACTGCTGGAAAAAAGGTCATCCTGGACGCCTCATCACAGACGGTTCAACACAAATCGTCAGTGATAAAGTTACCATAGAAGGTTTTACAAGATGTATCGTCTAAATTCACCACGATGGAAAGAACTATCTGTGATGATCTATTTATCACAAATAATTTTTTATTTTGAACCGTCTGTGATATATCATAGATGATTCAGAATAAAAATCGTATGTAATGTATGTACTTATCACATATGGTTTTTTCGAACAAAAACTGTCTGTGAAAAAACTGTCTGTGATGACTTACTTATCACAGATAGTTCTTTACCAAGAACCATCAATGATAATATTTCAACTTACTTGCTCTCGCTGAATTTGAATTTTCTACTCATCTTGCTGAATTTGCTCTTTAAAATAGAAGGCTTGGCTGTTCTTCTCTTCATCTCGTCTCCTCTCTTCTCACTTCTCCTCCACTCCTTATCTTCTCTTCTCTCTTCTCCATTTCTCTTCGCCAAATTTTCCCTTAAAAATAGAAAGCCTGATCGACTACCTCTCCGAGCTCCTCTGCCTCCGGTTGTGACGTCACGGTTCACTGTATAAGGCACTCTTGCCATAAGAGTGTCTTGTGCAGTGTCACCAACATGACACAACGGTGACACTACCGCCATCGACATCTCTCTCATCGCTGGTGATATATCCTTCACCCCTCCCCTCTCTTCCTTCATGATTGGATATGAAATTACGAAATTGTTGGATGGTTAGGGTTTCGGTCATGTAAATCTTGTTTCCCTAAACTTGCATCGCCGATGATATATCCCCTACCACTTTACACCAAGAACTTGCATTTTATTTTCTCGGCTCCCGAAAGTTGTATCCGTTTGCACCGTAGGTCGTTTCCTTTGTTTGCTAATAGAATTTGTTGATGTGGCGCACATAGCTGCTAACAGACTTGCCGCATACGACCACGACTTACGACCGCGAACCTACGACCATGGCATACCAAAACTGGAAAACAACGACACCTACAATATAAACAATGAGCCACCAAAGACATGGCACCAATCATAAATAGGCATGTTTTAGTTTATCTGCATTCTCTGATTGCGCTGTTTTACAGCGCAATTAGAGAATGTTGATGAACTGAATGGTATCTATTTATAAGGACGCAAGAACACAATCACAGATAGTTCTTAACTAGAACCATCTTTGATAATAGACTATTACGGAGGGTTCTTAACTAAAACCGTATGTGTTGCAATTTATCACAGATGGTTCAAGAGCCGTCTGTGATAATCACCTGTTATCATAGACACATAAATTCAGACGGGTCAGAAACCGTCTGTGATGACGATTTTGAACCGTCTATGATGACTCTTTCTGTGGTAGTGGGTGGTCGTGCGGCCTTTGCACGGTGGCCGCGGCCACGGGGCACCGTTGGCCTCATATTAGCTCTATGACGCTACCGCCCGGTTACCATATGGTAAAAATAAATTTTTTTAATTGTCGCCCAATTACAGTCATGTTTATAAATACGAATTTAAAACATACTAAAAGTGTTAAAAACCCGTGAGATTGGTTGCTCCCACTAGAAAGTACTCTACAACAGTGGCGGACCCAGGATTTGAATCCAGGGTATGCCTAACTAAAAAATTATTATCCAATGTTGATATAATCTAATACAAAAATTCGGTAAACGGTTCGGTAAAAAACATAATATATCTAAAAGATCTCATAATACCTTAAATTCAACAAATAAGTTCGAAATTTGCATAACTGATAATATAAATTGTTCAAATGTAATCATAGGCCCAAAGTTGGCATGGACCTTTTAGAATGTATCCTCTTCTAGTCGCATCTTGATCATTGACATCATATCTTGAAATAGGCACCCTTAAGCCCGGATCATGTTCAAGGCAATCAACATTATAAACCAAAGGTGGTTCTTCTTCATTTTGAGTTGGCCCTTCATCCACAGCTGGATCTGCAGGTGGTGTTATTCCATCTTCACCTGACCCTTCAGTCACCACTACAATTGGAGAATTATCATCTACAATAGGATCAGACGACTGTTCATCTAAAGCTGAAATTGGTGGTGGTGGAGCACAAGATGCAATCTTTTTTGTTTCATATTTCTGAAAAAGCAATGCAATGCTTCCGTTCTTCTTCTTCATGCCTCTCAAGTCTCAATTCAGTGCTAATGTGTGTTGTAGATCTAAAAAAACAAATGAGCCTATTAACCATTTAGCATGTAAAATATTTAGTCTAACAATACAAGACTATAGCCCAAATTAATGCAGACCGCAGCTAAAATCTAAAATCTAAATTATTAGTCTAAAATCTAAAGTCTAAATTACTAAATTGATAAAAAAAAGTAGAGAAAATTACCCCGGGACCCGGCTCCTTTTTCCTTATTTCCTCATTTCCCCGGGACCGAGCACTTCGGCAGTTCGCAGTCCCCCTCTCGGCCTCTCCGCTCTCCCTAGTCCCTCCCTCGCCGCAGCCCGCAGCTCCCTCAGCGCCAGGCGCCCGCCGACTCCCGCCGACTCCCGCAGGGCCGCAGGCCGCAACTCCCTCAGCGCCGCAACCCCGCTCCGACTCCTCCCTCCCGCCGGCCGCCGCCGGGTGCGCCCCGCTCCGACTCCTCCCTCCCGCCGCCGGGCGCCGGGTCACCCCACTCCGACTCCTCCCTCCCGCCGGTCGCCGCCGGGTGCGCCCCGCTCCGACTCCTCCCTCCCGCCGCCGGGCGCCGGGTCACCCCGCTCCGACTCCTCCCTCCCGCCGGCCGCCGCCGGGTCGCCGCGGCCGCGCCCGATGCCCTGATGCCCAGATCTGGCTTGTGTTTGTGATTTGTGAATGTGTCTCCTCTCTCCTGGCTGCCCCGATGTCTGTCGCCGAGAGTTTTTGGGTTAAAGCACAGGGTGTTTTTGGGCCAAGTTGCACTATTACAGAGTAGTCCTAGGCCTATATGAATTACCTGCTGGGCCCACCCCTGCTCTACAACTACAAGTGAGATCCACTACCATCAATAAAAAAAGTTGTAGAACCTGGCTGTGCTCGCAGAATGATTTCCACGAACGCATGTTTGCGATAGGTCGCCAGTAGTTTTCTCAACGACTGACACTCGCGGCTTGTCAAATGTCAGTCGGCTACAAGGAGGATCGAGACAGCAACAAGGCAGCGGCCAACCTTGGCCTTCAATTTGTTTAATGCGGGTAATTTCGCCCGTAATAATCTATGGCTCTCCACTTGAGAGAGTTCGTTGCATCTACTGGTTCGTACTATGCAACATGATAGCAAGTGCAGCGCAAGGGACTAAGGGGACCCCAACCACCACATGACGATGGACTCCGACTTACGAGGCCTAGGGGAGACTCTAGTCAGATGCTTCACCTTGAAACCAGACACAGATCGGTCGTAGCATCACATCTAACTGACCAAAGAAAAAAGGATTTGTCCCATCGCAACTAACACGATGAGCCGTGCTAATCTAGTATTCCCAGAACCATAAAAGCACAGTATGTGACATATTTGGATATCTTCTTGTCAATTCATAATTTATAATTATTTTAAATAAATAAATAAAATAATTTACTCATCGTCTTTTCAAAACGATTTATTTCATTTGTATAAATGATCACACTAAAACCAATAGGAAAATCCTGGTTTCTATTAAAGAAGTGAAGCTAAGTGCAGAGTTCCATATCAGGCGTACAAAGGTTCAGGCTACAGAATGATTCCTAGTTCGCTCACAGATTACTGATTGCGTTAATGCTACGAAGAAATCTAGTGAAGGCGACTCATTACCCATCTTTTCTTTCATACTCTAGCCATGCATTTGCTTGTTTTTCAATTAAGCACGACCAGCTTGCGCTCCTTGACAGTATCAAGTGTACATGTTCGCAAAACTTAGCTAACTGATTGAGGAAATGCGCCTTTAATATGTCTGCACACCAGCACAAAGCTTTTCTTTAGAACAACCCAAACGATACTCCACACATGGCTTGCAAGGCATGTGAATAAGACAAGTTTTGTTGTTATTTCCTTGTGAAAAAATATAGTTGTTGGTATTTAATTCCTACCCAGCCTCTCCTCAGCAAACTATACTTGCATGGTGAGAATTGTACTCTTACTCAGATATAGAAGCATTTCGATTTTCTTAGCTAATTTGGATTTCGACGTACTTTATATAGGAGCACTGCTCTGCCCCTTGTAAGTTTTTTTTGTGCATGGATTTAACTGAATGATGCTGTTGTGTTCCCTCTTCCACACTACTAGTACATCAGTTGTAGTAACAGTCAAGTGCATATGTTCAGAAGCTAAATCTGTTAGTGCTACTGGGCTCAGATGCTTTGCAAGAAGTAAAGCGTTTTCTCACCTGCCCTGATGGCGATATCTGTATCATTGGAAATGAATACAACGCTAGCTTAACAACGTACTCCTACAGTCCTACTGCAGTCACCTTTCTTGTGCTATTCTGGGACTAAATTTGTTTCGATGGCTTGTGCAAATATTAAATGTCAAAGTTATATTACATTTGCATAAGCCTAGTTATTAGATCAGGATTGGGAGCTACACTAATTTTAGGAGTATTTCTTTTCTTGGACTGGAAGCATGACTTGATTTTATTCCCCCCCCCCCCCTGTTTAAGAAAAATAGATAATTCTGGTTAATTCTGGAGACTGTCATTTGGTCACACCTCAAAATTAGATGCAGTGTTCATTCAACTGTTGTGCTTATTTAGCTGCTTATTTGTTCCTATCCTCCTAGGCTTCCCTTGGTCACTAAGACAAACACTACTTGTTACTAGTAATGCTTTTAACTGGGCCCCAATTGAAAGATCGTAGCGCTAGATCACAGTAAGACGGCACGAGCGTGCCAACGAAAATCCATTTGGGAAAAGCCAAGCGCTTAGCCAATCGGTTTCTGCCCACTTAATTAATAGATGATTGAATGTAATGAAGCATCTTTAGAAAAGCAGAGAAATAAGAGAAGAAAAGGAGCTAAGAGCCGGCTCTACTTTAACCACCACACAGCTCTAAGCAACGTAAAGCCACTGTGTTTAGTTCCGTTGTTTCTGTTCCGATAGTAGTCTCTCAAACCCAAATCCTACAGAAAAAATGGGGAAAAAGTGCGTGAAATTTTATGGAATTGACCCAGGGGGGCCATGGTTAGCTTCAAAGGTTCACAAATAAAGGCGCATGCAGGATAAACACTGGAAGTTGATGTAAGGTAAGAAAGGTGTAAAATGGAGTTTTTTGCAAGCAGACAGAAAAGGTATCCTAAAGGCTGAAGCTAGCCTTCCATGTTCCAATTAGGAATTGATATTTCACCTTCTTAATAATGTCTTGTGTGAAAATTAACCCCTCCTCCCAGATTCATATGGAATTATGCTTCATATGGGAAGAGACTCTGAATAACACCTCCAAATCTTAACTTTGCACATGTGTTTTGAATTTTCTTTCGAAAACACGCGGAAGAATTCATTTTTTTGTACAGGTGACTCGTGAGCATAATATCACGAATTAATCACGATTCACGAACTCTGATAATCGGATGTCTGTAGAAATATAGAGAATTAACAGACTTGCATTGCATTCCCTTCCAACATATAGATCCACGCAGGCCTCCCCGCGCAGGAGCTAAAGGAGGAACGAGTGGCCCAATGGCAGGTTTTTGTATGGACTTCCACCAACTCGGCCAACCACTACCACGCTGTGACCGCCTACCATGCAGGGCACGATCCCGGCATCATGGCCCTATATAGATCCTATACTCATTTCCGCCAGGTGCACCACCTCACTTGCATCCAAGTGCGACCACAGAAGGAATGTTGCACCCGGCCATAGCAGCAGAGCCAATGGGTGCTCGTCGTGGTCTCCGACGACATGCCGCCTCTTCTGCATGCCCCCTCCTCGCCTTCGCCGTCCTCCTCGCCTTGCCGGGCCTCACCGCCGGCGTTACCCGGCACTACACGTTCCATGTACGTGTACCTCACACACTGACACGAGCTAGTGTTCTGGTACCTCTTTGAATGTTACATGAATGCATGGTCGTCCTTAATTATCGGTGTGCCGCTGATGTCTTGTGCAGGTGCAAATGACGAACGTGACACGGCTGTGCGTCACCAAGAGCATCCCGACGGTGAACGGGCAGTTCCCGGGGCCGAAGCTGGTCGTGAGGGAAGGCGACCGCCTCGTGGTCAAGGTCCACAACCACATGAACTACAATGTGTCGTTCCACTGGTAAGAATAAGATCAGTGCACGCCATGCATGCTAGCTCGTACATTCCATGCCATTGCCGCGCGCGCCACTCTCTGCCGGCCGGTGTCCAACACGACGTGTGATGATGTCGCGGTGCGCATGCATGCAGGCACGGCGTCCGGCAGCTGCGGAACGGGTGGGCGGACGGGCCGTCTTTCATCACGCAGTGCCCGATCCAGGGCGGGCGGAGCTACGTCTACGACTTCACCATCGTGGGGCAGCGCGGCACGCTGTGGTGGCACGCGCACTTCTCCTGGCTGCGCGTGCACCTCTACGGCCCGCTCGTCATCCTCCCCAAGCGCGGCGAGGGCTACCCTTTCCCGCGGCCGTACAAGGAGGTGCCCATCTTGTTCGGTACGTAACGCCCGCGCGCTTGATGGTGCTGTAGTTTATGCGTGGATCTGGGAATGATTGGTACCGTGCATGGGTTGATGGCAGGTGAGTGGTTCAATGCGGACACGGAGGCGGTGATCAGGCAGGCTCTGCAGACTGGCGCTGGCCCAAATGTCTCCGACGCCTACACTTTCAATGGGCTAACAGGCCCAACTTATAACTGCTCGTCCAAAGGTAGATTCTCCAGTGATTAGTCTGGCTGGCCTGGAAGCCATGAGCTAACAACGCGTTTGTCAATTTAATGCCCGTGTCAGACACGTACAAGCTGAAGGTGCAGCCCGGGAGAACGTACATGCTCCGGCTGATCAACTCGGCGCTCAACGACGAGCTCTTCTTCGGCATCGCCAACCACACGCTCACCGTCGTCGAGGCGGACGCAAACTACGTCAAGCCCTTCACTGCCAAGACGCTCGTCATCTCGCCGGGGCAGACCATGAACGTGCTCCTCGCTACGTCCCCCAACCCTGCCTCCCCGGCCTACGCCATGGCCATCGCGCCGTATACCAACACCCAGGGCACGTTCGACAACACCACCGCCGTGGCCGTCCTCGAGTACGCCCCGACAAGGCCGAGCTCCACCCTAAACCTCGCCCTTCCGTCCCTGCCGTTGTACAACGACACCAACGCCGTGGCCAACTTCTCGAGCAACTTCCGCAGCCTCGCGAGCGCGCAGTACCCCGCGCGCGTGCCGCAGACGGTCGACCGGCACGTGCTGTTCACCGTCGGCCTCGGCACGGACCCGTGCCCGTCCAACCAGACGTGCCAGGGCCCGAACGGCACCAAGTTCGCCGCGTCCATCAACAACAACTCCTTCTTCCAGCCCAGGATCGCGCTCCTGGAGGCGCACTACCAGCGGCGGTACGCCGGCGTGCTCATGGCCAACTTCCCGACGACCCCGCCGCACCCGTTCAACTACACCGGCACCCCGCCGAACAACACGTTCGTGACCCACGGCACGAGGGTGTTGCCGCTCAAGTTCAACACCTCGGTGGAGCTGGTGATGCAGGGCACGAGCATCCAGGCCGAGAGCCACCCGCTGCACATGCACGGCTTCAACTTCTTCGTGGTCGGGCAAGGGTTCGGCAACTACGACCCGGTGAACGACACGGCAAAGTACAACCTCGTCGACCCCGTCGAGCGGAACACCATCAGCGTGCCCACCGCCGGCTGGGTCGCCGTCCGGTTCCTCGCCGACAACCCCGGTAAGCTTTACTCCACATTTGGCATGCTTGACCTCCGTGGACTTTTGTTGACTCAGCAGTGTATGCCGCAGGTGTGTGGCTCATGCACTGCCACTTCGACGTGCACTTGAGCTGGGGCCTGTCCATGGCGTGGCTGGTCAACGACGGGCCGTTGCCGAATCAGAAGATGTTGCCTCCGCCGTCCGATCTTCCGAAATGCTGATGGCTCATCCAAGGGGGCCAAGAGTTGGGAACAAACCTGCGTGCCTGCGCATTTCCTTGTGTTTAACGTGCGAAACTCTTTGGTTAATTTGGACCGCGTAATTTTAACTGGTGTGCCGATTTTGAGGCAAGTGATTGGGATTTTGCTTCAGCGCGCTTAATTACTCTTTTGAAACAGAATAAGATATAAGAAGTTCGGTTTTGTTGTTAATTTTTTCCTGGGCATTTGTTGTTTGTGTGTAAGCGGTCCAATTCCACAATGTACCAAGTAATAACTTTGTTTTTACTTTTGGTGTCATTTTTATATAAAGAAGATAAGTTTATGACATGCGAGTAAATGATTGAGAAAGTGTGTTGTGGCGCACGCACCACAATCGGGTTAATGAACCAAACACTTGCCTGAAAAGTACGGTGTTTCTCATATTTGGACGTTGAAGACTCCAAATACTCCTACATTATGCAGCTGAAAGAGTCGATTAATTTAGCAACTCTAGCTCTGCCACCATAGGACGACAAACTGTATTGGGCTTTGTCTTACATCGTAGATAGACATAGACATTCTATTTAGGCTTTGAACTAGTACTAGTCTCTATTTGCCGGTCACTAAACAAGAATGGCTAGCCAATTCTTAGGATACTTTGGTGGACAAAGCCTTTCAAAATTATGCCAAAAGTCTAGTTGAAACATCCAATGGAGGGGTCACATGCTTCCAATTGAACGTCAGGAGCAATTGACAGACGGCGGTCTGCCTCCTCTTGATATCGTCTTGCCCTGCTTCTGTGGAACGTCTTAGAGAAAGTGGAGCCATATTGTTTGCTACTCCACTCCATCTATCTATCTACACTATTAATCCACCAGTTAAAATTATGCTACATCCACCCAACAATTACCTGCTCCACAGTCATGACCTTAACTACGTCCACACCACAATATGCACCCTTAATTACACCATCCTACAAACGTCCGCACCAGATTAACTCTCCTCCATTCTCTCTCCTTACTCAACCATATCCAACGGTCACCCTTTAATGGATGTGCAGTACCCCTCACATCCCGCTACGCAGAAACCCCTCCGTTCTCCGCCTTCCCCGCGCCTCCTCCGCTCCGTCCACCTCCCCTCTCCTCCACCCGTCCTTTTCACCACCAAACCCGCAACCCCTCTCCCATTCCACGCCGCCCTCAACACCATGTCCACCCCCGCCGTCCCCTCCACCGCCGCAGCCGCCTCGACCTCCCTCACCTCCGTCAGACGTTTCGATCATCGCCTTCATCCATAGTTCCTGCGAGCCTCCGTCGATATATTCCCTCCAAACTATTATCATCCTCCGCCCCCTCCCACTCTCCCCTTGTCCCTGTCTCCTCCATGGCCTCGCCCGCCGCCGCCGGTGAGGGGGCGTCCCGGAAGAAGTTGCTCATATTCGACGCCTCCTCCGCTACGTCTCCCTCCGCCTCCCCCCATCCTCCCCCATCTCCGCCTCCCCCGCGCCTCCGCTCCCTCGCCTCCTCCGCTACGTCTCCCTCCGCCTCCCCCCATCCTCCACCGCGCCACCCCCCATCCTCCCCCATCTCCGCCTCCCCCGCGCCTCCGCTCCCTCGCCTTCCTCGCGTCTCGGCTCCTCCGCACCTCCGCTCCCCCCATCCTCCCCGATCTCCGCTCCCGCCGCTCCCCCGCGCCTCCCCGATCTTCTCACTGCCGCTTGCCATCTCGATTCCCATGTCCTCGTCGGCAGCGGTGGAGGAGGAGGGCGCTGCCGTAGCGATGGGTGGCGAAGAGGCAGTGGCGGAGACGAAGCCTGCCTCCTCGAGTTCCAAGGATGAGGACGAAGAGATGGACGACCATGACTCGAACGACGTAGACAAAGACTCCGAGGAGGACGACGGCGACGATGAGGATGAGATGGGTGTCGAGCGGCGCGAGGATGGACGCGGCGTAGCTACGGATTCATCGACTGCAGAGAAGGAGGAGGTGGCCGTGGCGGGTGACGGCGTGGAGTATTCGGAGCAGCCGCCGGCAGCCATTTGCTGCGTTGTCATGGAGCCCTGGACCTCCGACGGGACACATCGCATCTGGTGAGACCAGAATTCTACACATAGTCAATGTGTAATTACCATGTCTTAGGGTCTTAGTCTAGATCAGTGCGTGCGCGCAAATTAAAGGAGATTGAAACTTTTACTGCTCCCCTGTCCCATTGGTCACTGAACATGATATGCTCGATGAAATGCCTGCGCTGAAGAGGGCCGCGCAGACGCATGCAAATGACTTCTCCTGACTTAATCGCATGTCGTTATGCAATGTCGTCAGATGGGGCATCTCATCTGGGAGATCCAAGGATTACTGTGATCAATAATTGGTATAGAAGCATTTTATTCTAGGTTTTGGCCTTTTGGGTTTTGTTGGGAACAAATGTAATTCTTTATGTTCCAGAAGACAAGGATGATTTCTGCGTAGCATTTAGGTTGCTTTATTATCTCCAATCCATGTTAGGAAACATCGTAGGCAATTTTTTCCTCGCCAAAAAAAAACATCCCAGACAATTTGTTTATGAGAAGGTAATATTACAGCCAATCAATTTGGGAATCGTACACATATAGCTGCTTAATAGCGAGGAGATTTAGGTGCATGTAAACAATATGCATGTGTAGTTATGAAAGTGGCGTGCACTGATATTTCATCGGTGGTTGGTCAGTAGCTCGCATTGGAATTATTGAGGTTACTAATCACATAATTGCATGTAAACTATACACAGCTTGCCAAATATGTTTCAGGACAATGTGAATGTAGAATCTGCTCTTGGTCCCGCTCTTAAAGCAGCATTCATGGTTATGGTAAGATGCATATTTCCCTTCCATTTATTTTATATTTGAATTTGATGATTTATCATTGAAATACTTCTGCTGGTTGTTTTCGTGTGCCTTTTGTTGCACTGTTTGAACTAAATTATGGATAACTATGACATCCTATTTTGGAATAATGGGCTATCTTGGAAACAAGGTCAGAACCAAAATAAATTATATAAGTATTGCCCTTTCAAATATGAAAATTGTAGCCCATCCTAAATTTCGGATGGAACTGCAGATGCCAAATAAAATGTTACGATAATCATGCAGACATTAACAAGTAAACTATTTTAGTCTGAAATATTAAAGGGGCCACTTTGTAATACTGATGTATAGACTGTGTTTACGATATCTTTCTCATATAAAGTTCTTTATCAACATTCAAAATTTGTCTACAACTACAGAAAGAATTACTCGACATACTCCAACACTATCTTGCAAAAAACTAACTCTGAAGAACCAAATGCAGTAGATCCCTTATCCTTTGAGTGATGCACTTACTTTTGGCTTCAGGGTTGTATATCAGTGAGCATGACACTGCACCAGACAAGCTTTTGTTTCATCTGCAGCCATTTGGCTTCAGGTGAGAAAGAAGGCGATGAGTTGAGGCGCAATTTAGATGTTTTAGAGATACTGAGGGTCACACAGTTTCCAAGGATTTGCAGAAGAGCTGGGCGAAGAATCCCTGAGAAAATTCTTGACCATGAGTAAGGAAGTCATGCTACAATTATTTTTAAGTTTTTATTTGTTGTCAAATGCTGTTCTCTGATTCTCGTGTTGCTTTTTTTAGTCGGGTGATATGGTTGGGGGATCTGAACTACCGTATTTCCTTGAGCTATGAAGATACCAAGAAACTTCTGACCGAAAATAACTGGGATGCTCTTTTTGAAAAGGATCAGGTAAAGTCCTCAAAAGATGGCACTGCTTTTTGCTATTTAGTTGAGGGCAGCTGAATTGTTCCCTAGAAGGAACTAAAGTGATGGAATGGGAGAAGACAAACTTTGGAGAACTTTCCCTGTGTATTTTGTGTTTTAGTTATATCATGCTGCAATTTGGTTAACATTTTATGCGTATATTTTTTTCAGCTTAACATTGAGCGCAAGTGTTCAAGGGTTGGAGTGAGGAGAAGATATATTTTGCTCCCACATACAAGTACTCCTGTAACTCAGATTCTTATGCTGGTGAGACTGCGACATCAAAGAAAAAGAGGAGGACCCCAGCCTGGTATTTACCACGTTCAAACTAATTAGTTTTATGGTATAATGGACTCCCAGTTTAGCAGGTCCCAACCTTGTATAGTAACATTTAACTATGAGGTATCCACACACCTGTGTACAACTTCAATAATCTGGCAGTCCAATCTTTGTGTACCAGAAGAAGAGACATTGGGGATTTGGATGGACCTGAAGAAAAGGAAAGAGCACAAGCGCATGTTCGGTTTCGACCACGTTGATAGTGGTTGGTAACGACCACGTTGTGCGACCATGTTGAGAGCGAAGCTAGAGCTGAGAGCAAAGCCGCGCGACACCATCCGCTCAGTAAGAGCGTCTCGCGCACACGCATCAGCCAGAGCGATTGTACGGAACGGGGAAACAATGACGTGAGCATGTTGTACATAAGTTTTAGGTTTGTTTGCAAATGTTATCTTGTTTTGTATTTTACCGTAGCGTTAGCACGGGCATACTACTTTATTACACTAATAAACCACCAGTTAAAATTATCCTACATCCACCCAACAATTACCTACTCCACAGTCATGACTTTAACTACATCCACACCACAATATGCACCCAGAAATACACCATCTTAAAAAACGTGCGCACCAGATTAACTCTCCTCCATTCTCTCTCCTTACTCAACCATATCCGACGGTCATCCTTCAATGGATCTGCAGTACCCCTCCCGCGTCCCGATCCGCTCCGCCCTCGCTCCTCCTCCGCCTCCGTCTCCCCCGCTACGCGTCCGCGCGGTGCGGGGCGCGCACGCGGTGGACGCGGTGCGGCGGCGCGGTGCGGCGGGGCGGACGCGGCGCGGCGGGGCGGACGAGACGCGGCGGACCCGCGTCCACATGGTGCGGGGCGGCGGCGCGGACGAGACGGACGCGGCGGACCCGCCTCCGCGCGGTGCGGGGCGCGCACGCGGTGGACGCGGTGCGGCGGCGCGGTGCAGCGGGGAGGACGCGGCGCGGCGGGGCGGACGAGATGCGGCGGACCCGAGTCCACATGGTGCGGGGCGCGGCGGGGCGGACGAGACGGACGCGGCGGACCCGCCTCCGCGTGGTGCGGGGCGCGCACGCAGTGGACGCGGCGCGGTGGCGCGGTGCGGCGTGCCGGACGAGACGGACGCGGCGGACCCGCGTCCGCGAGGTGCGGGGTGCGCACGCGGTGGACGCGGTGCGGCGGCGCGGTGCGGCGGGGAGGACGCGGCGCGGCGGACGCGGCGCGGCGCGGCGGACCCGCGTCCACATGGTGCGGGGCGCGCACGCAGTGGACGCGGCGCGGCGGCGCGGTGCGGCGGGGAGGAACCCAATTATCCAAACAAAACATATATGGCCATTCAAAAATTGGCTTTGAAAGCAGGGAACAAAACATGTATGGCCATTCAAAAATTCGTTTGGTTGATTTTGTGTGCATCCCTAAAATACCACCGTGGCGTTAGCACGAACACTATACTAGTATTATTAAAGCGGTAGGAAAGAAAGCTATCACGTTCACACTTAAACCTTAAAAATTATCATGTTAATCAGAATAACAAGATAAAGATTTACACCTTTAATCGTGATGAATCCAAATTATAACAATGCAGCTTTATTATATGAGTTTTAGAATTCATCACGACGCGAACTCTATTATATCCATGGTATATGACGAAAGAACTCGAAGTTGTATTGATATTCTGTCTAGAAAGTTATGTTATGGCACAATGTGGATCTTGTTGCCCAGACAAAGGAACAAACGCACACGAGAGGAGAGAGAACTAGCAAAAACATAGGAGGGATTTCTTTTTCAGTAACACACACCTTTTCTCCTTCTTCCTCTCCCCTTTACTCTGTTTTCTCACACACTATCGAACTCTACCAATTTACATGGCTTAAATAAGCCTCACACACACACACATTTTCACCACCTATGCACGCACCCACTACTATTACAGACTCTGACAGCCACTACCTGTGATCCAGTTTTTGGCCTCAACTACCGTGTCACCTGCCCACACCGCTCAGCCGCATGCCCACACCGCGCGATATGCTGACACCTGCTACAGTGACCGACAACTGCTACGGTGACCAGCCACCTCCCACGCCGCTTAGCTGTCTACCCACACCGCGCAATATGTTGATGACTACTACAGAGACTGGCCGCACAACCACAACCACTGTCTTTGAGTCCTCCTAGCGCAGTACTTCGACCACACAGATCAGCGACGCTTCGAGTTCTTCTTTGGCCACGGTGTCTCGACCACACCTCACGACCACGTCTTGTCGACCACTTCACCGACCACGACTTGTAGACCAACGACCACGGCTTCCCTTCAACAGCTTTACTGACTACGGCTTGTCGATGATAGTTCTTCAACCACATCTCCAACCACATAGTTCTTCGAGCACCGACTGTCTTACTATAGATATGACCGTTGCTTCGACCATAGCTTCAACCACAGCTTGTCGTCCACGCCTTCGACCATGGCTTCAATCACGGCTTGTCGACCACGCCTTTGACCATGGCTTCGACCACAGCCTGTCAATCACGCCTTCGACCATGCTTTCGACCCCGGCTTATCAACCATGCCTTCGACCATGGTTGCTACTTGACTTACGAGTACCGACTGCTTTAGTAGTCCTCCAACTGTAGCTTCGACCATAGGTTTTGATCACTGTGGTTTCGACCACTTTAGCTAACACCATTGTAGCTATGATCATTGTATCTATGACCATTGTGGCCACGACCACTGTAGCACTCGAACTCATCGATTGCTACAGTTCTCGGACAAACCAAGTGCACGACTCCACAGTACTCAAACACACCGAGTACAACTACAAGAATACACAGTACTCAAACACATGAGCACTCGACTACGACCACGCAGTACTCAAACACATCGAGTACTCGACTACGACTATGCAGTAGTCGAACACACGAGTACTCGACTATGACCACGCAGTACTTGAACACACCGATTACTCGACTACGACTACACAGTACTCGAACACACCGATTACTCGACTACGACCACAAATCATATCTTTTACGTCTGATAGGATATGATAACACAAATTATATCATATCCTATCAGATGTAAAAGATATGATTCTAGAGAACACAAATCATATCTTTTACGTCTGATAGGATATGATACCTGAGTGCTTTATTGGCCAAGCTTGCGCGATGCGCATGCAATAGCCTCTCCTATCCACGGCATGATGATTTGTACATGCACTTGAGTGCTAAGCGATAAGTCTACAAACTTGGAAGTCACAAGCGTAATCGAATAAGGCTACGATTCGATTGAGCGGTTCTACCTAAGTAATACGGGTCAAACGACCATGAAGTGGGGAGCGTAAACTGTCCCCAAATTCGATAATAAACTCTTGAATTGTGTTCTACGGGATCCGTCGTCCACATGCGTGTCCTCGGTCAGGCTTAACGGATACACGGAAGGCCGGCAATATGGCAGACAAAGATTTGTTGGCCGTCACCTTTTCCTATATTCTAAGATACCATGTCTTCGCGTGATCACAGACGTGCAATTATTTGTTGAAGAGACATTACATTCCTAAAAGAAAAAAAAATGGCACGTTACTGCCGAAAAAACACCGCAATATCAGTTTGCCATAGATTTGGCGGGTGTTCAACTTCAAACATTTTATGCTACGCTCATGTTATAAAGCGCACTACAAATATATAGATTAATAGAATGGAACATATGAATTTAACGTAAAAAAAATATAGATGTACATAGATGTAATTTATTATATAAAAAGATATTTACAATAATTTTTTTGTCCTTTTTATAGACTACATAAATATATTTACAATCTCTACCCTATAAAGCACCAGTTAAAATTATCCTACATCCACCCAACAATTACCTGCTCCACAGTCATGACCTTAACTACGTTTACACCACAATATGCACCCATAATTACACCATCCAAAAAACGTCTGCACCAGATTAACTCTCCTCCATTCTCTCTCCTTACTCAACTATATCCAACGGTCATCCTTTAATGGATCTGCAGTACCCCTCCCGCGTCCCGCTCTCCTCTGCCTTGATTTAACCTAGAAACCACCCCGCTGCACCGCCGCCACCTCCCGCTACGTCTCCCTCCGCCTCCCCCGCGCCCCCGCGCCTCCTCCGCTCCCTCCGCCTCCCCCGCGCCTCCCCCTCCTCCCCCGCGCCTCCCCTCCCTCCGCCTCCCCCGCGCCTCCCCCCTCCTCCCCCGCGCCTCCTCCGCTCCCTCCGCCTCCCCGCGTCTCCCCCTCCTCCCCCGTGCCTCCCCCCTCCGCCTCCCCCGCGCCTCCCCTCCCTCCGCCTCCCCCCATCCTCCACCGCGCCACCCCAACCAACTCCCAGATCTGACCCCGTCCCCCAACATGCTGGCCCTCGATTCGGCGCCTTTCTGGCCGGAGATGCCGCACCCGGCCTCAAATCTGGGAGATTTCATCTACTCCTAGCGAGAGGATTGGCTCGTGTCGAGTCGCGCCGCCACGATGCAGGCGCGGATGGCGTCCATGGAGGACGGGAAGGAGGCGAGGCAGCCTGCGGCGGCGGCGGCGGGGGCGGCGCAGGGGCAGACCAGGGTTTTCCCGACGGGGATGCTCAAGGTGTTCCTAGGGTTCCTGCTGATCGGCGTGGGCCTGTCGGCGTTCGGCATGTACATGGCGCGGCACACGCTGGCGGCGGCCACGCCCGCTCTGTTCCGGCCGTGCCTGGGGGCGTCTGCTGCCGCGGAGGAGGAGCTGGAGGGGCTGGAGCGGTGGACGCGGCCCCCGGCTCGCGTGCGGCACGCCATGACGGACGAGGAGCTGCTCTGGCGCGCGTCCTTCGCGCCGCGGGTGCACGGGTACCCGTTCCGGCGCGTCCCCAAGGTGGCGTTTATGTTCCTCACGTGCGGCCCGCTGCCGCTGGCGCCGCTCTGGGAGCGGTTCTTCCGGGGGCACGAGGGCCGCTACTCCATCTACGTCCACGCGCTGCCGTCCTACCACGCCAACTTCACCTCCGACTCCGTCTTCTACCGCCGCCAAATCCCCAGTAAGGTCAGCTCGCCTCTTGCTTACTCTACTTACCACATAGCCATGCCGTAGCAGTGTGGCTGTGGCAGGCAATCGGCCTACTTATGCTGATGTAGACGGATTTATAGCAAAACAAACTCCACTTTAGTGCCAGGATTCTATATTGAGCTGTGCTGTACTATTCCTCGGTGATTTCGCACGTGATCTGACAAGTTGGTTACTGAATATGGTCAAGCGATGAAGCACAATACTCAGTTTTTTGTTGAATATTTTGCATTGGACCTTCTCATGGACAAGGAGGGTATGCATTTGTTTGTTTCGTTCTGGTACTATGCAGGACAAGAATTTTGTAAAAAGGGGCCTTGCATTGTGATGTATCGCTCATTACACAGTGTAGCTTTGCCTTTCAGATGTGATTGCAATCTGATGTAGACATAGTAAAGGAAAACTCTGCATCGATGTTTGCCGTCCTCAGTTGCTGCCGTTAGCGTCATCAACTTGGTTAGAGGAATCGGATTTGGTGTAGCCATTGTCGGGTGATCTGGCGACAGGAGGTCATTTGAGAAATGGATTCCACCAAGTTAGGTCTTTCTGTGAATAATCGAGGGTGCTTTACGAATTACGACGGGGATAATAAAACGAAAATAGCCTTCCTCCCCTAATTTTTTGGAGGTGGAAATGGAAGATGTCGGGTGTTTTTGGAATTGGATGATGAATTTTGATAAATCTACAGCCTGTTTGATAAATAGTCCGTCTCCAGATGATTGTGAGTCTAGAACCTGTTCGACTGCCTCTGCTGCGTGTTGATGCCCATGGAGAACAAGGAGAGATTTGTCAAGGCCGAGGGCGTTGAGCTCATGATCATCATCATGAAGCAGAAGAAGTTGGCGTACAGCTCCGCCATCCGGACATTGGATTTTGCCATGACGAGGTTCCCACCTGCGTGTGAGCGGTTTGTTGATGTGCTTGGCCTTAAGACTGCTTTTGCGGCATTCATGGGTAAGGCAAGTGACCGCTGCTCCTGCTCCTTTCCTCTCTTTCTCTTCTAAGATTTCAGATGTCTGAGTATCGATTAATGTTGTGATGCAGTACTTTGTAACAGAACAAAATTTGTCACTATTTCCTGCAAGTTTATATGTTCATGGACTGCCATTAGGCCCATTACAGTTTTCATTGCTAATGTCAAACTGAAAATGGATAGAAAATGTTTTCAAATTCCTGTATAAGATTAACTGACATTAGAATTGTCAACAAGGTTATATGGAATTTGTATATATTGTTTATTTAAGTAAACTTGAAGGATTAGAAAATAATTGTTGTGCTCAAAATCCAATAACAGCTGGTTGTGTTGATTTTCCATACCATAACGAGATCTCCTGTTTGCCTTTCAGTTATATGAAACAACCTATTAGTTGAGTTTTCTCGCTGGAATTGTATGATTTGATCAAATTTATCTTGCTTTATTGCCTTCCCTTTTGTTGTATAAATCCTGCCATAGCAACATACACTGTGTTTCATGTCTCAAGGGAAATTATGAGGTAATAGAATTAGAGAAAAGATTGATATGAAAATTGACTGATAAGGCAGTAGGTGAGGTTGGAGTTTCTCTATTTCAAGAATACTTTAACAGCTTAACTCAAGCTGGCCTCTATTACAAAACAGTTCGCCCCATTTCCATTTTTAACTTATTGCTGTTTTTTGAGATACTTGTAAACAATATTAAAATTCTTCCGGGATATGGTTTTTCAGATTCCTGTGAACAAGAAAAACAAAAAAGAGAGTTATCAAGAGGAGCTAGAAGAACGCATCATTTCGCTTATTGCTTCATTGTTTGGTAAGCAGGCAAGTCTACTTCAGTATCAGTTTTATGTTATTGTTCTGGATGTACAAATGCATATTTCCTTAACATGAGAAGTCTTCATCCAATTTTCTGCTATATATGAACCTGCAACTAACAGTCGACAAAAATATATTTATTTCAATGTGGTCCACACTGTTGTTTGTTAAACTAATTTCCTAGGGTTAGCTGAGTATGCAACCTTATCTTTTCTAGATAGTTGATTAGAAAATTCTAGCATGTGAGAACTTCAAATTTAATTGTATACTTGGACAACTGAAATTTTGCTATGTAAATCACCTAACAATACTTTTGGGAAGATTGTCGTCGCACTTGAAGATTCGATGATTTCTCAAAATAGTCTGTTAGCATTTCACAATTATGTTTGCATCAAAATTGTATAAGACCAATCCATAATCTGTTTCAGCTCCACTCCCACTCCAACCACAGCGACGGGTTCTTGTCCCCCTCCGCGCTCGTCGAGCGTGCCCACCGCAATGAGGTAAGTCTTCTCTGCCCTCTCCTCCGCTTGCCGGTAGGTGTTTGAGGAAACGTTTGTGAGGTATGGTAACTCTCAGCGGTTCTGTGTTATGCTGTATGGGCTCCCCCAGAATTATCTCATTGAGCGTGCTCTTCAAGTGTTGAGCAAATCCAATCATTGCCTTCTAATCTTTTGCCCAGTGTAGCAATAGGTAATGTGCCTATTGGTTGGATATTGGGTAGTAGCCTCATAGCCTGTGTTTTTTTAACCTGTTAATACTACTTGAAATGCTGTACTGGAGCATCCCAGAGAAAAGGGGTGTGTGTGTGTGTTTCTCAATGCTTTAACAATTAACAATAACAACTAAGTACCGTTCGATGGTCAATGAAGTGATCATCTGCTGACTGCGTTGGGTAGTTCAGACCGTGCCTTGCTTGAAGTGATCAATTGATTTAAGTGCAGTTTTTTTCTTAGGAATTTTTCCATGTATGTTATATCTTATTTCCCCAAAGTTTCTGTTATGGGTGGGTGCTGGTTTTAATGTTATATCTTATTGGGTGCATGTCACAATTTTAAATTTGTACTGCTGCCGTGGCTTTCTAATTTCATAGCTCTGTGGATTAACGAAATCGTATGGTGATTTTGCTTTTCCCCCTGAAGAATGGACTTGATGCGATTTCAATGTAGTGGCGGTTCATGTGCTAGATGGTGCCGTTCATGTGTTAGTGCCGGTTTATTCGATTTTGCCACAACTAGAGATTTCACGGTATGTCTGTGCAAGCATGTCAATCTGCTTGACAGTTATGAACTCTGAAAAAAGAGATGTATGGAATTGTCCTGCCGACGATTCGATGAGGGTGAGACACTGAGACCCATACCCAACCAACGGCCCCAACATGTAACTTATGATTCATGAAGAATATGAAGGGTCAAGGAATTTGCTTACAATGCAGAGTACAGTTATTTGTGCATCATTGTGAATGTTTTGATTTTTGTTCTAAAAGGGAAATGTTTTAGTTTTGTTCTTTTATCCTTTTGTTTTAATTTCTTATTTGCTGGTTTGGTGGCATGCCACTATAATATGTTTTCATCTCATTATGGGTAACCCCTAGAAAACTCATTATGGGTAGATTTTAAATTGCTAACTGTGTGATGCCGTACTTCCAGTTGCCTTCCTTGTGGGCATGTCTATGGCAGATCTTGCTTGGAGAGGTGGCTACTGCAGTGTGGGAAGAAAAATGCAACGGTATGTTGGTCAATGACTGCTGGTTCAGAATCATATCTTCAAGTATACTGTATAATGTTATTGGCAGAAAATCCTTCTAAGTGACTAGATTTATTATTATCTATTCAGTGTCCTCAATGCGGCAGAAGATTTAAACAAAAGCACATTATAACCCTATATGTACCAGAGATTGCTGTTCCGAATAATGATCTTGAAAAGGTTAGTTTTGCTTCTTCGCTTTTCCTTGGAGGCATTTCTGACTATGGACTGAAGCTTGTTTGATTTATGCAGCAAGTATTGTCATTGAGAGAGAAAAATGAATCTCTTGAGAAACAAGTAAGCTACTTATTTGTACAGTCCACATTTTTTTTACTTCAAATTGGTATTAAGAGCACTCTGTCCCCTCAACATGTTCACATGATTGTTAAGTTATATAAATCATTTTGATAAGGTGGATATTTGTAATTTTGTACTAACATTGACTGCATCAGTGAATCCATAAATTCTGGTGACAGGAGTATTATACAAGTAGGACTTAAAGTAACAAAGAGAAATAAAAGATTAAAAGACAACATGGATGAGAATTTATTAGTAACATTGTCTACTGCATACCTATAATATTTATTTCAGCCACTCAATATAAGTTAGAGGGATACTAAAAGGGAAACTAACATGGATCAGAGCAAGCCATAGGCATTTGCCCCCTCTTGCCATGTTGCTCACATGCCCCTACCTGCCTGGGTCAGACAGTGCCTGATTATTCTCCTTTTAGTTGATTCCTGAGGCTTATACATGCCATGTAGAATGTTATCGTGCACTATGTGGCATAAATCTTCTCATCATTTCAGTTCAACATAATAACTAATGAGCTTTTGCATTTTTGTGAGAAAGATATAAATGTTTTGTTGTTGGTTTATAGGCAATTGATAGCTACTGCCATATTCCTTTTCCGTAACAACCTATACAGATTTTAAAATCACCAAAAGTTGTATATATCTTTTCTGGAAGCTTATGCTTTCTTTATGTTTCAATGCAGCAACAAAAATTAATTGAGGAGATAAAAGAGTATAAGGTACATGCCTAACTTCTTCCCTATGGCCTTTTGTTATTTTTGTGTGTCTACATGACCCTAGCTTGCGTGTGTGGGATCCCAACCAGTGTTTAATCTTTCGCTTGCAAACAAATTTCGGCTACAGGCTAAAGGACCGAATGAACAAAATTAGTTTGAAATTCAGACGAAGAAAATCAAATTTTTTATAAAATTTAATCAAAATTTAAATAAATTTTAAATAGGGCTAAATTCAGTTACATTTTAGTCGAATAAAATCTGTTTCGCTGGACATCGAAAGAGACGAAATTTCGTCCGTTAAAATCCTGATCCCAACCAGGTCGTCTCATCTCATGGCAATCCAGTCGCATACCATTCCTTTATTTTTCTCAATGGGTTAAGTAGCAAGTAGTACAACAAATCCCCTCTTTCAAACCTAAATCAATTGACGGTGGACAATTCCGAAGATTATCCTTTTCTACTTTCCTGAAGACCATCCAATCCTTTTCTACATCCAGTGACCTGAACGGTAGGATATACAGTCTCTCATTTGACATTTGACAGCACAATGTCGATTTCTTGCTCCCTCACACGTTACTGTGCTTAATTACAACCACAAAATGCATTTAATCTACGACGTGGTCAAAAGCCTCAATGTGGTCAGAGGCCATGATCGAAGATCACAACGTGGTCGAGAGTCAAGCCGTAGTCGAAGCGGCTGCACGGTCGTAGAGATGACCGTGGTCATAAATCACCGTGGTCGAAGAAGCTCGTGGTCATAGATGGCCGTGGTCGAAGATGGACGTGGTTGAATGCCCATGGTCGAAGATGGACGTGAACGTGGTCGAAAGGGTGTTCGACCACGGTGAACAGTGATCGCCAGCATCACTGAGTGATCGTAGGAGTTTGCGATCACGGTATTTCGAGCGCAGCGACAAAGCAAAGTGGTCGAACGGCTACCTGAGTGGTCGTACGGCAACTGAAATGGTCGGAACCAATCGTAATTGATTGGAACCGGTCGTAAAAAAGTCCTGGGAGGTCGTAAGGCCTTTACAACACGCTCGTCGCCGTCAAATATTATATATTACAGATCAACAAATTTTATCTTGTTTTGTATTTTACCGTAGCGTTAGCACGGGCAAACCATCCCAAATGTTGGGATCTATCTTCCAGAGCCAGTGTTCTCACATGGGCAGCTCTATGTTGCGTTGTCGAGGGGTGTGTCTAGGCAAACAACAAGAATTTTGGCAAAACCAAAGAAGGAATTAGATCCAACAGGGAAGAGCACCAAAAATATTGTGTATAAAGACGTCCTCGACTGGTGAAAAGGTGGTAATAATGTCCTAAATGACTATTTCTTTTTTCTTAATAAATCTGCAGCTAAATTTAAACTGAATCAAGTAGCAGCTACACAGGCCTTTAAGTTATAATGTGCTTCTGCCTATTCTTATAAATTTGGAATCTCATATCTCATAAATTTGGAAAGCAATTAAGTAAAATTTTAGGATGCATTTTCTTTTTGCAATGGTGGTTTCAACATTCTAATAACTTCATCCATTCGATTGCAGGATTAGGTCCCCATCCTGATTTGGAGCATTGGAGTGGATGAAGTCTTTTGTATCAAACCATCTTCCTTCTACTAATATGCTTCTGGCTGCACTGGGTTAGACTGCTGTTCTGAATGGATGCTGCCCTGAGTTGCATGTATTATGTGGAAGCACCATATCATACACATGTGGTCATCTATATTTCAGCTTTAATTGACTTTTAACTGAACTTTTGCCATTTGGATGTCTTCAATTATTTGTAGTGACTGACCAAAATAATCTGATGTATATGTCTGGCTTTCATTCATGGATGGATTTTGTTGCCAGCAGCAACCCAATTATCCAAACAAAACATGTATGGCCATTCAAAAATTAGCTTTGACAGCAGGGAATAAAACATGTATGGCCATTCAAAAATTTGTTTTGTTGATTTCGTGTGCATCCCTAAAATGCCGCTGTGGCGTTAACACGGGCACTATACTAGTAATTATAAATAGGACAGCTCTATGTTAGGATTCGGATCATACCTCATCGCTCACGTTTGTCATGCATCGTTCATTTCCAGTGGCACTGCTGATGGAGTGCCGAATATATATAATGAAAACATCAACCATCCGTACTAGACGCTATTGTTGCATGTTTGAACAGATGTGTATACGTGCCAGTACAGCCTCTCTCTTCTCTGACTCAGACCACGTGTAGGCATGTTACACACTGTACCAGAAAACCCTGTGCCAACGCCCGATCTTTTCGCGTGCACGTGCGCGCGCGCGGCTAGCTTAGCTTCATGGTAATTTTGCCATATCAGAGCTCTGATCGACGTGAGGAAAAGAGAAGACAGAGATCTAGGCGAAGGAAGAAGGCGATCCATGGCACAGTGTAACGCCCGTACGGCAGCAGTTGAGCAGAGAGACACTCGCCTCCACAAATGCCGCTGCACCTTGATCAGAGTTCGCCATACGCCTGCCTACACGGCAGGGCCGTATGCCAGTATCAGCACCGTTCTCTCCCTTGAACAGAAAAATCTCGACGAGACCCTGTTCCATCTTTGACCGCTCCACTCGTCGCCAAACCGGCATCATAGCCGTTTGGCCCAATCTCTCTTTAATCATTGGCCTTTGGCGATGCTGCTGAAAGAAACCACCCGGCCGGGAGCTTGCTAGCTAGGTAGCTCAAAACCGCATGGCAGACAGTAGTGTCACAGTGCCGTGTGTCACGCGCCAAGCTCTCTTTCTTCTCGGAATAGAAGATGAGACTAGCACTAGCTCCTGCAGCGTGGGACGGCAGTTGGGCCAGCAGGCAGGAAGGGGATCGAATCGAAGGCGATCGGCCGGGCATGCTCTTGACCATAGATGCCCGGGAAACATTGGGAATTATGCTGTTTTTAGTAGTTGAGCACAAGTTGGCGTGCAGCATCAGCCAGGCAGTATGCTGTTGCGTTTGACCGGGCCATGGATCGATAGATGTGGTGTGTGGTGCATTGGTGTGGCGCGAGGGCCCATCTGGGCAGCGGTCTGTGCTGTGGCCAGGGTGGCCGACCGCCCGTCCATCGCCACCTTCCCGAGGCGGAGGACGAGGAGTGCTGCCTCTGCCTGTAGCCGAGCGAGCCCCCCGCCTCCCGGTCCACCACCGCGCGCACCAGTCTGCCCGCCTCTCTGCTCGGCCTGCCCGCCCGCCCGCTACAGTCTAAAGCTGACGCTGCTGACCCCGCACGTACGCCACGCAACACACGCACTACCCCGTCCGTCCCCCCCCCCCCCCCCCCCCCCAAGCTGAGAGAGATCCTTGATCGCTCGCTTGGATGCACTCTGCCGCTGCCGCTGCCGCTGCCGCTGCAGCCCCCACTGCCCCAGCCCGCTTATCCTTCTTTCTTCTGTACGTACGTGCGTACGAGTTCTAGCAGGTCGCTAGCTGATGCGCGCCGTGGAAACGTGTCGTGTTTATCCATCACTTTTTCTGGCCGATCGATCACTCGTAATGTTAGCGGGACGGAGGAGGGAGACATGTGGGTGGACCATGCTCCATGCATGCACGGGCGGACGTAGAGGGTACATACGTGCATGCTGCCGCGCTCTGGATGGAGAATCTCTGGCGGGCGGGCGAGCGGAGCGACGAGCCGACGACGTTGCTGTGTACGCTGGGAACTGGCGTGTCCGTGCGCGCCGCGGTACGAGCTTTCAACCATTTCGAGCTAAAGTTTTCGGGAAGCTCGAGCTTTTGACCTCACGCACGAGGGGCGGCTCGCAACGTCTGCAAGTCTGCGTGCCCTGCCCCGTGCGTCTCCGTGTGTATGTGGGGGTGGCTGCTTTATGTCTGGAACTTTGAATGTTCATCCACCGCTGTTAATTTATTTTCCTTATAGTATATGTTTACGTGGCTTCAACGGTCAAATTTGCTATTTTTTAAGTACAAAACAGAAGCATATATTTAACATACATCACATTCATATTATCCACATATACACATTCATTGCATACGCTAAAAATTTAGCGGGGACATCCAAAGCCTCACAAAGTGCATACTCTCTTACTAAACATGTACCGATGTACGTATGTGTACTTCTAAATTCGGTGGATAAGTCTAAACCGCAAGCCTAGCGACATGGCTACAGGCATCTTCCCAAATTTGCTGTTGATCTCCTCCAGCTACTATTTCATATCCTGTTTGGATGGTTCTATATATATACAAGTTTTTTAGCCTGTCAACAAAATGTATAATAGAATCGAGTCTAACGTTATGGGTGAACATATTAATTCGTACTGACGATTTTCATTTCTCAAACAGTCTGCCCTCTCCAAGTCCAAGGATTTGTAATAAAAAAATTGTCATAAAAAAAGGAGAGAGAAAACTTGGTCCCACCCCTGACACGCCCTTGCTCTTGCACGAGGCCAAGAACAAAATAAAACGCAGAGCAATAAAACATCAAGTGGTCCTTTTGGGACGTCATGGCCCTACAACTACAAGCACACAGCCAGCTCCATTATATAACCAGGTATATGCTCTTCACCAAGTGCTTCTCAACTCAGTTACTCAGCTCACTTCTCTTGATTCTTCTTTCCTTTGGTTACCTTGTCCCTTCCATCCTCTTCGCACAGATTTGCAGCTCTACGACTCACAGGAAGAGAGGAAGTACGTGCGCGGCCAGTGTCCATGAAGCTCTATGCCGAGGAGAAGTCATGTAGGCTGTCCAAGAAGAGGAGCGGCAAGGGGGCGATGGGCGTGCGCGCCGACGGCAATGGCAAGAGCAGGTCGTCGTTTTCCGGCCGGTGCGCGCGGCTCGTCAAGGAGCAGCGCGCGCGGTTCTACATCATGCGCCGCTGCGTCACGATGCTCGTGTGTTGGCGCGACTACGCCTGAGGCACGCCGTGTGCAAGATCAATCGGAGAGGAGCAAAGAAGCTCTCTCTCTCTCTCTACTTAGGATGAACTTGTGTAAAGAGAAGATTTTTCTTTTCTCTTTTTTTTTCATTTTCTTAAGAGTAGAGCGATGCAGTATGCATGCATGGTCGCTGCACTGCTGAACATTTTGTTGTGTTTTGATGTAATGTGAGCATCTAATATAGAGAAACTTGATCAACATGGGAGGTGTTCTTGGATTCTTGGTGGTGCTACTGTGTGTCTTCTCCTTCCCATTTTTTGACTCCTCGATGTGTGTGATTCATCGGAGTGCGAAGAGATACTCCTGTGAATCTAAGATTTGGACGGCTAGCTGCTTTTCTGCGATGATGCTCTTTCTTTGCATTTCTTCTTTACTCCTGAAAAGCATCCAGAACGTTACCAGTACTTACCGGCAAATGTATCTCACCATTTTGCAACTGCGTTTGCAAAAGGATCACTTTAACCAGTGAGATGCAAGTACATTTGCAAAAAGGACATTTTCTAATCAGCGAGATGCATACTTGACAGGCCTGATACTAGTAGCAAAATTTTACCAATTGCGTGGTAGCAGTAAACTTGCAGCAACTGAAGGAGAAGATTGTAGGAGCCAAAGAAGGGAAGATAGGGGAGCCGTTACTAGCATTCTGACCCGGAATGAGGCTGTGGACTCCCGAGGCCCGAGTGTGCTGACGCATTGAATTATTTTACTCCCAAAACGACACCTCCGTATCTGAGCGCCCCTGCGGCTTGCACGCCATCAGTTGTTAGAAATCCTCTCCACTCGCTTGGACCAAATGTGTGCGCAGCGTACTTGGAAGCCTCGGTCTCATCTACCGCGACTGGCTACCAATTAGCTAGACTACTAGTCTACTACTACCTCCACTCCACATTCCACAAGAATCCCAACTCACTGTTCATCATCCAGGCAACTACTGGTATCAATTAATCGAACAGCATCCTACACGAGACCGTTTCATGGCTTACCAACTGACAGGAGAAAGGCAGAAAGTTTTTATAGGTTACTAGTCAAATTTTTTCAAAGTTTTTATAGGTTACTAGTCAAATTTTCAGAAAGCTTTTGTAGGTCGCTAGTCAAATTTTCCAGGTTACTTATCTTCTTATTGCTTTCTGCAGACACTTTTTCCCTGATACGTAGGGAGTAGTTGCAATACGTACCCAGCATCTATGCTGAAGACGCAGGGACCCATGCTACGAACGCTGCAGAACGAGACTCACGGGCATGTCTTTTAAGATTGTCTTTTTAAGTCTTTTATCTTACCTAAAGACACCACTAGAGACAATCCCTTCAATAATAAATTATTCATCTAACTATTTTATACTATTTTTACTATAACTTCCTGTCTCACACCCTCTTCCTATTTATGTTGATTTACGGATTCGAATCATCTCTTATATAAGAGACATCATATTATCTCTCCTCACCTCCTCTCTCCTCATATATAATTTTACTTATTTATTATATATAAAATACAGCTAAGGTAATACTATTAAAGATGTGCTCTAATCTACCGAGTAATCACCCCCCTAGTCCCTTTGCAGGAAACCGGGTGCGAGATAGGAGAGGATACATAGGACCCCCACCAAGCCCACTGTCACGAGGCCACAGCGCTCGGCCGGCTGCAACATAGGGTTTCTGCTTCTGTCCCCCAAAGCCCGTCTTTTAGGACGGCTGCATTCATATCCTATCAAACTTCTAGCATTTGGATACAAGTGTGCGTCAAGGAGAATAGCAAGAGCAGTGAGCAGGTCGCCTTACGATGGCTGCAGTCGAGCCAACCATTTTGGTTTGATCACAAGATCGCATGCTAAGATCGATCTCTACAAGGAGACAGTCCAGAGTGGTATGTTATATCATTGCACACTAATGAGTTCATAAAAGTTTTTTAAAAATAACACTCGATTAACACTAGAAGGATAGATTGAAATGAGAAGTTGGTCTCCAGATGCTCCCCTTGCCATTTCCATTTGTTTTCTTTAGTACTAGTAATCACTAGCGATTACTGATTAGTCATAGTTCAGGTCCTGTTCATAAACGACACAGACCAAAAACAACAGAAAATTTGCTATGCAGAAACTTTCAGGTGCAATTCAGTCGATTCCATTTGTCGATGCTTGTTTGCATCGATTCACTTCATAGAGAAGATTGGAGCAGAAGATGTAGTTGAAGTTCAAAATCTTCAGATAAGCAGCATCATATACTGCTCCAGTAGCTTTACACCTATACCTTACCAACACAGACGTGTGCCGAGCTGACACGAACTTTGCGAACGACTGTTAGACTTGACCAACAAATTTTCGTCGATATAGTGAAGGCCTTACAAGTGTAGCCCAGCTTGTGTGCCTCTCTCGAGCAAGGAAGGATATAGTGACAGATGCTCTCCATCGAGTCTTCTCATCCCCTCTGCACTCTTCTCGAATCCACCGAGGAGCTTACCGAGGAAGCAGCATCAGAAGAATCGCGGATCGATCTCGTCTCCAACACAAGAAAAATCAGGGTAATTCAGTAGTTGCTACCTCTTGGGAACAGTCCGCTTGATCTTTAGAGCCCCGAATCGAGGGGGCATATGTCTGATTTCTGCGCGGTTGGTGGTGTCATTTGAGAGCTTAATGGAGCGGATTTTTTCAAGAAAAGAAGGAACTTTAGGGAACAACACTTGTCCATTATTCATGCTTCCCCGTTTATTGTAGTGATCAGGCTTTAATTTGAAGGAATCAGAGATCTGCATAGCATGAATTTTGATGAATTCCTCAGTCATATTTTATTACGAGTTATTGAAACAAACAGAAGTGAATAAAACAACCGCATCTGAAAAGTGGAAGAAATTGGCCTCATTAACTTGTGGTTTTATGCTGCTTTTCAGGGTTCTTTTTGACATATTACTAGTCATGGCTGAGACCATAGATTTAACCGGTGATGGAGGCGTTCTTAAGACAGTGATCAGGAGAGCAAAGTCTGATGCTGTTGCACCTTCAGATGGCCTTCCCCTTGTTGATGGTATTGCGGCTATCTACATCTTGGTCTAACCAAACGTTGTTATCTTTAATTACCTTAGCTTCTTCATTAATAATTTGGCCATGTCATGCTAAAGAACTGTTATGTGTTGCTAAAATACTACTAAATCGGCATTGAAAATATTATCTCTGGGCACTGTTCTCACTTGATGGAACTCCGAAATACTACGGAACCTGTGGTGGCTGACAATCAAATATGGTGCAAGAATGTTACGATAATTTGCATTACACAAGCATAAAAATTTAAAATTTCTGCTTCTACCTTGTCTACAGTTCATTATGAAGGCACTCTTGCTGAGAATGGTGTGGTTTTTGACACTACTCATGAAGACAATTCTGTTTCTCGTTTGAAATTGGAGAGGGAACTGTCATTAAGGCATGGGATATAGCCGTGAAAACTATGAAGGTAATGGATTCTCTAGTCACTTGTTCCTTGTGATCATCTCTTGAAGTATTTTTCTGACAATAGTATTGTTATATTGGACTATTGAAGGTTGGAGAGCTTGCTAAGATCACATGCAAGCCGGAATACGCGTACGGAACTGCAGGTTCACCTCCAGAGATACCACGAGAGTATGTTTGTTAATTAACTTGTCAATAGTAAAATCCGGGATTGTCAGTAGTAAAATCCGGGTTTCTCAAGTTGGTAGTCCAAAGGTAACAGAAATAGCTTTGTATTTTTACAGGGCAACACTCATTTTTGAGGTGGGAGTTAGTAGCATGCAGGCCGAGGAAAGGTTCCGAGTGTTGAGAGCGTATCTGAAGAGAAAGCTAGGCTTGAGTAAGACATCTGAACAATTTTCTCATTATTTCACAATGAAGTTTGAATGCCATTCTGAAACCGCATTACAGTGCACTTATTCCCATTTGCATGTGTTAGTTTTGACTGAATATTATGATCAGCAAGTGGAACCTTTGACTGAATATTATGATCAGCAAGTGGAACCTATTGTTCATATCCGAGATTTACACTTGAACAGGGAGGTGAAGAAGCACAGAGAGAGAGCTGCTGCAGCCAAAGAGAGAGGAGGAAAAGGGAGGAAGCCAAAGCAGCAGTAGCTGCCCGTGTACAAGCAAAGCTAGAAATTTTTGACTAAAATTTTGGCTGAAATTTTTGAATTTTGGCTATTTATGGTACAGATTACGGAGAGACATGTACCCACTTGCGATTTTAGCTGGTACAGATGTTGGACTTTTAACGTGTAGATCATTTAACTTGTAAACCCCGTCTTGAGAAAATACTTCGTTTGAAACTTAGGTACTGTAGCAAAAGTCAAAAGCCAAAAGAACAGGAAGGCCAAGGGCAAGAAGGCCAAATAGATTACTGCTGTTTATTACTGACAATCGTAGCCTAGAAAATAATGGGTATGAAGCATCAAATTACAAGTTACTCGTATGAACCTGACTACTGCGCTTGAAACTCCTGTTAAAAGAAGAGTAAACATCTTCTCTCCTGCTTTGTGTCACTTACTGTTTTTTTTTTTTTTTTGCATCTTTGTAGAATTGTAGTATCAGCTCATTTATGCAGGTGCGTATATCTTTAGAGTGAGGAAAGTGTAGAATGGGCCATGCGCTACACCGTAAGAGGCGGCAATCCAGAGATCCTGCACACATTGCAGGTCAACTGCTGCAGCACTGCTTTACAGCCAGCGCCGGTTACTCGTGCGCTCTATAGCCCCGCTCATTTCAGCTAAAAAATAATTTATAGCTAAAATTACACTATAACTAATTGAAATTACACTGTAGTTAATAGTAGCTTATTTGACGTAATTAAATTTAAAAAATAAAAAATATGTTAGCCAATCACAGACAATGCAAATGAATACGAAAAAAACCAGCAAAAGAGCTAAAAACTAGAAAAAGATGAAATTAAAAATAGTAAAAAAATAAGCTAAAAATTAAAAGTCAGACTAAAATAAGGGAGGCCCTATTCTGGCACAGGACTGGTCAATGCAGGAGTAATGCCAGTTCCAGAAAATACTAGAATATGTAGTAACTCTTGCATTGACTACAATCCTGTGCCTGACGATTACCCTGCTGGGCTATTCCCTGTACGATTCTAGACGGAAGAGTTATGGACCTGACAAATCGAGAACATACAATAATCTAATGCAAGGCACAGCGATCATAACAGCTAGTACAGAGATCCAGGCAAGATGAGAATAGTGTTTCCATGCTTGTACAGCGATTATAGCAGCCTTCAGCCAATTGGCAAACAAAACTAAAATGTGAGTAAGTTCCAAATTTACACACCGATGTCTCAAAGCGGCCACAGCAGACTTATGGCCCCGCTCGGTTGGGCTGAAAAGCTATGGCTTATGATTGAAATTGTGCTGTAACAACTGAAATTTCATTGTAGCTAAAGATGGCTTATTTGGGGTAATTAAATTCAAAAAAATTAAAAATAGAAAAAATATGCTAACTTATCACGGACAACGCAAACGAATACGGGGAAAAAGAACCGGCAAAAAAACTCAAAAAAGCCAAAAGTTCAAAAAAAGATGAAATTTATGAATAGTGGAAAATAAGCCAGAAGCTGAAGTCGAAACGAGCGGGGCCTAGCCATTGGATCAGAATAATACACAGCACATACAGGTGCAGACAACAGCAACAATAACAAAGTCTTTTGTCCCAAACAAGTTAAGGTAGACTAGGAATGAAACCTTTTCAGGATCAAAGAGATATGAAACCTTGAAATAAAACCTATAATACTAAAACCCTAAGTCGTACAACCTGACCAAGAGACTAAAACATTGCCCCTAACTTTTTTATGGTTCCGGTACGTGAATCGCTAACTTCCATGTGCTCCTATTCAAAGCTAATTCTTTAGATACATTCCAATCCATCAAGTCTCTTTTAATTGTTTCCTCCCACGTCAGTTTTGGTCGACCTCTGCCTCTTCTTACATTTTCAGTACATCTTAAAATTACACTTCGTACCGGTGCCTCAGGAGGTCGTCGTTGGAGATATCCGAACTATTTCAAGTGATGTTGGACAAGCTTCTCTTCAATTGGTGCTACCTCTACCCTATCACGTATATCATCACTGCGGATGCGATCCCGCCTTGTATGACCACAGATTCACCGCAACATCCTCATCTCCGCTACACTCATTTTCTGTATATGTTGTTTTTTAGTCGCCAAACATTCTACTCCATATAGCATTGCAGATCTGATCGCCATTCTATAGAACTTACCCTTTAATTTTTGAGGGATTTTTTGTCACATAGAATACTAAACGCTTAACGCCATTTCACCCACCTTGCTCTTATCCTATAGCTCACGTCTTCATCAATCTCACCGTCCCACTGTAGTATCGATCTCAAATAGCGAAACGTGCCCTTCTTAGGCACTACTTGTCCATCCAATCTAACATCTCCATCATCTACCCTAGTACCACTGAAATCACACCTCATATATTCAGTTTTAGTCCTACTAAGTCTAAAACCCTTCAATTCTAAGGTTTTTCTCCATAACTCGAGCTTTCTATCAACAGTTATCCTACTCTCATCAACCAGCACTACATCATCAGCGAAAAGCACACCAAGAGATATCTTCTTGTATGTCATGTGTGACCTCGTCCATCACTAGGGTAAAAATGTATGGACTCAACGCTGACCCTTGGTGTAGTCCTATCTTAATGGGAAAGTTATTAGTAACACTACCACACGTTCTGACATTAGTCACAACATTTTCGTATATGTTCTTAATTAAGGTAATATATTTTGTTAGGACACTTTTCTTTTGAAGCGCCTACCACGTGACATTTCTTGACACTTTGTCATAAGCATACAGGTGCAGACAGGATCACAGGAACAGCCAAAATGTACAGTATAGACATTTACTTTTCCAGATTTAATTAATAGGCAATCGTAACTGTTCTCATCAAGTATGTCAAAAATAGTAAAGGAAAAATCAACTAAGTTAACATTAACTCCAGATAGATCCTTGGAGCCTGGAGGAAATCGCGAAGCTCCTCATGCTGCATCTTACACTTGCAGCATCATTCACATTTGGTCCTATGCAACACACTCGTAATGGAGGAAGAGTTTTAAGTCATTGACAGATGCTCCTCTTTTTTGAAGGATTGACAGATGTTCTTCTGAGCTCATAAACCAAAATGGTCCAGGATAACATATATGGCAGTTGGATGGGCACCCAAGTTTCCTTAGCAAATTACCATATATCTAACATGAATGTAATGTCATATGATGTCATATTGGTGGTGTAGATAGTGGAATATCATATGATGTGCGGAAACGAATACCATTGTCTATGTTCCTTGATACTGGACAGAGCCAGCAGAACATGTTAGGCCCTAGCACCCGTGTAGAAAAATCACAAAACGTTGATAAATAAATAATACCTGATGCTTCCTGGCTCTAATAATTTTTGAACTAAAGCTTAATATGGAAAACCCCACTAGAGAAAAGGTTAATAGGAAAAATGAAAAAAAAAATGCCAAATATAATATAACTAAGGATAGCAAGAGCCAAGAAGTGGCATGAACTTCTGTCGCCAGATTTTATGTATACCAATGATGTGATTTAGTTTTTGTCCATCTACTCCATTTAAATGGACAAACAGAAGGCCCAGGGATGGGCATAGAGATGGATACCACCAAAGTTATTTCTGTGTACCATCTTCAATGAGGAAAAGATGATCTTATACCAACATATATCTTGAAAAGGGCATTTGCATCATTGCATGGCAACATACTTGGAAACTAAAATTTTTGTTGAGATGTAAAGAGAGAAATGATGAAAATAGTTCTTACTGAAACAAGATTCTCATAGACACGAAGGTCGTATGGATGATGATAAAGATTTCCATCCTTTTCTGCCAACCACATTGCCCTGACTCCTTCATGGTACTGCAAACCACCAACATACTACCATTATCTATAAAAAATAATGTCATCCAAGACAAGGGATTCTATTTTTCAAACCTCAATAGTAGTTTTATTATGCAAGATGAGGTAAACATGCCAACCCAACAGGACAGTCAACGCCAAAGCTAATGGACACAGAATGACCCCACATATAATCTGCACATGAAAGCATTTATGTGTTAATTATTCGGACGAAATTTCTGATGATAGTTTCAATTAGGGTCTTATGTGCTGGCAACTGAAACAACCTTTTCAAGGTACTTACAATTGATGTCCTAGAAGAATCACTGCCTGGCTGTTCGTCTTCAGGTTAACTATGCACAGCACCCCCTGTTATCAGAACCTGATATAATGAACCTTCTTATGCACAAACTCCTGAGAAGCCATAGTTGATTAAGTAACGGAGGATACTGAAGTACCATAGAATAAAAGCTTCCAATTACAGCATACAGAACAAAGACTAGGAAAACCTTGTAGTTCTCATGTCCAACACAATTGTTAATCCAAATACAGTGATGGTCCTGCACAGAAAAGGTAAGATAAATGCAAATTGGAACCAAGAAAAGAATAAACGGAATCACGCTGTTAGTACTAGTTGGCACCATTCTTAGGACGCATCTCTTGCAGACACGGCAATGGTGTGCATGAGGAGGTTTATAACGGGAACATTTCTGGCTTCTCAAATCACCACCCTGCAATTATGACATCAGTCAGAATAAGCACGTAAAGTAAAGAAGATACAACATATGTGATAACAAATAAATTTGAATTCCGACATTAAGAAAAGGTGTATTCTAGTGTAAATTGGCACAAAGGCTCATGGCTTTTACTATATTGCAACGAAGATATTTCAGTGACAAAGATTAGCTTCCCTTTCTTTTATATTTTTAACAAAATTTCCACTGATAGGAGAGTTTGAGAACTAAATGGACATGAAATCTAAATATAGTACGTTGCCAGTCATGATTTATGCTTGGAATCCATTCCAACACAAAAAATGGAAGATCTTTTAATGCAAGCAAGAAATGATTCCCCAACAACTGAGGTCGCTTTTAGTTATTTAATGTTTATTCACTTCAAGGGCAATGACGATTGCGCAAACTTCGGAACCAGAAAACACCTTGACGGTTCAATTAGATTAAGTAGTAGCAATGTAATTATGGCTGAAATCGTCATAACAGGCAAAAGCAAAACATATGGTAAAATGCAATGCATTATCTTCACATGGGTACATCCACCAGTAAAAAATGCAACACCTACTATTCAATGGATGTGATCCCTTACACAAGATCTAACAGACAATGATAATATCAACTCCTAAAAAATCCAGAAAACAATTAATTGTATGTATCCAGCTCAGGGATAGAAATCTCGGAACCGGTGCAAAACCCGGCCAGCGACCAGTTACCGGAAAACCTGAGAAAAAACCGGATGAAATTCACGTTTTAAATTTTGAATTTGGACGGTTTAAAACCGGTAACCGTTCTGGTTATTGGAAAAAAACCAGAAAAACAGCTTAAAATCGGGAAAAGCCAGAGAAAACCTAGCACAAAATGTTGGAACTAGCATATTTATATATATATTTAGTTCATACAATAGGTAATCTAATAAAAAAACCAAAACCAACCTAGAAACTTCCTAGGTTACTAGCCGGTTTTTTCTCTCACCTTACCCACCGGGATTTCTAGTAACCGACGGTTCCGGTTACTGCCTTTTTTTATCCTTGATCCAGCTTATGAATCGAACGTTAGTTTGATCTTATCACAGCTTACCAGATCCCAGTATGCTAATGTTGTCAAACCCATTGCATGCATTGATTACACAAATGCAAATCCTCTAATCCACCAATAACACACTCTGCACACAAGATCTAGATTTCATACTTATCTAGATTATCTAATTCATAAGACCAACGCTCTGCAGGAGATCTAGAGAAGATCCACACTGTCACTGACTGCATTCTTAGCAGCAGAACATCCTACCTTTTCCCCGGGGTGTCCCCCATTTCCCATTATTACATAACAGAATCCCACCTTTTCAGTTGAAATGTATTTTCTTATCAATAAAAGACTAATCACTGCAGCGTGCAAGGATCCAGAGCAAGATACGCTCACCACACCCCTCCATAGACTCGGATATGCACACCAACACACTGTTACTCTCTTCCTCCCACAAAGATCGCAACATAGTGCTCAAATTGGTAAAGGAACGTTCCGCTCCAAAGATCCAAACCCCACAGACGGAATCACCAGTTCACTGGATCTTGCTTATAGGCAATGTTCTGAATCTAAATCCAAGATCTCAACTTTGAGGCCAGAGTACCGCAAGATATGAATACCATTCAACTCCAAAGATCCAAACTTTGCAGCACGCCGCCGCAGCGCCCGCGAGATCTGGGGTGGTCCCGGTGGAGGAGGGGGGAGCGCGGACCGTACCTTGCGCTTGATTTCGTGGATGGGGCTCTCGTTGTCCTCGACGTCGGGCACGAAGGCCGGCGGCACGCAGCCCGGGTCGCGGGAGACGGCGACGGCGTAGGTGGCAACGCAGGCGGCGGCCGGTGCGGTGAAGGCCGCGGCGTCGTTCCGTGCGAAGCGGCGGAAGGGAGGGGAGAAAAGCCGCGCCGCGCAGCGAGCGCCTCGTTTTACTTCGCGATTCGCAGCTAGCTCGCTGGTGTTTGACGGGGAGAAAAGCGTTGCCATTTCGGGTGTGATTGTGGCGGCGACGAGTTGAGTTCAGAAGGTTGGTAGAGCGTGGACGTCCGGAACGTGCCGTGGTGCGTCCATGTGATAGCGCGGCGCATATTCTCTAACGTAGAGGAGTAAAGTCACAGCGATCCATCAAGCAAAGAATGGCTCAGATTTTTTTTGAGATTTTGATTATTTGTACTTCCAATTTTTAGTTTTTGTACTTTTATCTTTTTCTAGCTTTTTTTCCTTTATATTTTTTTATATTATCTGTGTTAAAATAACCTATTTTTTAAAATTTAAAAAATAGGTTATTTTAACATAGATAATATAAAAAAAATATAAGGGAAAAAAGTTAGAAAAAGATAAAAGTACAAAAACTAAAAACTGAAAGTACAAATAATTAAAATCTCAAAAAAATCTGAGCCGTTCTTTGCTTGATGGATGGCTGAGAGGAGTAAAGTCACGCTGTGACTTTACTCCTCTACGTCAGAGAATCTCCGCTGGTGATAGCGGGGAGACGCCCAAGCTTGCGTAGCCGTGAGGGCTGCAGCCTTGCAGTTGCAGGTTAGCTGGGGGAACTTGAGCGCTTTTTCGAAGCCTCTGGCACCGCTGACTCTGTGCCCGGTGATGTTAGAGCAAGTACAATAGTATAGCCAACTAGTGGCTATAACATTTGTCCATTTCATCTATAGCCTTCAAAAAAATAGTTCATACAATAAGGTAGCTATTATAATAACTATTTTGCCCCACGTGTAAGAGAGTGAAATGCATATTTTTACGTGCTATAGCTAGCTGTAATTTAGTAGCCAGCTTCCTTCTCTCTCTTCCTTTCTCTCTCTGCCACGTAAGATTTGATTGATATTATATTTGCTATAGCCTGCTGACTAAGCTTTATTGTACCTGCTCTTAACGCCCGTTCTGATTAGCTTTTACTGATTGCTTTTGTTTTTAGTTTATAAATAGTAATAACTTATAGAGAGTTATATAGAGAGATATCTACATACAATTTTGATCGATATAAATAAAATCACTATAATGTATGCTTCAATTGACTAGTAAACCCCATCTGAAAAAGATATCGTGTTTGAAAGTTAGGTACCGTAAAAAAGTTATTTACTGTAGAAATGTAGCTTTTAGAATTCAATATAAATAAAGCTATCTGTACACACTATCTATATACTAATATAACGTGTGAATTTGTCTGTCGTCCTTTGTCTTCTTCACACAGCGCACGTGCCCTCTCTCCTCGGGCAACCGCCACGCACAAACTCTCTTCCCACAACGCACGCACCCTCCCTCCTCGTGCCACCGCCATGCACAAACTGTCGCAGCCCCCAGATCCCTCATTGTGGCCAGCACATCTGCAACCTCTCGCTCCCTCTTCCATGTCGCGCCCAAGCTCCCCCAACTCCACACCTCCCTCTTCCCCGCTCCCCCCGCCGACCATGGCGGCCCTTCTCCCTCCCCTCTTCTCTGCGACGCGCACCTCATCACCACTGCACCCCTCTCAACTACGTGCCGTCTCCACCGTTGCGCCCTCCTTCTCCCTCCCCTCCCCTCCCCTCCCCTCCGCGTCACTCGCCTCGCCACCATTGTCGTCCTTCCTACATGGCTACATTGGCACAAACTCCACAACTACGCCCTCCTTCCTCGACTTATCCATCCAACTCTCCTTGCTGCCTCTCGTCCCCAGTGGCCTCCTTCGTCCGCGACCATGCGGACGACTTGCAAGCCGAGGCCCGTGTCATGGCCTGCGCCGCCAACACCCACCGCATCCACGGGCGGCAATGCCTACGGCGGTGGCAGCTTCCGCCACCAGATCTAGAGAAGAGAAAAGAAAAGAACAGGGAAGCTATGATTAAATGTGCACTACTTAAATAAAATGTGATAATTTTAATGATTTAAATAGCACTAATTAAATATAATTAGTACTACTTAATTGCAAATACTACTAATTAATCTTGATTAGTACTAATTAAATGTGATTATCACTGAGTAAAAACACTAATTAGGCATGCACAGTAGCTGACCGGTTGGTACCGCGAAGGGGGCTCGGTAGGCGGCTTGCTGAGCTACATATCGGCTAGTACCACAACACTCACTGTTCAACAGCTCTTTTTTGTACATTTAATACATCTCAACTAGCTGTTGAACTCTAAGTGCGGTACTACCGCCCTCACAAAGGGCGGTACTACCGCACAGCAGAATCGGTACTGCTGATTTTTAAAGTTTCAAAATGTGCTTAAAAACATGCCCTATAGAAAAAACATGCCACAAGAAAAATAGGTACTACCACATTGCGATTTTAGTACCGCTATGCAACTGTGATCATACCGTCGCCTGGTAATACCACCCAGTGCCTACGGTGCCACCGATTTCTCTGACGTAAATTTTTCAAAAACAGTTCAAGATGCATGTATGACTTTTTGTTGATCAAGATGGCATAAATTAGATCCTCAAGCTACTAGTCATGATCACCTTTATAGTACACCATCTAGCATATAAATTTGGTCATTTCTCCAAACACTGAAACCGGCAAAACTATAAAAAGGATCCTATCGCTATATATCACCTTTGTATTTTGCCATATCGATCCTTCATAGTCTTTATATAGCATTGTTGTATTATTGATACGGGCGGCCCTGATCTTCTCGACGTAGGATCACGATAACTAGTGTCTCTCAACCAATCTCTCTAGCTGTACACCCGTGCCAATGCAAGGACTCACAGCTCTTTGGAAATTCACCAAGATACACCAAAAGATTTCTCCACGAGACCACGAGTGGAGAAACGTTGTGCCCTCAATTCCCAATGGAAAAGCAAACACAACCTTGAGCTAGGGCTTTCCTTATCCAAAACGCATTGACCTTCATGAATGAGCTCCTCTTCATGCCTAAGTACGCACAACACACTAGAATTAGGTAGTAGCATATTCTCATCAAAATTATATTCTTTAAAGAACAAAGTCACCTGTTGTTGGAGCTTCTTGGCTCGTGCTCGCGTAATCGGTCCTGTTGTTTCAATTGGAGGAGTTAGGGCAAGGGTGGCCTCATCAATTATCATCTATTGTCTGGGACTAAACTGTGAAAACATCTTAGCACATATGTTAGTTCAAAAACACAACATTGTTATTAATGACCAAAATCAATGTTTAGGGGTCTAGATGCTTTCAATCTCACCCTTTTTGATAATTGATAATAACCTAAATAACACGAAGGAGGTGAAGAATTTTGTAAATACCCTAAGTCTTGAAACAAGTTATATTTTCTTATTTTGACTTTTGAATCGCAAATAATTCTTGAGATAGGCTCAAAGGAGATGAACAATTAATTGCAATCAAGAATCAATCAACAAATAAAGAAAACTTCCCCTAAATATGTGCATGTGAGATTTTAAAGTGTTTTTCATTCACATGTGTGGTTTTTGAAAATTTTGGTGGGGTTTCCCTTTGTTTTTGAAATTTGAGGAATCATTTCAAATATGATAAGCATGAAAAGTAGTGCATGAATATGATGAACATGATGAATTAACATATCAAATATAATCATGGCATTAAAGCAACAAGTTTGAATAAACATGAGTAGTTTTAGATATTACAAGTGTACAAGAAAAACAACCATAGATAAGTTCAAACAACCATAGATAAGTTCAAACAACCGATTGATAAGTTCACACATAGATACTAGATAGATAGACAACTTGACTTTGACTTTTCTTCTTCATCTTCTCCTTGACTTATTTTTTTCTCCCCCTTTAGCGTCAAGTACCAAAAAGAGTTACTCTTGAGATGAGGGATCATGACGACAACGATGGGTATAATGAAGTGGAGAAGGAGACATCGCTAAAGATGAAGCATGCTCTGAGGCGCCCACATCTTGATAAAGAGAAGCCAATCGATAATTTGACTCATATTGTGCATCACGTATCTGCATGGCCACAAAGAGGAGTTGAGACAAAGAGGATGGTTAGCTGCTTGAGGAGTGTCCTCGTGCTCTTAGTCATGTTCTTCCTCCTCTTGAACACGAGGAAGGGCAGGAGAGGGGATATGAGCACCTTCTCTTGGCTTGTAAGGCTTATGCAGTGCCGGTCGTGCCCCTTAGTAATGAGTCTTCCTCATAATAAGGGTCATCATGTAGGGAACAAAGTATATGTGTTTGACCCTATCATTCTTGGAGGAGGTGATCTCCCTAATATGAGATCAACCACATCAAACATTCTTTCGTTCATGATGCAATCAATAATATTCCAAGCATGCCTCAGATTGCATCAAAATCCCTGCTCTTTGGAGAGAAAATGCGGTTGATGGTGCAGTTGAGAAGACTCAGTAAGGGAAGAAGTCTAGCAATCTTTCCAGGAGTGAACTAGACATTGCTATGATAAAACTGACTCCAAGTCGGGGTTCTGAGAGTTGGCCTAGAGTAGATTTTCTTATGGCGTCCCAAGTGAGTCCTTAGTGCCATCTCAAATTCACCTTTGGTTGCCTCCACCATTTTGTATCCCGTCATATAATCAAAATTTGGGGAAACATACACTATAGCATAAAACTAATTGATCATGTCCTCATGGTAGTCACACCGAAGTGTGACTATGTCATGCAGTCTCACCGTCACCACAAAGAAAAACTGATAGGCACCTGAGAAGCAATCAATGGCATTGAGATGTGCCCAATGCACATACTTGTGGTTGGTGAACTACGATGATAGTCATCTAGCTGAGTAAAGACATCTTGTTCAAACTTGGTATGAAAGCGAGAATTAGAAGATGTTCTTAGCTTGGTGAACTGATTTGCATGATGAAGTATAGCATGCTTGTCACTTGTAATCAGCCTTTAATTGATATTTTGTTCCTCAGCTTCTTCCATCTTCTCATCCTCATTATGATCACTCTCTTCATACTTTTCTTCTTCTTCGGACTCAGTTATGGGCAGCCCACCACCTCTCCACACTTTCGTAGGCCTAAAAATTCTCCACACGCCTCGTGAGGCCTCCATCGCCCACTTCCTCGCCGACATGTTCTCCCGCATCAATGTCTTCATGAGTGCCGAAGAACAACCCAGGCACTTCATCTCCACCAGCGGCACCAGAACCAGCCATGATGGATGATTCTGTCCTCTCCACGAACTCAACATACACCATTGGCCTGACATATATCATAGCGGCAGGCTTGCACACGACCTCCATGTAGTTGGCCCATGAGGCGTCACTACTCACCTTCAGAAGTTGCCACATGGTCTCCCCTGTAACACCCACCACTGAGGCATATATTGCCTCGATTCGTAACTTCTTCCTTGCAGTGTACCGATCGAACGCCGAACGAACACACCTCCGTAGCTCAGACAGGCTCATGGCGTTCAGACTGGGTGCCCAGATCATGGTCCGATCACAATTTGATAGGTCCGCTCTGCACGACCTATCACGTATAGGACCACTCCCGTAGAACACAAACAAGTCTTGAATGTTACCCATGGCGTACCTAACACAAGTGCATACTAAACATGCAACAATCGTACCATCATACAGCCGCTACAGCTCTGTAAGATTTACATGTTAATTTTGTAGCTCTTACTATCACCTACAAAAACAATTTTGTAAGATTTACATGTTAATTTTGTAGCTCTTACTATCACCAACAAAAACAATTAGTAATTTTTGTTTATTTGTAAATCTAAATTTTATTTTTAAGGATTTTACTTACAAATTTTTACATACATCAAATTACATATTTATTTTATTTTTATTTTCAATGGTCTTATTTACGGATCTTACTTTGGAATTCGTATGAAAATTACATTACAATTTTCTTTTATTTTCACTACTATTCTGTATTATTCTTGTTTCAATTAATGCAAAAAAAATCCAATTACTAATTTTTGCTCATTTCTTTCCTAAAATTTTACTTAATGTGGTCTTCCACTTACGAATTCGTATGAAAATTAAATTACAATTTTCTTTTATTTTAATTCCTAATTTGTATTGGATTTTTATTCCAATTAATGCAAATATCCAATTATTAATTTTTCTTCATTTCTTTTCTAAATTTTACTTAATGTGGGCTTTCACTTACGAATTCGTACATAAATCAAAATAATAATTTTTGTAATTTCATGTCCTCATTTTATTGAATTTTACTATACCTTTGTATTACCTTTGTTGTACTTTTTTTCTAATCATCCAAATTTATTTCCAATTTATTTTTACGACCCCACACATTGTCTCCGGTGGTTCCCTAAGCCTACTAATTGTAACATTCTTGTTTCTAATCCAACTACTATTGTTATCATCTACAAATGCTCTAACACAAATATTTAGTTTTTCAACGACTGCACAACTACAAGTACATATGTTCACAAAAAATAAACTACATGATAATACGTTTGTTCTCAAAAAACAAAGTACAACATTATCTACACTACAATATATCATGTGTCACATATGGAAGTTTTGCTACAAATACACAGCGTATCAAAGATTGACATACAACAACATTAACAAAAGACGGTTTGGCTAATTACGGGCTAATGACATTGATAAAAATATAGTTGCACGAGCACAAAAATTACCTTTTCTTGAAGCTCACGAGGTAATCTACAACTTTCATGATTGCAAAATATGCTGATTCTAAAGGAACACAATTCAAAATTCTGTGCTTCGATTCCTTACTTTCTTCTTTTCACTCCCTCTCGCTCTTCGCTCTGTCTTCGCTTCAACTGCAAACGAGGCTCTGTCTTGCTGTGAAACCGTATGCATATGCTCACCAAGTGAGAAGTTTGGACACTCACCAGCCATTTTATTACTCACACTCACCAGGTATACCAAACATGGGGGGGCATATGCATCTACTGCAGACGCGTGTGCGAGCGGCATGGAAAAAGTGCAGGCGCAAGCGCAGCTGACCGCTGCTTTCAGCGGGTGGATTGGACAGCAGCCAGATGTGTGGTCGGGCACCGTATGGCTCGGTCAAATCGTGCACTAGGGCACCACATTTCTCGCCAGGAAATGCGCTCGACGACTACACGTTACCACCAGATCATGCGCTTGTGGACCGCACCGCGCTACAGTGCTAGTCATGCTTTCCCAGACCACACAACTATGCTACAGTGCTAGTCATGCGGTCCTGGACCGTATGACTAGCCCGTGTGCTCCCTCATCACACGATCATACATGTGTCACCATTCCGTAGTCCTGTGCTCATGTAGAAGGCTAAAAATTGAATTTTCACACTGATCAGGCTATATTTAGTATTTTAGGGGCAAATAGTACTAAGGTGGTGATCAGTTGGGCTTTTTTGGTGGCTTATGGTTGAAAACACTGTAGCTGGCTGAAAAAAACACTTTAGCTGACAGATGCTTATTTAGTATAATTAAATTTAAAATTTTAAAAAATATAAAAATATGTTAGCCCATTACGTATAATACAAACACATACAGGAAAAAAAGAACCGGCAAAAAAGCTCAACAAAAAACCAAAAGTTCAAAAAAGATGAAATTTATAAATAGTAAAAAATAAGTCAAAAGGTAAAAGCTGAAGCCCAATCGATCGGGTCGATGTCCTGACGTCCTGGTTATACTGCGATCCAAAGCATCTATTTTGTGACGCTTGATGCAACTTTGACAATTATCAATTCAAACCAGGCAGAAAAGAAGAAACCACGATAGAACTCTTTATTTCTCGTCATAAACTCAACAAATGCATGTAGAACCTTCCTGTGTATTATAATTATGACGACAAACCCGTGTCGGTCGCCTTCTTTTGGTTGTGATCAAAATGGCTTGAGCTTTTGGCTTCAGCTTATTTTTACACTATTCATAAATTTCGTCTTTTTCTGAACTTTTGGCCTTTTTTTTTGAGTTTTTTTACCGGTTCTTTTTTTCCTCATATTTGTTTGTATTATACGTAATGGGCTAACATGTTTTTTCTATTTTTAAATTTTTTTAAATTTAATTATGGTAAATAAGCCTCTGTCAGCTACAGTGCTTTTTCCAGCCAGCTACAGTGTTTTCAGCCATAAGCCACGGGCTTTTCAGCCATTTTGATCACACCCTCACTGCGTGTCGGCAACATAGGAGAACACATGCTCTCCTGAACATTCTGTCTTGGTTGCCATGACAATTCCGTTTTCCCGGGCCGAAAGCGCTCCAAAGAATCTCAAGTACAGGCAGCAGAAGGCGAGGTGGCATCGTAATGGCTCGTCGCGTATCTCTGTGGAGGGTGCTAGTAATGTCTGTGATGCTTCGTGTCCCCAGCAAACACACACCGATTATGCAACGTGAGTCCAAGGTTGCGTAGCCTGAGCGGTTCGGTTTGAGCTTCTGGCTTATTTTTTACTATTTATAAATTTCGTCTTTTTCTGAACTTTTAGTTTTTTGTTGAGTTTTTTTGCCGATTTTTTTTCTGTATTCGTTTGTATTATACATATTGGGCTAACATATTTTTTATTTTTTTTAAATTTAATTATGTTAAATAAGTCTCTGCCAGCTACAGTGTTTTTCATCCAGCTACAGTATTTTCAGCCATAAGCCATGAGCTTTTAAACCTAACTGATCACCACCATCCAAAGGCTCACGTTTCGTGTCAGTACTAGCAGACTGTAACTCGTTGGATTACTGTCAACGTCCTTCGATGCTGCACCAGAACTAACCCAAGAAGGCGAAGAACGTGAAAACGAAAGGAAGCTTACCCCATACATAATGTACATTGTCGATCTTTACATGCAAAACCCTACTCGCTCAGTCACACGACGCCTAATTTACACTACAAGGATAGTGAGAATTCCCAAAGCAAGAAGCTTTGGTGCCTTGGTTAAACGGTTCGGCGAATTTCCTCGGCGGTTACGTGGCGCGAAGCCGCGCGCGTCACAGCATCAGGCCGAGGCGCTCGCTGGCGACGTCGCACCGAACGGGCGCGAGCCCGACTCGGCCGCGCTCCAGGTCGTACTCCACCCACACGTTCATCTGGTGGTGGTGTCCGATCACGTACGCCGTGATGGGCACCATGTCCGCGTTTCCGAACGTCAGGCACCACACACCGTCGCCTCCGCGGCGCTCGCCCGGGACCTTGTACAGCAGCCTGTCCCCCGACACCACCATCTCCGCGCCGTTGAACAGCAGCGTCACGGCCGGGAGCCTTGCCGGCGGCGAGTGCCCCTCGGGCACGCGGAAGCAGGTGTCGAACGCTTCTTGGAACGCGAAGTTGGGGTCGTTGAGCGCGGGGAGGAGGGGTTTGGTCTGTTTCAAGAACTCGGCTTTCAGGACGGAGTAGGCGTCGCCGAGGAGGAAGGTGAACTGCGTGCCGGAGTCCACCATGGTCTGCCCGGCCCCGGTGTGGTCCGGCGCGAGCACAGACGCGGGGATGGGCAGGGGCTTGGCGCCGACGTGGATGCCGAGGAGCTGGACGGAGTACGCGACGCGGTCGAAGTAGGGGAGCGGCAAGGCCGGCTGGTACAGGGGCGTGTAGTTGAGCGGCAGGAAGGGGAGATCGCTGTGGCCGAGGAGCAGCACGCCGGCGTCGTCGCGGTCGGAGATGCAGTACGAGAAGCGGCGGGTGCTCGCCTGCGACACGAAGGAGAGGGCGCCCCTGTTCATGCCCAGCAGCCCGGCGGTTGCCACGCCGTCGGGGTATGAGTCGAACGCGGTGGCCATGCAGCCAAACGCCGCGCGCAGCGGCAGGGCGTCGCCGACGGCGAAGACGTCGGTCGCGAGCGCGCCGTCGGAGGCGGACCCGTCCGCGTACGAGAGCGACACGCGGCACTGGCGCGAGGCCCCATCGCAGGCCGGCGGCGACGGCAGGTCGCGGGAGTGGCACTGCGCGGAGGCGCAGGGCACGGCGGCGAAGGTGGCCGAGGCCCTGGGCCGGAATGAGGAGGCGCCCCTGGCGCCGCCTCCCGGCGCGCAGAGCAGCCAGGAGAGTTCGCTGCCGGTGTCGAGCACCATGGTGACGTTCTGCAGCGGCGTGCCGACGGCGAGCGAGACGGTGAGGCTGACGTTGTGGTGGAACCGCAGCTTGCTCGGCGGCCGCAGCAGCGCCCCCGCCGGCATCTGCCGCGCCCGCAGCGCGAAAAGCAGCGGCTTCGCCCCCGGCCCCGCCGCCTCAGACGGCCATGGCACGGCGAGCAAGAAGAGGAGGCAAACGAGCAGCGGGGGAGGCATGGCGGGGTGGTTGCGAGCAGCGTAAAATGCCCGGGCCTATGCGCGCATGTGAGTGGGGAGATGGGCGCATGCGTTGGATTTGTTGTGGGGTTTTGGTTCGGGGTGGATTTTATGGGGGAGGAAGGGTGTCGAGGGAAGCGCGCGGTGGTGGGGAGGGGGGAGTGACGAGCGGAGTGGTGGGGAGAGACGGCTCAGACGGGTCACTGTGACGGGAAGCGGCCCGGGTTCTTTGTGCCTGCCGTCTTGTAGCTTTTGGAACTAATTTTTACTGCTGCATTTTACTGTGTAGTAGCTAGCACACTTTTTCTGGCTAGTTTTTCATCCAAGCTCTCTTACGTAAATGTATAAGCCAATTGAAGTGTTCTTGCCAGTAAGTATACAACTATATCCAGTAGCGGTGTTGTAAGGCAGAGAGCAAGATTTCCATAGAAAATTCTTAGAATTTTTTTATCCGTGGTTTATGATGTGTAGCATAAGTCAAAAGTCATAAACCTAAAATCTAAAAGAATACTTCGATTTAGGAAGGCTTAAACCCAGCTCCTCGTGTACTGTTGCAATATCGGTGTGGTTTTTTATTGATGGCAATTGACATGTCCTGTTTGTGTTTGCAGATGCAGACGTGCAGACTCCGCACGTCATGGAACTCCCGTAACTCGCATTGAGAACCAAGTCGACAAGCAACGATGCGTTCTATCATACAGCGAGCTTGTGAGCATCTAGTTGCACTTCCCACTGATTAAACCCAGCACTTTCGGCTCAGTACTGATCTTTTCGCAGGGCCGGAACTTTCGACTATTTTGCGCGGAAAAGTAGTAGAATCTTTATGCAATCAACTACTGTAAGCGCGGAAAAGATCAGCCTTGGCTTGGCAGTTGGCACCACACCAACATGAGCTGCCCATTGAACGTTTCTTTTAACTACGTGAAGCAGAAAGGGAAGTTAAAAACTACCACTACCAATCCAGTTAAGCGAGCGTTTTCTCATGTACTGTGTGGGGTTATGCTCTCAACTACCATCTGGATCAACCCTGGTAAACCAACAAGGAGGAAGACGAAGAAGATCCCACGTCGTACCAGGCGTGTACAGTGTAGATCTGAAGGCTGCTGTGAACGCGGTGCCTGCCTTTCGTCCAGGAGAGGAAGCAACGCATTGAAGCTACGTAACTGAAGTTAGTACTGCAACATAAGGCAATCCATTCAAGCCTTCCTCGCCAGGTTCAGAGCATTCATCAGCCAGACGCGCTTCGCTGCAGCCGCTGCTGCTTCTTCAGTTCTCTCCGGCGCTGCACCTGCACGGCCTGGTCGAGCCACCGTCCCACACGCCACGCGGCGCCGTCCTAACCGGTATATTAGTTATTACACTATTCATGGTCCTAGTACACTTCGCGCTTTCCGTTAGTTTCATCTTCAGCTTATAACTTTTGACTTTTAATTTATTATCCCTTAATTTTGTTTTTCTATCTTTTTCGCTTTTTCCTCTTTTTCCATATTTATTTGTATTGTCTATGATAGATTAACCTGTTTTTATTTTGAATTTTTTAAATTTAATTACACCAAAAAAGCTACTAACTACTACTGTGTAAAATAAGTCAGTTACAATACAAAAAAAATTATAAACCAGTTTACATAAGCCGAACTAGGCACAGCCTAATTTGTCATTTGCATCATTGCAGAATACTCATACCATTATTTAGGGCACTCTTATGATTGCTTCGTTATTCTAGTAGAGTAGAACTGCTACTCTCCTAGTAGTTTGAAACCGGATTACTCGTCGAACCGCTCTAGGCTTCGGTTCATTGGTTTAGCGGTTCAACCGCTGGTTGGCCGGCTAGACCGTCGATTCTACTTATCAGTAATATATTATTAATATCACTTGAATCACATATGCACCATGCCCTAGTTGATTAGGAGAGGGAGGCTAGTCGCCGGATGCCACAGGTCTTGGGTTTGATTCCCTCTTTGTGCATCATTTTTAGGCCTTGCTCAGTTGGGCTGAAAAATAGTGGTTTATGGCTGAAATTATACTGTAGCTGACTGAAATTACACTGTAACTGAATGCGTCTTATTTGGCGTAATTAAATTTAAAAAAATTAAAAATAGAAAAAATATGTTAGGTCATCACGGACAACGCAAACCAATACGGGAAAAAGAACTAGCAAAAAAGCTCAAAAAACCTAAAATTCAGAAAAAGACGAAATTTAGAAATAATAAAAAATAAGTCACAAGCCAGAAGTTAAACCGAAATGAGCGGAGCGTTATTCCCTAGCACTAGGCCAGCTCATCATCACACACCATTTTTTATTCCCTCCAGCATGGGGCCAGCACACTGGTTCTCCACGGTTTACTACAAAACCTGCTGGTTTAATCAGAAATTCTTCGGCTCAGAATGGCTCAAATGCATAATAGTCGATTTAATTGTAAAACCAAGCCGATCTAGGCTTCGTTTCCGGTTTTCTCCTGTCGAACCATTGGTCTGATCCGGTGCTGCAATAAGTTATGCCCTCAGCGCGGGAAAATATTCAAACACTTGCCCTGCAGTCTGCAGAACTTGGAAGGTTTGCTTTGCTGCCGTTCCAGACTTTGGTTACCGTACGTAAACAAGTACATGGGCGCTTGCACGGTTACAAGCACGAGTGGCCTCGGAGAAAACGTGTACTCCCGCATATGAAATGGCGATATTACGGGGAACAACACGGGCCAAACCTGCTCGTTGCCTCCTTGGCCGCACATCGTCAGTGAGATCCCCCTGTTTCAGGGACCGTGCTGCGAGCAATATTATTTTTATCCGCCATAGTACTCAATAGCAGCTGGAAACAGCGCAGTATAGCGCAGCAAGGGAGCGATGCGTCAGCTACTTTCCTTGGACACATTTGTCGCCCAACGCAAAACTGCATCTGCATCATGTTACTCCGCGTCCTGTATAGAATAAAGACAATAATACGGTACTATTATCATTCTGATCAGTGGCGGATCCAGAAAATTTTTTTGAAGGGGCTGAAGTACCTTAAGCTCGATCTCAGCCCCTTCTACATTATACATCCATGGCTAAAAATTTAGGGGGGCTTCAGGGGGGCTCTAAAGGTCCGGTAGCGGTAGGGGGGGCTCGAGCCCCCCCGCCCCACCGCTGGATCCGCCCCTGATTCAGATAATACTTTTTAGATAGGTTCTTTCGGACTATGTCTTATAATCTGTTTGCGAGAGACAGTACATAGAGAAAAATAGTCGTATGTGATTTTGACCGGTACAGCTGAGCTCAGTACATTTTTTACTATAATTTTCCTGTTGATTCTATCTTTAAAAAACACCGTTTGAAAGTTAGTTACTATAGTATAGATCATAAGTTATAAGGCAAAAGTTAAACCGAAACCAGTCCTTAGACAAGTAGAGAAACTTGTTTTGGTAGTAGAGTCCAAGTTGCCGCCTAAAATTTTTGCTTGGCTTACTACAGCCGCCTATGCACTGGCTCCACATCGCGCTGTTGTGAGGAAGGGAATGGGTGTTTCTTTTTTGCTGCCGCGACTATGATTTTTTATTATATTATGAGCGTTTGTGTAAACGAATTGAATATCGATAAATCGCTTTAAAAAGATTGTTCTGATAAGATGTTTCGAAACGACGGTAAAAACGTCTCATTTATTTGTTAAAAAAATCGTAAGATATATGCAATAAAACAAAAAGAGGGGTCCAATAGCTTGCGGATTAGGATCTCATCGAAGACGACCCATCGCCTAATTAGCCATCCCTAACAGCCAATTAATCAAAAGTCGAATATGGAACTAATTCTGACGCGCATACGCATCTACTTGGAGATTACATTGAGATAGGGCCATCGCCATGCACGGTAAGCCCGGACAAATGAACAAGATCGAGCCCATCGGCATGTGATGCGTGCGCTGTTCTCTCAGGATTACAACTCTCCAAAAGCCCTGCTTGGTAGGTAGAGTAGTACACTAGGACTACCACTCCAAAGGAAGAGGATGGGCAGCACTACAGGTGCAGTGCAGGATTGGCGTCCGTCTATTTGCACAGTTGGGAGTCGCTCTCGAGAGGCCATGACTATGCACACTCGTGCTGACCCGGAGGATTTCGATCAATTATTGAGTGTGCGTAGTTGCATTTAGTTGTCGAGGAATCATGTCATCTGTAAACATGCACGCACAGCACGGAGCAGAGAGATCTGATTTGCCGTCAGCTGTGTGGACCGTTCGCCGTTATGATGATACGCCGCAGCGGGAATAGCGATGATCGATCATTAGGGTTCGGGCAGGAGGGGAGTCCCTCTGAGAAACCATGGGGCCAGCTGGTTGCAGGCGTCAAAGTCGTTCTTAATTGATCCCCTCTCACAGGCTGACTGAACGATGTCCTGTTCATAAACCGGCTGATTTGATGCAATATCAGCGAAAGGTTAGAATATCCATCCAGCAATCGATTGCCATTTTATCACATTTTATCGAGGCAGGAGCGGCTCTGCCTCGAGTGCGAGGCCAAGGCGGGCAAGAAGCAGAGAGAAGACGAGCAAGAAGCAGCACGCACAGGTAAGTCAGCCAAGAACCCACCGTGAAGGAGAGAGGAGGATGGGATTTTTTTTAATTACCTTGCTGACGCCATGACACTCAAAACCGGGTTGTTTCAGGCAGCCGTTAAGAGTCTGATTTTACCAGTTGGAAACGGGTTCTAAACGGTGTTGAGTATATGAGACGGAATTAAACCACATCAAAGAGTTGAGAGACTAGCATGAACCTTTTTATATTGGATTTGCCCTACCTCTTTTGGGCCCGTAACTCATGGTTTGTTGCCTTGGTATTATTGTCAGATGCACGACAGGGTCCCAACACGCTCTCTCTTTGTCGCCCGTTTGTTTTAGCGTGCTCTTCCTACTTGTTTGTCATCCCCTGCACATTCCTCTACGCCTCCTCATTCATTCCCTAATCCCTAGGATGTATTTGGTTGATGAAATCCTCCAAAAAATTCTCCGGAATGCTTCAGTAATCCTATGATATTACCTTATTTGGTAAAATAATCAGTAATCTAAATCAGAAATCCAAGATTAATTTGGAAACCAGACTACCATGATTTTCAGAAATCACTTTTCGGTAGAAAACGGTGTATATCTCGGATTAGCAAGGGGAAAAAATCTTTGCTATAGCATTTATCATTTACTTTAATTTTTTATAGTCAAAATTTGAACCTTTTGGATTCAAAATCCAAATTGAAAAAAAATTTCAAGACATGAATTTCAAAACCAATATATCAAAATTTGAATCCTGAATTTCAGAATCTTAAATTTAGGTAATTTAAATTTTAAAATTCAAAATTTCAATTTTGGATATTCAATTTCACTTTTAAAAACTAAATCTAAAAATCTAAAATTTCAAATTCTGGATTTTAAAATTTCAAGCTCCAAATTTTTATATTTTATAAATTTGAATATTTTAAAGTTCCAAACTCAAATTTTAAAATAAAAATATCAAAAAATCCAAAATTTGAACTTTTGAATCATAAGATTGAATTTTTGAATGTTGCAATTTTAAATTGAGAAAATTTAAATTGTAAATTCAAATTTTAGTTTTCAATATAAAATTTTTAAATGTTATCCTTTAAGGTTTGAAATTTCACATTATGTAATTTAAATTTGTGGACTTGTTGGTTTGAGTTATAAAATATTTGAACTATTATAAAAATTATTTTGTAGTTTCTTTCAAACTAACAAAACATTGGAATTTTAAATTACTGGCAATGTATTACCGGCAATCAGATTGAAAGAAGTATTGAATTATAAGAGAATGTAAAATTATGTATACCAAAGGCATCCCTATAGTACAGAATGCAACGGTTCTCTGCCTCCGCACATCTTTGGCCTACGGTCCTGTTCTTTTCAGTTTCTAAAAACTGTTTTTCGGCTTTTCTACAGTAACTAGCTTTTAAACGGAGTATTTTTTGAAGATAGAGTCTACTAATTAATTGTAGTACATACTTTACTGACTTCATTTATATCGGCAAAAATCGCATGTGAGTTTCTGTTACTCTGTAATCTCTCGCATAAACAGTCTAAAAGCCGCAAATCGCAGCCAAAAGTCATAAGCCGCATCCAAAAAGAAGAGGCCCTAATCTCTTTTCAGCTAGGAGCCACCGCAACATTGCAGTTCCTCTTGCTTACCGTTTTGGCCCTCATCAGCCTAGCTCCCCAACTTTTCTGTCTTGTTTTCTGCTCTTAGCGTGGGAACTCACTCAAATTTGTCAGCAAGACTCCCTTTTTAGTGCAATGACGCGCTTTGCTCTTTCTTGAAAAAAAGTTGCCAGCAAAACATATGTTCCTGAGGTTTTGTTTTAAACGGTTTTAACTTTTAATTTTTTTACTTCCAGCTTTTTTAAGTCAAAAACACTTGAAATATATCGACTTCTAATTTTGGCTTATTTTTAACTTTTTTTGCCTTCTTTGTCTTTTTCTTTTTCCTTATTTCTTTACATTGTCTGTAACTATATAATAGTTTTTCATCTTTTCTTATTTTTTAATTGAATAACTAACAAAAACTAATATCCGTTATAATACAATTTCAACTAAAAATCAACAACTAAAGCTATAAATATAAAGCTTAATCCCTTCGAAGCGAGGACTTAACATCGTGGCCGCCATGTCCCAGCTAACCTGTGGTATCACTGTATCATTGACCCTGTAGTTTTTTTTCTTCCAAAAAGCCCAGATCTTATGGATATTTACGAAGCAGTTCGCAGATTTTAGAAGAAATAATACCAGTACAAATTTGTTTTATTAAAACTGACCCTACAAAGGAAATGAATTCTTGCTCCACTTTTCCTATACGCTGGGCCATGACGGAGCTCACGTATTCAGCCCTGCACGTATTATGTGCAGCCGTGCAGCGCAAATCCTGCCATGCCACAGCCAAAGTAGAGATATCGGTGATTTTGACAGACTTTCAACTTCCTACTTTAAGAGTTAACTAGCCTTACTAGTAGTGTGTCCGTGCTAACGCTACGGTAAAATATAAAACAAGATAAAATTTATAAAAAAATAAAATGAACAATCAAATTCATTAAGATTCACGTCTCATATATTGTATAACCAAATATAATGCATAAATAACTTGATGATTCATTAAGATTCACGTTTCAATGATCAGTAAGGCCAATTTTGTATGTCTTCAAAAACTTGGCAAATTGTAGCATTTGCACAACAAAATGGAGAAACTGCACAAACTATTAATTTCGTGAACAACTCTAAACATAATCAGATTCCAAGCTCCACAAAACGTAACCTCCAAGAGAACTAATCCCCAGTGAAATAGGATAGACAGGGAATCCTTTGTGTTCTGTCATTTCCTACAAATATGCTCTAGAGGAAAATGAAAGGTTTTGCAGTGAAAAACACTATTTTTCGAACCATAATCTCACTGGGACTATCTTTTTGGTAATCAACAATCAACCCTAAGACCTGAACTACACAACTGCTCCCAAAGGTCTTTTCTCAAAATGAGAGACCATGACAAAAGATCTTAGATTCATAGTAAATAAAGGTGAGAACAAGAATTGATAAGGAAAGAAGAAAACTCAGAATAGATGTGGAACCATTATCCAAACCTACCTGTAAATTTTATAGCATGACTGCTGATTTCCAGTCTGAACCAACTGCTGAGCTATGTCATTCATGAGTGGCAATATTCTTGGAGGAATTATAGGATCAATAAACATGAAAATAGTTCAGGTGTGGGTGTGCACTAAGAATTGACAATCTCACCTGTACGTACTCATCAGCTGCCTAAATTCCTCTTCGATCTTCAGAGCAGACTTAGCTAACAGATTGTTGACGTGAATGAGAACTCCTTCACTGCTCTTGAAGTTCTTATTTGAGGAGAAGAAGCGAACGATGCCTTTAGGCAGATCCACTGCCTCCAGGTAACTCTCAATCCTCATGGGGACCAATTATCTCCTAAAGAACAGAAGCTTATCAGTGATAATATTAAAAAAACGAGAATACCTAGAAGGAAGTATCTTTTTAATTAAGAAGAAAATAGGCACCCAAATTTAAGCCGAAGAGGACTTGATCGTGGGTGGTAGGGGTGTACACCCATACCTCTCACCAAGTTAGGCTCAGTTTCTTCAGTGGTAATATTGTTGCCAGTGAAAAAACCATATTTGTTTCAATGACGGCAGCGTTGAACCTAATTAACAGTATATATACAGCTTAAGTCCACACCAAACTTATAATATATCGCAACACATTTTAACCCAAACTCATTAACTCCATCATCCGATCCAGCAAAACAAATTTGACAATCTAACAAGAAATCAAAGCAAGCACCCGGCACACATGCAATCCCCTCCAGATCCACACAATGCCACAACCTCTTCCAACCCAAACATACAAAATTCACCACCAAATTCAGCTAAAATGTTGGCAATTTCACGGTGAATTAGTACACGCACCCGGCGGGCAAGGTCAAACTTCGAAAGGATGCCGGTCCGCAGCCTTGAGCGTCTTGTCTATGTTCTCATGCGCCAGCCGGATCGCGTGCGTCCTCACCTGCAGGCCAAATTCAGAATCGTACAGGCTATACAAATCAGCCTCTCTCAAATTTTGCCGAATCAAACGAAAATAATCCAAATAGGAAGGACGGGATGGGGGACCTGGGTGGGGCGCATGGCGGCCTCGAGCGCGGTGAGGCGATGGTCGAAGGATCCCAGGATGGTGACCATTCCCTCCATGTTACCATGGCTCTTCTGCAGCGAGTCGCGAGCATGGTCGCCCGCCATGTGAGCGCCTCCATCGTCTGCGGCAGCGTCGCCGCCACAACCATCCCTCACCGACATCAACGGCCCTTCCAGCAGCCTTCTCCTCATAGATCAACACAATATTTTCTCTTCGCGTATGAGGCCGGAGAGATCTCGAAGAGGCGTTGGAGAGCGGAGGCGTCGGGGAGGGGAAGGAGCGGCGAGGTGGGGAAGGAGAGAATGGAGGACGGAGGGAATGCCGGAGGGCTCGTCTTGTGCATCACCTCGGGGGCTTGGTCGGCGGCGTGGGTTTGGGATCCGCCGCGCCGGGTGGCGACGCCGGCGGGGGTGGGTCGGTGGACATGGATCTCTCCCGCGATCGCCGGAACCCTAACCCTAGGTGTCGCCGGCGGGGAGAGGCGTGCAGGAGTGGAGGCGCGGGGGGAGCGGCGGGAGTGGAGGCGCCGGGGAGAGGCGGAGATGGGGAAGCAGCAGGAGTGGAGGCGCTGGGGAGAGACGGAGATGGGGGAGCGGCGGCGCGGTACCAATAAAACAACGCGTACCTCATCGCGCGGCGGCTTCACGTCTGGCGTCTTCCCCGTGGCGGCGGCGCCCGTGCCCGCGTCGGCCTGCCGATCCAGCGACATCCTGGGGGGAGGAGGCGGCGCGGTGGAGGACGGGGGGAGCGGCGGGAGTGGAGGCGCAGGGGAGAGGCGGAGATGGGGGAGCGGCGGGAGTGGAGGCGCAGGGGAGGAGGCGGCGGCAGCGCAAGGTGGGGGGAGGAGGAGGAGGCGGGGGAGGGGAGGAGGGGCGATGCGGGGTGGGGAAGGAAGGAGAAGGAGGCGGCGCGTGGGGAGGGAAGAGGAGGAAGGAGGAGGTGCCGGCGCATGGGGGCGGAAGAGGAGGCGGTGCGGGATGGGGAGGGAAGGAGGCCGTGGCGGCGGCGGGTGGGGAGGGAATGAACGTGGGGAGAGGGTGCGGGAGGGGGTGGAGGAGCGGAAGTGGCTTTCTGGGTTCAATGATGTGCATGATCCGGATGATTTTGGCCTTAGGATCTTCAATGAGTAAGAGAAGTAGGTTTGAGGAGAGATCCAGACCATTCATTTGTATGAAGTTGGATTACTTTGGTACACAAATCTGGGTGGACTTAGATTAGACATGACTGTGGGGTGGTTGAGGGGGGTGGATTTAGTAAAGAAAAATTTGGTGTATTATAGAGTAGGGTAGATAGGCGCGGCGCCACGCCGCGCCAGCCACCGTGTGTACCGAAGTAAAAGAGACGATAATCCGTGAGGAGTTTGTAAAAAAAATTTAAAAAAATCGAGGGTGTATGTGTATTTTCGAAAAAGTCAAAGGTCTTTTTCGTAAAAAACCGAGGCCTGTACGTAATAAACGATAAAGGCAAAGGTCTTTTCCAAAAAAATCGAGGGCCTGTATGTAATAAACGAGGACCCGTACGTAATTTAGAAAACGCGGGGCGCTATCCTGCAAAGTGGAGCGGCTTAAAAAAACTGGCAGGGACCTGTTCGCGAGGAAAAAGGACCTTTACGTAATTTCCGAAAAACAGGAGGAAACTGCCTCGCCCGGCCGTACCAAAATTCCCCCGCCACGCGCCGGGCGGACGCGCGGGCGGGGCGACGTGGCCGAGCGGGGTGCGGGGCATTCCCCTGGTATAATGGGGTTAGTATTTGTCACTCTGCTCGTATATCACAGCCGCAAGGATTTGAAACCAGATTCGGTTGGACGAGTCGAACCAAGGTTTGTGGCCGGTGGTGAAGAGAAACCAGATGCACTGAGATTCCCCTTCCAGGTGGTAGACATATAGACTAACATTATTAACATTAGGCAGCATAATCCTCTAATTTGATTTCTGATTACAGCTTGGTTAGTCTCCAAGATGACAAATCATGGATGAGCGGGGGTAGAGGACGAAGCTGGCTGGCGCTCCTTTGCATCTAGAACTGAAGTTGTGTGGTGTTCTTCAGTAGGAGGGGCTGAGGATGAAGATGGCTCGCTTTTTATCAAGACCAGGTGACGCCGTGTGGTGTTCTTCAGTAGGATGGAACGAGGATGGAGGCACCAAGTGGCATGACAGAATGTTATCTTGATCTTGAGGTAAAGCTGAAGCTATTGGAGTTACTAGCAGCATATAGACCAAAGTAAAAGAGACAAAAATTCGTAAGAGGGGATTATCTGAAAAAGGCCACGCTAGCTACCATATAGACCGAAGTAAAAGAGACAAAAATTCGTAAGGGGATTATCTTAAAAAGCGAGGATTTGTACATATTTCCGAAGAAAGTGAAGTGTTTTTCCGTATAAAACCAAGGACCCATGCGTAATTTTGCAAAAACCACGAGGTGCTACCTAGCAAAAGGAGGGCTTTATGAAAATGCGGAGGACCTGTATGCAATTTCAGCGATGTGGAGGGGGTTTGGTAAAAAAGACATGGCGGGACTTTTTTTGTAAAAACCAAGGACACTTACACTATTTTGGAAAATTCCAGGGGCTTTTTTTTGTAAAAACACTGACGTGGCATAGGAGGGAGGCCGGGAACTCCCCCATCTCTAATATAGCAATGATCAGTTGCCAATTGTACCTGGGGACTGGCAGCGATATATGACTGCAACAAATAAAAAATAGGAAGAATTTTTCACTTCAAAGTCATTGAAATTAAATTTAGTAGCTAATAGAATACCACCTTTCAATTTAAGTGGCATGACAGAATGTTATCTTGATCTTGACGTAAAGCTGAAGCTATTGGAGTTACTAGCAGCATAAGTGCAGCGTCACGCCGCGCTAGCTATCGTATAGACCAAAGTAAAAGAGACAAAAATTCATAAAAGGGGATTATCTGAAAAAGGCTGCGCTAGCTACCATATGGACCGAAATAAAGAGATAAAAATTCGCAAGAGGGGATTATCTTAAAAAGCGAGGATCTGTACATATTTTCAAAAAAAGTAAAATGTTTTTCCATATAAAATCAAAAACCCATACGTAATTTTCGAGCTCAAAGTGGATACTTTTTTTTTATATAAAAACGGACACCCATGAATCATTTTTGAAAAAAAATGCTACAAGCCTACATGCGTAAACAGTTCCAAGAATGAAAGCTCGTCGGGATATTTTTTTCCAGAGCTTTGCTCCATCCGAGCCCCTATCTGGGTACCTAAGCACAGACAGCCCCAATCCGGCACGTACGTGCGGCTCGCACGTGCGAATCTAGGGGCCGCCACGTGGCGTGTATCGCATGTGCCTGGCCCCACCTGGCACTCTCTTTTACCACGCGGGCCCCGCACCTTGAGCCAGACTAGGTCTTGATCAGCTCGGCTTCGGCTTCTGGCTTATTTTTCACTATTCATAAGTTTCGTCTTTTTCTGAACTTTTGGCTTTTTGTTGAACTTTTTTGCCGGTTCTTTTTTCCCATATTTGTTTGTATTATACGTAATGGGCTAACATGTTTTTTATTTTTAATTTTTTAAATTTAATTATGCTAAATAAGCATCTGTCAGTTACAGTGCTTTTTTCAGGCTGCTACAATGTTTTCAGCCATAAGCCACGAGATTTTCAGCCGAACCGATCACCACCTAAGGGCATCTCCAATGGTTTTAGCTAGCAACTAACTATAAGACTTCCACATCATTTATATAGTACACACTAAAGCTGGCATTCTAAGAGCAGGTACAATAAGGCTAGGTCAGCAGGCTATAGCAAATATAATATCAACAAAATCTTACGTGGCAGAGAGAGAAGGAAACTGGCTATTAAATTACAGCTAGCTATAACACGTAAAAATATGCATTTCACTCTCTTACACGTGGGGCCAAATAGTTATTGTAATAGCTACTTTATTGTATGAACTATTTTTTTGAAGGTTATAGATGAAATGGACAAGTGTTATAACCACTAGTTGGTTATACTATTGTACTTGCTCTAAAGACATATCTATAAGGATAGCTATTTGATGCTTACATGCACACACAGAATTTATAGATGCTGCCTCGTTTGACGTTATAGACTAGTGCTTAAGGAAGAGTAGGCTCGGTTTTTTTGCATACTCTCTTTCCTCCACATAGGATATATGTTGATATGTATATGCATATAATTATCTGACTCAGACCATTAGAGATGCCCTAAGGACTACTCCACCTACAAACCCCCCAAACTCCGATCAAAAAGTTTAGCACCTGCGTCCAGTTTAAAAAAAAGTCGTACTTACCACTTAGAGCAAGTACAATGATGCTGACTAGGTCGCCTCTAGCGAAATCCACGTCAACACAATCCTATGTGGAAGAGAGAGACAAGAAGAGAGAGAGGCAAGCTGCCCCTCATGCAAGAGGTGACCTCTAGCACATTATACGAGGACTTGGAGGCGATGCTAGTTCTTAGAGCAAGTACAATAAGGGTTAGGGTCGCCTCTAGCGAAATATTAAATGTTTGAGTGCTTTAGTAGAGGTAACCTCTACTCAACTTATTGTATTAGTTACCTCCACATGAGCCATATGTAGGGATGGCAATCGGGCGCGGCGGGTACGGGTAGTGCTCGCCCATACCCGTACCCGCGACCCTATTTTTCGCCCACGGGCATACCCATACCCGCCCACGGGTAAAAAACCCCGCCCATACCCGTCGCCCGCGGGCATACCCGTTTACCCGCGAACTGAGTACATCACATATTCACATTCAAACATCACCCATGCATCACAAATTCACATATCCTTGATTCACAAACATCACCAATAGCACTGAAAATGTCTGCATTTAGGAACTGAAAATGTCTGCACTGAAAATGTCCGCACTGGATATACAAACTTTGAGCTACATAATTGAACTTGAGCCGACAAGGAAGAGGCGGCAGGCGGCGGCGTCACTGGAGGGAGTCGGGAGTCCGGCGGCGAACGGAGAAACCACCCGAACAATGGACGACAGGCGGCCGGAGACAACTGCGCAAGAGGAGGCGGCGTCACTAGAGGGAGTCGGGAGTCCGGAGGAAGCTCACCTGAGTTTTGCCAGATCTGGTCAGTGGAGACTAGAGAAAGAAGCGGCCGGACCGCCGAATCTGGTCGGTGGAGACTGGCGGCGAGGAGCGGATCTGGTCGGTGCCTCGGTGGAGACTGGAGAAAGAAGCGGCCGGACCGCCGGATCTGGTGGGTGGAGACTGGCGGCGAGGAGCGGGGCGGCCGGCGAGGGAACGGGGGGTGGCGAGGAGCGGTGGAGACTGGAGAAAGAAGCGGCCGGACCGTCGGATTTGGTGGGTGAAGACTGGCGGCGAGGAGCGGGGCGGCCGGGCGGGGGAACGGGGGGTGGCGAGGAGCGGGGCGGCCGGCGGGGGAACGGGGGGTGGCGAGGAGCGTGGCGGCCGAGCGGGGGATTTGGAGTCTTGAGGCGGCGGGGCGATTGGAGTCTTGGGGCGCCAGATCTGGGAGCCGAGATTTGGAGACCGAGTGCCTGAGTGTGATGTTAGGGTTTACTGTTTTAGAACCCACTTGTCAGTCTATTTCACGGGTAAACGGGCGAGACGGGTACGGGTAGAGCTAACCCATACCCGTACCCGTGTACCCGATGGGCAGAGATTTTCCCCTATTTTTCTACCCGTGGGTAAAAAATCCATTCCATACCCGACTCCATTAGAGTATTTACCCGCGGGTACACGGGTAAACGGGCACAATTGCCATCCCTAGCCATATGTACTCCTTTTGCTTATGTGGCTAGTCCTAGAGGTGGCAGCCACCTCTTCTATTGTACTTGCTCTTAGGCCCCGTTTGGTACAGCTCCACCACCGGCTCCTGGAGCTGTTTGGAGCTGTTTTGTGCCAAACGGGGTACAACAAAATAGCTCCACCCAAGGAGTCCCTTAAAACCTGCTGAGACAAAAGTAGCTCCTTGGGTGGAGCTGAAAAAAGTAACTTCACCCAGCTCCACTTGTGAAGTAAAAAAAAACAACTTCACTTGTGAAGTGGAGCCGTGCCAAACGGGGCCTTAATCCCTTCACTAAATACGAGTAAATCCAGTACAGGCTCCGGGCCCGCGGGTCAGAGAGGAGTAACTCCTGCGCCAACGCCCGCAATGAAAGTTATAAAACCCTAGGGGTTCTTGCTCAGGGGAGATCTCAACCGTCGGTGCGGAGATCTGACGGCTGGAGTGCCCCGGGAGCTCGTGCTTATCACGCCGTCTCCTTCCTCTGGCTCCCTTCCTTACTGCTGCTTACTGTGTGCTCTCCCCACCTCCCCATCCCCTTCTCCAAGCGGCTCGAAGCTTTTGGTGCCTTGAAATGGCGAAATCGCCGGCCGATCAGAGCCCAAGCTGAGTCTGGATGCTCCGAAATCGCGCCTTCCTGGCCCGATCTCTCAGAATCCCCAAAAAAATCCGAGCAGAAATGGCGGCCACTGTCCCAATCGGGCTCGCGACGCGCGATTCGGTGGTATTTTGGCCCGGGGGTCGCGAGAGCTGCATATTTTGTGACTGAACTGCGGCTGCTCGTGCTGCTTGGTGTGGGCTTGGGTCGTGCAGAGAGAGCTGCGTCTTTTCGCCGCAAGGGTAACTGGGGGTGCGGCTTTTGTATGAGCTTTCCATTTGGGGTTTCGGTGGGTGATTTTTGTGTGATTTTTGGTGGTTTGTGTTCTAGGGTTGGTGGAATGATCAGCGCGAGCGCTGTGGCGATGCGTGGGGAGATGGGCGGCGGGGGAGGGGAGGAAGAGCTGGAGGACGAGCTTGACGCGCTGCTTTGTGCCGGTGGCGGCGGCGCGCGTCTGCGAGGGGAGGACGCTGGCGAGATGGAGCGGGAGCTCAGCATATTCCGGAGCGGGTCCGCGCCGCCGACCATAGAGGGCTCGCTGAATGCCATCGGCGGGCTGATCCGCGGCGGTGGGGAGGCGTCCGTGACTGCAGCCACGATTCCTGATGCTGAGGCGTTGAACGGGCATGCTGGACTCCTCTCAGAGGATGAGCTCCGGGCCGACCCAGCATACCTGTCCTACTACTACTCGCATGGCAATCTGAACCCTAGGCTGCCACCGCCGGTGCTATCCAAGGAGGACTGGCGCTCAACACAGCGGCTGAAGGCGGGGGTTGTCGGGGGGATTGGTGACCGGAGGAAGGTGGCGCAGGAGGAGGCTGGACAAGGGACGGCTGTGGGGAGGTCGCTGTTCCCGCAGAACTCTGGTTTCGATCTGGAGGACGACGCAAGGAAGGGTGTGGCTGGTGCTGCAGAGTGGGTGGATGGAGGAGGGGATGGGCTCATTGGTTTATCACTCGGGCGGCAACACAGCTTTGCTTATATCCTTCAGGTTAGTCTCAATTGCCGTTGCAAATTGCTATTTTTCTCTCTTAATTGAGGCTTATTAGTTGCTATCCGGTGTTCTTTGCGGGTTGTATCTACTCTGAGCTAACTATATTTATTGTATGGTGGTAGTGTTCATATGCATCTCGATTTTACTGGTTTATCTAGGAATCTGCAATTTAATCAACATCTGAACATACAGTTTGGATTATGATTGATAAGTATTTGCGGTATGTTGCTAGATATTGTATATCACTTCTGGGATCTCGATCCCCCCCCCCCCGGTTGAATAGGCAAGTCCATGCTGTTCCCAGCATCCTATCCATTTAGAAGTTGGATGGTCTGGATAAAAGCAGTGATAAATTGGGGTGCGGTTGTCTCGCAAGAAGTTTTGAATTTCTTTCCAGCTCAAGCTTGGGCACCTGTGAATGCATGCGCTGGAACTTCAAGCCAGGTGTTACAAATCCTATAACGGCAATCCTGAAAGTCTTTTTGACAACATTTGTGTATTGTGGTTTGCACAATCATGTGAGATTGGTTATGTGTTGTTGCAGTATGTCTCAACGCATTGTCTCATGAAATTCTGCACCCAATAAAGTATATCTTTTGAGATGTGCACACTTGTAAAGGAGGGTATTTTCTCTGTGAATCAACTATCAAGAAGGTTTTCGACCTAATATTGTCATATTTATTTTTTTATTCACTAGTGCAGTGCAAGGAGAAATGGTTTGTTTTAGTTTGGTATTCTGCTTCTCTTGGACTTTAACAAATTGTGTGTTTAAGGAGCCATCAATTGGCTTGATCTGTCACAGGTTCTAATATTCTTCACTTTATTTTTCTTCAATTGTCTTAGAGGAAAAATGGTATATTCTTGGAATAAAGCATACATTGAATAGGTTTAACAGTTGCAAGACTGAGTTATAGATAGGCAGTTAGCTTAATGGCTGCACTGAATGAATGCTCAAACAGGGTTGGCAGTTCAGGAAGTTGAAAAGACCTCTTGATTATTTCTCTGTTTCAGTTCTGAGAATTAGTTCTACACAATCTTTTATTTCTTTTTCTGTTACTCCACATGTGTGTGTCCCCTTACAATATTTGCTTCGAGACAACTGCCATCCATTTTCTATTTTTCTTTGCAAGCGAGCTCTTGTTTTTTGCTTGGTACTTAAACATTGTACATGCTCACCATGTATACTTTTACTAATTTATCCTTGTAACATTAGCAGCAATTTCCATCTTTTTAATAGCTTAACTTATCAATTACCTGTGTCGTTCTACGGTTTTATCACCTGGACAATTTATTTAGTTTACTTTGGGTTATTTCAGGACAACCTTGGGCACAGGACACCTACTTCAGAGCATCCCTCTCGTGCAGCCAGTCGCAATTCTTTCCTTGACAACCAGGAACCACTGAATTCTGCTGAGAGCCAATACTCTATGCATAATGATACTTTGGATGCACAGCAACCCGTTGGAAATATGCAGAATGTCAGTGGTCTTCCCAGTATTAATGCATCTGCTTCTCAAACTTTTGCATCTGTTCTGGGTTCATCTGTTTCAAGGAATGCTACACCAGATCCCCATTATGTCCCTAGGATTCCTAGTCCAGGCCTTCCACCTGTTGGTGTTAGGATTAGTTCTAACGACAAGAAACTGAATTGCTCATCATCATCATCATTCAACACCGTATCCTCAAAAGCACTTGAGCCTGATGATATTTTAGCTGCACTATCAAGCATGAACTTATCAAAAAGTGGTACTTTGAATGATAATAACAACATTAGTCGGTCAAAGTTTCAGAGAGAGATTAGTGATCTCCATAATTTTACTCTTGATTCGCAAGCTGCTCAAGTCAGTAATAAGCAGCATTCTGTGATGTTGGAAGCTGATGCTGGATATTTGGGTATACCATCAGTGTCACAACCATCAAATTCTTCATTTGCTGATATTAATAAGAATGTTGCTGGTCTAGCAGACATAAGAAATTCTACTAACACACGGTTAGATGGACAAGGGGAAATGCAAAGGTCTTCTAGTCTGTCTGCTCGTTCATATCAGAAGTCCCCATCATCTTCTAATGCAAGCCCAGGTGGCTCTCCTGCTCAACATCAGAATCTTGACGGTATAAATTCGGCCTTTTTGAACTATGGGCTTGGTGGATATCCACTCAATCCGGGTTTGAACTCTATGATGATGAACTGTATGGGCTCAGGTAGTATGCCTCCTTTGTTTGAAAGTGCTGCTGCTGCATCTGCTATAGCTTCAATTGGGGCAGATTTGAGAAACCTTGGTAACAATATTTTGTCGTCACCTACCTTAAGTCTATCTGATGTGCATAACCTTGGTAGAACCAGTAATCAAACTGCCACAGGTCTTCAATCGTCTCTTTCTGATCCGTATTATGTCCAGTACTTGAAGGCAGCTCAATGTACAGCACAGGGAGCAGCCAACTGCAGTGATCCTTCCTTTGAAAGAGGTTTCATGGGTAGTTCATATGCCGATTTAACTGCAGTTCAGAAAGCTTATGTTGAAGCTTTGCTTCAGCAGCAGAAACAATATGGAATGCCACTTCTTGGTAAATCGACACCCTCAAATCATGGTTATTATGGCAATTTGGCTTTTAGCATGGGCATGACATACCCTGGAAGCCCTTTGGGCAGTCCTGTTGCTTCTCCATCTGGTCCTGGCAGTCCACTTAGGCTCAGTGAGCGGAATCTGAGGTTTCCTTCTAACTTGAGAAGCTTGGGTAGCTGGAACTATGATCCCAGTGGCTATATGAATGAGAACTTTCCATCTTCACTTTTGGATGAGTTCAAAAGCAATAAGACTAGAAGTTTTGAGCTTCCTGAGATTGCTGGGCATGTGGTTGAGTTCAGGTATACTTGGTCATTTCGTACTTTTGCAATACTGATGTAAGCTTGAATCATAACGAACCCATAAATAATGGCCTGTTCTTTTCGGCTGCGGCTTATGGCTTTTGGCTGAAATTTTTGAATTTTGGCTGTTTACGGTACATATTACGGAGAGATAGATACTCACTTGCGATTTTAGCTAGTACAGATGTTGGGCTTTTAACGTGTAGATCGTTTAACTTGTAGACTCCATTTTGATAAAATACTCCGTTTGAAAGTTAGGTACTGTAGCAAAAGCCAAAAGCCGCCGGCTTGTGAGGTAAAGAACATACCCAATATCTTTCAAAATATTCTGTCATTTTATTCTCTCCACAAGTTAATGTGTTAAGGAAAGGTAAATAGTGCAACTGCACCTTGTGTTTTCTGAGGTATTTTGTTCAACTGTAATGCACTCAACTTGTTATGCAAGCTTACATTTCATCTAGCATCTAGTTTGTGCACCGATGCTTCACAGATAAATTGTGATTCTTTGCTTACTAATCTTTTTTTAGTTATGGATGCGTTGCAATTCCTTGCGGTGATGTTTGCTTTGATTATGCAGTGCTGACCAATACGGAAGCCGTTTTATACAGCAAAAACTTGAAACTGCAACAGTTGAGGAAAAGAACATGGTTTTTGAGGAGATCATGCCTCATGCACTCTCATTGATGACCGATGTATTTGGAAACTATGTGGTGCAGAAGGTATTCTTTTCTGACACACTGGTGCTTCTCACTGTGAGAATAGGAACACTTAATTCTTTCTCCGATTCTCCTAAATCTTTCAAAGTGTTTTTTTCTTAAGGATGTCATGACTGAACCTTTTTTTATCCAGTTTTTTGAGCATGGGAGTGCAGCACAACGCAGGGAGTTGGCTGATCAACTATTTGGACATGTATTAGCACTCAGTCTTCAGATGTATGGGTGTCGAGTTACCCAAAAGGTACTACATGATTCTTATTGTTTTATTTTTTTTAAAAAAACTCAGGATTGTTCTTATCTGACACAAGTATATGCATATGCACATCACTGAAGGCAATTGAGGTGGTTGATCTGGACCAGAAGACAAAGATGGTTTTTGAGCTTGATGGTCATATCATGAGATGTGTGCGTGATCAAAATGGAAATCATGTTATCCAGAAATGTATTGAATGTGTACCAGAAGATTCGATTCAGTTTATTATCTCAACATTCTATGGTCAAGTTGTTCCATTGTCCACTCACCCCTATGGCTGCAGGGTCATACAGGTTCACCTTTCAATTCTGAATTACGCAAATCTTCTGTACCTAATTTTATCTTAATTAAACTCACAAATTTATTTTATTTACCCAGAGAGTGCTGGAGCATTGCACTGATCCAAAAACAGAGCAAATAGTCATGGATGAAATATTGCAATCTGTATGCATGTTGGCACAAGACCAATATGGAAATTATGTTGTCCAGGTTTGGTACCTCTTCTGAATTTTTGAACTGTACCGTTGGTCTTGCTATGGCGTTCTGATGTTCATTTCTTCAGCTTCTTTATTTTAGCTTCATTGGCCTTGTATGAAAATAGATTTGAATCGTTTCTATGGTGATTGACCACAATTATTTATGTGTGGATTTGCTTCTATAGTGAGGACCTATTATTGTTCAAGGAATAAAAAAGTGAGTTCTTGAGCAGGGCTTGCAAAACTGGTGTTGTACTAGTTTTTACTGGTGACCTGTATTGGCTTCTGAGTTCTAACTACTTATCACTGTTAATTAGACGTGAACCAGCTTTAGATCATATGTAAAATTGCTTGGTTGTTAGTACCAAAATGTGGCTTAAATTCAACCATTAGTCGTCTAGAAAACAAAGATAATGATATTGAAGCTTTTTCCTATAATTTAACAAATTTATGACGAAGTGCAGTTGAGTTATGCAGTTAAATTAAATTCCATCTAGTCTTGGCCAAAATTACTTAAAAAATCAATTGGACCTGATGTAAAGTTATCCAAACTTATCCAGAACAATAATTCTCCCATCAGAGTAAAATTGGACAGTCTAGCCCTTGCCTGCGCTGACCATTTTGACTTGTTACCTGGTGAGTGGTGATTAGCGGCGGGTTACCACCAATTCTTGTGAAGCTTGCTCTTGAGTCTTGATCGAGTTGTGCATGTAGGATATAACATGAGTCACGACTGATTGTGCCTGGCCATGTTTCTGTGTGTACATGAATGAGGATTAAGTGGATATTTATGTGATGTATCATTTCTATCATTCAAGATGTCATGTTAGTGTGGAAAAAAGGTAGATATGGCATTAATCCACCATGTTGGACTGAAGTAGGAAGATGCCTCATTAATTTGGGAAGAATAAATTTTACCATAGATTTTATTGGTCTTGTATTTATGTAGTTTTTTTAAAATAAAAGAAAGCATATAGGCTATAGCATGTTTATGTGTTGGAGCCAAGTAAGAACTTCAGTTAATATGACAAATTCTACCTAGTAGATGAAGCGTGGGGACTAGGGCTGGGTTCTTTTGGGCTGTGGCTTATGTCTTTTGAATTCTAGCTGTTCGTGAGAGAGATTACGAAGCGAGGGACAGTTGCATACGATTTTGACCGGTATAGTTGAAGTCGGTACAGTGTATACTACAATTGACTAGGAGACCCTGCCTTGAAAAAATGCACCGTTTGAAAGCTAGTTACTATAGCTAAAGTGAAAAGCCACAAGCACATCCGAACCCACCCTAGATGTGTTTCTTAGGTACGGCATTGGAAGTTCATGAATTATGATGTCTCTTCTCCGGCAATCAACTGATATACACTGAAATTACCTTGTAAGCAATATGTTATGAATAACGCTTGTATTCATCACGAGGCCAATGGCCAATATATATACATGTACAGGTATGGTATATATGCAGGAAATCCCTCGAACAGAGGTCACATCAAGAAGAGTGCGAACGGTGGTCATGTGAGCAACAGGAGCAAAGGTCTCATCATAGTAACGACCATGCTCGTGCTGAAAACCACGCGCTACAAGATGAGCTTTGTAGCGCTCAAGAGAACCATCAAAACGAGTCTTAACCTTATAGACAGACTTGCAGGTGATAGAAGAGGGCACATCAGAAGAATTCTCAACTTGCGGACGATGAGTATAGTAGAGAGGATAAGAAGGAATCAGGTCAGGAGTAACCTTGGGAGGGTACTGGTGGTGAAGAAGGTGCCGACTGGGAAGAAGGCACTGGTGAGACCAAAGGCTGTGGTGGAGTAGTGACTATAGGGGTGGAAGGAAAAGTCAGGAAAGAAAGCGGCTCAATAAGAGATGCTGAAGTGGATGATGGAAAAGGGCGAGAATAGAAAGGGCGAGACTCATCAGAAGTAACATCCCGAAAAATCCGCATCCGTTGACTAACAGGATCCCAACAACGATGTCTCTTGTACTCAGCACTATAGCCTAGAAAAACACACTCAATAGACTGAGTGGTTAACTTGGTGTGTTCACAAGGTGAAAGAACATAACACACACACACACACACACCCAAAGAGGCAATGACTAGAATAATCAGGAGTCTTGCCATAGAGGCTCAACTGGGATCCCACCCTGAAGAGCAGAGGAGGGTTGAATGTTGATCAGAAAAGTGGTAGGAGAAACAACCTCAGCCCAGAAGTATAGTGGAACAGCAGAAACAAGCATGAGAGTACGAGCTGTCTCAAGAAGATGATGCTTGCGTTTAACCACACCATTCTGAGCATGAGCACTAGACAAGAAAACTGAGAGAGTGCCTTGCTCAGCAAGAAAACCACAAAGAACTCCCGACAAGTACTCCCAATGGAATTAGTGCGAAATACACGAATAGGAGAGTCAAACTGAGTACGGACCATGGTGGCAAAAGTCTTGTAGATGGATAGAACCTCAGTTCGAGATGACAAAAGTTTATCCATGTATGCTGAGAAAAATCATCAATAAAAATTATATAATAGCAATGACCTTTCGAAATGAAAGGAGCTATACCCTATACATCAGAATGAACAAGATCAAAAGGACGCTGAGACACTGACTCACTGGAAGGATAGGGGAGATGAAGCTGTTTGCCAAGCTTACAACCCTGACAATTGATAGAAGCATCACTAGACAGACCTTAAAAGACCACGACGAAGTAATGAAGACATCGTTGTCCATAAAGATGGCCTAAACGATGATGCCACTGAGCAAAGGAAGCGGTGGAGGCTGCAGCATATGCGGAGTCAGTGGTAGGGGCGACAAAACTGACAGGGGCAATGGAAGAAAGATGAAGCTAGTCAAGCTCCCAGAGCCGTTGGGAGTCATGGCGGCGAGGGCCAGTACCAACTAGAGTCCTCATTCGGCGATTTTGAACACAACAAAAATCAGGATTAAGAATAACATGACAACCATGATCAATGAGCTGGCCAGCAGATATGAGATGTATGGTTAGTTTTGGAACATGAGCAACAGGAGAAACATGAAAGGATAAATTTGAAAAGAGTGCATCGTCTTATGACAGAAAGAGGTACCATCTGCTGTTTGAACAGTGATAGGAACAGCTAAACTACCAATGGAAGTAAGATTGGTGGAATCAGATGTCATATGAAAGGAAGCACCAAAATCAAGAATCCAAGGTGATATACCAGAGGAAGAAGTAGAAGGTGGTCTCTCACCAGAAGTGTGAGTAGCAGAACCAGCAGAACTAGATGATGCAGAAGCAACCATGCAACCTAGCACTACGAGAAACTGCTGAGTGTCAGAGGCACCAGGACTTCGATGAGATGAGAAAGCTCCAGTGCCCCTCGGAGGACGAGCACCATGGCGAAAATCCTTCTTGTAGCAAAACTTCTCCACATGTCCATGTTGCAATAGGCGCAGTAAAGTCCCCTACCAACAGTAGCTGTCACTGGTGGAGGTACATCTGGTAAGGAGTAACCGAAGGCGCTGTAGGTGTAGAAGCTGGAGAGGCCGCCAAAACTGATAGAAACGACGATGATGACAGTAGACCCGCACCACGAAGGCGTATCTCCTCAGTACGAACAGCTGCAAGGGCCTCCAAAAGAGGCACGAGGGTGGCGAGCCAGCAATTGAGCATGAGTTTGCTCAAACTCAGCTCGAAGACGTGTCAAGAAGTCGTAGATGCGGCGAAGCTCTAGGTGAGATTGCTGACGTTGACAACACTGACAGGTTCGGCAAACATCTGGCCCAATGAGTCGATCCGACGTCATACCACGGACAGCTGAACATAAAACTCGTCCACAGTGGCATCTCCCTACTGCAACAACTGCTCCTGATGCACAATAGTAAGGTACATGGAATCACCAGATGGCTCATAGCGACTGCGCAGATGCGCCCACATCGCCTGTGCGGAAGCCAAACAAACAATATCACCAGTGAGATGCACCTCCATGCTAGCAACCAAAATAGCAGAAGCACGAGCATCCTCATGGATCTATGTCTTGTAAGCAGCATACTGAGTCTAGAAAGTCTCCATGACATCCTTAAAAGCCTTAGATGCCTTGTACGAGTGCCTTCGGAAGCATCTTTCGGAAGTACAGGCTCAGCAGGTGGACTAGGGCGAGACGGACAAGGTAACTCGCTAGTAAGAAACTCCTAAAGGCGCTGACCACGCATGTGGAGGCGTATGTGTTGAAACTAGTCCCGATAATTGAGACCATTGAAGATCACCGGGCAACGAGGAACAGAAACAGTGTATGCAAAAGAAGACATTTTTCTTTTTCTCTTTTTTCTTTTTCTTTTTCCTTTTTTTCTTTGGTCGGTTAACAAAAAGGATCGACTAACCAGTCAGTCACACCCGACCAGCAGAAGGCGCCGATGGTCTCGAGTGTTTAGATCGACAGTCTGGCGACCGCTGTTGAAAGAAGCCTGGATCTCATGGCGACTGCTGGTCGGCGGCTCCTACGGGATCGAGGGTGGTGAGAAGAACCGGCAGTGGCTCACGGCGATTGGTTTCAGCAGAGGCGGATCCGGCGACCAGCGGCTGATGGCTCCAACGGGATCGAGATGGCACCGAGCAAGTCGAGGCGGCGCCGGTAGATCGAGGCGACAGCGCCTCGGTCGGTGAAGGCGGCGCCGGGGAAAGACCTCGGTGTCGACGTGGAAGAAGACGAATCAGCGGCGGCCCGAATGAAGGCGCCGACGAGGCTGCCGGAGGATCAGACGGCGGCGGAAGACCTCACGAGATCCGGCAGCAACACACATATATAATACATAGCTAACACAATCTACTCTAGATATAATACATATATAATCCCTCTTACTCAGAACACACTTCTGCCTATGAGCTTACCTCAGTTTATAATAGGCCATCTCCTTGGGCTTGTTTGGATAGGTGGGGATTAGACCCAATCCTCTCAGATGCGAAGGGAAACTGAACTAAAATTCCCACCAATCCCTTCTAATCCCCACCTATCCAAACACGGCATTTTGGTACACTAGGTCGGTCCTATTTTTTGTGTTTCCTTAGCAATTGTTTTCATTTGTGAGGCTGATTTCATGTGCAGCATGTTTTGGAGCTAAAAGATAATAATTTATTAATGGTGCCTGATTTATTCTTGTGTAGCATGTTTTGGAGCATGGGAAGCCTCACGAGCGATCTATCATTATTGAAAAACTAGCTGGACAGATCATTCAGATGAGCCAACAGAAATTTGCCTCAAACGTTGTTGAGAAGTGTTTAGCATTTGGAGGACCTACAGAGCGGGAAGTTCTCATAAGTGAAATGCTTGGAACTACTGACGAAAATGAGCCTCTCCAGGTTCCCCCATGATCCTTTTGTTCAATTAGTGTTCAATAGAATTATGGATTATATGTACCCCTTTTTAAATGGGAGCGGTAGGGGAATTCAATGTACATTTGAAGTTGTTGAACTTAGCAGAGTTTTCAGATAACTATTTCTGCCATGTCCTGATACTATGATGTGATTAGCCTAGCAACCAGCACCTGGTCCCACACGGGGAGAATTTTGTTGACACCAGCAATTTTTCAAGATTTCATCCGAGTGGTCATCACAAAATTCTAGCTTTTTCTAGAAAGCCATATTAAAACCATTTGGTTTTGAACATGTGAAGCTTATTAAAGTAGTACACTGAACTAATATTTAGGATCGTAGCTTGTCATTTCTCTATGCTAATGATTTAGCAAACAGCATGGGCAAGTTAGAAAGTGATTATTTTACAAGCTAAACTTGCGTCAGATGTGACTGGCATGTGCATTTTGTCCAGTCTTATTTTTCCCCGACTCCTGAGTTTAGATAATGTACTTACATGGTTTCAAATCAGGTAGCTTATATTTCCTAAAATGACAAATTTGTCTTCTGGTAAAGAGCTATTCAACTTTCTGATCTCTCTTGCTTGACCACTTGCAGGCCATGATGAAGGATCAGTTTGGTAACTATGTTGTACAGAAAATACTGGAGACTTGTGATGATCAGCAGCGAGAGTTGATCCTGTCACGAATAAAGGTTCATTTAAATGCACTGAAGAAATATACGTATGGGAAGCACATTGTTGCTCGAGTAGAAAAACTTGTTGCTGCTGGCGGTAAGCTTCAATGGCCAACTTTTGCAGATTCATGATTGAAATAAATAATATTTGGTATTTGCACTGATTTATCTTTATTCTGCCATACCCTTTTTAACATGGTTTACTTTATAATTTAAATCCAGAGAGGAGGATTGGACTTCAGTCACAATATCCTTCATAATGGCATAGTAATGACCATGTACAGCTAACCACGGCTAGCCAGATCTACCTTCTGCCTTCTGCTTTGGGCTGCTACAAGCCAAGTTAAAAAATAAACATGTTTGTACTAAGAAGTTTGTACATTTTGTAGTTTGAGCTTATAGTCACGTCAGGGTGAGGCTCAAGACAGTTTATTTACCTGATGCCGCTGCAGAGAAGATAGGCGTCCTGTATAAGTTGTTTAGGTGTAAAAAGAGGAGGAAAGTTCATATTTTGCGATGAGACTGTACAAATCTGCGATCCTGAGAGAGCTACCAGCTGTTTAGGACAATATTTTATTGCTGTCCCGTGTTTATCACTAATGGATATTGGCAATATTGATGTAATTTCCAGCTTCTGAAGTCTGTTGGCCCTGTTTCAACTTTGATGCCTGCTTCTCGTGTTGGATCAGCATGGTGCTATTTTCCGGCCGTTGTATGAAGTGTTATCATTGAGTGTTGAACTCGGCATTATTCTCGACCTCATTTAATTTAGGACGCGACTAGGGAGCGCAAGGATGCGCGCTATAATATGGTGCTCATGCTGGCTTATAAGTGTGAACTCTTAGCTTTTTATACTGTAGCAGTTTTTTTTTCCAATGTAGTTTTAGTAACTTTTTAGCGTAATTAAACTTAATTTTTTAAACAAGGATTATATCATTACAAACAATGTAAATAAATAAAAGTGAAAATACAAAACACCTAAAAATACTAAAAAATTAAGAAAAATAAAATTAAAAAGTTAAAAGCTGAACAATGTAAATAAATAAAGGTGAAAATACAAAACACCAAAAAATACTAAAAAATTAAAAAGTTAAACGCTAAGGCCCTGTTTGGAATGCGGGAATTTTTCTCGATTCCTGCGGGAATTGAACTGTTTCCTGCAAAATTCCTGCAAAATTCCTGTGAAATTCCTCTGTTCCAAACAGGCCCTAAAAGCTTAAACAGCACCACGTACCAGCCACCGGATTTCTTTTTCGTATGAAGCACGTCGACGGCACTCGTCACCTCGTGGAGCAAGTATGCCCCGCGCACCTATCTTATATATTCTTTTTTGGCGATGGCTAATAAGTCAAAGGCTAACTTTGGACAAATCAATCTCCTTCACAAAACAAAAAAGACTAGAAAAAGAAAAAATAACAAAGTTTGTCGCTCAATACATTTAGGTTCTTACCCTAAATCCTAGCCACTTCTTATCATACCTATTTATACCTGTATAATTGAAATCTGAATATCAAATTAAATCAAATTTAGCACATTTGAGATATCATAAGCCAATGCTAGAGTAATACTTTAAATATCTAAAAATTCTTTTTACGGCTACTAAATGGTATTCTTTTGGTGATGCTTGAAATCGTATACACATGCAAACACTAAACAAGATATCGGCCCTAGATACGGTGAGATAAAATTAACTACCAATCACTGATTAAAAAACTTTAAATCCATCAGTTTACCTTTCTCATTTAAGTCAAGATAACCATGGTAGTCATGAGAGTTTTGATGGGTTTGGCATCTTCCATACTGAACTTCTTGAATAAGTCCATTACATGTTTTGTTTGACTCACGAATGTCCCACTTTGAGTTGCTTTATTTGAAGTTCAAGGAAGTAACTAACCTCTCCGATCATAGACATCTTAATTTTCCTTGACATTATATCACTAAATTCTTTGCAAAAATCTTAATTACTAGACCCAAATATAATGTTATCAACATAAATTTGACAAACAAATAATTAATCATCTATAACTTTTGTAAATAGTGTTGTGCCAACCTTCCTAATTTTGAATCCTTTTGAGAATAGAAAATCTCGAAGGTGCTCATACCATACTCTAGAAGCTTGTTTAAGACCATATAACGCATTAGAGACTTTGTACACATGATTTGAATTCTTAAGATTTTCAAAACTGGGTGGTTGTTTAACACATATAAGTTCAGCTATTTTGCCATTTAAGAAAGCACTTTTAAAATATATTTGAAATAATTTAATATCAAAGTATAAAGCAAAGACAAGTAATATACGAATGGATTCAAATTTTGCTACGGGAGCAAATGTTTCATCATAATCCAAACCATCAACTTAAATGAGTCCTTGAGCGACTAATCTTGCTTCATTTCTTACCACAACACTACTCTCATCTTGTTTGTTTCAGAAGACCTATTTTGTACCAATGATATTGTGTTCTTTAGGTCTTTCCACCAAAGTCCAAATATTATTTCAGGTGAAGTTATTTAATTCTTCATGTATAATATTCACCCAATTCAAATCATTTAGTGCTTACCTATAAGTTTAGGCTCAAGAGAGGAGACAAACGAGTAATGTTCACAAAAAAGCAACATGAGATCGAGTTTGAACTCACTTATTCACGCCACCCAATATTTGATATATTGGATGATCTTTTGCAATTGCATTGTTGATCTTTGGGGGTAGAGTTGGTGGTTGCTCTTCTTCCTTTTCTTCTACATCGTTCACTTGAATGTTTCTTGTTGTGGAAGTGGTGGGAGGCTTGACTTGAGTAGAGAATGGTGAGTCAATTGAATCTTCTTTTGGCTTGATGTCGCCTAGTTGTATGTTTTTCATGACTTGCCTCAATCCTTCCTCACCTACATCATCAAACATTTTGTACTCTTTTTGAGAGCCATTAGTTTCATCAAATTGTACATCATAAGTTTCTTCAACTAATCTAGAGTTTTTATTGAAGACACGATAAGCTTCGCTAATGATGAGTAGCCAAGAAAAAATCCAATATCACAACGACTTCAAAATTTTGAAAGTCGAACACTTTTCCTTAAAATATAACACTTGCAACAAAAAAAATAAGTATGGTCGGTGTTCTTCCAATTAGTAGCTCATAGGAAATCTTTTTCAAAAAGCGATGCAAATAAAGACGATTTATGGTATGACAAATAGTATTGATTGCTTCCATCCAAAAATAATCAGAAGTATTATATTCATCAAGCATTGTCCTAACTATTTTAATTAATATTCAATTTTTCCTTTCTAGTACTCCATTTTGGTCTAGAGTGTAGGTTATGGAAAATTCATGTTTTATTCTAAGTTCATCATAACAATATTTAATTTTAGTATTTTTGAACTTGAAACTATTATCACTACATATTTTCTTAATTTTAAAATCAAATTTATTTTGGATCTTTTTTTTGCAAAACTTTTAAAAATACCAGTGGTTTCGGCTTTGTCATGTAAAAAGAAAACCCAAGTACATCTTAAGTAATCATCTACAATGATCAAATAATAGCTATTGCTCCCCAATGCTCTTATAGATTGTTAGCCCAAATAAATTCATGTGTAAGAGCTCCAATGGCTTAGAGGTTAATATGATACTTTTAGAAAGATGAGAGTTTGTAACTTGTTTTTTTATCTTGGCAAGCGCTACGCAATCTATCTTTACCAAACTTCACATTTTTAAGCCAACCACTAAGTCATGTTTGAAGATCTTTTTGAGTTGAATCATACCAACATATCCTGGTCTTCTATGCCGAAGTCAACTCAAAGAGATTTTTGCAATTAAACAAGTTTTAAACATGAATCACTTGAAAAGAAATCAACCAAATAAAGATTTCCAAATTTTAAACCTTTGAAAACTAATTTATTTTCTTTTCTTTGGAAACGATAACACTATCTCTACAGAATGTGCAAGTAAGACCAAGATCACATAATTGAGCAATGGATATCAAATAAAAATTTAGTGTTTCTACTAGAAATACATTAGATATGGGAAGATCATGAGAGGTAGAAATTTTACCCAAACCTATTACTTTTCCTTTGCTATTGTCTCCAAATATGATTTTCTCGTTACTTCTGTTTTCAAAAGTGATGAACATTTTTTAGTCTCCGATCGTGTGTTGAGTGCATTCGCTATCAAGAACCCAATGCATTCTACCAGTTTTGTAGTTCACCTACAAAAAAAATCAAGTTCTTTTAGGTACGTAAATTTGTTTGGGTCCTTGGAGATTAGTAACCAAGGTTTTACCGTATTAGGCATCCAAATAGCATTCTTTTTATTGCCTAAAATTGTGGTGGTAATAAATTTAGTAATAACTTTACCATCCCTAGATTTTCTAAATATGTATCATGTAGCATCAATCATAGATACCAATGGATGGAGTCATACCAACGTGATATGATTGTTGCGAATGTACCACACCTTGGCACTTGTGGCAATACTTGTCATTTTCTTCAAGTTCCTGTTTATTGAGTGAGCATCTTTGCTCACTCAATAGCTTATCAAGGGTAGTTTTTCCCTTGAAACATCTTTTTATGCTTTTGCTTAGCTTGGTAACCCACTCTTTTAATTCATTATTTTCAACAATAAGCATTGCATTACATGACTTAGCCATATGATGATTAGTATCAATTTTGGAATTACATGGCATATCTAACAAATCATCACAAGAAGTAGAAGTACTAATCTTAGAGATGTTATTGGTAGCAACTTCTATACTAGGCATTTCATTAATAATGTCACAAGTAATTCGTACACTAGAGTGAGATTTGTTTGAATCCTTCAGAAGGAGTAAATCATGAGCTTCATTTAACTACTCATAAGAGTCTTTTAGAGAGAAATGTTCTCTCTTTAAGACCTTAAATTTTGACCTTTTGTTTCCAAGGTATTCATTCAATTTTTCAAGTATGTCCATTAATTCATCATAAGAGGGCTCATCATCATCATGTGATTTTACCTTATCTCCTTTTGCCATTAGGCATGTAGGAGATGAGAAGAGTGATGACGTCTCCTTAATGGCAATGCTGACAAGACCCTTTTATTGGAGGACTCATCATTGTCAATGTCGGAGTTGGAATACTCCTCAACGGAGTAAAAAGGGTAAAAACCCCGATTTTTTGGAAGGGGCCACACACAAAAAGGGTAAACCCCTAATCAACCTTTAAGGCTATTTAGGGGCCTCACCCATTTCCCTGTATGCTCATATCTCTATTCGTCGCCAACAGGTAAAAACCAATTTACAACTCTCTCTCTTTCTCCCTCCGTTTTGGGAGTCTGGGCCTGGTGGCCATCAGCGGTGGCGTGGCACGTGCGCGCTGCGGGGAGCAGCATGGCGGGTGCGCGTGGCAGGGCAGCGACTGTGACAGCCGGTGGCAGAGGCACGCGTGACGGCGGCGGTGGCTTGCGGTAGCGGAGGTGGCCGTGGTGGCGGCTCGCAATAGTAGAGGCGGTTGTGGTGGCGGCGGCGGCGCGGCATGCACGCGCGGCAGGGTGATGGCCGGTGGTGGAGGTGCGCTCAACGGCGGTGGTGGCTCGCGGCAGTGGCCATGGCGGCCGGTGGTAGCGGCTCACTGTAGCAAAGGCGGCCGTGGTGGTGGCGACAGCGCATGGTGGCAACGGTGTGGCATGCGGTGGCAGAAGCGTGATGCAACGACAGCGTCGGCCGGCGGCCAGTGGCAGCGGCGATGGTGGCAAACGCTGTTCACGCGGCCGAATGGTGGTTCGCACGGCTGAACGCTGTTCACGCGGCTGAGCGGTGTTTCGCGCAGCCGAACGGCGGTTTGCCCGGTCGAATGTCATTTCACATGGATTCTTTTTGACGAAGCTTATTGTATGTCTTTTTTTATCAATTCTAGCTGAGCCAGACCTAACACACCTTTGTTGCATCATGTAGGTTCACACGCAGCTGTTGAAGGAGCGGCTGGGCGGTTGTGTATTTTAGATCCTTCGTGTTATATGTCCGTTGAGCATGCTCAAGACAGGTACCTTCCGGCCGTAGCCTATCTATTTCACACATTACCGCTTCAAAATTAGCTGTCTCCATTACCTTAGTACTCAATTATTACATTGCAATGGTTGCCTGGTCGTATGACGTTAGTACACTGTTATATCATGATGTGCTTGGCTAGCTGGTGCCGTATGCTTCTAGGGGTAGCGTATAAGCATGTTCGAATTTAAGGTTAACCACTAGTAATCTTTTAACATTAGGCTGCTTTATTTATATACCTTGCTTCCATGATCTTTATTTGTACATTATTGCTTGTGAGCCTCAACTGCTTTATTTGTGATACTCAGTAAGCTGACTAATAACCACTTATCATATAATAAAACCTGAATGATTGACAACCTTTGTGTGAACTATGTTAAAATGCCCATTCAGAGTAATTTCTGGATCACTACCACCATAGTATCATCTCCCATTGTCTCATATCGAAAATTATGCATTTCCTTCCCAACTTTAACAATCCTTTCACTTATCGTAATCTTACCCGGTCTTATCCTTAGTTATTCCAATCTCTCATCATGTTAACCGTTAATAATATAATTGTTACCTGGGCTGGGGTTACCCACATATGGGGTGATTGCCACCCACCAGTAACGTATGGGGGCCGTACATTTTTGTTACTCAGGATATTACAGCTCGTCTGCGGTTATACAGTCGAGAACAAAGATATGCCTGACTATTATCGTATAACCGGGTATGTAGGAAGTGATCGCTAGTGTTATTGCCATAACTAGTTAAATAACCATTACCTTGGTTCCGCATCTCCGTTATCTCTATCTCTGATCGGTATCATTACTTTTGGTAACTTAATTTCATTGCAATTAACATGTCAATTACTTGTTGCTTTCTTGTCCTTTTCTCACTGTGTTACGACAATTATTGGGTACTTGCTGAGATTCCAAATCTCACGTTTGCTCTTTCCATTCTCAGGTAAAGGGTCAGTGGAATAATAGCATCATGCATGGGTGGGAGCACTCGAGTTTTTGATACCGTGGTTTGCTACTATTTATGTTATTTCATTTATTTATTTTATTAGAAGTAGACCGGTCCCATGTTTCAAACATTTATTTTAACTTCCGCTTGTCTTTAATAAAGTACTCTTAAGGTTTTAATTTTTTTGAATTTTTATTGTTGCTTTTATTACTTATTCTTTACTTTGATAATGATGTTTTATAGTGTTATCCTATATTAACAGACTGTGAAGTGCTACAAGCCTCCAGAAACCACCACTTGTCATGTGAAGCGAAAACATGCACGCTCCCACTGACTCGCTCCACGGAGCGGAGCAACCGAACAACCACCCTCCGCGCGCCCACCGATCAGATCAGCAGCATTACTCACGCCGTCAAAAATCCAAACCTTTTCCATAAGCAAATCCATGGGCCCAGCCGGCTGCAGAAGCCTGGCCCCACCGGAGAGTATGTTATGTTAACATCCCCTCGCGGCGACCGGTGCCACGACGTCACGGCCCCCGCCCCTTCGTCCTCGTCCTCGTCACGACGCCTCATGGTGGACGCCGAAACCGGCGGCGCGTGCGGCCGCGTGCTCGAGTGGGAGGTCGGCCTCCCCGCGGCCGGCGAGCTGACGCCGGTCTCACACCACCTCATCCCGCCGGCTCTCGCCGCCGCCTTCCGGATCGACCTCGCGGGCGTCCTCCCCACCTCCGTCGACGCCGGCCTCGCGTACGACTCCCCCACCTCCCACTTCTCCTCCCGCTTCGACGAGGATGACGGGGAGGACGAGGGGGAGGGGGAGACCGAGGATGCTGCCAGCGGGGGCGGGGGAGGGCGAGGCGTGAGGGGCGGGAAGAAGGCGAGGATGGTGTGGACGCCGGAGCTCCACCATCGGTTCGTCGAGGCGGTAGAGCACCTTGGCGACAAGGGCGCCGTGCCCAAGGCCATCGTGCGGCTTATGAACGTCGAGGGCCTCACGCGCGAGAACGTCGCCAGCCACCTCCAGAAGTACCGCCTCTACCTAAAGCGCACGCGCACAGCCGCCGCCGCCGCCACGCCGCCTCCTCCTCCGCCGTACTTTCCCCGTTTCGGCGCCCAACCGCGTCCCGTCACCGCGAACCGGAGCGGTTGCTGCGCGTTTGTTTCCTGCGAGAAGCTCGGACGCGAATAAGCAGTAAGCTCTATGGTTTGCAATTTTCCCATTAGAAATAGCATTGAATTTTGCTTTCCATAGAGAAGAGTGAAAACCATGGGAAGTGATCCAAGATTTTGAATTCACTCGTATCATGTGAAAAATGGAAATTTTCATTACATGTACCGTCCGTCATACGACGCCTGTGGGGAGACATTTCAAGTACAAGTACATACATTTGGAACGAGATATAAACCACACTACATAGCGCTCCTCTCAAAATTTGTCAAACCATGGATGGGTGTTCCATTATAGAACTGCCTTCAGTTCTCGTTTGCTTTGTCCTGATTGCTTGTCGATAGTGTCGTCTTCTTTTGAGTATTAGTAGTTTAGCCGTCTAGCATCAGTCATCCATTTTTCTGCTCATGATTTATATGGAAAATTAGCTGGCTACTTAACATTCCAGTAGTGCATTTCTTTTGGCAATTTAATTACTAGATTATATTAAAAAGTTTGTCTATCTTCATTCTTTCTTGAGTTATTAAAAAGCTAACTTTTATGTTTGCCATACATGATTCATTGTTGTTGACATCAAAAGTTTATCAGTAGATGGCAAAATTTAGTAGTAGAGTAATGCATATTTTCAGCAATGCGGTGGGCAGATATTGGAAGCAACTTTATGTCCACACCACCTTTCTTAAAGAGCAAATTAGTTATTTCAGCTCACTGAGGGAAGTTATGCTGCCTTGATGTAATAACCAGTTGATCATTGGTTGTCGAAGTTGTCCAGATTTTGCTTCACTGAAGCAGAAGAGTTGGATGTATGGTTGGTAGGAGTGCTTGGCACCTTGCTGCCAACTCGATCTTGAAATGAATTGGTCGTTTCAATGAGAATTGATTCTTTGTGGAGCTATCAATCCTTGGTTGAGGGATGTTTTGCTCTTTACATCATCTGTACTTCCGTAGAATTAATATGCATAAAAGCCGCTACTCTGCTGATTCGTGGTTTGGGGGTTGTGGCTACTTTGAATCTAGTAATATTTCCTACATTCATGGAGCTACCTTTTTCTTATTTATGTTCGTTCTCCGTAAGTTCAGTAACTGAATTTTTTTTTTTGCCTTGATCTCATTGCAATTGCTTAGCTCAAGGATACAGGAAGGAAATGCACCAACAGTGAATTTAAGGAGCTCTGTGTCTAAGACACAAGGGCAAAGGAAATGCACCAACAGTGAATTTAAGGAGCTCTGTATCTAAGTCACAAGGGCAAGGATGTCTTTTTTCATGAAAATAAACCCTTTCTGTTCTTGGAACTTTCCTAGGATAACTTGAGGTGCCTTCCACGGATACTTTCTCATGAAAGAGGCTTGCCTACGACTTAGTGAAAACACAGCAAATAAATATGACATTGCTGCCCATATCCGAGAATCACTTTAGTGCCTTCCGGAAGATGCAAAGTTTTGTGTGAGTTCCTGAATCCTGATGTTTAAATTGTTCATCGAAGGCATTGTGAATTCTTCTTCAAGTGTTAATGTGAAATATTCATGCTGCTTGTTGGATTGCATGCTATCCGGCATATGTAACACCATTTTCTGCATCATGTATAAGATGCTATTCTATCTTCTTGTTAATTTGTTGACAGCTTCCCTCGTGAATGGGTGTGGCTTTTTCAGAACATAACACAAGCTCTACTCTCAGGAATCCGGATGGTGCAACTAGTTGCATAACGAACCAATTGCCTTTCAAGTTCAATTTCCGAAGATCGCTGGCAGTTTTTATTTCGAGCAGAAATTTTGACGGTTGGAAAATTCCCAACTAATTGTGGAGCTCTGTATCGGTGTGTCCATGCATGCTATATAGCTTGTACCGCACAGTGTTGAGCTGTTGATGACTTTGGTGTTCTTGTGGAAACTCCGTCAGATGCCTAGGTGTGGGCTCTAAAAACATCCCTCATTTCGTCGGTTCCTCCGCCGCGCGGCCGTCATGGTCACGCATGGGCTGCTGAACACGATGGAATCAGCTTTCGAGGCTTCGCGGAGGGAAGCCTATGCTATGCTGCCCGCGGAGACGCGGCCAGGGAGGGTTGCAGCGTGCTCCGCGTGGCTCGGCGACGCCAAGCATGTCGAGTTCCCTCCCTCGCGGATCTTCAGCTCGTCCTAAAAGCGTCTAATTGCTGCTTGACCGACGGAGGGCTTCAAAGCCCGGCTGTACCACCTTGTTTTTTTTTCCATTTTGTTTCCTTTTTTCCGATAAAAGAGGTCTCCCTCTCAGCTTCTCTACTGAAACCAAGATATTACAGGAGTTCAACGAAAAAACAGAGAGAGAGAAAAGGAAAGACAGATACCCGTGCCTTTACAAAAACTTATGTAAGGCTAACAAGACATCCATCACTACAGATCAGAACCTATCTCACAACTGCTCCAAAACACACTTCAACATCTTTTCACAAATTCTAGATGCGACCAAAATACAAACTACAGCTACACACTTCCCGTTCCAAAACAATGATGGCTTCCGGCGTTGAGCTTCTAAAAATCAAAAGCTGTTTGGAACACTTCTTAATGCAGCTTTTTTTTTCTTCATTTTTTTACATTATCCGTGGAGATATAACATTATTTTTTTTAATTTTTTTCTTCATTTTTCTTTAATTAAATAACTCAAAAAAAATTAACAATCGTTATAGTGTCATTTTAGCAAAAATTTAAAAGCCATAGTCCTTTGAAACAGAGCCTTAGATCTCAACTAACACCTGAACAGATCCTCGGTCCTTCAATTCTCATGGTCATTGGTGTCCATCCACTTCTTGCTCCGAAGACTTCATATTAAAGTGTTACCTGAATTCGTTATTGTATTTGTGTCAGACACTACGTCAGATGTGACGCCGAGCAGTGCATACGCCAAACCATATCAGACGTGACACCGACTAGCATATCTGATTCTGATTTGGTTTCCTTCCCCGTTAGGAGCTCTTATTTTCTAGCCTATATATATACCACTGTGTTTGTCGACCACACTTATTATCTACGACCTTGCTTGCTCGAGTAAGTTACTTTCACATGAAGTTGGGGGCGAAATGACAAGGATAAAATAATCCTCAAATTATTACGTCATTATATTCCTTTAATATACCCTGTATCGATAATAGGTAAATATGGCAGGGTGGTCGTAAGCACTTCTACGACTATATAGTCATAAATTCTTCTATAACCATATAGTTGTAAGTCCTACTGTGACTACCCATATAGTCGTAAATCCTTCTACAACCACATAGTCGTAAGTCTTACTGTGACTATCCTATGGTCGTAAATCTTGCTACGATCATGTAGTTGTAAGTCTTACTGCGACTACTCTGTGGTCATGAGAATTCCTATGACAAGTTTATCTTCAACCGACTAGTCTACGACAATGAACTACACTGCTGGTTCGTCTGACAAGGTGGTTAGAACATTCGTTAGTCCACTAACCGCACACGATCTCTCTCTGACAACAATCACTATATGGTGAACGGCCTCTTATGTCTCTCTAATAGTAACTTCCGTTAGGCGGTTATCATCTGAAGTGTCAAGACATCTTCTGGCGTAGAACAACTGCCGTCGCTTCACCGGCTATATAAAGGTTAACATTGAAGGGAGAGAGGAGGAAGTTGATGAATCATTCACGCAAGATAGCACTAGCCATTCGTGTAATTCTTGTTGCAATCCACTTTCTAGCAACTAGTAATTACACTGAACGTAGGGTTATTATTCTCTGAAGAGAAGACCCAAGCCAGGATAAAATTTCTCATATCTCTACTCTGCATGCATATATACCGGATCTTTTAAGAATTTTTTGAATCCAAACAAATTATACGTAACATCGATATTAAAATATGACACATGCTATAGGGCTTTGTCAGTATATATACTTTTATCACCTGCACAGTCCATTCCCAGTACCAGCATATCATCCTCGGCTGGGGCGGCGAAGCGCACCGACTGCTCTAGTATTTAAGTCGAGTATGAAATTGAGAGATGTCATCTCATCAGATGCTTGTTCAGTTGACCTGGTGTGTGTGCGTTTCTTAAACAAAAGAAATCTTCGTCAATGGAGGAAGTCCCTTCATCACAATCCTAACTCCGCTCTTTCTGCTGTATCCTTTGTCCATTTCACCATTAATCTTTTATTTCCTTGTAGATACTGCAATAAGTAGCAATCAGTCAAAACAGTGGAATTGATATGTACCTCAAATGCAAGATACTATCTCCACCTCCATGTATTGTTATCTACATGATTTACATATCACTTCTGAATTTAATACTCCATTGGAATTCGGTGCCGACCCTATTCTCTTTTCTGCCATATGGCTAGGATCTTTTTGCTTATATTTTACTTTATTACTTTCTGCTACAGTAACTAACTTTTAAATGATATGTCTTTTTAAGATAGAGTCTACAGATATATTGTAGTAGATATTTACCGAGTTCAGCTATATCGGTTAAAAGAGTATACGACTATTTGTCTCTGGTGGTGATCGGTTCGGCTGAAAGCCTCATGGCTTATGGCTGAAAACACTGTAGCTGGCTGAAAAAAGCACTGTAGCTGACAGAGGCTTATTTACCATAATTAAATTTAAAAAAATTTAAAAATAGAAAAAACATATTAGCCCATCACGTATAATGTAAACAAATACGAGGAAAAAAAGAACCGGTAAAAAAACTCAAAAAAAGCCAAAAATTCAGAAAAAGACGAAATTTATGAATAGTGCAAAAATAAGCTGAAGCCAGAAGCTGAAGTCATATTGATCAGGGCCTCTATATACTGTCTCTTGTAAACAGCCATAATTCAAAAAACCATAAATTAAAATCATAAACCAATTGAATCCACGTAAATGCTTTATAGGGGCACTCATAAACCAATTATGCAAGCAGAATGATTGGTACAAGTGAGTTGTATGCGCGTATATGCCTCTGCGCGCCTGAAGAAGATACAGTACGGCTTCGATGGCCACGAAACGCGGTGGGCGAAGTTCGTTTTGACAACCGCGGTATTCGGCGGAAAACAGATAGGACGTATTGACCAAAATGAGATGGCGGTGGCTTGCCGCACGACGCTGCAGGCTATAAATATATTTTGATATTTTCACACCCACAGGATTAGTGGTAGCCATTAGGATATATATCATTGTTTTTGCCTGACCTCATAAACTGGTAAGCTGCTGCTGCTTTGACTAGCAACTTTTTTCCGAGGTGTGGCTTGTGCATTAAACTAGGGAAAATTATTGATTAGTTTCGAGCCATGTGGATTACACCAGTCCTCTCAGTAGGTTCATTCTTTTTTATTGTAGGCCTTCCTAATCGTTGAACTTCCCCGTTTTTTTTATGGCCTCTTAACTACCGAATTGCGGGCGTGTGAATTCAGTGTTCGGTGTCATGCCATTACGAAACGTACGTCTGTAAATGAAATCAGTCACCTTAGGCAAACGGAGTCTGGAGATCACGTTTTTGCTCAATCCATGCAATGTTTCATATCAAACGGATTCTGAATTCCACAGAATACTATAAAAACTGCTATGAAATTCCCATGCTCCAAATTAAACGTTCATTGGTCGTCCGTTACTGGCTAGCACGTTTCTTCATTCGTAGAGAGACTTCGAACTGTTCAACAACGATGGCCGCTGAGAGACTTTTGCCTAGCACCGTGCAAAGAGAACTGTGGCCGTTGTCAGATTTGTGTAACAAGCCAATGACGTGTTGACATGTGGCATATAGCCCTCTCCGTTGCTCTGCCTTCTCCTTGGCGACGCACTCCCTCATACAGTCGCCTCCGGCCGCACCCGCCAATGTGCTGCCTAAGTCCCCAAAGGCAACGGCGGCGCCGGCTAGCACGCCCACCGCGACCTTGCCCGCGCCTAAGTACTCCTCTGCCACCCCTGCACCAGCCACCGTGGGAGGGGTTGGCGGGCGTCACCGGTGGGAGGTGGCCGAAGGGGTAGGGGCAAGCCCAAAAATGGGTCACCGAGGTAGGATAGTAGGCAAAGGAGACAGTGCTGCGGTCGGAGCGGTCATCCTGGCGGCTGGTGGCTGCACGGGGTGGCCGGCAGCGGAGCAAGATTGGGGAACGGTGGTGGCGGAGTATGAGGGGAAAAACCAAGGGTGAGCATTAGTATGGGGCCGAGGGGAACTCATCCATGCGGTCGGGGGAGCCGAGGGAGTACCGAGGTGGGCCGGCGTCGTCGACCAGGGGCGACGCGAGGTGGTCGCTAGTGCTGATAGCCTAGAGTGAAGGAGAGGCCGCGGCGACGCTGGGAGATAGTAGAGGATGATGTGGGGGTGCCTCTATCCAAAGTAATTACACCGAGATGCTATGAAGGAGGAATGGTGGTGGTGGCAGCTGCGACGGTTGGCAGCGAGGAAGACGTGGGTTTGGTGAACTCCGACGGAGATGGCTCCAAATCGACCGAGGATAGCGTGTTCTCGGTTGCCCCCTACAGAAGAAGAAAAAGGACACCTCTGCTCCCGGCTCCAGCAGCCGAGGCCCTCGTCGCAAGGCCTCCAAAGTGCCTACATCCGTCGCAGAAGCTCCTGGCCCAGCGACGACTCCGCTGCCGTCCACCACCTCCGCCGTAGAAGCACCATGGCCCCCACACCGGCACCCCCTACCAAGGAAACCGCCCCGACGTCCCCTCCGCCGTAGGCTACTCCTGCCCCAGCCACCCCTCCCACGACGGCTAATGCAAGGGTGGCAGGGGAAGACTTGGGTGCGAGGGTGGTGGACGGAGCAGCGGCGGGGGAGGACGCGTCGACCAGCAAGGCAGGGGTCGCGGTGGGCGTGCCAGTCGGCGCTGGCATTGCCTTGGAGGACTTAGGCAGGGCATTGACATGCGCAACCACAAGCGACTACGCGAGGGAGTGCGTCGCCAAGGAGAAGGCAAAGCAGTGCGGCGGAGATGTCTATATGCCATGTGTCAGCGTGTCATTGGTCTGTTACACAAATCTGATTATGCAACTGTTACACAATAGAAATTCTCCAGGCAACCGAGAGTCGCCACATGCAAACCAACCAACCAACCTTTAGGACTTGTTTGGGAGACGTATTACTGGCCAGAATCCATGTAAATAGAACCGTCCAATGCATATGGATTCCGGCCGAAAATTAGTCTCGCAAATAAGGCCTTAGTTTCTCCCTCCATCTGTCAAACTATTATCACCACTACGGTCGTCCTAATTGAACAGCCCACCCGTTCTAGCCTGACTAACAACCCAAAAATCAACTCTTCAAGTTAAAGCTTTGACAAAACGAAGAGGGGGAAGGAGAAAAACTAGGTAATATCTTTGGACAGGGGTGCGTTTCCTATATTTGAATTGAAAAAATTGATCATATACCCTCTATTTAGATGGAAATTGAGGATTTACCCTCTTGACCCACGTGTCAGTGACTTATGATGACCCTACGTGTTATTGAGATATGGAGGGTAAATCTTCAATTTCCCAACTAAAGGGATGGTATATGATCCAATCTCCCATTTGAATTTGAGACGTTGAACGGTTCAATGAATGGTGAATCAGAGGCGGACGGAGCCGCGCCGCCGCTCCTCGTACCAGCAGACGCAGCTGAGCGCGACGAGCACCTCGACGATGGCCGCCTCGGCCTTGTCCTTGTCCGCCCACCGCAGCGTCTGAAGCGCGTACACGCGCGGCCCGCCGTCGTACCGCCGCGTCCGGTCCATGTTGCGCTCCGCCTGCCACTGCGCCGTGTCGCGCGCCATCGGGCCCAGCCACGCCATGATGCGGTCCACCGCGTCTTTCCACCCCTGCGCCAGCCCGGCGTCCAGCGGGCCCGGGTCGCGCCACCAGTCGCGCAGCTTCGACCGCACGGCCGCGCGAAGCTTCGCCGGCAGCATCTCGTACATCTCCGCGCGCTCCGCGTTCGCCTCCTCCTGCCGCCCCTCGGCCTCCATCTGCAGCAGCTGCTCCGCGGAGACTATCACGTTCGCGTACAGCTGGTCCAGGCCCGCGCCGCCGACGGTGCTGGGCGGCGCGTCGAGGAGCTTGCGCCAGTCGGTATGAGGCTTCTGGCCGGACGGCCTCAGGCCAATGATCGGGCACGAGCTGCTCAACATCGGCGGGTGGACTCGGGACGGCCCGTCCCGGCGCGTGATCGGCCCGGACGACGCCTTCGCCGACCGCGGGTTCAGCAACTTGGACAGTCGGGTCTGGACGCTGTCGGTGGCGGTCGATGGCAGTGGCGGTGGGAGGCCGGGCACGTATGACCCGAAGATGCTGCAGATGCGGACGAACACGGCGCAGGCGGCGCGCGCCATGAGGCTGACGGCCTTCTCGTAGCTCTGGCTCCACAGGGACTCCTGCTTGAGGCGCCGCACCTTGAGCCGCTGCGTCTTGAGCTCCTGACAGAGAGAGTCGGCGCCGGGCGACTCGCCGGCAGGCTGCGGGGCCGCCGGCTGCGCAGGGATTGGCCCGCTGAGGCGGCTCCACCCGCGGAAGTTGAGCTTCCGCTCGGCGGCCTCCAGCTCGTCGAGCGCCTCCATCTCGGAGCATAGCTTGGCCGTGGCTGCGACGAGCCGCTCCATCTTCTTGGCCTTCACCTTGAGCCCCTTGGCCACGAGCGGGTCCAGCCGCGCGTCGGGCACGCCGTCCTTGAGGCTCGCGTACACCCCGCCGAAGTCGAGGCCGCAGCGCAGGCCGAGCCGCGCGACGGCGGCGGCCGCGGCGTCGAGCGACACGACGAGCTCGGCGCACGCCAGCCTGAGGAGGAACGCCTGGTCGGTGGAGTTGAGGTACGCCACGCCCGGCGACCGCATGGCGTCGGAGCGCAGCCTGGCGACCTCCTGCTCCGACAGCGACCTGTGCAGCGACAGCAGCTTCGACATGGCCGCCGCCGCCTCGAACGCAAGTATGTCCAGCGCCACGTGCGGCCCGGCCGGCAGCCGGAGATCGACGGGCAGCCACGCCTTCTGCACAACCATTGATCGATATCCTTATTACAATCCCTTCACGTCCTCGCACTTAGCGCTCGGTCTCTTGCGACCGTGGAGGTAGCTTCGCTTTTCTCAGATATTTTATAAGAGCGAGCAAGTCGTTGAGTGATTCGCGGGCTAGCTTCTCCTCTCTCTCGATAATGGCGTCCGTCTCTGGTAGTACCAGCTCGTCGACGCAGCGGGTACAGGTTTGGTTGTGTTGGTATGGTCACAAACTCTCTTATATAGTATTGGTACTCTAGCTTCAATCGTGTTGGACGGAGACGGCGAAGGCGATGGTGTGATAAGTCGCAGAGCAGCAGCGTGAGGAGGCCACGGTGGCCTCGTGCGAATGCTCAAGCACGAACGGTGGGCGCTTACCAGATGACGGATCGTCTGTTGCATTTGCAGCGTTTGGTTTGGGTGTGCTGGGTTACTTACGTTGCCTCGTGTTATTTTATGCGAGAATTGGCTTGGCTTGGCTTGATTGGTTTGGTCCGAGGTTACGGTGAGAATTGTTTAAACCAACCATTGGATTCGAGAGTTAGCTAGCTTAGGTTGTGATCAAAATTGCTTGAGCTTTTGGCTTCAGCTTATTTTTGCACTATTCATAAATTTCGTCTTTTTCTGAACTTTTGGCTTTTTTTTGAGTTTTTTTACCGGTTCTTTTTTTCCTCGTATTTGTTTGTATTATACGTAATGGGCTAACATATTTTTTCTATTTTTAAATTTTTTTTAAATTTAATTATGGTAAATAAGCCTCTGTCAGCTACAGTGCTTTTTTCAGCCAACTACAGTGTTTTCAGCCATAAGCCACGGGCTTTTCAGCCATTTTGATCACAACCTAAGGTAGTAGGGGTGAAAACGGATGGGATTCGATCGGATATTGCTTAAACCGTATCCTAACTCATATTTTTTCTTCGGATTCGGAGTCGAATACGGTAAGACCGGATACGGATACAAATTTGGAATATTCGGATTTTCGAATACGGTACCATCGGGTCGGATATGTAACAGATTCGGCTCGAAAACGGATAATATAGGTGGATAATACGGATGATTACAGTTCAAGCAGTGAGAACAATAGGAACACAAATTATACATAAGTGGTAAATTCATACAAGCCACAATAGGAACACAAAGGTTCATACGAGATTACGAGTACGGAGTACCATACATAACATAAGTTTATCTTGTCATAATAGAAACACAAAAAAACAATAATGTAGACTCATAGCCTCAAGTAGTTAACAACTGAACGCTCAAAGTGCCTTCACGCTCTATGGCTCGTCATCACTAACTATTTCTTCTTCCTACAATTCGCCAATTAATATGTCAAACTAAGTTAGAAGCAATTTTGTAACGAAAAAAGATTAAAAAAACATTTACAAAAAGAAGAGTGAAATACCTGAATCAACATATTAGTAGCAAGTGTCTCAACAACCTCCAAATCAGCAGTGATAGATGCAACTTTATTCTTAGAATCTGAAAAATGTAATAAAAGGTACATTAGAAAAAAAAACACAACTTTTTTCTAACTAAAAGATAACAAACTATTAAAATTATCACCTTTTCTAGATGCAGCTATCCAATCTTTAGTACAGATCAATGCTTCTACCATCTCAGGCTCGAGGTGACTGCGAAATGGATCAATGACCCGGCCACCAGCACTAAAAGCAGATTCTGAAGCAACTGTTGACACTTGAATGGCCAACACATCACGAGCAACTTTCGAGAGAATAGGATATTCATGTTCCTGGTTCTTCCACCACGATAAAATATCAAATTTATGACTGCTAGATCTTGGAAGCTTTAGTGGTTGTTCTGCTATGTATTTTTCCAACTCATTTGGCTTATCTTGACCAGTGCCATCTTGAGTGTCATATAAGAAGTTATGAAGTTCCTTATTTTCATTATCCATAAAGAGATCTTCTGGTTCTTCACTAAAAGCAGGTGTAGTAGTACTCTTTGGGACAGTAGATGCAACAGAAGCATATGCTTCATACATTTGCTTCACAACATTCATGAATTTCTCAAGTTCAACTTTATACAATAGCTCACCATAAAACCTTTTCATGTAATATTCCACTATTTTTTTCTTGAACCTAGGATCGAGAAAGCTTGCCACAGCTAGAGCAATATTGGACTTCTTCCAGTACTTTTCGAACTTACCACTCATAGATTGTGCCATCTCTTTAATATTGGTATCAGTGCTAGCAGACCACTCAGATATCAACATCTTAATATCACAAAAACTTTGATAAAACAAATTTGCAGTTGGATATAAAGTACCAGAGAATAGCTCAGTAACATCATAGAATTTCTTCAAGCATTTGCAAAGTGTTAGAGCTTTATCCCATTCATAACTTGAAGGAGCAATTTTCTCATACCTGCGGCGTTCCAAGCACAAAAGTCTCTCAAAAGCACTCCTATAATACAGGGCATCCCTCAACATGGTATAGGTGGAATTCCACCTTGTAGCAACAACCAATGAGAGACCCACCGTTGTTTTTAACCCACATTCTGTTGCACACTTCTGGAATTTCTCCCACTGCAATGGAGAGCCTTTGACTGCTAATATAAATGATCTAATGTTCTGAATTATAGATGCAATTTCTTGCAAGCCATCTCTAGCAACAAGATTCAGAATATGATTGGCACATCTCACATGAAAAATAAACCATCACACACTAGTGGACTTTGCTTTCTGAGCTCAGCAATGACATCTTTAACACAGACTTCATTTGCAGATGCATTGTCCAAAGATAAAGAAAATATTTTCTTTTCAATATACCATCTCATGACACAATTAGTAAATTCTTCAGACAATTTAGCACCGGTATGTCGTCCTTCTACATGCATGAATTTGATAATTCTTTTCTGAATTTGCCAGTCATCATCAACCCAATGCACAGTGACACACATATATCCTTTATTCTGATTTGACGTCCACATGTCCATAGTTGTGCTAAAGCGACACTCAACGGTTTTAAAATACTCATACAATTTCTTCTTTTCTTCTAAAAAGAGGTCCATTAGCTCTTTCCTAACAGTGATGCGGCTCTTGATTGGAAAATTTGGGCGTAGGGATTTGATGAAGTCAACAAAATATTCATGCTCAACAATATTGAAAGGGTAATCATGCATGATTATCGCCAAATAAAATTTTCTCAAGCTAGCTTCTTGATCATACCTGTACGGTTCAATGACAGTGATATTGTCTTCACGATTTTTTCTACTTTGAGCTGCAACTGGCCTGGACGGAGGTTATGTTTTTTCTTCAAATGATTCCAAAAGCATGTTGTGCCATTGTTGGTCTCACATCTTGCATTGTACTTGCAATGGTTACATTGCGCCCAATGTTGAACAACCTTCTTCCCATTCTCTTCAACTGTCTTTGTACTCCTAGTGTACTCATCCCAAACAGCTGATGTACTCTTCTTTTGCCTCTTTGCACTAGGCTCAACATCCTCATGCTGTCCTACATTCTCTTGTATGCCACTTTCAATGGACGGTACCTCTTCACATTCAGTTGGCGCTTCACGAGATGCAACTACACCCACACTATCACTTACACTTGCACTTACAGATGCCATCACAGTTCTGTCAGTTACCCAGTTCACAATTCACACTGTAGCAAAAAGACATAAGAATGAGACTCACAGTTTCGACCAACAACAAAAAAAAGTACAGAATTAAGAAATGTGCCATCTATCAAACTACAGCAAGAAATACTTAAGGTTCACAGCATCAAGACAATGTGCGGTGAGAAAATGCTAATTCTTCATTTGCACTCCCAAGAAGAACGCATAATGCAAACTAACTGATGAAAGTGGATAACTATAAGCAATATTGACAATTAACACAAGCAGTTATTGTGTCAAAATTTCTATATACTAAATGTAACACATCATGTTATACTGAAAATTTAATCAGTCGTGCCTTAGAGAGAAGCAATCCCATTGGAATATTGGACAACATCGCATCATAAAAGACTGCACGAGGTGAGCCTGGGCAAAATTTTCACCAAGCATCAAGGAGATCAGTAATCACAGAAAGGATACTAGAACGAGCTAATTGAGCAAATAAGTGTACATACTTGATACTTCAGAATTCAGATAAATTAGGTCTAGAAACCGGGCATCTCGTCGGCAAAATTCTAACACCAGAGCAACTAAATCCCACACTAGGAACCAGCTAAACCTAAATTAAACCCTAAACGCCATAGTAATCACAGGAACTAGAAAGCAGCGCCTCTAGCGGCAACGCCGGGACCTTGTCCCCATCGTCCCCGGTGCCCATCGCCGCCGCCCCCCGCTCCCCTCAACCTCACCAAGCTACTCCCCATGCCAGATCTATTTCACCCAATCCCCTCCGCCGCCTCCGCTACACCAGAGAGGGATAAGGGATGGGGGAAGGGAACAGGGAGACGAGAGGGGGAGGGGGCTTACCGGCTGCGACGGCGAGGGGGATGCAGGGTTCTGGATGCAGCGCCGGCGGTGGTGAGATTGGCGGGCGACGAGGCGGCGGCGAGATCAGCGGGCGACAAGGCGGCGGCGAGATCTGCCGTCTCCCGTCTGGTCTGTTTCGCCACTTTCGCGTGAGGTAGGCGTGCGTGTTTCCATGCTTCGCGTGAGGAGGTGGGCGTCAGGGGCTCAGGGCGTGACCGCGTGACGCTGAGGTGGGCCGTGCCCATGGGCCGTGCGCTGTGCACAGGTGCGCTGCGGTGGAGAGTTTCAGATACATATTCGGATATTAACCGGATACTATCCGAGAATCCGAATACCGAATGGATGTGATCGGATATCAGTAAAACCGAATTCGCTACCGAATCCGTTTACAAATATCCGAATCCGACCGGATACCAAATCATTTTACCGAATTTGCTTCCAGTCGGATTCGGTACCGGATCGGTCGGGAAAAACCCGACCCGTTTTCACCCCTATAAGCTAGTCCTCCTAACGAAGAAAATCATGGAGTTCTAGTATGAGTCCTGTTCCTACGGAATTTCTAAGAATATTTTGTGTCCTAAATTAAAAGACCCATGCTAGTATGTGATTTTGGATTTGAAATTGTAGTGATGAACAAGGTTGACCTCCATTTATATATGGAAATTGCTATTGCTTTTACATCCGATGCAAAATAATAATATCGGACGCTTTGAGTGGTCCAGCCCCACTCATCGACCAAGTACTAAATCTTATTTAACTACAACACATTCCATCCACCCATCTATCTCAGCATTGGTCCTCCCCCCTCTCAAGCATGTCCTTATCTCCAGCGAGTTCCTCTAATGTGCCATGTCTCTTGACGCACTGCCAAAGCTTGAGCTAGCACTCTAATACTTCATCTTGTATGGTGAGGATGGGGGGCATCGAAGCTTGCTGAGATTAGGGGCAAGTGGTGGTGGAGCTCTACGGTAGGAAGACGATGTCTCCTAAGCTCCATGGTAAAGCAGCAAGGCATCCCAAGCTCGGCTATAGAGGTGGTGGTGTGGGCTAGCCCTGTCCTCGCCACATTGAAGCTCACTGGCGACGAGGCACCGAGCCAACCTCCTCCCCTCCTACTCTAATCTCAGTCTCCTCATGCTCCTACTCTGAACCTCTTACCGCCACCGCTGCCTACTTCATCTTCGGTGGGTTCATTGCATATGCTTCGATATTTGTAGCATCAAAAATGTGAGATATTGCGATAGGTGATTCAAGATGTTGCATCTATTTATTTTGGTTGTTGCAACAATTCTTCTTGAAATATTGAATTAAGATTCTCAAGATATGTTGCAGGTTAGGTAGGAGGAATTTCCCCTTCTCAGTTGCTCTCTCCAGCTGCCAATCCTAAATGCCACCCTTCACTTCCTAGCCACTCTCTCTCCAACTGCCTCCTCCCCTCCTCAATCCTCCACCTTGGGTGGCTTGCCAACGATCAGAGCTCGTAGTCAAAGCCCGACATCAGACCACGCTTCTCACTCTCTCTTCATCCCTCGATCTATCATGCTCTCAGGACCACATGGTAAGAGGATGTCACATTGAAGGAGTCAAGGCAACTAGCAGTATGTAGTAGGGGCAGCGGATATGAACAGAGGAACTAGGTCGCTGGCGCTATCTCTTCTCAATGCCGCCCTCATCGAGGACGTGCAACACACTCAATGACGAGGAAGCCTAGAAGTAAGCCTACATGCGATGAGCGGGCGGCCTCATCCGACGAGCTCCAGTGACAAGGTGTTGGATTTGGTCAAATGTTGTCTCATCCTTTGTGCTTTTCCGAATTATTGCAACAAGTAAGTTAAGTCATTGCGGCAAGTCTTTTCCAAGTTACAATACATTTTCTAAAATATTGCCAGTTATTCTGATGAGTGCTTCATTTGTTGTAACAACATCTTCTTTTTGTTAGGATAGTTTTCTTGTATTGTTGCATAAATAATATTCATTTTTTGTAATTTTTTAGTCATGTATTGTGTTTGTTGCAAGAACATTTTATTGGGGTAGTTTCTTGTATTGTTACACAAATAATTTTTGTTTGTTACAATTTTTGGGTTGTGTTTTGTGTTTATTGCACATGAACTGAGATTTTGTTGCAAGCCATGTAACTTATTGTTGTGTTTCACAAATTTTTGTTGTATCATATTGAATGGTTGAGATTAATCATTTTAAGCGAGATCCAACAGTGGCTGAAGTGTACGATAGGAGGGCACCATGATTTCAAATATGCAAATTCAACCCAAATTCAAGTGTTTTTTTTGAAAATATTAGTTTTAGGGTATATATATATATCTATAACAATTTAAATAAAACATATACCTTTAAAAAAATATATACTCAAATTCAAAGTTTCGAACGAATTTCGATCGCATGCTTTGTCTATTTAATCAGCACATATCTACAATTAAACTATCATAAAAAGGTCACCTACAATTCGAATTTCAGTTCAAACTTATTTGACCTACTTAGTAAACTAGTTAAACTCGTTATACAAAAATTCTAAAATTTTTCACATACGATACATAGGGAAATGACTATTTTAGATAATGGTGCCTTGGTATCATGATGTCCCAGTTAATATATATATATATATATATATATATATATATAGTATAAATAACAGGGGCACCATGGTGCCCAGACTCCATGATTAAGCCTTTCCATCCATAATTGAGACTTTGCATTCATAATTAAGACTTTCCATCCTGATATTATATATCATTGCACTTGCACGTATCTAAAAGCAATCTAAAGGCAAGGAGGCTTGGTGCCCGGGCACCCTGGTGTTCCATTTCAACGTCCTATACATACATACATACATACATACATACATACATACATACATACATACATACATACATACATACATACATACATACATACATACATACATACATAACGCTGAAATGGAGCACCATGGTATCTGAGCACCAAACCTCCCTGCTTTTCGATTTCTTTTAGATGTGTGCAAGTGTAATATATCAGGCAAACCCGTTAACATTCATTAATTCGAAAAGACGTCAATTTAGAAAGAAAGTCATTGGTTTAGCATGCTAAATCAATCATGGATGGAAAGTCTTAATCATGAAGTCTGAGCACCATGGTGCCTATGTTGTTTATACTATATACATACATACATATACATGATTGATTCAGCATGCTAAATCAATGACTTCCTTTTTAAATCGATGCATTTTCAAATTAATAAATGTTAACAACTTTGCCTGATATATTATACATCATTGCACTTATATGTATCTAAAAGTAATTTAAAGACAGAGACGCTTAGTGCTCAAATATCATGGCACCTAGGCTCTACGTATGTGTGTATGTGCGCGCGCGTGTGGGAATTCGGAGGTTTTGCTACGTGTATACGAAAGCTATGCCGGATGCGTGTTGATTATCTTTTCTTCATTAATGAAGCTAGGTTTTAGGCATGGCTTTATTCAGATAATATTGCCCATGCATCCTTTCTGCAAAGATGTCCGAAACATGGCCGGAGCGAGCATTCAATTGCGTATGTACAAGGCAGTTACATGCGTGCATGTGTTAATTAAGAAGTAAGATACTGTTATAATGCATTAGACAACTCAATCCCCATACTCTAGCACTACCAGTACTGTATGTCTATATATACATACATACTCAAGCAGTATACTAGTTAATATATAGACCGGAGGAAACTGCAAGTGTCCACTTTTCCATTTTAGAGAGGAAAAGGACGTATAGCTTGTGAACACATATGCTTGCCAGGATGTCAACCAAATCCATTAATTTTATTTTTCAGAAACAACTTCATTTTCGTTGAAATAGTCGACGCTCCTTATGTGTGCTATAAAGATCCCGTTTATTTCGGCTTGAGTTTCTAACTTCTGACTTATATTTTACTATTCATAAATTTTATCTTTTCTGATTTTTTAGCTTTTTCAAGCTTTTTTTGCCGGTTCTTTTTTCCCGTATTTGTTTGTATTGTTCGTGATGGGCCAATTTGTTTTTCCTATTTTTAAATTTTTTAAAATTTATTTACATCAAATAAACCAACATCAGCTATATTGTAATTTTAATTAATTATAGTATAATTTTAACCATAAGCTAGTTTATTCTAGCCTAACCGAGCGGCAGCGGCACCAAATTTCTACGGCGAGTGCATCAAAATCGCTAAGTACGAGAGTGGTTAATCTCGACAATTACGAGCCAGCTGTTAGGCTCAATGTGTTCAGTTTAACTAGGCCACAGCCCACAGTTTGTTAGTACGTCGTTTAGCCATAAAAGTCAAGCTTACATTAATAACACACAACCTGATGGAGTGATGGGATCGATCGAGTTTATTTCCAAGTCGTCCACAGTGTCGTCCCCTCTTCATTACACACTGGCGTTGACATCTCGATCGATCCATTGGTGAGTACTTGGAAATTTCAACTCGTCTCCTCATTTCTAGAAATGGGATTTGTTGAACATGCAGAATTGGTACAACGTACATTTTTTCCTACCAGAGTCTTGGGCTGTTTTTCGTTTCATTCATTTTGTTCTTGCAAGACTTTTCTACTAGTTTGTTCAGAACTACTATTGGCCTGGCCTGTTCAGGTGTCCTCGATCGAGGACTATTTCCTTCGCATGCTGGAGCTTCCGTGGATTCAGATCCTGTTTATAATGTGAATTCATAGAAATTTTGCAAGATATCGTATGATTTGTTTAAATTTTATAACAGAATCCTCAGTTTCAAATTAAACGGTCTTGGTGTGGGAAAAAAAAAACTTCCCACGTGCTACTACGCGGAGAGAGTTTTTCCGTTCCAAATTAGTGTACACATAGTTGGCTAATTAATTATATTATTAGTTAGTTTAAATTAAACATTTTTTATAATATATTAGTAGTAGAAATAAAATTTGACCATTAATTTACAAGAGTACTTTTATTTTTCAATCTTGTTTTTTTCAGCGAGGTCCACGTCAGCATCCGGCGGGCCAAACGCGGGTTCTGCTGCGCCACCTTAGATGGGATGACCCCTACGTGACGAACTTCTGCTGTTCGTCGCAGATCAGCTCACCTTGCCCGCCGCCAAATGGTTAATTATTGTTTCCACCATTAGCTATTGCCATTAGATTAGCTTTGATATGCACATTCTACCATGGCAAAAGGCCATGGCTTGCGATTGTGGATGTTAACCTAGCCGAGTGACCTATGGATGCCATCATCGAAAGAACTTTTCATTCGAGGATTGTTGGGGCCTGTTTGGGAGAGCTCCACCAGCTTCAGATCCACGAAAAACAGCTCCACTCCACGAAATTTTACCCAAACGCTCCAGCTCCGCGAAATCTGGATCCACCAAAATCCTGGATCTGAGGGCCAGATCCATGGATTTCATGGAGCTCCTCAAGGGGTGCTCCACCGTGGAGTTGGGTGGTAATTACCCACCAATGCCACTGGTTACACACCCCATCCCACCAAAAGTGATCATTCCCACCAAAACCTCAATTTCGTGAATCTAGAGCTGCTGTACAAGCCAAATACTCCATGGTGGGATCCCAGATCCACGGTGGAGCTGCTGCTCTAAATCCACGTTTTTAGTGATGGAGCTCTCCCAAACAGGCCCTTATTCTCGCGATTAGCCTGTCTTTGTCACTGCTCAGCCCTTAATTTCTGCCATTTACTGCATAATTAGATCAACCACAAGACGAATGGCGGAGAGACGATGGTTCTATCTGGCATGGCTGCTTGTTGCGGACTGCAGTTTGTGTAGTTATGTCCGCATTAATGATTTCACCTTTTGGTTTGGCCAATCACATGCTTGTTCCCATGATCGATTAGCTAATTTCTCCTGAAATCGATTTGCTAATTACATCCTTGTTAAGGATTATAACAGATGTATTATTGTACGTCCTTGGTGACTTCTTTACAATTTTACCTGTTTAGAGATTCTACTATTATTAATATAAGTTGTACTATAACTAAATCCTAAGTAATCCGAACCATTAGATCGTAAAGATTGAACGGCCCACATTTATTTGAAGGTACCGTAAAAAAGCTCTAAATTAATTACTATACAAATAGTTGGCTAATATTTTGTGGGGCCTCATATACGTTGTCTGTACAAAGTTGGAGTGTGCATAATTGGGTACATTAGGTATATAACATAAATTTAGTTACACATTGAAACACGTAACATAAATTATAGGAGGAACTACATGTCTTAGTAATAAAGCAACAAAAGGCACCCTAATTCAAGCCAAAAATGACCAAACATGGATGATGGGATTGTACATCCATGCACCCAACCAACTCAGGGTCAGTTCTTTTAGGCTGCGACTAGTGACTTTTGGTTGATCGTGGGAGAGAAAGAGTACAGAGCAAGAGACACTCGCGTGCGGTTTTGACCGATCTAGATGAAGTCGCTATAGTGTCTATTACAAAAAACTTGTAAACTTCATCTTAAAAAAACACTTCGTTTGAAAACTAGCTACTATAAATAAGCCATAAGCTATAAGCCAAAAAGAAGAGACCCTGAGCTAGGCTCAGTTCCTATTTTAAGTACGCATTGGTTGCTTCAAAATTGTTAAAGATAATTTAGCAACAAGGATACGACATGTGTTGACTTCTTAGTGCTAATGTGCTAAGGGTCAGTTTTTGGTTGTTGTGTTGTGCTATGTTCTGTTGTGATATCTAGTTAGTTACAAAAATCTTTATACTAATTCAAGTAAGATATTGTTAGGGTGAGAAGTACTTCAAGAGTAACTTCAGGAGGCCTCAAGATGGTGAAGCTCTCTCAAGCCTGCTCTGGCGACTCCCATGGCAATCTCTCTAGCTCTGCGGTCTCCCTTCTCTGCTAGCTCTCTGGTCACTTTCAGCTCCCCCCAAGGCTTCCTAGGGATTTCCGTCCATGGCTAGTGAACTCTGTTCAGACTGGGAATTCTCCTTGGGTAAGAGATTTCAGGAACAAGTTGGTTCGAGGTATGGTTCGGGGGTTCATCCTTCTTCACCTGCAAGCCCTGGTTTCCGGATGTTGGCCACTTTCTCGTGATTCACCTTCCGTCTCTATGAAGAATCAATTAGTAAAGTGCTCCAATGCTACCTAGGAGGTGAGCAACTGGGATTTCAGGTTAAAAGGGCATATGATTTTGGCTTTTGTTCATCTGTGATGTCCAACAAGTTGGATTGCTAATTCGTCGCCTTAAGAGCTGCTCTACTAAGCACTTCTCTGTTCACTTCTATCTCTAGAGGAATAGAGGAGCGTATTTCTGATTGGAATATCATCGATGGTTATTGGAGCATCACAATGAGTGAACAATTATGTCATCCCACAAAAAGAACCGCTTAGAGAGTTACTCCAAAGTCTAGAAGAGAGTCTCGTTTGCGAAAAATCTGTTGGTTCAGAAGAGAGTCTTTTGTTGGAAAGCCGATGGTTTAATTCTTCAAAGATCATTGTTAGTCAAAATTGGATCTATTCCGATGCAAATTCCTTCTCCTTCTGTTTCAAGGCTTTTTTTGGATGGGCAATCGGTTCTTGCTCCACTCATCCTCACCTACCCAAGTCGAACAATTTGAATTTGGGGTGCAACCATTGTAGTCTATGCCTGCTTTTAGAATCGGTGAATTCAAGGTAGTTTCTTGCTCTCAGTGTTTGCGTTTGGGTCACTCAGTGGTGTCTTGTTGCAGTCAGATTCGCTATTAGGCCTGCTCTAATTATTGCCACAAAGCCTTGGTTTGCTTATCCTCTCAGTTACTTGCTAATAAGAAGTGGGTTCCCTCCCATTGTATATCTAATGAGTCATTGGCCCAAGAGAGAGGCGGGAACTCTCAGGGCCTGGCCTGGGGAACAGGCACGACTCCTAAAGCTCCCGTCGGTTCGTCTCCCATAGCTACTTCCTACCACAACTCCTCACCAGTCCGCAAACCTCCCCACAAAGACTGCTCTGGTTCCCCTCCTCCTCCCATGATGGCCAACTTCCAAACTCTTAATCCAGGCCGATTCCTTCCAGTGGGCCTCTTCATTGAAGATGGAGGCCAATTCTGGCTGCTGCGGGTGGACCTGGTGCTTCAGGAGCCACCGCAACCTCAGCATGAGGACTTTACCATTGCGACCATGGTCCCGCCCCCAAGAACAAGAGATAGCAGAAGCAGTGATGGATATTAGGGATTTCATCCAAGGTGCTTTCAAAACCAATGTGGTAAGTTGCTCCCCACACTCGCTTGGTGTAGGTATCTTTCAGCTTAACTCGCCTGCTAGTTATTTGGAATAGTTCAATGTTCTCTGGTACTCCTTTACTCAACACATACTTTGCCCAAATAATAGAGTTCTCTTCAGTCCGTAACTCAGATAAGTGGGCCCCTGTCAACATTGACGGGCCGTGTGAGGGGCACAAAAGGGAAGAGTTTGTTAATTGGCTCCTTCAGCTAAATGTTCCTAATCAACAAATCTAGATTCTAATGGGAGACTTCAATTTCATACGATCGGTTCAAAACTATAATAAACCAGGGGAAATGTAGTTGATATCCTCACCTTCAACTCCATCATTAGTAGCCTTGACCTCACGGAGCTACCACTTAAGGGTAAGTCCTATACCTGGAGTAACATGCAAGAAGATCCACTTTAAGAGCAACTAGACTGGTTTTCACTTCAACCTATTGGACCATGTGCTTTCCTCAATATGAAGTACACATCCTACGTAAAGATACTTCTAATCATGCACTAGTGTAGTGCATATTGACATGGTTATACCCAAATCTAATCTCTTTTGGTTTGAATCTTTCTGGACAGAACACCGGGATTCTATGATGTAATCGCTCTCTTCTAGAATCTGCCAATCTTTCAAACAAACAGTGCAATTAGAATCACGGCAAAATTCAAAAATCTATGAAGGGGTCTCAAGAACTGGAGCAAATCCATATCTCATCTAAATATTTTAATTCAAAATTGCAGAATGATCATCCTTTATATGGATAATTTGGAAGAACATAGGCATTTATACTTGGAGGAATATAACATTAGTAGCATAATCAAAAGTCACTTTGTGAGACTTTTGAATTATCAACACAAGTATTGGAAAAAGAGTTACACCTCTCAATGGGCAAAACTAGGAGATGAAAATACCAAATACTTTTATGCTCTGGCAACTGAGAGGTACAGAAGGAACTCAGTACGTTCCTTAATATTGGACAATGGAACAATAGTATATTCTCATAAGGATAAGGCAGTGGCCTTTTGGAATTCCTTTAAACAAAGAAAGGGAAGAACGACTAATCCTACAATGTTCTTTGATCATTATGTCTTCATGCAAGCCCCACAACACCTGGAAGAACTGGTGGCAGACTACTCCCGAGCAGAGATTGATGACATGGTCAAAAGCCTCCCAAAAGACAAAACCGTTGGACCGGATGGGTTCAATGGTCTTTTCATCTGCAAGTACTAGAATATCATTCGACAGGATTTCTACCTTCTATGCCAAGATTTCTTCAATGACAGGGTTAACATCGAAAGTATAAGTGGCTATTTTATCACTCTTGTTCCAAAAAAGCTGAACCTGGAATCCCCGAACGATTACATGCCAATTTCTTTGCTCAACTTGGTCTTAAATTTCCTCACTAAGGTACTGGCCAATAGACTACAAAAAGTTATTTTTGGTCTAGTTCATGCTAACCAATATGGCTTCATCAGGACCAGAACAATTCAAGATTGTCTTGCCTGGGCTTTCGAATACATCCACCAATTTAAGCAAAGTAAAAAAGAAATTATAATCATCAAACTGGACTTCAAAAAAGCTTTTGACACAATCAAACATGAAACAATAATGGCAGTGATGAGAGCAAAAGGTTTCCCTGATAAATGGATGTCCTAGATCGCAAGTATTCTCTCATCCGGTCACCCTTCAATCCTCACAAATGGGGTACCTGGAAGTGTTTTTCGGTGCAAGAGAGGACTATTTGTCCTTGGAGCAAATATCCTCCAGTCCATTATTAATGAAGTAACCAGAAGAGACCTTCTCAAGTATCTGATTCCGCCACTGGGAAATGAAGATTACCCGGTGGTGCATTATGTAGATGACACTTAATTATTCTGCTGGCATGCTCTAGGCAACTTCTCTGCTTAAGAGGACTTCTCCACACCTTCTCTGATTCTACTGGCCTCAATGTGAATCTACATAAGTCAGTTTTGATCCCCATCATTGTCCTCTTGACAAAGTGGTTAATCTGACAATAGTATTTGGATGCAAAATTGGAACTATGCCTTTTACTTACCTTAGACTTCCGGTGGGGACGACAAGACCAAAGGTGAAAGATTTTTTTTACCCCTTGTAGATAGGGTAGAAAGACGTCTAGCTAGCACGACGAGCTTACTGTCTTATGGAGGAAAATTAACAATTATCAATGTTGTCCTCTCCCTACAATCCATCTACCACATGAGCATGCTTTGATTGCCCAAGAAGGTGATAAATCACATCGATAAAGCACGATGACACTATCTTTGGAGAGGTTCCAGGGACTTGCAAGGACGTTGTAACTCACTGGCAGCATGAGAGAAAGTCTACAAACCCAAGATTAAAGGAGGATTGGGAGTCCTCAACCTTCGGGTTCTTAATGAAGGACTGTTATTGAAACTTTTACACAAGTCCTATGAAAGAATTGAGGTTCCCTGGGTCAGCCTGATCTGGTGCAAATACTACCCAAATCCGGTTCCTCATGAGGCTACCACCTGTGGTTCTTTCTGATGGAGAGATATCATAAAAAGCATGAACCAGTTCAAGGGCATTGCAATGGGGCAGTTGGGAAATGGTCAGGACATACTATTTTGAAAAGATTGTTGGAACGAAAATTTATTGTGCTCAAAATTCCCAAATTTGTACTATTTTGCTTCGAACCAAAACATCTCAGCCAAACTACATGCAGCTAGGTGAGCCCCACAGCACATTCTATGTGCCCCTCTCACAGCAAGCCTATCAAGAATATCTCCAGCTTTTATAGCTTATGGATCAAGTGGTGATCAACCAAAACACCCCCCGACCAATGGACTTATATTTGGGGGAATTCATACTACTCTTCATGGAAATGGTATGCCTACCAGTTCAAGCAACTCAACACCTCACCGGTCTTCCCGCTCAATTGGAAGAATAGATGCTCTATGAAGCACAAGGTTTTCATGTAGCTATTCTAAAAGAAAGACTCAACACAAAGGATGTGTTAAGACGGAAAAACTTCATCACTGATGGTGATATACACTGTGTTCTTTGCGATAACCAAATAGTCCAAACCATCAATCATTTTTTCTTCGAGTGCTCCTTCTCATTACAATGTTGGAATGCGATTTGGTTTCAATGGGACATTAATCCGAACACCCTAATGAGAGTCCTAAATACAAAATCAATCTACACAGGGCGACTCTTCATGGAGAAATTCATTTTGGCAGCTTAGATAATTTGGAAAAAATAAGGAATGAGCTTATTTTTCAACAACAATGTCACAATCTCATGGATTGGCTCTCTCGGCTCAGATCGGAGGTGTCTTTGCTGCTTCTTAGGTGGTGATCGGTTCGGCTGAAAGCCTCATGGCTTATGGCTGAAAACATTGTAGCTGGCTGAAAAAAGCACTGTAGCTGACAGAGGCTTATTTACCATAATTAAATTTAAAAAAATTTAAAAATAGAAAAAACATATTAGCCCATCACGTATAATGTAAACAAATACGAGGAAAAAAAGAACCGGTAAAAAAACTCAATAAAAAGCCAAAAGTTCAGAAAAAGACGAAATTTATGAATAGTGCAAAAATAAGCTGAAGCCAGAAGCTGAAGTCATATTGATCAGGGTAGAGTCAAGCCGGCCTTCCAGTCTACTCTTACCTATTGGATTAGCTCTCTCTGACTTTGTCCTTGTTTAGGGCTCCTCCCCCTTCTCTCTTTTCTTTCTCTCTTTTTGTACATTATTGTTTATCTAATATAATGTTGTAGGAGTCTCTCCTACTGTTTACCTTCAAAAAAAGTAAGATATTGCTGTTACAGCTCAAAAAAAATGCTTTCAACTAATTGTGGCGTCCAAAAAGAGAAGTGAATGGATACTATTGAAAAGCCAACACAATGCCGAACTGAGCCTAACTCGATTTGTTTTAAGCCATCTAATCAACATAAAAATGTTTATTCATTTTGAAAAAGCTAACAGATAATGTCCATAAGGAAGGTAATAATGATAACATCCAAAATTAATATCAATGAACGAGGTCTATTCCCTTGTTGATCGGATGTCTCAGGGCAAAGTTAGCGTGTTAGCACTAAGGTTGCTTAACATGGGATTGCATCCCATTCTTAAGTGATTGCAGCCGTGAGGATGATTATATTTGCAGTAACCGACTGGAATGTCATTACATCCACTGTAACAATCTGCTATAAACAACACATTTTTACCAATATGCAAGCTAGCCATATTGCAAATAAACTTTACCCCACCAAATGATTCATATTTGTCCAATTTTCATGTTCAACCAATTAAACTATGAACAGTTGACAGCCGATTTCGGAAAATAAAACCAGAGTCCAGAGAGGATTGGAATGTTGGAACCGCGAAGGATGAATGCATGATTGAATACTAATACACGACAAGTGTCACATCTCAAGCGGCAAAGGACTAATGCATGATTGAATACAAATATACAAAAGGTGTCACATCTCAAGCGGCATAAATTTCCTCGGTTCCACACTTGAGGGTTCCTCGATTTGACCCGACACTTGTACTGAGGCACTGCGTGGAGGCGGAGAGAAGATTACGGGTGAGAACTGGGAAGCTGCTGGTACGGCCCGGTCTCTCACTCAAAACATACTGAGCCTGACGTGCATTGGACGGCTGATGCGGCCCGGTCTCTCACTCAACCCCAACTCCGTGTGGGTCCCACCCCGCCCGATCGTTGACGCGATTGGCCTGGGCCTGTCCGTGAGAGAAAATTGATAGATACGGCTGCGGTTTTAACTTCGGTCTGCCTTCTTCTCCGCTCCGCTGAGCTGATGCGGGCAACCGATTACCCCCTTATTTAACTTTGGGCCCCACTCGATTGGGCTATAAAGCTGTGATTTATAGCTGAAATTTCACTGTAACTGAAAATGACTTATTTAGTGTAATTAAATCAAAAAAATTTTAAAATAGAAAAAATATGCTACCTCAACACGGACAACGCAAACGAATATGGGAAAAAGAACCGGCAAAAAATCTAAAAAACCAAAAATTTAGAAAAAAACAAAATTTATTAATAGTGAAAAATAAGGCAGAAGTTAGAAGCTGAATCTGAATAGTCATTGTAATTTCAATGTAGCATGGCGTGATCTTCACGAGTGTAGAGGTGGTGTTCAGTTTGCGTTCTAAAAAATGTAAGCTAAGGACTAAGGTTGATAGAATGGATGGTCTCGACTGCATCTCTGATCGTAAAAATGACACTTCACGAGGCTAATCCACTTTTTCTCATATGAGAGTTGAATGACAAGTCAAGCACTCGAGTTACAGAGAAGCAAGTCGTTCCACAAAATGTGGTTATCTAGACATTTCAGTACATCGACTTTTGGGTTTGGCTGAGACAAAAACAATTTCGGTAAGATCAGATTCCGTTCGTTTCGATTTTAACTTATGACTTTTGGTTTTTAATTCACTGTTCCATAATTACATCTTTTCTTGGTGTTTTCGTTTTTTTTACCTTTTCTTTTTTTATATATTTGTTTATATTATCTGTGATGGATTAATCTGGTTTTTCTATTTTTTAAAAAAATTAAATTTAATTACACCAAAAAAAGTTATCAGCCGCTATAGTGCTACTAGTTATAGTATAAAATAAACTATAATAAAAAACCTAAATAAACAGCCCTCATGGCCGCATATGCTGAAAAAAGGTACAGTGACAAGTCCGTTAATCCGGTCTTCGCGCTCGAGGATAAAATAGTAGCTTGATCAGAACAAGAACAGGAACGTACATGCATGGCAACGGGAGACTTTGTTTTGGCTTTAATTTATGTTTAATGTAGTAATTAGATTTTAAACGGTTTATTTTTAATATAAGATCTACAGATAGATTATAGTATAAATTATACCAAGTTCAGTTATACCAGTCAAAATCATATACGATTATTTTCTTTTGTATACTATCTCTCATAAACAATCCAAACTTTAAAAACTCAAAAACCATATATCAAATCCACCTGTAATTTGTGCGTGTACCTGCGCCCCGCGAAGGTAACACAGACCAAGAACGCAAGAACTTCAGTTCCCTATCTGTTCAAGCAATAAGAACGCGGGAACTTGGTAGCCATTGATTCTTAGTAAACGGTGTCGCGATCAGTGATGCGTTGATCAGACAGAGCATCCATAGTTTCTCGGCACGTCTTCAGAAAAGGTTTCTACGAGCAGCCAGGAAACGAGTGAAATGACGACTGGTGAGTGTGCCTGTGACCCTTCGTGGCAGTGGGGTGCTTCCGTGGCATTTCTAGTCAAAGGCGAGTCCATGTTCAGACCGAAAGGTCATCGGCACACGTAGATGCACATCACGGGGTCTGAATCGAAAGTGCCGGAATGGAACGGGAAGTGACGACTCAGAGGTAAAAAGGGCCAAAAAGTGAGTAACCAAGTTGCGTGGTCAAGAGTCGCGGGACAGAGAAGGCAAGAAATCTGGCTGATTCGCGGCACTGAGCTACTTTTCCGTTGGATTTAGACAGGTTTAGACTTCTAGCTTTTAATTTATTTTTTTTATCATTTTTACATTTTGTCTTTTTTATTTTTCGGTTTTAGCTTTTTTTTTCTCTATTCTTTTTTTCATATTCGTTTGCATTATGCGTGTGGGCTAACCCGTTTTTTCTATTTTTAATTTTTAAATTTTAATTATACTAAATAAACCAACATCAGTTACAGTGTAATTTTAATTAATTATAGTAAAAATACAGCCATAAATTATTAAATTTTAGTCAACCAAGCGCCTCCTTAGTTACCTGGCCCTTTCAGTCGCCTTTTTCAGGTTTGATCAAAGCAACAAGTGCGCGAAGGCTCAACGCGGAATGGTGAATATCTAAACCCTGAGCTGAGCATAGTAAACGATTCTTTGTAACAGCTTTACACTAAAACCGTATCCTGATGGCAATGTTCCTTCTAGGAAATTCGACGGCAGACGACTAGTTCCCAGGTAACAAAGCCAGCGTATCAAAGACGTTAGCTGAGGGTGGTGAATCTCATCTAACACCCCTCGATCTGCACACCTCTTCTTCCCCAATAGAAAAAAGCCGCCGCCTCAGGTCCACAGTCCATTCATTTCGACTGAAAAAATAAATTATAGTTAAAATTATACTATAGTTAACTATAATATAATTATAGTTAATAGTGATTTATTTGGTGTAATTAAATTTAAAAAATTTAAAAATAAAAGAAATATGTTATCCAACCACGGACAATGCAAATGAATACAGGAAAAAACCAGCACAAAAGCTCAAAAGACTAAAAAAGTCAAAAAAAAAACAAAATTTAGGAATAGTAAAAAATAAGTTAGAAGTTAGAAGATCGAGCTAAAATGAGCGAGACTTAGTTTGGCCCCTCCCTTTTCTTCTACGGCTTGCTGCCGATGAGGTTAGAGAGAGGGACCCGTTCCTATAGCAGTAAGCTTTGGGCTTTCCCCTTATTTTCTTTCTCTGTTCAACTCCGGAGCTCCCTCTCGTCGCCTTGTCACCATCCATCATCCTCCCTAAGGCAATGGCTGCCTTGGTCTTCGGCTCAGGGGAAGTTAATGAGCTTCCCCTTCATGTACAAATGGAGCTTTCCTTTGCTCCGATGTCATTCACCATCACTGGTGGCGTCTTTGTTGTGGTGACGATATGCATCTACATTAGCGCTGGCAAAGGTGCTCCCCCGCTACTACCTATCTTGTAGGCAATATGCCTTATGTAGGCTTTGATGGGCTCTTTGGGAATTTCTCTAATTTTCGCTTAAAGAAAATGAGAAAAGGTGAAATGGTAGGGCCCATTTGTAATAGAGAGGGGAGAGGATATGGGTGAAGTGAGTTGCGGTCTCACTGGATCTCGATCCATTCGTTCCTCTTCTTCACTCGCGCGATAAGGGCAACGACTATTCGCCAGTGCCATTTGGCTCAACCCCGGTTGCTATTCTTTCTGTTAAATCAAGAGAATGAGGAGGCCAGTGGGGAGATCGAAGAGTTCATCACCCAATCTCAAATCTGGTGGCAGAGATTTGATTCCCGTCGTTGATTTCGGCTTTTGTGGTGGCTTGACTTTGGCTACCTCGTTGGTCTTTGCGATCCAGATATCTGCTTCGGTGAGTCTAACACTGATCTATGTTCGTGTGCATTCTTGTTGGCTGTTTGGCTTGGCTCTCTGATCCCTGGGGAGTGTGGCATCTAGTGTGTGGCTTGTGCGCTTGGTGATCTACCGAGCTCTCTGTGATCTTTGTGTGGCAACAACCTGCGCCTCGGCTTCTTGATTTGGTGAGTATTGGATTAAGAAGTTGGGCTTTGTATCTCCGATTGCCTCTCTAGTGATTCTTTGGCATTCACTGGTGATTGGTTTTCTCGGACATAATCTCCAACAAGCCTAGCCCCTTTTGCCGTCATGTTGGCTTGGAGTGATGCCGATCTGTGAGCTTGCTCTTTACTTCTTTTATTGTCTATTCCATATTTGTCAACCGTACTAGTTAATATTTCTGAAACTTGTGGTTAGATCTACCACTGGGAGGACATTTGCATGTTGGATTGTGGGCTTATGAATTACTCAATGAGAATATTTGCCAATGTTGAATTCTCAGTGGCAATCTAATTGGTTATGCTAGGTTGATTTGTTATATACTAATTAAATGCTTCACTTGTGTGTAGCCGATAGCTTTGTCAATTGCTTATGCTAAATATGTTGCTTAGTTTTCGCTTACTGTTCTTATCAGACATTGTTGAATAGATACATTCATCTTGATTTCTGCAATTGCCAAAATAGATGTTGTATATGTAGTAGCATTTCTCTGTTACTAATCACTAGTTTTAGCCAAAATCTGTACTGTTAGCATATTATTGACATTTGATAATGCACAGAGGTAATATTCAATTAGTTTGACTAGCAGAATCTTGAAGGATTGTCACTGTGACAATTGAAAATTTGACAAGAGTGGAAGAAGACCAATTTTTCTTAAACTTATGCAACTCCTCAACTGAGAGCAATATATAAATTGTTAACTTTGTGCATTATGCAGATTTTATATGCCCACATATGTGTTTTATTAACTATATTGCAATATGTAAATGTTATGAAGTGTTTATCTTCTTCAAGAAATAATACATGTGCTTTCATGTCATTTTCATACTGCTATATATATGTTCTCTTATGCTTCATCATAATTGGAATTAAATGAAAATATTTCTAAAACAGCTTATTTTCCAACCGGATTTGTACTCGAGCTCCACACTGAGCCTCCATCACTCTCTCCCTTCCCTGGTTCTATTTTTGAGCTCCATGCTTCGTCGCCATCCATTTTGATCGGATTTGATGTTAGTGTCATCGGATCTACTTGATCTTGTCGCTAGCAACGGAAACGATGGTCGGAGCCACCACGTCCATCACTAGACTTGGATGTGGCCTCGTATCCCACCGCCGCTGGATGTGAGCTCGTCGGAGTCACCATTGCCAGATGCGAGTCATTGGACTCACTACCGCGTGGAAGTGCTTGTGTCGGCTCACCCGGGCCTCGCCCCCATGTCGAGAACCTATGCATTCATCATTGTTGTTACCACGGATCCATATTTATCGCCTTCATCCAACTCCCTCACCCGTAGACACCGAGCTTCTCCATGCCACAATCTCCAACAGTCAGGGCACCACTGTACCCTCACCACTGAAATATGGAACACCCAGCTAGCCACCGCGGTCTTGTTGCTATGTGCCTCGTCTCCCAACTCGACATGGCCTTGTTGTCGCACACACATGTTGCTAATCTACTGTGACATCATTGGGCTCAGATTGAAGAGAGTAGGACTCCAATGCCTAATTGGTGGCAAGGTTAGCAGGCTGCGCTGTTGGATTTGGGGTTGTTATGGATTGGAGGCAGAGAGAGGAGGGAGAGAAATGAGGAAAGTGAGCAAAAAGTTTATGGTGATTTGGTAACAATGAGACTACTTGTGCTTATGTGGTGCATATGGACAGCATCATGAAGCCTATATGAAGGGCCTGTTTGACAACGGCTGCGGCTTATAGCTTTTGGCTGAAATTTTTGAATTTTCACTGTTTACGGTACAGATTACGGAGAGATAGATACTCACTTGCGATTTTGGATGGTACAGATGTTGGGCTTTTAACGTGTACATCGTTTAACTTGTAGACCCCGTCTTGAGAAAATACTCCGTTTGAAAGTTAGGTACTGTAGCAAAAGCCAAAAGCCGTCAGCTTCGGAGGAAAAGAACAGGCCCGAACAAGATAAACGGCTTGGGCTATTGTGTTGATTTGGAGGACAACGATAAAGGGTTGTATAGTATTAGTCTGTAAGAAGTAATTTAAAATCGGCACGAATAGAAACTAGACAGATCCGCTGGTCAAGTCCATTGCTATTGGTGTATTAGATGCCCATGTAGCCCAAGCCAAGTTACGACTTATGGGATGCCAGTTTTGCTTGCCATACACAGCGAACGTGCTGGCTCGCAAAAATGATGGACTATCACTGTGGTCGTCAGTGATAAATTCGAGTATGCCTCTCAGTGGTCCTAACGCCGTGTGAATTGTAAGCCTTTCTACATCTTTTGATCTTCCCCTCATCGGAGTTGGTAGATCATAGCTCATGACGGGCCCAAGTTACTCTCGTATAAGTCGTAGTAACAATTTATAGCCCGGCCTAAAAGGCCCAAGACGCAGCCCATTAGACTAGTATCTTTTTAGATGGAACAGGGAGAAAATAATTTCCAGATGGGTGATTGCGATTTTTAAGATCCCTTGTATCGTATGTATGGACTTAAGGGTGGACGTGAGAAGACTCCTACAAAGCTTGAAGGTTTCTCTGTGCTCGAGGTGCTTTCGCAAATCGAAATTGCAGGTAAAGACTTTTTGAATGAAAAAAACTTGGAAAAATTTTCTTCCTATCACTTAAAATATGTACAATTTTGTTTTTACCATAAAAAATCTGTTCATTTCATTTTTGTCATCCTTCTATCTGTGCATATTTTATTTTTACCACTTCGTCTAATTTTTCGTCAAATCAATCGACACGTGTCACCTACCATGTATGGTCAACTTGACGAAAAATTAGACAGGTTAGCAAAAATAAAATAAACATGAATTAAATGATGGTAAAAATAAAATAAGCATATATATATATATATATATATATATATATATATATATATATATATATATATATATATATATATATATATATATATATATATATATATATATATATATATATATATATATATATATATATATATATATATAGCTCTGCCAATCACCGTTAGAAGAGGGAAATAAAAAGGTTACAGAGTTTACCCTGGTTAAAGACTCATATTGTTAGGTTAGGAATAAGGTGAGACATCATTCTGTTCTCGAAAAAATTTCCTTCGTGTACATCAAGAATGCCAATCAGTGAAATGCACACCACAGCCACAACTGTAGAAGGACCGTTTTTACTGTCAGCGCTACTGGTAGATACGTAAATGGTAGCATTGCTACCTGTTCAGTTCTCACTTGCGCAGTTATTCGGGGCGTGGAGATCGCGCGCTATAGCTAGCCTATAGGCCATAGCCGATCGCGTTAGAGCAAGTATAATTAGAGCAAGTTTAATAGTATAGATAACTGCTACCTTTAATATATTTCTATGTCATCAAAAAATAATGATGCAGCCAACTCATACAATAAGTTGGCTATAAGTTGTCTCCACAAGAGCTCTCAATCATTTAATACATGCATGGGTATAGTAGTTTAGTGTGATCATTTAATACATGCATGGGTATAGCAGTTAGTCCTATGGGTACATGCATGGAAAACGCCTCTTTTCCTGTGCTATAGCCCGACTCTTGCATGGGAACCGGCTTGGCTCTCTCTCTCCTTTTCTCTCCCCTCTACGTAGGACTATGCTGACATGGATTCCCTTGTAGCTAGCACAGTCAGCCTTATTAAACTTGCTCTAAGGCCAGTCTCAGTGGAGGTTTCATATCCCAGTTTCCAACACACCTATATTTTGGAAACAGTGCAGAAGAGTTTCATCCTCATGAAACTCTCTCTACTCCCATGAAACTTTTATCATCTCTCTCTTCATCAATACAGTGCCATGTCAGCGTATTTAATGCCCATGAAACTCCATGAAACCCCCACTGAGACTGGCCTAAGAGGCTGTTAGTAGGCTGTATGTTGAGGTGGAGGAGGAGGAGAGAGAAGAGAGGTGGGCTGTAAGTTTACAGGCAGCTGAAGCACAAGAACCAAGAAACTTTGTGAGAGAAAGGGGTGTGTCATACAGCCTTCAGCTGGTTGTAAACTACTATATGAATGAACTGATAAGTTGGCTGTAAGTGTCCATACAACCAGCTAAAGGCTGTATTATTAGCTGTGACAGTCACTTCACTGCCCACCCCACCACACCACTCTTGTCACCCGTGGTACAGTAGCTGTGACAACTGCCACTCTACACGTACCGCATCTGCGGCCGTCGGTGCCGTGCGAGGTGCGTCCCGACGATCGGTGGATGACGGCTCAGTGCCTCGTCATGGCCGCCCTTTACTACGGCGCGCGCGTGCACGGGCACGGCTGCAGCAGCAGTGCTCCACGGCACGAAGCGTGCGCCACACCGGCACGGCACCCCGCAGCAGCAGATGAGATCTCGCCTCGGCGTGGTCACGTCTTTCCGCCCGGCCGCCTCGCTTTTCCCCAGGTGCACCTCCCCTCGCCCCCACCAACGTGGCCACGCCAGCGCCCAACCACCGGCCGGCCGCCCCGCCTCCCCACCACGCAAGCCCCCTCCCACTGATTGCGACCGCCCCTCACCACGTGTCCCTTCCCCTCGACCCCACCCACCCCTTTCGTCGTGTGTTACTCTCGCGCACTGCATGGTGGGACACATTATACACCAGTCCCCACCGGTCATTGAATTGAGCCTAAGCATTGGACAGAGTAAAATGGAGCCCTGATATTTCTGGGCGGGCCGAGAGACACAGGCGCCCATGTGGTGCGGGTCCCACAAGGCATCAATAAATAAGCTGTCGAGGCGCACTGCGCCACGTGTGTGCGGCACGGGGGGTAGGCGATAATAGCGGCGTCGTTGTCGCAATTAAATCGAAACCGCTACGTACCCGGCGCCCGGATCGTATCCACGTGTCCGCGACCAGGGGCAGGCACCCCCCACGCGTCCAGATCGGGCGGAGACGGACGGCCCGGATGCGCCAGACCGCGCGCAACGGGCCAACGGCACAACAACTGTACCTGTCGGGCGCTGCCCGTGACGGCGACGGGCACCTGCCCTGCCCGCCCGTTCTCTTCCTCTCCACTTCTTCTTCTGGCTCAGCCTTCGTGTCCGCGTTTCGTTTCGCCTCGTCCTTGTGCTGTTGCTGGCTTGTTGCCGCTGCTAGCCTGCTACTGCCATAGCGGGGGAGAGGGGTCTGAAGGGGACGGGGGCGAGAGGGAAGCAGGAGGCGTAGCTGTTTCGCGTGCGTACCGTTCTTCGTTTAGGCCTCACGACTTCCAAAGTCGACGGCGACGTGCGGGGGAGGGCAGAGGAAATCTAGGGGGAAGTCGGGGTTGGGTGAGGCCCGCGCGGCTGTGCCTTTGTAGGGAGACTACTTGCGCCAACTGCCAATGGCCGAGATCTGCTGCGAGGAAGCCAAGTCGACGCCGGCCGCTACCGCGGCAGCAGTCTCCGCGTCGGCGTCGGCCGCCGCGGTGGCGGTCGCCTCCTCGGCGATAGATAGGCGGCGGCGTAGGCTGGAGATGAGGCGCTTCCGCGTCGCAAGCGATCTCGAGCTGTCGGCCGCGGAGGACGCCCGCTCCGGCAAGCGGAAGAGGCTCGCGCGCACTGTGTCTGGATCGTGCCCCGACGCTGGCTCGGTCTCCCAGCAGACGGTTAGCGGCGTGCCGGAGCGGTGGCCGAGGTATGGGGTCACATCAGTCTGCGGCCGCCGCCGCGAGATGGAGGATGCCGTCTCCGTTAGGCCGGACTTCTTGCCTGGCTCCAGCAAGTATCACTTCTTCGGCGTCTTCGACGGCCACGGCTGCTCGCACGTACGGCAACTTTACATACATATGAACCTGAGCAATTCTTATTCATGTGCAGAAGTGTGCTGATTAGAGCTTCGTGGTATCAGGTGGCGACGACTTGCCAGGACAGGATGCATGAGGTGGTGGCGGAGGAGCACAAGAAAGCGGGCTCCGGCGAGGAGGCAACGTGGAAAGAGGTGATGGAAAGGAGCTTTGCGCGCATGGACGAGGAGGCCACGAACTGGGCGGCCACCCGCAGCCGCGACGAGCCCGCCTGCCGGTGCGAGCAGCACATGCCCTCGCGGTGCGACCACGTGGGGTCCACAGCCGTCGTCGCCGTCGTCACCCCCACCCAGGTCATCGTCGCCAACGCCGGCGACTCCCGGGCCGTCCTCTCCCGCATCGGCGTCCCCATCGCACTCTCCGTCGACCACAAAGTACGAATATATACTCGCATCACGGGCTCACGGCGCTTCTACGTAACTCTGTCCATGACCATGAAATTGACGTGGTTGACTTGTGGATTGGCTCAGCCCGACCGGCCCGACGAGCTGGAGCGCATCCAGGCGGCCGGTGGCCGTGTCATCTACTGGGACGGCGCCCGGGTCCTCGGCGTCCTCGCCATGTCTCGTGCCATTGGTGAGCTCTAGTTGAAGTTCTCATCAAGAATTTGCTTTGACGCTCGGATCCGAGCTCATTGGCTTTGGGCGCGCAGGGGATGGGTACCTTAAGCCGTTCGTGACGTCGGAGCCGGAGGTGACTGTGACGCAGCGCACCGACGACGACGAGTGCCTGATCCTGGCCAGCGACGGGCTGTGGGACGTGGTGACCAACGAGATGGCGTGCGAGGTCGTCAGGGCATGCTTCTGGAGCAACGGTCCGCCGGCGCCACCCGCGCGGCCTAACGGCGTGCTCCCGTCGACCGAAGCGGTAGCCGAGAACGGAACCGCATCGGTGAAGGGCGTAAGCAAGGCGGAGTCCGACAAGGCGTGCTCCGACGCGGCCATGCTGCTGGCCAAGCTGGCGCTGGCGCGGCGGAGCTCCGACAATGTTAGCGTCGTCGTCGTGGATCTCCGCCGGGGGTTGTGATTCTTGGAGCAAAATTGTATGCTCCATGATTGTTTTCTTTATCCTTTTTTCAATCTAAGCTAATTTCCTCCATTTTTACATTCAATCTGTTTGGCTTTAGTTTTACTACTGGTTTCTACAAAAAAAAATGAAATGAATATAATGGGTGGGTTTTTCTAGGCTCTGGTTTTTTGTTTAGATTCTTGAATTTCATAATAGAGTACAACGATAATTATTTACATAGGATTTTGATCTATAGATAAAATTAGAATAGTATTTACTATAATTATTTGTAGATCTTATCTTAAAAAGGTGATTCTTTTAAAAATAGTTATGAAAAAAGTTAAACCATAAACTAAAAGAACGCATCCAATAACTCTTTTTGGCCCCATCCCAAACACGAACCAAAATAAAATGGATGAAGACGACCCAATTGTTAAGCTTTTGCCTTCTGATGGCTGGTTGAAGATATTGGAAGGACAAATAGATATGCATATCTTTTAGCCATTTATTCGATCCTAGCTGCCTACGTCCCACCCAATGGTGGAGTTTGAAAATTTTGGGAATCTAGACGATCTATGAGTCTAAGTATAGCTTAATAAATATAAATAAATTTATATACATATGACACAAATAAAGTTGATAATTATAACAGTTTTAAAATCTAACAAATATTTGAATGTCTACAGTTAAAAAGAAAAAAGATATAATAACAAGTGTATCCGTATGACATCAAGAAAGCTTTAACAACTCGCTAACAAAAGTCTAATCAAATATCTAAAAGAGAATCTATAAAATAAAAATATTTAGATTAGAGTATTATGTAATATCCTCATTTTTGAAATTTGATAATTGAAATATTTGATATTTAGGGGGAAAAAAGGATAGAACTACTACATAACTAACTTCCATCTAGGTGGTGATCGGTTCGGCTGAAAGCCTCATGGCTTATGGCTGAAAAAACTGTAGCTGGCTGAAAAAAGCACTGTAGCTGACAGAGGCTTATTTACCATAATTAAATTTAAAAAAATTTAAAAATAGAAAAAACATATTAGCCCATTACGTATAATGTAAACAAATACGAGGAAAAAAAGAACCGGTAAAAAAAACTCAAAAAAGCCAAAAATTCAGAAAAAGACGAAATTTATGAATAGTGCGAAAATAAGCTGAAGTCAGAAGCTGAAGCCATATTGATCAGGGCGCTAGTTGGTTAGCAGCAGTTAAAATCTCTACCAAGAATAAACGCAAAATTTACAGAAACATCCAACTTCATTTGGGTAGATTCCAATGGATTGTCCCTTTCACCTACTGGCCTGCAGGTAAGTTCGAATATGACTACAGCCGTTCGGTATGACTGAAATAAGTTGACTTATGACTGAAATTATACTGTAGTTAGCTAAAATTATACTGTAGCTCATGATGGCTTATTTGGCATAACTAAATTTAAAAAATAAAAAATATAGTAGCCCACCATAGACAATGCAAACGAATATGGGAAAAAAGAACCGGTAAAAAAGCTCAAAAAACCTAAAAGGCCGTAAAAGGACGAAATTTAGAAATAATAAAAAATAAGCCGAAAACTTAAACCGAAATGAGTGGGGTCAGAGATTGTGATTGTTTGCACGTAACCATACAACAATGCTTCAATTCTAAACAAAGGTACCAAAACAAAAACAGTACTCGAATCGAACACCTTATATATATACTTGCATATCTGTAGTAAAATCTAAAAGAGAAAAATGAATGCAAAAGCCAAAAGAAGATATTCTCACCGCTTCCTTCCCCTTCGGCTTTGGCCTTCAACTCTTCCCGGCTTTCTCGTTGGCACTTCCCCCTTTCACCCTTGAGCCTTCCTCGCTCTCTGGCAACTGGCCGTTGGTGCACTACCCCCTACCAAATTGCCCCTTCCCTCTCTGTTTGTTGACTGGCCGCTGGTGCCCTCCTTTCAGGCTCCCGGCTCCTGTCTCCCCCGATCGTCTGCCCTGCGTGCTTGCACCTTACCGGCTTGTCGCCCTGTCCGCCCGTCGCCCACTAGCCTGCTGAGCCTACGTGCCACCTATAGGGCTATGAGTAGGGATGAAAACGGAACGGAAATATCCTGTATCGAACCGCATCGTTTTCTACATTTGACCCGATCGAATTCGTATTTTCGGACAAATTCGAAAACGGAGCGGAAACGGTTTAGGCGTTTTCCGACCGTTTTCTACTTTTCTACATTTTATTCGGAATATACCGTATTGTAAATACGGTTTAAACCGAATTTGGCCCACTAGAAGTATTAGACACGGCACGCCGGCGCCAGCGGCCGGCCGCCTCGGCCTCTACCTCGCCTCCCCAGTCACCCCTCCCGAAGACATCTCTCAAGCCACGGCCATCCCCAAACTCCCCAATCCCCACAAGCACAATCCATCAACCATCACAGAGCAGAGACCAGAGAGAGTAAAGGGGAAGGAGGCACACCGGTCACCGGAGCTCGCCGCAAGGAGGAGGAGTGGTGTAGCTGGAGCCGAGGGCAGCATCCCGCCCGATGACTAACTCGTCGTCGGCGCCCCAGTCGCCGCCGGCCATCCGCCGCTGGTGGATGTAGTCGAGGTTGTCGTCGGCTCGTCGCCATCGCTCGGAGCCAGGGGGAGGGGCGGCGGGGGAAGAAGGGGGCGACCGGGGGAGGAGTAGGGCGGCGGGGGCCCGGGGGAGGAGTAGGGCGGCGGGGGAGAAAAGGGCGTGGAAGAGGAGGGGCGGCTGCGAGGAGGGGGTGGCCGGGGCGAGGGGGGCGGCGAGGGAGATCTGGGGAGGTGGGGGCGGCGGGGGAGGAGGGGCGAGGAGGGGGCGGTGGGGCGAGGAGGGGGCGGCGAGGGAGATCTGGGGAGGAGGGGCGGCGGGGGAGGAGGGGAAGGAGGGGGCGGTGGGGGAGGAGGGGGGCAGCGGCGGAGAAGGGGCGGCCGGGCGAGATCCGGGGAAGAGCGGCGGCAGGGAGATCGTGGGGGAGAAGGGACCGAGTGAGGCGCTGGAGATAGGGGAGGAATGAACTGGGCGGCGGCGAAGGAGGGTTAGGGTTCTAGATATTGTTGTGATTTAGTCCTTCAGGTTTCTGAAATCTACGAATAGGTTTTATCTATTTTGATTTCTTCTATTCCAGCCCTCGTAAATTCTAATTTCATCGCGAAAAGATCCTATACATGAATACATCTGTTGTGACATGTATATCTGTACAGAGCAGTCCTTAGAATACCAAATTTGAAGATTGAGCTAGGTTTTGGATATGTGAATGTGTGATGTATGTATATATATAAGATGAGGAGAAAGATGATGATGGTTGGATCTTAATCTAATGAATGAAAAAAGTGACTGAGATATGCTGTGATTTAGGCCGAGTTCATTTTTGCACTTGTGATATGAGGTGTCTTTTGTTGTTCTTCATTTTTGCACTTGTGATATAATGTGTCTTTTATTGTTCTTTCTTAAGAAACATCATCATACAAAAATAATGAGTGTTTTCAATGTTGCTCCTTCTTAGGTCACCACCATCGAACCCTAAGTCGCATCCTCACGGCTTTCTTGCTTCTTAGGTCACCACCATCGTACCCTAAGTCGCATCATACAAAAATATTGATTATTTTCCTCACGGCACTTGTTAATTATTATATGCACTTGAACTTGATCATACACTTGGTAATTGTTATGTACTTGGTCACTTGTTAATTGTTATGCACTTGGTCCTACAGGTCGGTATTCCGTATTGAATTTTCGTATACCGACCGTGTTCGACATAATTCCGCTCGAATTGGTTCGTTTTCGAAATTCTCGATATTCCGTAAGTTCACGTTCGTTTTCGTGTCCGGCTTTACCGCTTTCGTTTTCGTATTCAAATGTAGAAGTAGAAAATGGTTGAGGAGTTTTCCGACCGTTTTCATCCCTAGCTATGAGTGATCGAGGATCGGAGATTTGGGGGAACCAAATTAGATATTCAAAGTGGAAGGGGACTGGCAAATGGGGATCGATGGAGATTTTGGAGGTCGGGTGTCAGTCGGGCGTGACGTATGGCCTCATGAGATTTGGCCCATTTAACGAGCTAACGACCCACCTGGCTCTCCAAGCCCATCGGCCCACCGCGACACTTGTCTGCCTGGGCTAGCTCCATGGCGTCTAACGGTGGCAAGATGAACAGGAGATCCACGGCTCGTGGCAAGTTTGGGCAACCGTCCAGGCTCGCCGGACGGTGGGTTCGCCCCTAATCCCATCTGGGTAAAATTTACACGTTGATAAGTACCAAATTTGGTGGATCATCACGAAGGAAGCATGAAAAGCTCACTACTCATGTCTAGGGTGCCGCTTAGTTGGGCTGAAATAAGCTAATTTATAGCTGAAATTGTACTGTAGCTGGCTGAAATTATACTGTAACTAATAGTGGCTTATTTGACGTAACTAAATTTTAAAAAATATAATAAGGTTAGCCCATCATAGACAATGCAATACAGGGAAAAAACCGGCAAAAAACTCATAAAAGCCAAAAAAACTAAAAAAAAAGATAAAGTTTAAAAACAGTAAAAAAATAAGTCAAAAGTAAGAACTTCAAACTAAAATGAGCTAGACAGGACTAACAGCACGTTTATCGGGTGGCATTCGGTGGCCGACGTAGGATTAGGACAGAAAGCAAGCACGGAAAGAAACAGATGTTGCTGACCTATTCGTGGGGCCGTACGTCACTGACGGACTGAACTCGAATGGAATGCCCCTACTCCACGATCTTCAGCGTGGAAACGAAGGGCGTTCGATAAAGTTTAGTCGTATGATGCGACTCACGAGCAACAGTTGGGGTCTACGTGTCGAAGCGGGTCGTATGATGCGACCCACGAGCAACAATTGGGGTCTACGTGTCGAAGCGCTTTCCCTTTCGTCCTCCCTATGCATTGGCGGCGGGGCACTTACACGTGCGCCTGTGTCTGTTGGGAGACTCGGAGGAGCGTCGCGAGTTAGGCGCGGCGCGGAACCATTATTGCGCCCCGCACCGCACCGCACCGCATGTTTGGTCCGCGGCGATGGCTTAACACGCCGACGCAGCCGGACATTCGCACAACTGCACATGACACGACACGACCGGAACAAATGAGCTGCTCATCATAGCACGCCTCGATGACTGTTTGCTGACTGGATATGTGCTAATTAACTGATCTGGATTCCTTCTCGTGTGATGTCAGCGCTCCATCCTGCCCTGTGCGTGGGCGTAAACCGAGAGGCGAAAGCGCCGGGCCGCGGCGAGGGGGGAGTGTCGGAGACGCAAAGATGTTTCCAGGCGAAGTTGCGGGCACGTTACCCGGGCGTAGGGTTGACACGAAAGCAAGCGCATCGCCGTCGCGAAATCACGCAAGGGGAGATATCGCACGATCCATCAGCGGTGAGGACGGGGCGAAAGGCGCGCCGAGACCGCGACGCGATCCAATCGCAAAAGCGGGCTTCGGGAGCAGCGAGTGTTTGGGACACTGATCGAATTGCTGGTTCGATCGGCGGTGACATCAGGCCGGGGACGGGGAAGCAACGGCCCGCCTGTCCGACTCCCGACTCCAATCATGCGTGCTTTTGTTACATATGTATGGTATGTTTGGCAACGGCTGCGACTTATGATTTTTGACTGAAATTTTTAAATTTTGATTGTTTACTGTACATATTACGGAGAGAGATATTCACTTGCGATTTTGGTTGGTACAGATGTTAGGTTTTTAACGTGTATATCATTTAACTTGTAGATCCCGTTTTAAGAAAATAATCCATTTGAAAGTTAGGTACTGTAGCGAAAGCTAAAAGTCGCCGGCTTCGGAGGTAAAGAACATGCGCTGTGGGGTGTGAAATGGCGCTGCTCCTGCGGACGTGTTTCTAAGCAGAACATGGAAGATTCTTTCGTCGGGTTAATTCAACATGGTGACTATTCTCATCAGCGTCTAAATCATGATCTCACGAATTTTGAGCCATGGTGAAACGGTCACGAGAACATTCCCCGCACAAGGATTGGTCCCTTAAAAAGTTCTCCGCAGAAATCTGGGCGTGTTAGGTATCTGGCAATCGAGCCAAGTCCGAGTTTAACCGAGTTTTGTTTAAATTTGACTAATTTTTATTTAATATCATCTTATGTATAGGTAAGAATCAATTTTTAAAAAAGATCCAACAAAACATAACCGGGTGAGCCTGAGCGTAACCAAGTATCATTCGAAATGGACTTATTTCATATTTGAGGCCATTAACGAGCATAAACAACTCAGTTGAAAAAGCTTATTAATTATGTAATCTGCAAACGGAGATGCATTTCCTTTGACAGAAACAAAATAACGGTATATCGTTCCTTCCAAAACAATAGCGTTGCAAAAGCCCGTCCGATCGTGTCATACGCACACGCATCCTAAAGTGTAATGGACCCAACTATTTTGATCCCCATTCACCCATTGCACTCCAGTCCTCTTGCTCTCCTCGCTTAGGTCTCTAGTGTGTGGTTGCGACGACAAGGGCCTAGCATGTGGGCCGCCGGCTGTTGCGAGCAAGCCCCTCTTTCTCTGTAGGATCAATGATAACCGACAAGAAAGAGGTGAATAGGAGGTTCTAAAAATTCTTACGTTCCAAAACTAATTTCTACAATTTTAGAGCTAAATAAGATTTATATTACAATTCGAGACTACTCAATTCTAGTAAAGCTAAAGCACCACAAGACAAGACGCTTCAAATATATTTCTAGCACAACTAAATATAACAATCTCAATTTGCAAGAGATATAAATGCGGAAAATAGAGACAACGAAATAACCAAAAGATGACATGAGATGTTTTGCCGTAATATCGAAGACTTATCGGTCTTCACTAATCCACGTTGTGGAAAACACAACCAACTTGGACCGGCTCCACGAATTAAGCCTTTCTCCTCGATTCCACTAGTAGTTGTTCTTCCTCCACTCCGGAGACGACAAACACCGAGCCACTCACAATATGGCGATGTGCCTCTTCATAATCTTCTTGTAGAGATTACCGCACGGACTCCAACCAAACCATCTAGGTGCTGGCAAATTCCAAGAGTAATGAACCACAATCTTTGTTTGACGGCAATCAAGTGTCAATGATCAATATAGAATAAATGCTCTTGAATTTGGCTCAATTATCTCAATTGAATGCAACAAGTGTATATAAGGTGTAGAGAGTGTGCTCTAAGCTCAAAGATGTTAAGTGAGGTATTTTACTTTTGTCTTGAGTTGATAAAGGGGTATTTATAACCCCAAAAACTAATTCAACCGTTAGAGGCAAGATCTTGAAATTTTCAGCATGAGCGATAGTACTGTCATTCATCGGTTGGTACTACTGCACCTGTACTGACTGCACATTAATAGTTATAACAGACGAAATAAATGTCTCTGAACTAGCTGTTAAATTTGCAGCACAGTACTACCGCCATTGTAAGTATGACAATTTCGCTATATCGATAGTTCCGTTTTCTGGTGTGGTACAACCGTTTGTCTTGAGGACCAAAAATGATCCTCTCTGGAAATAATGTATCGCCCATTCATTCAGAACTTCCGGTTATGCAGTAGTACCGTTAGAGATATACAGCTGTATCACGATGCGGAAGTTCCATCAAATAAACTCCGGTACTACCATTTTCTAGGGAGCAAATGTCCTCCAAAGAACCTTTCTGGAAAATACGTACTACCAACTAGGTTTCGGTCCGATCGTGGTGCGGTCGTACCACACCATCTTTTCAGTCATACCGATGTGTGGTAGTATCACCATGTAAACGTCGGTACTACCGACTTTTCTGAGAAAAGCATAGTTGGTCTTCAGACTAAATTCTAAGTGCATGCATGATCCTACATTAATCTAAATAGCACAAGAACATGATATCAAGCTGCTAGTCATAATCCCTCTTAATGTTATGACATCTAATCTAAAATCCGGTCTTTCATCATTTTCTCCTAAGATCAGTAAAATCAAAGGAATCCTAGACTACTTATACCTTTGTCTTGAACCATATTTACCTTTAGCATGCATCTTCAGATTGTCACATTCGTCACCAGGACTAAACTTTCAAACACTCATTAAATATGTTAGTCTTATATTCACATATTGTCATTAATTATCAAAATATTTTTTAGGAGTCTAGATGTTTTCATTCCCAGAGGCCTTTCCTCCCTCCCCAGCAACTGATGTGTGGGCACTGAGAGACACGTGCAAATGTAGAAAATAGATGCTACAAGAGAGTCCCACTGCCTCGGCGACCTCCATTCTCGTCATCGGTTCTCCTAATTTCTCCACCTTGATGCCCCATTCTCAAAGCTGATAAGAGAAAATTTGGATTTTCTGGATATGTGTCCTGTACTCCATTAGTACTCAGATTTATGTGGTTCAAAAGTTTCATTCATAGTTACTTTAGTGATTATTGCCTCTTTTTTGCTCGATGTATTTGCTAAAACATGCATGAAAGTATATTTCTATTGATCCTTTTAAGCGAATTTCTGTTGATACCTCATATGTGTATGTAGATATGTATGTGAACATATGTAAGCCTACGATGGTACCATTGCTTCAATGTTGATACATCACATTTAGTCTAAAAATGTAGCATTTTTCTAAACCATGGTTAGATGTCCCATGCTACACTATGCAAATGATGGGGTCCTGTTATTCAATTATCTGAATTATGGTTTCATGTTCTTGGAGTTAACATTGTTTTGTAAAATTAATTTCTTGTGTTCTATTCCATGCTTAATTCTCATCAAGAACTATCTCAATATTTTATTTTGTAATGTGCTCAAGTTTCATGAGGTTTCATAAGGTATAGCTTGTTTCATGTGGTTCTATGACATTTTATAAAATTTCAGGAGATTTCATGACTAAGTTTCACGAGATTTTGTTACTAAATTTTACAGTGTGTTATAAGATTTTAAGACTGGCTTTCATGAAATTCTTGTAGCAACTCCATAAAGTTAAATTCCGAGTTTCATTATTATGTTTCATGAGGTTTCACGACTAAGTTTTAATATTTTGTTTTGTAAACTGCTCAAGTTTTATGAGGTTTCAAAAAAGGTTTTCATAAATATTATTGTGGTTTATTGTCTAAGTTTTTATCATGTTTCAAGATTTGTCATGACTAAGTTTCATAAAGCTTCAAGACCGACTTGAAGTTTCATAAAGTTTTTTTGTAGTGGATTTATGATGTTAAAAGTTTTTTTTGCGGATTTATGAAGTTAAACTCCAAGTTTTGGAAGATTTCATGACTAAGTTTCAAGAGGTTTTATGATTAAGTTTAATGGTATTTCATTAAGTTTCTTAAAGTTTCATGCCTAAGTTGAGTGAGTTTCATAAGATTTTATGTCTAAGTTTGATGGTGTTTTAGGAGGTTTGATAAAGTTTTTTTATAGTGGATTTATGAAATTGAAAGTTTTTTATAGCAGATTCATGAAGTTGAACTCTAAGTTTCAGGAGGTTTCATGCCTAAGTTGACTAAGCTTCATAAGATTTTATCTCTAAGTTTTATGGTGTTTTATGATGCTTCATAAAGTTTCAAAAGGTTTCACGCCTAAGTTAACTAAATTTTATGAGGTTCCATAACTAAGTTTCATGATGTTTTCAAGAGGTTCCATAACTAGGTTTTATGATGTTTTCATGCGGGTTTTATGACTATGTTTCATAAGGTCATATGTTCAAGTCTCATGATCAAGGTTCACAAATTTTCATGAAGTCTCAAGTTTCACAAAATTTTCATGAATTTTCCTATATCCAATTCTCATGATTATGGTTCACGAATCTTGTTGATGTATTTCTTTGTTGTTTGTATCCCCATCCCTCTTATCATTACTTGTGGCTAATAGTCTCTACAAAGGCATCCTTCAATTTATTATCTCGTACAGTACTAATCTTATGTAAGGTCATGTCAACACCTTCGACCATGGGCAAAACAGCTTGCACACACACATCAAACTAACAAAATTTTAGCACAAAAACCAAGTGAAACACCACACAAAACATCCAACTGAAAGAATTTCAAATATAATCAAACTAGGCATTTCGTTGAATATGGTGCATGCAAAGCAGACATAGGGAGAAAAGCACGAATCTTACCTGAGACATGGCGAAGTAACAGATAGGCGGGAGATTGCGAACAACATTTCAAGCATGTCTGAGGAGTTTGAAGATGGTGATTGAAACCGGCAATGAGAGGATTCGACACGGAGGAGGACGGTGTTGCTCATTCTCTGTTCACGTGAATGGAGGAGGATGGTTGTCGTGGGGTTTTGGCTAGGACGACGAGGTTTCCTGTGTGCATGAAATCGAGGAGGTCAGGATCGCTTGAACTTTATGCGTGTGATGAAGGAGGACGGCAAGGCGTGGGGATGAGAAAGGATGGCGAGGTTTCGCACACGCCGAGGAGGACAGCGCTGCTCACGCTTCACACACATGACAGAGGAAGACGGCGCGGCTCGATGATGAGGTAGGATTGTGGTCGAATGAAGAGGATGGCGCAGTGAGCTCCCTAGAAAGGTAAAAGCATGTAGGAGAATGGGAAGGAGTTCCATGCATCCAATCGCTATCTCGGGATGGATGGTTGGATGCTATACCATTCTATAGTCATTCTCAATAAAAATACAGTTCATTGTATGTTATGGCAGTTGCATACAACCAGCAAAGACGGTCACAATGGAATTTTGTGTGTGGAGGATGAGGATGATGAGGTTTCGCACGTTCTCTTGTGCAGAGCGTAGGTAATGGACGGCGGCGGCGAGGTCTCGTGCATGGTGGAGCGTGATGGATGGCTAGATCAAGAAAGGCTTCGCGCATGCTCTACGAGCACAATGGACTGTGGTGGCAAGGTGCGAAGCACGATCAATGGCTCGTGCGTGCATGGAGTAGCCCCACGGAAGGAGCGGTGGAGCAAGATCGGCGACGGCAAAATTGCTGCAGGGCTCGCACGTGCACAGAGCAGCCTCATGGAAGGAGCAACGACACCGAGCAGATACGTGGAAGGTGTCAAGGCGTAGTGGTCCAAATTATATGAGATCTAATAGCTGAAAGCCAGAAACCTATCCCGTTAAATAGGATCTGAATGGTATACCGCTATGTCCTTTGATTCCCGCAGGAGCCTAGAAAATACCCGCTCTAAACGGGCCCGTCTAGGTTGTGCCACATCCCCAAGTCGTCCTAAAAAGGCCTTCGAGCCCCGCTTTTTCTCCTCTAACTGGGCCGCAACCGAATGCATTCACAATCCTTGCGTGTCCCGGGCTTTCAAGGCAAACGGTACCATGGATAACCGGGCCCTCAAGTGGAGGGGAAAATAAAAAATCTCCGGTGTGACTGCGGGACTCCAAGGCCTGGTCCACCCATGAGTCATTTTTGCAGAACCGGCCCCCGGGAGAATAGGCGGGAGAATAGGGAGGCGTGTCAGCATGCTTTGATGCTTCAGTCAACTTGTCCTAAATTAATAAAAGAATCACAACATTTTGAAAGTACCTTCAACAGCTAAGTATGGTTTTTGTATGTTCAATATAGGTACGAGTATATCTATACGTGTATCGAGGTTCAAATTTCCAAAAGTGGTTATAATTAGTTGAAAACAGAACATTAGTTTTCTTATTTCAAAAACACGATAGTTAAGGTCTTGATCAACTCGCCTTCAGCTTCTGGCTTCTGACTTATTTTTCACTATTCATAAGTTTCGTCTTTTTCTGAACTTTTAGCTTTTTATTGAGCTTTTTTGCCGGTTCTTTTTTTCCTGTATTTGTTTGTATTATACGTAATGGGCTAACATATTTTTTATTTTTAAATTTTTTTAAATTTAATTATGCTAATTAAGCCTCTGTCAACTACAGTACTTTTTTCAGCCGGCTACAGTGTTTTCAGCCATAAGCCACGAGCTTTTCAGCCGAACCGATCACCACAAGACGTATTGCTTCATACTAAGTGCCATTTGCAACGATTGCAACCTGCTTGTTTAATACAAAGCTATGGTAGAGTTTTTTTTCCATAGATTTCCTGTGAATATTTGGACAACTCAGTATCTTCTATCTGTATTGCATATGAAAAATATGATCACTTGCATGAAGAACAGAAAGTAGTCTGAAGTAATCATCATACCTGGTTAACATCACTCCAAATTACCACATTTCGAAGACAAATTTGTCACGATATTTTTTCATCCGGACACATTCACTTGATTGCAACAGATGCTAACCTTTTTTCTTTTGTGCCGAGATATATCTTGGAACATATCTCCAGGAAACCAACAATTGGACGGAAGAATGGAAACCCTGTGAAAAATCAAAACCGCTTATACACATATTTATTATTATCGTAGGTGTCTATTATGCTCCAAGATTCGCGCGGCTCGTTCACCCCCCTCTTCCCTCAGTCCTCGCTCCAAAGCAAGGGGAATCTCGGAGCACGCTGAATGATAGGGATAGTGCATGCGCATGTGCCAAAAGCACACTCGAAACGCTGAGGTAAACTGTCAGATCAACAATGGACGGGGCATATATGAGTGTGGGTCGGGCCCACCAATCCTGAAATTAGTTCTCGTTTGGAACGCTGCCATGTTCTTGGATTCTTGTGGGAATTTAACTATTATCTAGTACAAAATTCTTGCTTCCAAATAGGCCTCGCCTACACGGTCATAACAACTGCCACTAAAGGGCCTGTTTGACAACGGCTACGACTTATGGCTTTTGACTAAAATTTTTGAATTTTGGTTGTTTACGGTACAGATTATGGAGAGACAGATACTCACTTGCAATTTTGGCTGGTACAGATGTTGGGCTTTTAACGTGTAGATCGTTTAACCTGTAGACCCCGTCTTGAGAAAATACTCTATTTAAAAGTTAGGTACTGTAATAAAAGCCAAAAGTCGTCAGCTTCGGAGGAAAAGAACATGCCCAAAACCAAATCTAGTTCTAGCCCCCTACTGGTTACTTTTATATATATATATATATATATATATATATATATATATATAATTTTATACTTCTAGTGTTACGTATCCTGCTTTTTATATATCATTTAAATAATGCTATTATAATTCTTTACACTTTGGAGTATACTCTAACAATGATTATAAGATATTCTAAAGTGAATTCCATGAAAATTTTCATCAAAAATCCACTTTATATAACATAATTTGCGATATACTCGGTTTATATATGAAAAGATATATAGCAAAAATAAATGGTTCTCATAAATTTTTTTAACCAAGTCATATTGAAGTATTTTAGAATTAATATTTAAGTATACCAAAAATGATAAAGAGATATAACATATTTGTTTAAGTAGCATATTAAAAATTAGAGTATGTACCCGAGAGGACGAAAAGTCTTATTCAACCTCTATGTACACATTTCCTCCTACTCTGCATTTCATTACAATCAAAGTCTGCGTCTCATTATCACACCATGAAGAAGCAAAATCATAGGTGGTTGGTCAAGACTCAAGTACAAGACCAAATAGTAATCGTGCACCATCCATAAATTAAGGATGTGTTTGGTTCATGGAATAGAAGATGGATGGGATCATTCCATCTAGTTTTTTAGGGTATCCATATGTTTAGTTGGGTGGGTGACACTAATTCATTTCGGATGGATTCATCCAACTGTAGAGAATAATCTCTAGAGATGTTGGATAAGATGATAAGGCAGATTTTGGCGGACTACCTCGTCCAGGTGGTGGTGCACTCATCATGTGAGCACACGTGAGGATTCAGTCACCCCCGAACTCTCACTCCCCTACCCTCCTCGCCGTCTCCTCACACCACTCGCCTTTTGTCGAGATCCAAATATAAAAATCCAGACTCTCTGTGTATATCGCACTAGTCCATAAACACACTAGTGCACACAGTAGAAATCTAGATGAAATATCAACCATATCATGCTTTTACTACGAAAAGACTCAAATGTTATTGATTATCAGGGTTGCGACCTTATGGCTAAGCTTACAGATAATAGCCTAAATGGCTTAAAAAAACTTGCAGTGGAAAATAGAAATAAACGTAGTAGTAATTCGACATGCCCACAGGAAATTGACTGGGGAGCGAAGTCCTAATCTGCGTAGTCGTTAAAGTATCCTCCTTCAGATACCTCCTGCTGATATGACTCTTCTCATTCAACTGAGCAAATATGGATATACTTGTGAGTACATAGAGTACCCAACAAGTCGTTTGTAACAAAGAATTTAATATAGTATGCAATACTTACCAATGGATGGCTGAAAAGTTAATTTGTAGAAAGCAACAATTTAAAGTAAATATAATAAAGAGATTGAAAACGTAATTTTGAAAATGATTAGTAAGTAAATAATTAATGGAATTGAGAGTAACCACAAGTGAACTGACCATCCACTCTAATGAGCCACACATGAACTAATCATTCACGTAATAAACCACCAGTGAACTAATCATTCACTTCCTAATTTAATCCAACTAAGTTTTTATGAAAACTCTACCCCTTGTGTGAAATCACCCAACATTGTCCATGACCGGGGACACGGCTATTCGAATAGTTTTACACTCTGCAGAGATTGCACAACTTTACCCACAAGACATAATAATCTCATATTGCCACATGATCAACACACTTTCTTTGGTGTGCGACGGAGAAATCATGATAAGGTTTTTACAATACTCAATCCCAACCTAGTTCCGCCTGCTAGGGTTTTGCATCACACCCCCCTTGGGTCTCATGAAAATCAGCAATCATGTTCATCATAAATGGCGGAATCGAAATTGAAATATTACAAATTAGTCGGTCAGGTATATCCCATACTGGACAAGTGGTTGTACGGTAAGGCTCAGATCAATAGCGTATAATGTTAAGCCCTTAAACATTACCCAAGCAAGACTTCCATATCCCTTGAAGTGAATCCACACTTCCCCCTTTACTGCACGATCACTCGCGCCAAGTGAAAACCAATATTGTATAACCAATACCAATGACACCTCCCATGTCATGGTACTCAAATTTTATAATTGTGGCTACAACCATGATTCAATATCACATTAAGTTAGAATTAATTATTTGATTACATGTGATAATGAGCCCAATCATAACTATAAGCATGGCTAAGCAATTTAAGCATACAACCAATGTGACAACTAATATTGCATCACTAGATAATTGCTCATCCTATGGTGATAATGGAATCATGGCATTCAATTTATCAAAGAAGAATTAATCAATTTGGATAACAGCTACCATGTACAAAGGTTTTATAATAAAATAGCGATGCATGATAATTTAAAATAAAATAATAAATAATAGATTTGAAAACTAGGTCAACATGATCAAAGGATACAACTTGCTTTAGCCTTGCTCATTTAATGGCTCTTGATCTTCAAATCTTGCTTCAACTCATTCAAATGCGTGATCTAACGAGAGAAAATGAAATGATACACAAAATAAAATCAAATAAAATTCAAATGAACTTCAAAAACTTTAAAATTAGAACCAAAAGATAGAGCTCAATTTTAGATTAATTTAGGAAAAAGAATCGGGTCAATCGGAGCTAGGACGGAGAAGAACGGGTTCTCTGAAAATCTAATCTAAAGAAAAAGATGAAAATTGAAAAAGGCTATTACATTGTGAACTGGTTGCACAAAAAGGCTAGTCTACGGTGAACTTGGCTTATAGAACAGTGCACGTGTGACTAGGCGTGCTAACATGGCAGGTAAGGCTGACGTGGCGATGATGTGGCACTGACGAGTCACAACACGTGGTGACACGTCGGATCTAGGGCTAAGGTGGCAGTTGACTCGGCTAGGGTTGACGAGGCTCGGTCCACCGGTCTACGGCACAGTGCATCTAACGTGTGGACCCCAACTATCAATGGCACAATGCACGGTGGACTGGGTCTACAGAGAAGACGAAATGATGTCGGGGTGCGGGTGTGCGAACTGAGGAGCGGCACAGCGGGCTGACCGACAAGGACGGTGGCAGAATAGAGCGAAGGCGCGGTGAGGTTGACCAATGAGGATGACGAGGCATGGCAGCGCGAACTCATCGGCGGCGGCGAAGATGGGTGGAGCGGGCCCCGGCGATTACTCTCGAGACGACGGCACTTTGCAAGCTTGGCGGTGAGATGAATTCCGACGTGGATGGCAAGCTTAGCGAGAATAGGGGCTGCTCGAGATGGGAAAAAATGAGAGGGATGGCCAGGATTTATATACGGACGCTAAGGAGGTGAGGCCGGGTATGGCGATGAGTTTGACTCGAAGATGGTAGCTAGCGGAAGAGATCAACTCGGGCATGAACGCCAAGGCAGCCGAGATGGGCACAGTGGCGTCTTCGGGAAGCAGATGAACAACAACTTGGGTAACGGATGGATGACACGTGGCAGGGGATGAATCGGACAGTTGGGTTTCAATGGCATAGATGAGCAATAACCAAGGGTCCTGATGGCTGCCATGTGGACAACGATGGAAACTAATGTTTCTGAACAAGTGGCGGGTTGGACGGCTCGGATGGTGACACATGGCCAGCATTTGGTGGTGCGAGACAGTTGCGGACTGGGCTGGATGAACAGTGGCGGGCTCGGCCCATTTGGGCTTAGGGATTTTTAAAGAGTTTTCCTTTTCAGAAATTTAGATAAAATCAAATGAGCTCTAGAAAATAGCAAATTAACCTGAAAAAACTCATAAAATTCCTTGAAACACAAGGAACCCAAATAAAATACTTTCACCATATGTTAATATTTAATTTAGTGATGTTAAATCCTTTTAATTAATAAGAATTCATTTTAAGCTTGAATTAACTCCAGAAAAATCCAGATAGTGGATTTTATTTTTAAAAGCTTCAAAAAGGCTCTGAAAATCAGGATGTACAGCCACTCCCCATCGCGTCGATCTCCCACCCAGCCACCCCTCATGCTGCCTTCCACCTCGAACCCTAGCCCCTAGCCTAGAGCCTACAACCACCAGGGCCAAAAGTCGCCACACTAGGATACTCAACGCTGGCAACGTTGACCCCAGCACCAAGGAGCCCCATTCTCCCCATGTCACCGCGATCGATGGTGACCTTGCGAGGCCTCGCCTACACAATCTCCACTAAGGCAAGTGCCGTGCTCACCGTCATGTGCCGGAGCCTCCGCCATCGCGCGTTGCTGCCGACGCCACCACCACCGACCACCCGTTCGTGTCGTCCCTTAAGGCGCTGCAAGTTCGTATGTTCATGGATTGCCATTTGGCCACTGCAAGTTCATATGTTCATGGACTGCTATTAGGCCATTTACAGTGACTGCTATTAGGCCATTTACAGTTTTCATTGCTAAAAATGGATAGAAATGATTTCAACTTCATGTATAACATTAACTGACATTAGAATTGTCATCAAGGTTATATGGAAATTGTATATAGTGCTTGTGCAAACAACTAGGCTCATTGAGGAACCTTAGGGCCTTGGATTTAGGTGTAAATCGGCTTACCGGCCCTATACCTCGTGAGCTGGGTGGATTGAGCAGCGTAAGCGTAATGTAAGATATCTATTGCTCTTGTTTGTATATCTGGAATTCTCCTATTTGATTATTTCAGGGTGTGATTATTTCAGTAGGATGCTCATTAAAGGTTATTACAGACAACTTTTAGGTGTCTTGCTCATTAGGATGATCATTGGTGCGGCTGAGGCCCCCAAAGCCAAGAAGAAGAGAAGGAAGAAAGTGAATACGACATGGGCTTATTCCTATTTGATTAGATCTCCCTGTTTTGCTATTTCGCACGAAGTGACATGTTCCTATTACAGTATTTTTGGTGTGTACATGATCCAGTGGCTTATGAACCTGCCTTGTCGATCAACTCTTCTCCATGAATGTTGAAGAGATTTATGTGTTATTCTCGGTTTCAGTATACAATTTGTATTTTTTTTCACGTAGTTAAATACTACTCGGTAATTGGAAATCGTATTTGTTTTGCTTGTCTTGGTAAAGCTAAATATCATAGATTTGTATCATCCTATCCACCCAACTAAAAAGGCTTTTATATCATCTCATCCTATTTCACCCCCACTAAATTCTATATCATCATATTCTATTTACCCTTGTTCATTCTTTTTTTTTGAACTGTACCCTTGTTCATTGAACTAAACATAACCGAAAGACATGGGAAAGGAGATGCCCATGAGAGGGAAGAAGAGAGCTAGGTCCACGTTGTTGCAAAAGTTGGCCACGTGTTAACTCTCAAACTGTTGTTAAGTGAAGCAAGGAGAAGAAGTGAGTGTTACATACAAAAAGTAACAGGTGCCCAAATGTATAGGTGCCTCTATGTACAGATGTCTTCTCTATACAGACATCTATTCAAGCCACTCCATGATCATCTATATATATGTATCAACATGTACAGATTGAGTGCTAATGAAGGAATCAACTGTTCACTCTCTACACTTGTCTCAATTTCTCTCACAACACGTTATCAGCACACGCTCCATCCAACCAACAGAGACAAAAAAGCAAAAGATTTTTGGAGTCAATCCAATGGAGGAGGAATTATGTCTTGTGGATAGTGGTACCACAAACTCTATACTTAGGGACACAAAATATTTCCTAACTCTTACTAGGAGTAAAGGAAATGTTCTAACTATCGCTGGACGCGATGCAACAATAGTAGGCTCTGGTCGCGCCTCTATTACTCTCCCTATGGGTACACAGTTGGAAATTGCGGATGCACTCTTGTATCCCGATTCAACACGTACCCTACTCAGTTATAGAGATATATGTAAAAATGGTTTCCATGTTGAAACCCAAAATGACAACAAAGAGGAATATCTCCTCTTAACCAAAAACAACGGATATGGCAAACAAGTACTAGAAAAAATTTCATCTTTAAACTCCGGATTGTACTATACATACATCAAACCCGTTAAACATATTGCGTACAAAGTAATTTTCCAAAACACTAACACATTCCAAACATGGCATGATCGCCTTGGCCACCCAGGCATTGGAATGATGAGGAAAATTATTAGCAATTCAATTGGTCATACATACCATAAAACAAAATTTCCGGAATCCTCAGATTTTGTATGCACTTCTTGTGCCACCGGAAAATTGATTTTAAGACCCTCTTATCTTAAAATCAGAGCTGAACCATTTAAATTCCTCGAACGCATTCAAGGAGATATATGTGGACCTATACAACCATTGTGTGGACCGTTCAGATATTTCATGGTTCTTATTTACGCATCTACTAGATGGTCACATGTGTGTCTTTTATCCACACGAAACCATGCATTTGCTAAGTTAATTGGTCAAATAATTCAATTACGAGCACATTATCCTGAATATCGAATTCAATCAATTCGAATGGACAATGCTGCTGAATTTACATCCCATGCCTTCAATGACTATTGTATGGCTCTTGGGATACAAGTTCAACATTCTGTTCCATATGTCCATACACAAAATGGTTTAGCAGAATCTCTTATTAAGAGAATCAAGCTCATTGCAAGACCATTACTACAGAATTGCAACTTACCAACATCATGTTGGGGTCATGCAGTTTTACACGCTGCTGACTTAATCCAATTGCGTCCAACTGCTTATCATAGCACTTCCCCGCTACAATTAGTACGTGGAAATCCACCAGATATTTCCCATCTGCGAAAGTTCGGTTGCGCTACATACGTACCGATCTCACCACCGCAGCGTACCTCAATGGGACCGCACAGGAAACTTGGGATCTATGTTGGGTATAAATCTCCGTCAATCATAAAATACCTCGAGCCCCTCACAGGGGACCTGTTTACGGCCCGGTACGCTGATTGCATATTCAATGAGGAACATTTCCCGGCATTAGGGGGAGACAACAAGTACCAAACTGAATGCCAGGAAATTAATTGGAATGTACAAGACATTCCTGCCTCAGACCCACGTACCAGAGAGACTGAACTTCAAGTTCAGAAACTCATTCATTTGCAAAACATTGCAAATAACCTGCCAGATGCATTTACTGATTATAAGGGTGTCACAAAATCCTATAATTCTGCCAAATATGTACCTGAAAGAGTGGAGGTACCGCAAAATACCACTCAACTCCTAGTTCAAAATAAGAGGGGGAGAAGTACGGTACAAATGGCGGATACAGCTTCTAACAAGCGACAAAGGAAACAAAAGAATGTAAATGCAGATCAACCTCAAGTTGATAGACACCAAAGGATCCTTAAACCCAGATCAACAGTGCACTCAATTACTGATCCTGGGACATCGGAATACCCCGACTCAAATGTTTTGGGAAATACCATTGAGTCATCAGGGGTCCAAGAAATTTCCACAAACTATACTGATTCTGGAGAATCATACGATCGTAAGACTACAATTGTCGACATTTATTTCTCCACAACAATTGCAAACAACCTTCAAAATGATCCAGATCCCAAGACCATGGCAGAGTGCAAACAGCGCTCGGACTGGACTCAATGAAAGGATGCAATTCAAGAGGAGTTAGCCTCGCTAAAGAAAAGAGATGTATTCACCAAAGTGATACATACACCTCCCAAAGTATTCCCTGTCGGTTTCAAATGGGTTTTCGTCCGCAAACGGAATGAAAACAATGAGGTGGTGAGATACAAAGCAAGGCTTGTAGCACAAGGGTTCACGCAGAGACCCGGCATTGATTTCAATGAAACTTATTCTCCAGTAATGAGTGGAATAACATTCTGATACTTAATATCATTGGCAGTACAAAATCATCTATCTTTTCAGTTGATGGATGTAGTGACCGCATATCTTTATGGGTCACTTGATTCGGACATATACATGAAAGTTCCCGATGGAATTTCAATTCCGAATCCAAACGCAAATCGCAATATGCATTGGGTAAAATTAAACAAGTCTTGATACGACTTGAAACAGTCGGGAAGAATTTGGTACAACCGACTAAGTGAGTTCCTAACCAAAAAGGGATACTCCAACAATGATGATTGCCCATGTGTGTTCATTAAAAGATCCTCGACAGGATTTTGCATTATATCTGTGTATGTTGATGATCTAAATATCATTGGTAACACACGGGATATAGATGAAGCACGTAATCATCTTATGACAGAATTTGAAATGAAGGATTTGGGTAAAACCAAATTTTGCTTAGGTATACAACTTGAGCACCTTCATACAGGCACCCTAGTGCATCAATCAGTCTATGTCCAGAAAATATTGGAGAAATTCAATATGGACAAAGCATATCCATCGAAAACCCCCATGGTCGTTCGAACTCTTGACAGGGACAAAGATCCATTTAGACCCCGAGATGACAATGAAGAGATATTGGGACCCGAAGTTCCATATCTCAGTGCCATCGGAGCGCTAATGTACCTTGCAAATTGCACCCGGCCGGATATCGCATTTGCAGTAAATCTACTTGCTAGATATAGCGCTGCTCCAACCAAAAGACATTGAGTAGGAGTGAAGAATATCCTTAGATATCTTCGAGGCACTAAAGATCTCGGTCTATTCTTCCAGAAGAATAAAAATGTGGATTTAATAGGATATACTGATGCTGGCTATTTATTAGATCCCCATAATGCCAGATCTCAAACGGGTTACATAAAGAGCAATATCACTAAACATATTGCACCTAAACTATTTTACCCACATGAATTGCAAGAGAGTGGGGAAATAAATATTCTGCAAACTAAGTCTTGTGATAATCACGCAGACTTATTCACTAAGTCATTACCAACTTCCACATTCCAAAAATGTGTTCATAGAATTGGTATGCGAAGACTACGTGATTTGCAGATATCAGGGGGAGAAATCTCCTAAGATTTAACCCGTTCAATATAAATATTGTACTCTTTTCCCTTTATGAGTTTTTCCTCTAAGGTTTATCATTAAGGTTTTTAATGAGGCAATATGACAACGTAATCATAAATATATTATATCTCTATTTTCCCCCACAGGGGTTTTTAAGGAGATATAATCATATATATGCCATATCAAATTTTCTCCTTAAATTTTCCCATTGGGTTTTAAAGGAGTTTTTCATGGCATATCTACTTTATAGGTTCTCCTCATATTTTTCCCTACAGGGTTTTGGAGGAGTTTTTCCAAGATGATGAATCAAGATGATCATATGAAGATACATTGGTCAAGGGGGAGTGTTACATACAAAAAGTAACAGGTGCCCAAATGTATAGGTGCCTCTATGTACAGATGTCTTCTCTATACAGACATCTATTCAAGCCACCCCATGATCATCTATATATATGTATCAACATGTACAGATTGAGTGCTAATGAAGGAATCAACTGTTCACTCTCTACACTTGTCTCAATTTCTCTCACAACAGTGAGCAACATCGTACACAGGTCGCTTTCTACTCACCCGTCGCCAACGACCGGGGAGTACAACCACCGCACGTTACAGCGCGGAAACCGGCGGATGGTTACGCGTGACGTTTCACGTTGTGCCTCCTCCTAGTAACATTTCCGTGCCAGGACAACGGCGAGGCGTTGCTAAGAGCAACTCCAGCAGGGCCCCTACTTGAGCCCTCAAACCTCATATTTGAGGGCTTGGGGCAAAAATAGAGGTCCAGCAGGGCCCCTACTAGAGCCCTCAAATTTGAGGAGCCCCTCAAATCCCCCTCCCACCCCTCATTCCTAGGGGCCCCCTACTCTGGCCCTCATTCTTCTGTTTCTTCCCGCTGCTGAAATTTCCCTGACGCGGAGGCCCCCTACTTTGTCTTCCCAGGCACCGCCGCGGCCACCTTCTCCCACCTTCGCCGCGCCACCTTCCCAGGCACTGCTCGAACGAGCCCCCGGCGGCCGCGGCGCCGCCCGACTTCGCCGCGCGGATGACGCTCTCCGGCGTGCGGCGGCCGCCGAACGCCGCGGCGATCTTCTCCCAGCGCTGGGGCTCCCCCGCCTGGTGTTTCACCATCTGCCGCCGGAGAAGCTCCATTTCTTGGTCAGTCCATTCGCCGACGTCTTCCTCCCTCTCGCCGCCGTCCGGGACAGCTGTCCCGGAAGCCGCCGCCTCCTGCGGTGGCTGTCGAGGAACCGGCGATTTGATGGGAGGAGCGATCGGATCTGACGGGTTTGGGGGCGGCGGGGTCGGGTTCTGGCGGCGAGGGCGGCGGGAGGTGGGGGCGGGGTCCGGAGTGGGTTCTTGGGGCGGTTCTTGGTCGGGGAGGAGGCGGCCGCGGCCGACGGAGACGTCGCCGCCGGTAGCGGAGGAGGGCGCGAAGGGGGCGAGGATGAGCGAGGAGGCGATCCAGATGAGGATGGAGGCGAGGACCTGGTAGGCCGGGAGGCTGTAGTAGGCTGAGGCGAGGAGGAGCACGGATGCGGCGGCGCAGGCGGCGGCGTGGGGAAGGGAGGGGGATGCGTGGTTCGTGGGGGAGGAGGTGGTTGTGACGGCGTTGGCGTTGGGTCCGCATAGCTCAGTAGGTGAGGAGGAGGAGATGATGGGTGGGTCCGAGGTGTCATTGTCTGCTGGGATGGATTTGAGAGCCTTGATTTGAGGGGTGCTGTTGGAGTAGAAGCAAAAAAATTGGGCCCTCAAAAGTAGGGGGAGTCCTCAAATGAAAAGTAGGGGCCCTGTTTTGAGTAGTACTGCTGGAGTTGCTCTAAGCTAGCTGCTGCTTTGGAGGTGTGGACTTTTTTTATGCCTGCGCCGCGCAGAAAAATGCTGGAAAAGCCGAGGTCTGCACGCGACGCGCGGATTCCCGAAGCTTTCAGAGCGTGGCCAGTCGCCGCACGCGCAACGACCGCCGCGCCCGGCCCCGCCACCGACGGGGTTGGTACGGTGCCGCTCGTGTCGCGACCCTTCACACCGCAGATCGATAAGAAACGATGCGTAGCGCAGGGCAGGTCCTCGACCGGAGCTAAACCGGACAAACCATCAGCGATGCTACGTGCACCGAAGCTAACATCTGTTGATGACGCGTTCGCAAACATGAAGCAAAATGATGCGTGCTAGCTAGGTTATGGTTCAAAGTTTTTTTTTTGCCATACGATCTGAGCAATTAGAATTGCATCGCATAAACCTGTGACAAGTAGCAAAAGAATCTGATCTCCACGGCAAAACAATGATGCAAAAGGATTTTTCACTATAGATAATAAACTGCATCAAGAATATTCTGTGCTTGTGCGCTTTAAGTGTATGTATCTATACGACTAGCTCGACACAAAGCATATGGGTGGGTTTTTTTTAGTCTTATAATTTAACTTTTTATAGTAACTAGTTATCAAACGAAGTATCTTTTTAAGACGAACTATATCGGTCAAAATCGTATACAAGTATATCTCTCTGTATTCTCTCTGACGAATAGCTAGAATTAAAAAATTTAAGCCAAAAGCCATAAACCACAGCCTAAAATAACCCACCTTATGATATACCTATGTTAAAGAAAAGCGTAATCATATGACTTAATATTCTAATACTTGGATTAATTTAAATATCAAAGTTTCAAACAAACCCGCTCATTTAGGATTTAGCTTTTAGCTTCTATCTTCTAATTTCTTAATTTCATCTTTTTGCTTTTTTGCCTTTTCTTTTTTACCATATTTCTTTATATTATCTGTGATGAGATAATATGTTTTTTCTATTTTAATTTTTTAAATTTAATTATGCTGAAAAGTTACCAGCAACTATATAAAAAAAGTCTTATATAGTGAAAAAGCCATATATTTAAGTTCAAATAAATCCACCCAAAATATAGTTGGTATTTTTTTGAACTCAATAAAATATAAGAGTTGCTGGTTGGCATCTCCAAGTAATCTTATCATCGGCAGTAATTCTAGCGCCAATGTTAGGCGTCACCGCATCACCATTGGAGCACCATTCGGCCGGGAATTTTAATTGGTGGATGCGGCGAGCGCCGGGGGTCAAATCGCGGTAGGCCACGTCTCTCGGGCCCCCGCGTCTCCTGGCTCCCATCGCTGCGCCGTGGCCACCTCCACAGGCCGACAGACCTTCCAGAAACTTCTGGCCATTTCCTGGCCAGGAATCCCTGTCCCAATCAAGCGGCCCTGCGCGCGCCATGTGTCTGGGCCCGACCACGTCGGCGTCCGACGTGGCGCCCCCGCCCCCGAAGAAACTGATACGCCCAAATCTCTATGCTCCCGGCCTCACGGTTGGAAAGCAAGTGGCCGCCGCTGCCCATTTCGCCAAGCCAACGCCATCTTCCTCCCGTGGCCGCGAGCGAGACGGAGAAAATAGCGGGGAAATCGGCGGTTGATACGGAGGGGCCGGGGATTTCTGAGGAGATGAACGGCCGCAGCGGCGGCGGCGGTGGAGGAGTGGTTATGGGAGGGGGAGGGGAGGAGGAGATGGAGGAGGACGGCGCCGGCCGCGCGCTAGGGTTGGGGAAGGAGCGGGTGGTGCTGATGTGGGGGTACCTCCCCGGCGTCTCGCCGCAGCGCTCGCCGCTGCTCGGGCCCGTGCCCGTGAGGCTGCCCCCGGCGGCCGCCGCCGGCGATGGGTGGAGGGACGTGTGTGGTGGCGGGTGCGGCTTCGCCATGGCCATCTCCGGTGACGCCTCGCGCTCTCCCTTCGCATTGTCGCTCTGTTTGTGTTCTGTTGCTTCCAGTTCGTTCGTTGGTTCTTCGTGTGGGTTGCGGTAGATCTGCTGGGGATGTCGGATTTTGTGATTTCTGTGGCGGATTGCTGGTAGGAATCGTTTAGAGGATTTGGTGGAAATTTGCGAGCTGATGAGTTAAGGATGGGCTTCTGAGGTACAAGCAATTCTTAGGAGGATTGGTTAGGAAAATTTCTAAAACTAGCAGTTTTGCAGACATTTGAAACAGCTTACTGCCAGGTGCATTTTAAGGGGAGGTTGATGTTTGAGTGAGCAATGATTCGGGTTGAGAGGTGTCTCTCTTGAATTGGTGCGGCAAGGCTGAGCTCAGAGTGGTTGCATATTCTGATTGTGCTGTAAGTAGGATCATTTGTTAGTGGTAAGTGAATGTGTTAAGTGGGGATTTGTTTCTCGAGTGTGAAATGTTGAAAGAGGACTAAAGCACGGATCAAATTTGTGAAGCAAAGCTTATTTCCGAATTTTCTGGAACCTTGTTCCCGCGATGCTCTCAGGGAATTGATTGAAGAAGAGGAAGAAGGACCTTAGATTTTTAGTTGCCTTTTAACCATGATGATATGACTGGCTGTTCAAATCTTTGTTCGCTTGAACATGATTGGAAATTTGTGCTTTTGTTGGTTGGACCAATTTCCACAAAATTCGTTGAAGGACCAAATCAATGTCAAATTCAGACTGTTAGTTCTAGCTACCATCAGGAGAATGCATTTGTTCAGTGATATGCTAAAATGAACTTTTTTTTTTGGGTCATTAGTCCTGTAATCTAGTTTGACTTTATACTGAACTTAGGGTTTTCATTTGTTGCAGAGTCTGCAAAACTCCTCACTTGGGGTTCTGCTGATGATATGGGCCAAAGTTATGTGACTGCTGGGAAGCATGAGGTAAAGTTGCGATATTGATGTTTTATGCTCTCCTCTTCACTATAAGAATACTCAGAAGCTATTATTAAAGAAGCATCTTATACCTCTCAGGAGACTCCAGAGGCTTTTCCTCTTCCTAGTGACGTTGCAATAGTTAGGGCCGATGCTGGGTGGGCTCATTGTGTTGCAATAACAGGTATGGCACTTATCAAACATGCAAACGTCGTACTTTGGGACTACAAAGAACTCATAATTTTGGTATTAGTAGTTATATTCTTATAAACGTTATGCTGGACCAGATGAAGGGGATGTCTATACATGGGGTTGGAAAGAATGTGTTCCAACTGGAAGAGGCATTGCAGACCAATCTTCAGTTGGAACTTTGGAAAAAGATGAAAGACAGAATGCAATGGCCACTGACCAAGGTGGCGATGCTTACTACCAACCTTGTTTCATTTCTGCGTAAAAAATTTAAGCTTCTCTACACCAATTGTTTTCAGAGGTGTCTAGGACAAGCAGCGGAGCGGCATCTGGTCCTTCTGAAAGTAGAGGTACCGAGGATAGCACAAAGAGACGTAGGTTGTCTTCGGCAAAACATGGACCTGAAAGTTCGACATCTAGTGATGAAAGCCTATCAGCACCCCCTTGCGTTGTGACATTTAGTACGGGAGTGAGAATAATGGCAGTAGCTGCTGGTGGTCGTCATACATTAGCATTATCAGGTAACCTAACGTCATACATTAGCACTATCAGGTAAACTACATTTGGCACTGTGGCACTATTTTTAACCTGGCTAGGGAACTTTGCTGAATAAAACCAAATGTTTTCTCGAAAGCTTCAGATTTAGGTCAGGTATGGGGTTGGGGCTATGGAGGAGAAGGGCAACTAGGTCTGGGTTCTAGAATCCGGACAGTTTCTTCTCCACATCCCATACCGTGCATTGAATCGGCATTGTACAGCAAGGATCGGCCAGCAGCTATGAACGGCAACAAAACTGCTGAAGGACAGATTAATAAAGTCATGGGAAATTGCGTGAAGGCCATTGCATGTGGAGGCCGCCATAGTGTTGTAGTAACAGGTCAGTCCTTTCTTTTAGGCTCGTTCTGGGTTCTTTTTTACCATATTCATGCAGTGAAAATATCAATCATCTTTGGCGTCAAGGTGGCATGGGTCAATAACTCAGTTGGACACATTCTGTGTGGACAACAATAGATACTTTCGAATTGACATTTTTGGTTTGCTGTGATACAGTTTATAGTAATGCTTGGTTATGTATTTCAAGAATGGAAAAAACATATTTTTACCAGTTTGTTCCACAGTAGAAAAATGCTGATGCTTAGGGCTAAAAAGGTGCAGTACTTACTTAGACCCTATGCAATAGTCAGCCTGTAAGGTACTACTAGCTTATTTATAAGAGAGGAAAAAGTATACCTTTGGTCCCTGATGTTTGACGGTTGATTGATTTTGGTCCTTAACGTTCAAAACTGGATAAAAGCATCCCTCAAGTTCGAAAACCATTTATGTTCGGTCCTCATGACCGGGTCAAAGTGGTACTTTAACATGTGGGTTGCCAGCGTGGCAGACTGGGTCCTCACGACCGGGTTTAAGCTCTCTCCTTGTCTCCCTCTTGCACTCTCCCAGACATTCCCTCCCCTCCCATGAACCCTAGAGACGGCAACGAAGGTGACTCAAGCGCCGCCCACTTAGCGCTTTGGGCATGGGTTGGATCTCCGCCGTCATCAATTCCAGTCGAGAGAGGCTAGGTGCTTGCGGGCTATCGGTTTCCCAGGTATTTCCAATCCGGCCCACCTTTCGGGTGAATTGGGTTGTTCTTCATGCGGTTTTTATTGGAGTGCTTCTCGCCGTCGTGTGTTCGTGTGGTCCAGGGCTGAATGAGGTGGTGCGCCGTGTTCAATGGCTGGAATCCGGGGGTATACAACAGTTGGGAACGCTGCCATGAAGAGATCGTTCGTTCCTGTATGCGGGCTACGGGCGATTCGGCACCAAAGAAGAGGCATTAGAGGCGTTCATGGCGTATGGGTCATTGCTTAGTGAATCAGCTCAGAAGGGCAGTGCAATTGTGCGATGCCAGCGTTGAAGTCATGCCATAGATGTGTTGTACTCAACCAAAACCATAGTGATTCTTGTCCAGTTCATGGTGATTTTTACACTTTTGTATGTGCATGTGTTGTCGTGAGATGCATTGTTGGTGATAGAATGCAAATGTTGCTCTGTTTGTGATGTCTTTGTTGGAAGAAATAAAATGAAATAGTAATGTATGCTGCACTTTGTATTAAGTCATGTGGTCGAATGTACAATTTTATTTTGGTTAGCTTATTTGTAGCAAGTGATGTGCTCGAACGAACGATTTGGAACATGATGTGTGAAAGTGTCTAAAATGAAAAGAATTGGAATTAGAAAATGGTGTCTACAAGTACAAATAGATGAACTGAGTCCCGTCCCATACTTGAACAACCCACCTTTTGGATTTACTGGGAATCTATGTTTGAGTTTCTTATCAGCATGTACTTACTTTTGAGTATGAATTGTGCTACTGCCTTGACTTGTATGAAAGAAAAATCAGATAATTTGATGCCATGGTCAAGTGAACTGAGCACATAGATGAACTTAATATCTAACATGATAATTAGGCTCTTACATTCACCAGAAATAGTTGTACTTGGTATCTGATATGAGAACTTAGTCTCTTACACAGCACTGAGTACCCCTAGAAGTTTTGCCAGCTTTGACGTGCATTGTTTCCTTCTCTTTGATAGAGCAGCTTCATTGGACCTAGGGCAGGTTCCTGAGCCATTGCTTGTGCAAAAGCAGAACCAGAAGTGATGGACCAGGGTTCAGTTTCCCGGCGGTTACCGGTCGGTAACCGCCGGTAACCGGAAAACCCAGCTGGGTCCGGGAACTAAAAACCGGCCGAAATTTGAAACTCATGCATTCACACATGCCAACCATTCAAAACGTTGTTTGCATTGATTACTTAGTCAAGCATGCAGCAGCTGAAACGTTGCATTGATCTCATGCAAAAAAACTCACGCATTCACACATGCCAACCATTCAAAACGTTGCTTGCATTGATTACTTCAGTCAAGCATGCAGCAGCTGAAACGTTGCATTGATCTCATGCAAAAAAAACTCACGCATTCACACATGCCAACCATTCAAAACGTTGCTTGCATTGATTACTTCAGTCAAGCATGCAGCAGCTGAAACGTTGCATTGATCTCATGAAAAAAACTCATGCATTCACACATGCCAACCAATTCAAAACGTTGCTTGCATTGATTACTTCAGTCAAGCATGCAGTAGCTGAAACGTTGCATTGATCTCATGCAAAAAAACTCACGCATTCACACATGCCAACCATTCAAAACGTTGCTTGCATTGATTACTTCAGTCAAGCATGCAGCAGCTGAAACGTTGCATTGATCTCATGCAAAAAACTCACGCATTCACACATGCCAACCATTCAAAACGTTGTTTGCATTGATTACTTCAGTCAAGCATGCAGCAGCTGAAACGTTGCATTGATCTCATGCAAAAAAACTCACGCATTCACACATGCCAACTGGTTTTTCCACCCGTTTTTCCGGTTTCCGACCGGTTACCGGTCCCCTCCCGCTTCCCCCGAAATTTTCATTTGCCAAAATTTAACCGGTTTTTAACCGGGTTTTCCGGTAACCGGCCGGTTACCGGTACCGCCTGGCGGCCGGGATTTGGCCCGGTTCTGGTTTTTTTATCCTTGTGATGGACACATTCGCCCTAGACTGAGCGCTTGCTGATGCGACATTTGCGACCAAGTTCATGGTGCCATAACCCCCTACTTGTGTGCTCACTCTGGCAGTGGCAAGAGGTTGTGATACTGCTCTGAGTTGGTATTACAGGCTGTACCTCTTCTTGCTGAACAATAGAACTCATACGCTGAGTTTGTGTGCTTGATCTGTCCAAGTGCATCACACCAACACCACCGCACCTCTTGTTGCTCTGTGATGGGGGATTGGAACCAATGGACTCTCTCTTCCTCTTTTGCCTAGGGTTGATGTGCTTTGTTGTGAGGTAGAGAACATTACTTGCATTGCAAAAATTCAATCAGCAAGGCAACATAAGTGCATTGCACAGAAATGGATAATTTTGACATACCATTGGAGTAACTTGTGACCTCTCAGAAGTAGGTACATTTGAGTGTTCGTGCTGGTTACCTCCAGAGGAAAGCTGTGTCCTCTTACAATTCCTCCTGTTGTGACCAATCTCTTTGCATACAGTGCACCTGTTGACTATGCCAACCTTGGACAATTTGGTCCCATTAGGCTTCTTAGATGGATCCCTCTCTCTTCTTCTTGGCCTGCTAGGCATTTTCTCTATTTTTAGTGCCCTAGGCCTTGGCCTCTCAGAGGTGGGCCAGCAAGTCATGCCCTCCACAGGTTGCAGGCAGTGCTTATAGGTCTTCTTGTATTGCTCAATACAATAGCAAGGAGCTATGTAGTCATCCAGGTTGTTTGTCCTCCAGTATATGCATGAGATAGCATGAGGGCAAGGGAGGCCAGACAATTCCCAATACCTACAGGAATAAGTCCTATCCAAGTTGACACTGAACCTATGCTCCTTGTGGATCACCTCAAAGGCATCTTCACCATTGTATACTACATGCAGAATACATAATTAGAGAAGAACTCCTTGAGCTTCTTGGTGATGTTTGGGCATATAGGTCTAGTCCACTTATCAGTCTTGCTCTTATTTGCTTGTATTCTAATCACGACTTTTCTCCTAATGCACTCTAGCATGCTGATTATGGGAAGAAACCTTGACTCAATTATCCAATGATTGAAGGACACACATATTATTGTCCAGATTCACAACAAGATCCCACCTTGAACTAGGCCCTACTCCAGTGCTCTGGATCTGTCCTCATAATTGCCTCAGCACCAGCAGGTGTGTCCTCTGCAAGCTTTGCCTTATGGTAATTGAAAAGGTTGAGGCATGGAGCTTTGGCACACCTCCAGAACTTCTTCTGCCAAGCCTTGTTCTTGTAGGTTTTCTTTCGATTTGCATATATGTGCCTTGCACACATCCTGTGCTTTGCCCTTGGTACCCAATTTTGCACTGCACTGATCTGTCCCAGACTTCACAAGCATCACAATAATATTAGCTGCAGTTATGCAAAGGAAAAACAATAGCAAAGAACACTGATGAGATACTTTCTGATGATCTGAAATTATAACCTAGCCATCACTATCTCCAATCTGGATATCTCTAAAGAAGATCCCACAAAACCAGTCCCTAGCCATCACCATCTCCAATCTGGATATCTCTAAAGAAGATCGCACAAAACCAGTCCCCAGGAATCATTGTTCTCTTTTTCTACCACAGCCCATGCAATTGGGTACATTTGATTGTTGGCATCTCTGCCCAGTGCACATATCAATTCTCCAACTGTTGGACCTTTAAAGAAACTGCCATCCAAGCCAACCACCTTCCTACAACCAGCTAGGAACCCTCTCTTGCAAGCATCAAAGCATATGTAAAACCTTTGGAGAACTGGTTCAGTAGCATCTGGATGTAGCTTGACCACACAGGTGCTCCCTGGATTGCTCCTAAGCAGCTCTATCTTGTAGTCAAATACCCTGCCATACTCCCCTTTCTTGGAGTCCAACATCTTCTGCATAACAAGATACTTAGCCCTTCTGCACTTGGCAAGGTTGACATCTGCATGCATCTGTTCTTGGACAATGTGCTTCATATGCTCTATCTTCCATGTGGGGTTAGCTGTGATGGTGTTCTCAAAGTTCTTAGCCATTCTCCTTGAGGTGACAAGCTTGTTGTCCCTCCTTGGTGGGTAGTTGTGCTCATCCTTCAAGCTATTAACTTGCCATGAGTCTGTCCTACTGGTCTTTGACAAAAGAATGTACCATGGACAATTTCCCCACTCACATTTGGCCCTACACCTCACACTGTCTCTTCTTCCACATTATTTGGTAACACCAACAGTCCTGAATCAGCAGGCATTTTACCTGCCTCTGCCTTGCTCTTAAAAGACTTGAAGTTTTTCTTGTTTGCACCAGCTTCCTCATCATCTTCTGAGCCATCAGCATCTCCATCAGTGGATGATGTCTCATTCCCAGTGTAAAGCTTCCTTTTCACTCCAGAGGCAGACAATGCACTGTAGAAACTCTTCTTCCTAGCTATATCCTTCTCAGTATCAGCTGGTGAGATTGATAACACCTCAACCTGTTTGCATTTCTGCTTGTCCACATCAACACCATCCTCTTCCTCTGTGCTTTCATCCCCTAGGCCCTAAGCATCAGACTCATCTTCCCAGTTAGTGATTTTTTCTTCTCCTACAGCTGCTTCATCTGTGGGAGCATCTATGTATACTGACACCACACATAAATATCGGCAACACCCACCTCAGTAATACAATCGGCCATGGTCTGGCATGATTTGTCATCCGTCACTACCCTAAGGCCATCCTTCAACTCTTTCCTAGGGAAAAGCCAGTGCAACAACGCTATTTCATGGTCTGGACTCTGGACAATGGTTCTTCAAGTGCCCAAGAATCTCTGGTAGAGATCCCAATCAATGTAAGACAACCCTTAAGTGCCTCCAGTATAATGCAATTCCTTCCCACCGTCAAAGAATTCCCCGTTGCAATGGAACCTCACTACAAGTTTGTTTAGAACATCCATGACTCACTGCCTAGTGCCTACAGAGCACGAACCAGCCCAAATGAACAAGGGCAAAATGTATTGCACTACAACGAATGCAACCCGGGGAAATCTATCAGTGCATCTACGGATTTTCCTAACACCAACACCAATCACTAAACAAACTCCTAAATCACGACGGACTCATCACAAATTCCAATCTATGGAAGATAGGACTTACCTCGATCCCGTGACTATAGCGGCGCTAGGGCAAGGTGGAGGCGGCACTATGGCATGAATGCGACGTGGCGGAGGCACGAGTGGGGCGCCGCTCGGCCGCCTCTAGGGTTCACGGGATATACAGTGAGAGTGAGAGAGCAATTGACAGAGGGAGGGAGAGAGAGCGATAGAGTGATGGAGATCCAGCCGAAGCCCACGGTCTGCCACGTTGGCAGCCGATGTGGCCAAATACCGCTTTGATCTGGTCGTGAGGGCCGAACATAAATGGTTTTCGAACTTGAAGGATGGTTTTGTTCAGTTTTGAATGTTAAAGACCAAAATTGATGAACCGTCAAAATCAGGGACCAAAGGTATACTTTTCCTGTAAGAGATTGGGTGGGTTCTTTTGGGCTGTGGCTTATGATTTATGGTTTAAATTTTTGAATTCTGACTGCTCGCGAGAGGCAGTACGTAGTGGAAATAGTCGCACATGATTTTGACCTCAGTACACTTTTTATTACAATCTTCCTATTGATCTCACCTCGAAAAAACACACCGTTTCAAAGCTAGTTACTGTAGGATAAATCATAAATCACAAATCATAAGTGAAAAAAAAACGCACCCATTATCTATCTAGAAGGACCAACAAAATTGTTAAATAGATTTTAAAAAAACAAAACAAAATGATGCGCACAAAGCCCTCATCACCAAAATTATAAATATAAGACAAGTTGCTTCTAGGAGGAATTTCTCAGTTCAAAATCCAAATCACAATATTAGCAACTGTTCAGCTGTAGCAAGGTTGTATCTTCATGTGATTTTCAGCCCCTTTGTTGAGGGACAACATAGCACCCTCAATTCTAGTCAATAATCTCCCCCTGCACTTTTGACAGCTAACTCTTGCTTGCAGATTCAGGAGCACTTCTTACATTTGGATGGGGACTCTATGGACAGGTTAGCTTTTCTATCTTGCCACATCGATCAGACCAAACAAATTTGTGATTCCAATAATTGAGTATTTCTTGCAGGATTAAACACATTGAAGTATCTAACAAAATATATAATCAGAGGATAGAAATGTATATGGCTTTGTATTGGGTAATTCAACTATGGATTCAACAAGATCAGGCATGGAATAAGAGTTGTTTATTCAAAAAAATATTGTCCTCATATAAATCTATGCCATAATATGAACAAATAGTTTATCCTCGATCTACTTTCCAACTGAGACCAAGTAGGTCAAAAAAACTATACGCTAATTCCAATCTGATTTTATTTGTATATAATGAAATTTGTGTCATAAAGTAGTTGGATATCACATTTTTTCATAATTTTTACTGTGACATCTTTCATATTAATGATAATGATATTTATGCTTATTTACTTGAGTTGTATTATATGTTTTGACACCACACATTTCAGAATATTTGTCCAATGATCAAGGAATAATGTTGTCAGTATTCTTAATAATTGTTATCTTTCTTCTTCAGTGTGGACAAGGGAATACAGATGATGTTTTACGTCCGACATGTGTATCATCTATCCTGGGAGTCAATATGCAAGATATTGCTGCAGGGTTGTGGCATACTGTATGCACATCTGTAGATGGCGATGTCTATTCCTTTGGAGGCAACCAGTTCGGACAGCTGGGGACTGGTTCTGATCAAGCTGAGGTAGAAATTCTATTCTTTTTTCGATGCCAATAAATGCTAATTGCATAAACTGAGATTTAGGGCCAGTCGGCCAGATAACTACACAACATGCATAGCTGTCTGTTAAGTTCACCGATTACATGATAACCATAGGACTAATGTTTTATCGATGCAGACTGTACCAAAATTGGTAGATGCCACAAGCCTGGAAAATAAGAATGTGAGAACTGTTTCTTGTGGAGCTCGTCATAGTGCAATAATAACAGGTACTTTTATGTTGTCTTGCTTTTTTCTGGAAGAAATTTTCAGTTCTATGTGCGCGAGTGCCTATAAAATTTTGTCTTGTTCTCTGGCTATTAATTTTAACCTTGTTTTATACCATGCTATTAGCTAGCCCGTATCAGTGTCTTATCGCAAAGATATCTGATACCACCGCATCCTATGATGCGCTTGTGCGGGCTCATTTAAACCATGAAAACTGATCTGTCATTGTACAGCGCCTTTAAGATGAGTGGCGAGATAAACAGACACAACTTAGTATTTTGGCTTATAACGTGAAAAAAAGGAATTCTACAAGCAATATGTGAAATGTTATATAGCAGAATGGAGGGAGTAATTATTTTTTCCACTCTTGGGGCTTCCTGTCTATTGTTGAAACACGGAAGTAGTTTAGTGGTGTTTCTGGTCCACCATCTAACGAATTGTCTTGAAATTTATGCAGATGAAGGCGAGGTCTTTTGCTGGGGATGGAATAAGTACGGCCAGGTGGGTACCCCTCTCTATCTTGGAAAAGAATCTCTGCATTTTACACCGGTGAAGTGAAATAATCTGCTGTGGTTTCTGAACTTCCGAGTTTTGCGTGCAGCTCGGTCTCGGTGACTCGATGGACAGAAACGTGCCTTGCAGTGTTCCCGTGGACGCATACCACTTACTGAATGTGTCGTGTGGTTGGTGGCACACCCTAGTGCTCGCGGAGTCTCCTACATAGACCTGCCGAAGAAGAAACTACCGTAGTTGACAATTTTGTTAGGAATTTGGTAGGATTATCCAGGTGCGGTCATGCTGCTTCGTGCACATACATGGCAGTGCATTCGAGTGTGTGCTCATTCTTTCCGGTGCGCTCTTCAACGTGCAACGTAGACAAAGCTTGTATTGTACTGCGTATACAGTAGGGATGTATGTACGCTTGTTGCTTCAAAGTGGCAGAGTGCGTGTGACGATGCTTACGGTGACACTGCTCGCGCGTTTCCAGTGGTGATATGAGGAGACCAACCAGAACGCTGGCTAAACAGTCCGCTAATAGAAACGAAAGATACGACTTACAAGACGTGAAGCGTGGGTTTCATCGATCTTTGCTCTCGGTTTGTTCTGTTGGTTCTCCCGGAGTCACCTCGTGTTGGAGACATACTGATCATATGATATGGGCGTTTCTGCTCTCTTCCCGGCGATGCGAAACATCAGTTTGAAAGATGAAACGGCGTGACCACCGCCAAGATAGCTTAATTGTGGTTAACACGTAGGCACAACCGCCCAACGCCCAGCAACAAGATATTACACCTTATAAATCATAAATTATGACTTGGTGAAGCAACAACACAATACCAGAATATAAGGTCCTCATCTGCATAGAAGCATCAAAATCTTAAAGGGCCACCCCATTTGCCAAAAACAATATATATGTACAACGAACGGGGGAGGATACAGAGATTTGATGATAAGGTTACAGATAACTCCTGCGGCAGCCTGTCGCGAACAGTGTCAGTAACTGCCTTCCTTTTTGAGTACACAAGCATCCGCCGTTTGCCCAAATATGCTCATAGATTTATTGTGCTTCCATTTGCTAGCAATCCTCTCAAGTCAGAGACTACTGGCGAGTTGTATGTGAAATGTCCCAGAACCTGGACTGAAACCTTCAAGCGGTTAGTTGTGACAAGAATAATTCCACATTCTGATACACAAAATACAACAAGCAAGACAGGCAAATAGAAATATTTCACTTTGGAGTGATAGCTATTTGAGATTATACGAGCTTTGTTAGAGCTTATAAGTATCATGTATTTTGTGGTAGCCGTGGTGGTTAGACTGAATACATGGCTTCATCAAAGACGAGCGGAAGCCTGATTTTGCCCAGGAAAGCCAATAATCTTGCATCACGTTACAAAAATCACTACCAGGAGAATGAAGCAAATACTAGAAGGTCAGCAATTAACATTCAAATTTGGATTTGTGTAGCATATATAATTATCGCAGCTTACCATTATCCACAAATGACCTAAAATTCATGAGCACACAACAACTAATGGCATCTAATATTTTGAATACTAATCACTTGGAATGCAGAAAAGATTAAGAGCCATCATACCTAAGAAGGTCCTCCCTAGATAGTCAAGATGCACATATTCCAACTTCCAACGGGATAGTAGCATTAAAGAATATTCCGGCATGACCAGTATTATTAAAACAAGAAAAGAAATGCATTTATCTGCTGAATGGACATACAGGGAATTTTCCTTCCACTGAGGAGAACAGCGTAACACTCAGAAACGGGGCACTTTTGACAGAGGAGGACCCCCTATGGGCATTAGTGAAGGCTCTGCAACTGGAGCTCTTATTTGATGGTTGCCAACTGAATTATTAGCAACAAGTTTATTGCTCGCGCTTCTAACACCAGCAGCTTCACATTCCGGTTGTTGGGGGTCCACCAATGGTTTTACCTGTTGCAGTTTTATAATCCAATCAACCTTTTGTTTGTGCATGTTGATGAAAGCAATAGTGCAGATGTGAGAGTAAAAGCGATTAAAAAGAAGGGTTCTGGGAAATTTTCATTTAAAAAAATGCAGAGCAATACCAAAGTTAATATTCTGACCATGATAAATACTCAGAATACAAAGAACTAGGTTTTGGTAGGAGCAATATTTTTATACAGCCACATAGGGAATGGGTACACCATGGCGGCGGCGGTAGGTGAAAGTCATTAGTATCTGTTAAGGGTATTATTGGTATTTCCTATTGTACTAGGATTTAGTCGTGTCTACTTTGTACTCTATATATATTCATAACGTTGTATTAGAGCTCTAGGTTAGGGTTTACCGCCGCCACCGGGAGGGGCAATCTCCATTCCTAGGAGCGGCCACCTCTATTCCAACCCAACTCGGCTAAACTCCGGCTCGGTGCTTGGCGACACGGAGACCGGCACCCCGCCCGGATCCGGGTACTGCCAACCGAGCTTCGCCACGTCGCGCCCAGATCCGGCCGTCTCCGAGCTCGCCATGCCCGGATCTAGCCGCTCCGAGCTTGATCCACCGTCGTCGTCGCCAAGGCCATGCCCCTGCTCGCCGCTGGATCCGGGCTCCCCGCGCCAGATCCAGCTCCCCTCGCTGGATCGCAGCCTCGCCTCGGCCCGCCTTGGGCGACGGTGACCTCTCCATCCGGCTGCTACGCCATGCCCGCACCACCACGTCCGTGCCTCCGATTGAAGCCGCCCTCGCCTGGCCTTCTCCTCCCACTGCGCGCTCTGCCCTTCCCGGGCCACTGCCCTTGGGGTCACCGTCGTCCCGGGCAACTCCGGCCAACACCGTCTTTTCCCCCAGATCCGCCTAAATCCAGGCTTGGCCGCCCTCATTCGCCAGCCCCATCGCCTGTCTCTTCTTTGGCATTACAGAGGAGAGAGATGAGGGGGAGGGCGGAGTGGAGCCTCTGTGTTTAGAAGCTTTTAAAGCCTACTGCCGCCAAGGTTATCATGGCGATAAGGCGAGGCGAGGTGCCAGACTACCTTTACACCTTTTAGGCGAGTATGGCGTGCGGCGAGGCGACGCCATACTCACATCCTAACCTTTTATAGCAGCAAATTTGTTGAACATACAGTGTGACTATTTTAACTATGTAACAAAGCAAATAAACATGAATAATGGTGCAGCTAGAAAACATGAATGTTGAATGCATACCTTGACGACATTGTCCATTGTTTGTTGGCCACGATCTAAAATCCTCCTCTCCCACGATCTAAAAACCAACCGGCCAGTTGGCCTCGGCCAGTCGGCCTCGGCCCGTCGCCGTCTCTGCGTAGCGGCTCGGCCGCCGTCGCTCGTCTCCGCTCCCTCGGCCGTCGTCCGTCGCAGCTGCCTGGGGAGCCGTCTCTGCGTCGCGGCTCGGTTGTCGTCGCCCGTCGCAGCTTCCTCGGCCGCCGTCTCTGCGTCGTTGCTCGGTCGCCGTCGTCTGTCGCGGCTCTCTTCGGCCGCCGTCCGCCCGTCGCGGCTTCTACTTCGGCCGCCACCATCTGCCGCCACCTGGGGGAGCCGTCCCTCGTCAGATCCGGCGCCGCCTCTGCTACGCCTCGTCGGCGCTGCCTGGGGAGCCGCCGGCCGCCTCTGTTGTGCCTCGTCGGTGCTGCCCGCTGCCTCGTCAGATCCGGCGCCGCCTGGGGAGCCGCCTCTTCTGCGCCTTATTCCCCCCCCCTTATTCCGGTATCCCCTTATCCCCCCCCCCTCACTTGTTTCTCCCGCGCTCCCTCCCTCCCTCCATTTTCCCGTCATTTCCCACCTGGCACAGAGGTATGGCGCCCGCCTTGCTCTTGCGACGCGGCGTCGCGGCCATGGAGATGACTAGGCGACGCCATCCCGTCCGAGGTGGACGCCATACGCACCCGAGGCGAGGCGACGGCCGTGGCGGCAGCTCCAGGTCGTTCCGACGCCAAAGCGACGATTAGGCGACGCCTTAATAACATTGACTGCCGCACAGTACTCTTGGGAAGGATCAACTGTATGCATTTGCTTTGGAGGGAGGCATTGTGCTACGGCTGTCAGTTCGGCTGCTTAGGCAGGGCACTGTGCGAGAGGGGAAGCAGATTTTCCGTGTTAGTGGTGGAGCTGAGGATGCTAGAATCCGCTGCTTTTGAGTCTTTTGTTTTCCTTTGAGTCTTTTGTTTGCGTCCATCCAAGTCTGTAATTTATTGTCGGTTATAGAAGCATGGGAATTTCCTTTTTACATGGCAGCAGTCGCTACTCCTCTCTGAGCCGCATGCAAATCATAGAAGTCGTTATGATGCCGCCGCTTTTCTGTGAGCCGCCGCCCCAAGCTTTTAAGACCGCTGCGCTTCTATTGCGCTTGTTGTGCACTGCGCTGCCGCTATCTTGAGCTTCGATCTACGCCGCCATGCTTCTATCTATTCCTCTTCGACTTGACATATTTTCCAAGAGCTGCACGCTACAACGACATCTTCAAGTCTTGGACTTCGGATTTTTATTTGTCAACTCTTTTCAAATGTAATGCTATTGCATATGCCTTGCATTTGAGGGGGTGTTAAGAGTATTATTGGTATTTTCTATTGTACTAGGGTTAAATCTTGTGTTTCTTTTGTACCCTATATATATTACCCATTGGGCCTCTTGAATACATACACAATATTCATAACAGTATCAGCATGCTAAAGTATAGGAATGAACATTCAACTTCTTTACTAGACCTCTTCTCATCAGTTGCTTCTACTTTTTGAGATTCAAATAGCCAACATTCAGTTTCAGCCATGGTCACAAAATAAGTAGATAACATGAGTCAATTGTTATAATAAAATGCTCTTTTGTGAAGTTAAACTTCGATAAAGCAATAAATGTTTATACTTTGAGAGCAATTACACAGAAGTTCCAAAGTTAGAAGGCCCACAAAATAAACCCAATAAATTCACTACAATAGTGAGGACAATGCCATCGTAAGTTGGGTTCATTGGGCTTATTGCATAGCACAAATGCATAAGTACGGAAGATAAAGGAACCACAACATTGTGACGAATTCATAAAGAATAAATAAAAACACAAAGTATCTCTTAATCTTCATTGTGGCGAATTCATAAAGAATAAATAAAAGTAAACACAAAGTATCTCTTAATCTTACATGATTTTTTTGTGGGTTCTTATCCTCCCTTGAGAAACCAGGAACAGATAAATGCCAATTTCTCTCTGCATGAAATCAATATTGAATTATATAAGCACAAAAAATTGCTTGCAGCAGTACATGAGGGAGGGAGGGAGGGAGGCAGAGAGGTGCAGCTACAGACCTAGGTGCAGCAACACGTCCTTGGCTTCCAGAACTGATGATTTCCTGTGCTTTGCCAGGCTGCACGCGAATGCAGTTACCTAATGACAAGATGAAGGTTCTCTGATTCTGAATCAAATAGGGAACCATACGTAAATGTGATTTACTAAGCACAAACATGTTACCGAGTCAATGAAATCATCAGCGATCTCTAAAAGTAAATCTTCCACTTCTGGATCAACCTTGCCAAGGGGATCTACCTGTAATAAGAGTTTACAATTTAAAGATACACCAAAGTATTATATTCAATCAAAAAAGGAACATGCTTCCAAACAAAACAGTGTGATCCTAACATTTCCTGAAAACATGATCAGTAACATGAATCACATATCACCACTCACCAGTGGTACAGAAGTTAAAAAGCATATAGCCAGAAAAGGTTAGGTTGTTACCTGTGCAACCAAATCTTGTATTTTTCTCTTCCCAAGAAGTTGGTTGGTTCCTTCTGGTCCTTGATTTGCACTTCCACCCGCCATAGTTCCACCTGACAAAGGTGTGCCCGGTTGTGATCCTGCCAAGTTCGCGGACTTCTGAGAACCAGATGCTGATGTCCTTGGAGATTGTTGCTGTTGCTGCTGTTGAAGTTGCTGCAGAATGTGTTGCTGCTGCATTATCTGTTGGGCATTGAACTGTGGATGCTGCTGTTGGGCTTGTGCAATTTGGTGTTGACTCAATCCTGACTTCTGCTGAAATTGTTGCATCAACATCATCCTTTGTTGCTGCTGAAATTGATGTGGAGAAACAGATGACTGCATTTGCTTCAACCATTGCTGCTGCTGCTGAGGCAGAGGCATTTGCACCATCTGTCCATTTTGCGATGATCCAGGTAGTTGTGAATTTAATGCTGCAATTGATGCTGTTCTCGACAAGCCTTGACCAGCTACCTTCTGATAAATGAATCAAGATAAAAGTTAGCCCTTAGTCCTTCCAACCACGTAAAATATGAGCATTGCAAAAATTGATATAAACAAGTGACTTGAAGCAAATTCAGCATATAACATGTGCAATGCGGATTTAATAAACTCTGGCTCTGATAACTCCTAATAGAAAAAAGGAATGGGCACTGTTGTGGCTACAGGCCAAATAGTAGAAAAGGGGACTAGTAGAGTGGATATGAGAAAATGAGTTATACCCTCCTTTGTTAATCCAAGAAAGTACATATACATAGTCACAAGGTCTTATTACAACAATACCCCTACCGTATGTACTATTCTAAGGATACACATGTCTTTATGCTTCATTGGGGCCTATTGGCCCAGCAGGCCAAATGGATACCGGTGGGGGCCATACCCACAACAGGCACACAAAGCCACAACTCTCAAGCATCTTTAGTAACACACTGTGCATGAAAAATTGTCAGAACAATGCTGCCAAGAGATTGTTTATCGCTTCTTTCAGCATTAACTTCTTAATACACATGCTTCCAAAAAGGACCTTGGTTAATTATAGCATTTCTTAACACTAGAACCACCACAAGGCCATGGACAGATATAACACCAAATATGACGAGCACATGAGGAAATGAATGCAGGAGAACCAAAGATAACTACTTTCACTTGCAGATAAAAATTAAATCGTCCAAGATACCTGTGGAGATAGTGCAGCTTGCTGTGACGCTTGCTGTGGCTTCATCTGTGCATGGGCAAAACGTTGTTGAGCACCATATGGAATAGTTCCATTTGGTCTCATCTGGTTCATCCCCAAAGTACCCATAACTCCCATGGACTGCATCCCTTGCAACGCTTGAGCTGCGTTGGCAGTATTAAATTGCGCACCTTGTACTATGCCCTTTTGCCTTGGCTGCAGTAAGAGGAAAGGTCGATTACTCTCCTAGGATTATAACCAGCTGGTTGTAGTTACCTTAAACTGAAAATGTTTTCCCCTCATAATTATAATTTATAAGCAAAGGTAAAAATGGGCAGTATTGTTCTTCTTAACAGGTTTTACCATTCAAAAACAGAAGGCATTTCATTCACTTGTTAAGCAATTCTACATCTAATACAGATATTTGAATATTTGTGATTGGTCTTGTAAAGACTTCAAAAACAGAAGGCCCTTCATTGGGGTTAAAATGGGAGTCTTGGCTCAATTCTTTGGGGCTTATGCTTAGGCTTTCGCTTTCATTTCTACGGTAACTTGCTGTGAAACAGTGCGTTTTTCAAGGCGAAGTCTATAAGCAAAGTGTAATACAAACTGTACCGAGTTCAGATGTACTAGCCAAAATCGCATGTGACTATTTTCCTCTATGTACTGCTTCTTACGAATAGGTCAGAGTTCAAAAGCCACATCTATGAGCCAAAAGCCTCAATCCAAAAGAACCCACCCTTGAATTCTTTACTAGCACAAAGACAAATGTTACTAATAGAATAAGTTGTTGAGCAATTAAATCTAATACATATCTTCAGTTTTATTTGTTTTGCAATGCACCAAAGCACCCAAGCGGTTACCTCCTTCCATCCCTTCATGTCATGGAAACAATCAAAACATATAAAAGAATTCAAATTTCTGGATCCACGACTGCTTTCATTTTAATTCTTAATTTATGGGTAAATGTAAGCTTTAGCCACTCTCTCACTTCCACTTAAATAGCTTCGATTTTTCATACCTACACTTCCACGATTCTTTGTCTGGGCATTTGGCTCATTAATTCACTATGTGATGCTACGGAACTGAATCCATGTATGAAAAGCTACACAATTGAACTGATTAAAACAAGCAATTTCTAGCCACAAATAATCGAGACCTCCCTAGCATGAATAATTCACAATTAAAAGAACCGGTGTGTCTTCCTTCCTTGCTGTTACAAGTGGCTTTATGCATGACGAGGTGCAGAATTCAGTTTACTTAATCGAGCCCGAGACCCCAAATTCACCTGCGCCATCATCTGTGACTGGAGCCCATAGTGCGCCGCAGAGGCCGCGTTGCCCTGCACTTGCAGCATCCCCGGCTGCCCCTGCCCAAGCATGGCCGCGCGCGCTGCCAGCTGCTGCTGCCCCACCTGCCCTCCGCCGCCCGAGAAGCTCATCTGCCCGTTGTACATCCTAGCCGCCGCAGCGGCATACTGCGGAAGCTGGGCGACGGCGGCGAGGCGGGAGGCCGATCCAGAGCGGTGGATCTGGCCGAAGCCCCCGGCGCCGGAAGCTGCCTGCGTGGGCGAAGGCGCCTGCAGCTGCGGCGGCCGCGGCGGAAAGTCCATGGATCCGCCGCCTCCGGCAGCCGCGGCCGGGTCGAGCTGCGGGGAGGAGATGGCGGACAGGTCGGAGACGGTGGGGGACGGGGGTATTTGGGGGGAGAGGAGGGGGTTAGGGTTGGGGTTTTGCGGGGTGGAGGCGGAGGCGGCGAGCTGTTCGGGTTGCGGCGAGGCGATGGCGGCGACGGACGGCGGATCCGCCATGGCGGGCGGGGTATAGGGTTTCGGCGGCGGTGGTCGGAGACGACGCTGGGTGGACGGTTTCGTCGGGGGCAGGGCAGGTACGAAGGGCGTGTGGGACACTTCGACGTGTGCGCGTTAGTCTTTTCGTGGTTGAGTCCGGTGGTGTTTGGGCCACTGCCCACTGGTAGGTGGCCCCATGGGATAATTATGGGATAATTAAGAGGATAAGGAGTTTTTTTAATGTGGTTTGTGTCTTATGACTATAGTTTTTGAATTTTGATCTGTTCGTGAGAGACAGTAAGAAAAATAGTCACATACGATTTTGGCTGGTATAGTTGAATTCGATACAATTTGTACTACAGTTTTTCTGTAGACCCTGTCTTAAAAAATGCACCGTTTAACGGTGAGTTACTGTAGAAGCCTAAGTTTAAGCAGTACCGAACCTGCTAAGTTTGCTACTACTATCACATGTCTATGCTAAGAGCAGTACATATCAACAAACGTGATCCAAAATCGTTTCATAAATATTTTGTTTATCTTATGCACATGTATGTTCATGACTTGGTTTTCAAGCGGGTTTTAAATCTGATAACTCAATTAGTTTTCTGGAAACTCAAATTCATGCAAGGACAATTTGTAGTATTTTTTTCAATGTATGAAATTTGGACGGTGATATCAATTTTCTATTTCAATGTCTATGCTTTTGTATGAACTGAACGTAAAAACATTTATTTCTAAAAGCATAAATTATACATAAACTATAAAAACAAATTCTATTTTAGACCTTCTGTCATTGTTCGCTCGATCTAGGATTCATTTGTTTACTACGCCATAAGGTACTTACGAACAACATAGAAAGCTACCTTACAAAGCCATACTTACAGCAATGGGATATTTTAAACTGTGAGTTGCTTCTTGCCTAACTTTATAATCTTGTGGTATATTTCATAAAGGACTTCACTTTGATTATTTTTATTGCTACTAATTCGTTGACTCAATGCCTCTAATAATTCTTGTTTAGCAAGAGAAGGTTGTGTGGAAATATTCTAAGGAAGCTAATGGATCACATTGTGGTTGGCTTTTTCATAAACCAGTCGATTCAGTGGACTTAGGTACTGCTAAGAAAAAACTCTCAAACAAGCAATACTTTAGCATCAATGAGTTTTGCACCAAATGAAATAATTTTAAACATTGAATGCCACAGGGCCTGCGAAACTCAAGAGAGATATCTTTTTCCCACAAAATAGGCAAGTCAACAATTGCCAATTATTATTTGCCACAACATTAAGCCATTTGATCATTTTTACCAATTAGCAGTTTGTGGTTGTGATATGTCAAAATAGTAACAAGTCATGGCTACGGTATTTCCTTTTGGCTCCCCGAGCTTCGCCTTCGACCCTAGCACCACCCCATATATCATTGTACCAGGTAGTATAAGTAGGAGAGTTCACAAGATTTACGCAAGTAGTATAAGCAAGAGGGTTCACCTGAGCTACAAGGTTAGTTGCTTTGCTCCTTGCATTTCCACCCCCTCCCTAAACTTGAGACTTCTGGCGCTTGACGTACTGGAGGATCGGCTCCTTCACCTGCAACATTTGTTGGGAACTACAACTTATTATCCATGTGATATCAAACTATTATCGATGAACAAGTCGATACGCCAGATTTATGCATCTAGTAATTAATTGTAGTTCAATGAAGAAATATGATGTTTGTACCATGCTAGCCTTCCTAGATCGCTTGTCCTGGGTGGACTGCGTCTCGTCAGCACTAGCCAAAGACTTTATGATCCTTTGCCCAAGCACTCCACTCTCCAGGGAACAAATTGGCGTGGTCGGCTGCAAGAAAACATCGCAGCTCATCACGTTCAAACTCTTCATTTGTGACTACCTATATTCTCAAGTGTGGAAAGTTATATATTGACTACTTAGGGGTTGAGATCAGGCTTTGGTTATACCTCGCGGACGCTGGTGGGAGTCCTGCTTGGGTCCTTATCCATCATGGAAGCTCCTTGCATGCTCTGCATGGCATTATACTGTAGCTCTGGTAGCTCCCGAGTGCGAGTAAGATTAGATCCGATGGAGTTTAGGCAACCGATTGTCGAGCCGTCTCTCATTTCTTGGCCTGTGGAAAGAAAAGAGTTGGATAATGTCATGATGTCACTGCAGCAAAGACTGTTGCTACATCCATGGTAAAAGGGACATGGAGATGTGGATCACTGTTACCACTTACCACTTAGGAGATCTTTGCACTCAAACTCAGCAGGCTTTGGATTGGTGTTAATGGCTTGCATGATGTAGTAGAGTTTGAGATTGATCGGGAATACACAACGGAGTGGTAGAATTATGCCACAAGTAATAGATAAAGCTTGGTGCTCGAGTGCTGATACTCAGAGGACAACATTAGAGAAATTATACTATACCATTTGTTCGCGAACATTAACCTCTAGTACTTTTTATTTCATCGACGACCGAGGTGAAGTACGAGTTGATTGGGCGCGACCCGTCGATGGCCAACAAACGGTAGAACGCGACAATGAAGTTGAATGGGGTATGCATGAATCTGCTGGGGCAGAGTCTGGCGACCAAGGAGACAATCCGGTCGCTAGTCCGCAAGAGGAAGATCTTGGACCGCGACGTGGTTCAGTTGCCCTCCGCTGATGAGACAGAGCCCTACCCCATAGAGTCTGAGGCGGTGGTCTTCGTCGCCTATCTGGAAGCCGGGCTCTACTTCCCCTCAGCGATGTTTGTTGGTGAAATGCTGAGGTTGTATGGGCTGGAGCTGCCGCAGTTAACTCCTAACGCCATCGTCTGGCTGGCTGTATATTGTTGGGCTTCGCGGATATAGACGGTGTGGCCTAGCGCGTCCCTATTTGCATTTCTTCACGATATGCGATGCCAGCCGAAGAAGCTGTATGGGCAATAATACTCCAACTTTGGGAGTGTAAACTTCGTGCTCCGGTCCACATGCATCAAGTTGTTTTTGGTGAACGTGACCCAGACGAAGTGAGAATCCAACTAGATGCGGCGGTGGTTCTACCATTGCGTGGAGAGCGGCAGCAGCTTGAGGTGGTCAGGGTACCTGACGGACTTCAACACCTCCCCATCAATGACCCTCGACCGTGACAACAAACATCGTGCACGGAGACTAGTGGGCATCACTCTCCGGTTCAACATGCGGGACCCCGTGAGAGGCATCGCAGTAACGGGGGCGCAAACCCCGCACTTATAGAGAATGCCATCCAGGACCTTAAAGGACCTAGCAGCCCCTGTGGGCGGAGGGATCTGTTGATTGGCAGCCTTGGCGAGCGCATCAACGTGGTCGTTGTCTGCCCGCAGAATAGCTTTCACCTTGATGCCTAAGAAATGGCGCTCCTTTGCCCTCACAGCGGCTAGATATTTGGCTAGGTCGGGGTCATTGGCCTGGTAAGATTTGTCCACGTGCCCCACAATCAAGCGAGTCGGTATGCACGAGCACCCTTCGCGCGCCGAGGGCCTTGAGCTTGGCGAGGCCGAAGAGCAGTGCCTCATACTCAGCCATGTTATTTGTCATCAGGAACCCGAGACGTTCTGAGTACAGCAGGCGATAGCCCTTTGGCATAGTGATCACTGCCCTCACCCCGGTGCCGGAGGCGACGTAGGTTCCGTCGGTGTGGAGGCTCCACACCGGGTCAACTGGTAGCTGGGCTTGTGGCTGAGCTGGTAGAGTCCATTCAGCGAGGAAGTCCACCAGAACTTGAGACTTTATGGCCTTGCACGAAGTGTATGTCAGGGATAAAGGCGCGAGCTCATGCGCTCAGTTGACTCCTTATTGTGTAACATTTCCGCCAAAGGGAATGACGAGGGCACAATGATGTGATGAGCTAAGAAGTAATGGCGGAGCTTCCATGAGGCCATGATGAGGGCATAGGCCAATTTTTTCAGCTTAGTATACCGTGTCTTGGCGCCCTGAAGGGTTTCCAAGATGAAATAGACTGGCCGCTGAAGAGACCCCTCTTCGAGGACAAGGACTGTGCTGACTGCCGTTGCCATAGCCGCGAGGTACAACATCAACGGAGCCTCTGGTGCGAGGGCCACAAGGGTGGGAAGCCTTACAAAATGCTTTTTGAGGTCATCGAAGGCCATCACACACCCGTCATCCCAATGAAACCCGTCACACCCACGAAGGGTTTTGAAGAACGGAAGGCCTCTATCAGCAGCCCTGGTCAGGAAATGGATCAACGCAGCCATGTGCCCGGTAAGCCTCTGGACCTCTCTTATCGTATTGGGCGGTTCCATGGGGAGGATCGCATCGACCTTATCAGGGTTCGCTTGTATCCCTCATCCTGACACCAAGAAGCCGAGCAGCTTTCCTACATGCACTTCGAAGACACATTTGTCTGGATTCAGCTTAATGCCCACCCGCCAGAGGTTGTCGATGGTTTCTTGAAGGTCTTGGCCATGGGAAGCGAGTTGTCTGGTCAATGTAAGCTTTGACATTCCTTCCGAGTTGAGAGACGAGGGCAAGGGCCACCAGACGTGTGAACGTAGCTCCCGCGTTCTTGAGGTCGAAGGGCATCCTGATAAGCAATATGTTCCTGCTAGGGTTATGAAGCTTGTCTTGACTTCGTCATCCTTAGCCATATGAATTTGGTGATAGCCGGTGTATGCATCCAATAAGCTCATTATCTCATACTTTGCCATGGCGTCCACCAGCTGGTCTATCCGAGAATGCGGGTAGTTGTCTTTTGAACATGCCTTGTTGAGTGCAGTGAAATCGACGCACATACGCCATGCACCACTAACTTTTTTTACCATTACTGGATTTGCGAGCCACTCCGGGTGACGCACCTCGTGGATGACTCCGGCCTAGAGTAGCTTTGTGACCTCTGCTTTGGCAGCCTACTGGCGCTCGAGGGACATGCGTTAGAGCCTTTGCCTGACTGGTTTAGCGTCAAGGTGAACCGCGAGGCTATGCTCAATTATGGCGCGGTCCACCCCCTTGATATCAGCTAGCGACCATGCGAAGACGTCCGCGTTGTCATGAAGAACGCGGAGTAGACCCTACTCAACCTCTAAAGGGAGGCACTCATCGATGGAAACTTGTTGGTCTATAGTATGCAGGGAGATTCTCTTGACTCCACCGTCAGGCCTGGGCTTGGGCGTCCACCCCGGGGCGGAGGGCGTGCCTGTGCCAAGGGTGTCCCTGATGGCGTGCATCTTTCGGAGGGGACCTTGCGCACCGAGTTTTCTTCGGCGATTGAGGTATTGGTCTCTGAACACGGTAATGATGCCCTGTGGACTTGGAAGTTTCATGCACAGGAAGTTGTGGTGCAGGACCGCCCCAAAAGCGTTGAGGGTCGGGTGTCTCAGGATAGCGTTGTATGGGTAGGGAAGGTCGACGGTGTCGAAGGTGACGTCCTCACTTCTCGCTTGATAACCCTGCCCGAAGGACACCTGTAGTTGTATTTGGCCCAGGGCTTTCAGTGGTTGACTCCCGAAACCCTGGAGCGGGATCCTCCAAGGCACGAGCCTACTGCGGAGATCCCCATCTGGTCGAAGGCCCCCGCGAATAAAATGTTGGCAGAGGTACCCCCGTCGACCAGAATGCGCTTAACGTGGCATCCTGCGATGGCGATCTGGATCACCAGTGGATCCTGGTGAGGAAAGTCTACTCTGTCCGCATCGGCGATTGTGAAGGTAATGTCATTTTGTGCCCAGGTCGACGGCACCTAGGCAGGGTATGCAACCATGTGATGCAGCCGATGAGTGTAAGCCTTCTACTGTCGTGCAGATGAGAATTCTAGCAACGAACCTCCAGATATGACGTTTATGATGTGGCGCTGACCTCCCTCGACAGACTGTATCCGCAGAAGGTCCTCCGAGGGCTATTGTACGTGAGCCACCGCTTGGGTCCTCATTTCCAAGCTCTGTCCGCTTAGGCAGGTTCGAGTGATGTGGTCGCCACGTCCATGCACTTTACACCAAAGCCCGTGCTACTGGCGCTCCTCCTCATCACGCGCTCTGCCCTCACGGCCCTGGCCTCATCCGCGCCCTCGACCTCTACGACCCCGTCCCCAGCCAACGGGGGTGCTATCGTCGAACCCGCCTTCAATGTCGAAGACATATTTGGCCCTTTGGGCTTTGCGTTGCTTGTGACTGGAGGTGTCCTTCGGCGGGTCTTGTGCTTACTTGGTGTCGAAGGTGTCGCTCCTGCGCCACTGCATGTCTTCCTCTACTCTCACATACTCCTCTATCTTGTCGAAGAGCTTGACAACTGTCTTTATCGGTTTGCGCGCATTATATTCGGCCAGCGGCCCTGGGCGGAGGCTCTGGATCGCCGCGTTGATGATCGTAGGCTCGTTCACATTTTTAACTTGACAACGAACCTTGGCAAAGCAGTTGAAGTACTCTCGGAGCTTTTCCGAGGGCTTTTGCTTGATGGTGAAGAGTTGGTCTGCGCCGACCTGCTTAACGTAGTTACCCTGAAAGTTGTTGTATAAGTGATCGTGGATCTGCTCCCATGCATATATGGAGTTTGGCTCTATGGTGAAGAACCAAGAGAGCGCTACTCCCTGCAGACCGAGCGGCAGTCCCTTCACTTTAGTGGTGCCATCCCTACCGGCGGCCTCGATGGCCGTCTCATACACCCGAACGAACTCCGTAGGGTCTGTATCACCCTTGTACGGCTCGATGGTCAGGAACTTGAAGTCTTCCGATCACACTGATTGTTGCAGGGCAACGAAGAGTGAGACTCCGGATCTACGCATCGGTTAGGTGTGACCTCCACCACCGCTGCCGGTGGCGTTTGCTGACTTCGAGCCTCTTGCATCTCCCGCATGGCCCCTCGGAGGTCTGCTAGCTCGTGTTGCAATGTTCCGAGGGCCGCACCTACTTGGGCGGAGGCATGCACTGCGTGGTTGCTGGCGATAACAGCTTGCGCGCGCAGAGCTATTTGGTGCGTCGGCGCGATTGGCTCTACATTCGGCGATGAGGCCAACGCGACCGTCACGACCATCTGTCGCCCCCGCGCTGGATCCAGGGTCACTAGGCATGCCGGCCCGAGTGTCGGCGCTGATGATTCCGTTGACACGAATGCCGCTAACGGGGTCGACCATTGCACCATCAACGGGGCCAACCGCCGCGCCTCAACGATCCTCGTGGTGGCTGACCATACCCATGCGGATGTCAACGTCGGCATTCGCCGCACCGATGTCGCCCTCAATGCCGACCCCAAGTGTTGGCGCCAACGGCCCACCATCTGAGGCCCTGGCATTCACGACCCCCGCCATCGTGCTCCGCTTTCTTTTCGCTATCGACGATGCTTTATTGGGCGCCATCACCTTTCAAAGTCCACGACTTGTTCTCTGTCGTCCCACGAACAACGCTAACTGTTGTGGCTACTCGTTAAATAGTAAATTAGGAGAGTAGTGGAGTAGTTGTGGTGGATGAGCTATACTTGCCCCTTTTCCATGTCCAGTGCGCATACATACACATCCATAAAGCATTATTACAATATTGCCCTTACAGCTGTGCACCCCTAGAGGGGCATACATGTCATTACACATATCTCACTAGACCTTATAGCCCCAAACAGGTCGGATGGGCTCAGGTAGAGGTCATCCCTACTACAGATACAAAGTACAATTTTATATTACTTAGGCATCCGATCTAAAAATAGTTGATTTGTAACAATGATATATTAGATACGTTTTTTTTGCCGAATTGGTTGCGCCAATATGAACTATACATTGCCCAAAATTGATGGCTTCCTTTTGCGCTTCCCCATGTAGAAAGCTCCGAATTTGTATTTCATTTTGCCTCAAAGTTCTAACCAGGTTAAACTAATTGATACTACCTAATCCAGTGTTGTTATTCAGGTTTCATGTGTAAATTGTAATCATGCACTTTTTTAAAGGTTGTAACCAAGCAACTAACTACGAACGAAAATTCCGGGCCTATCTTTCATAGAAAATTTATTTATTTGCCACCCTTACGACTCGGGTGGCAACAGATTTGCCACCCGAGCCTATTGTCAGTGACTCAGATGCAGGGGCGGAGCCAGGATCCAGACAAAGGGGGGCCGACCCGCCAAAGCGCCGGCGTCATAGGTCCTGGGCGCCGTGTGTCGGCAAAATTAGACATATACATAGATAATTAGACATGCGCATATATATTGTCATATAAATTCAATCATAACACATATGGCAAAATAATGTAGCATACGTCTAGCATACTGAAAAGACTCTCTCAGTGGTCGCTGTTGATACTGGAAGAGTTATGACTAATCTTAGCAATCTATCGACCATTGGATAAATAGAATTTTTACCTAATCTCACTAGTCCCTTTGTTAGATCAGCAAGTGATGGCAATGTACTTAGCTCTAGATGGTTGCATACATCAAGTTGAAAATGTGGTAGTTGACACTCCAATTGAGCTTGATCTTGACTTGAAAAATCAGCGGGATAATATTTTTCCACCAGAGTACTTATCTTTGAAATGTCAAAGCCATCTTTTCTTGGATCTAGTGAGGCACAAAGTGATAGAAGCTCTGTTGCTTGAGAACTGAATCGATCTTCTAACTCAATCAATTGTTGGTCGACCGCAACATTAAACACATCTATTTTATAATGGTGAAGAGTGGTGGTATTATCATTTTTGTTCCGAGATTTGGTCACATCCACACACCTACAAATTGCGACATGTAGTTAAACAAGTTAGATATGTACCATAAGAATAAAAAAATATGTATTTGTGCTCATATTAAAAAACTGAAGGTAAGATAATAACTTACTTGCGATTTAAATCCGAAATGTCAATCTCGTGCTTGTCACAAAAGGCTTTCACCTCCTCAAGAAGTGGTTCCCAGCCATCATTTCTCAAGTCACTAAGCAATGATTTTGTGTTAGAAATGCAGGGGCCTAATTGACTAATTAATTGTGATGAAGGGTGATTGAGGGGTCCTATTAATACATTTGGTGGACCATTGGGGGGGGCCAGGCCCCTGCCCGCCCCCCCTTGTCTCCGCCCCTGCTCAGATGATCTCACATGTAAGTGACAGAGTCTCAGTGTCAATCTTAAAGGTGGCAAAAAATTGAATCTCCCGTCTTTCGTTGCTTGAGAATAATGCTACTGTGCAAGTGCATGTCTTCCTGAAATGAAGAGGCTGTGCATGAAGTACAACCCTTGGTCAGAGTTCCCATTCCAGTTTGGAGTTTGGACCTGCCGAATAGATGGGCCAACCTCCTGCAGAGAAGAATTCCACGCGCACGTACGGCAGCATATGGCCGTTGGAATCTGCTCATGACGATCCTCCTGACAGCGTCCGAATCGAAGCACCGGTTCAAACAAAATGTTATCGTAGCTATATTTTTTCAAATTTAGTTTTTAAAAATTAGTATTTACAAATCTAATTTTCTTTGTAGATCTACCAAACTCGAGCTCGGCAAGCGCAGGTGTCCGCACTGTATCAACTTAATTAATGCTAATTATATTTAATTAGTACTAATCACAAGCTTATTTAAACACTAATCATGAGCCATTAAATGCTGCTGTGCTAAGGGGGCTCGACAGCACACCTGTCAAGCTCACTAGATTTATGAAAAGAGTTAAGATTTACAAAAACTAACGTCTAGATATTAAATTTAAAAAAATAGTCCTAGTTATTTACATAAACAGTTCAAAAATCATTACCGGGGCAGAGACCTTGACCGCCGGGGCGTACGTGCAGAACAAGTCGTCACTTGCCACTGCCGACACCGAGGCACTGTCTCTCCTCGCTGCCAACGAGCAAAGCACGGCACGTCCCAGCAACGCCAATTCGCTCGCCCCATCTCCATCAGACGCCCCGAGACCGGCGGTCTTGCCTTTATTTCCTAGACCGTCTACAAGGCGTCCGCAAAATATCAACGCGCACGGCCCCGCTCCGCGCGGAGAGCAGGGCAACTGGGACGTGCCGTGCCATGCCGGCTGCCGGTCGATGCGCGCTCGGGTCGCGTGCGAGAAACCTCGCGCTGCGGTCGACTGCACGACGCGTCGCGCGTACGCGCCCGGTCCCGCGTGAAGCTAACGCGCCGCTCATTACAGATTGAGGGACTGTTTGGTTGCTAGCCACACTTTGCCAACAAAAATTACCACACTTGCCTAAGTTGAGATGCTCAAATTCTTTGCCACACCTTAGCAAGTCTAAGGGAATCTTGCTACACTTTTTTGAGTCATTGACGTGTGAGACCTAGTTTGCTGGAAGGCAATCTTGCCATAACTGTGGCTGCAACCAAACAGCTTTCAAAGTTGGTCAAACTTGACTAACCTTAGGCTTGGTAAACTGTGGCTGGCAACCAAACACCCCCTGAGTTTCCGACTTGTAACTTGTTTTTTTATTACTTTTAAATTTATTTTTTTGGCTTTTTAAGTTTTTTGCTCAGTTCTTTTTTTACGTATTCGTTTGTATTATGTGTAATAGGCTAATCTGTTTTTCTATTTTAAATTTTCTTAAATTTAGTTATGCTAGGGCCCTGATCAACTCGGCTTCGACTTTTGGCTTCTGACTTATTTTTCACTATTCATAAGTTTCGTCTTTTTCTGAACTTTTGGCTTTTTGTTGAGCTTTTTTACCGGTTCTTTTTTCCCGTATTTGTTTGTATTATACGTAATGGGCTAACATATTTTTTTTTATATTTTTAAATTTTTTTAAATTTAATTATGCTAAATAAGCTTCTGTCAGCTACAGTGCTTTTTTCAGCCAGCTACAGTGTTTTCAGCCATAAGCCATGAGCTTTTCAACCGAACCGATCACCATCTAAGTCACCATCAACTACATTGTAATTTCAGTTAACTACAATACAATTCTAGTCATAATCTAGCTTATTTCAGCCAACCGAATGGCGCTTAAGACCGGCAGTGGCTTTTTCAGTCACGCTTATCTCATCTGATGGGGTTTGATTGGGTCCTGGTCCCATGCCAACGTACCGTTCCGAGGTTACACGATGAGAAAGTATAGCACAAGAACCCGTGGCGTCCAAAGATTTTCTGTAATGCCCTAGGGTCCAAATCGGCTTAGCCTAACCCCATTCTGGATAGGCCACGTACACGTAGCAACTCGCTTGCACTTTCGTCCTCGCTTCCCGCAAAACGTTTAACTGGAGGTTGCTACCATTGAAAGCTCTAAGCTTATATGTTAGCGATTCTCAAGCTAAACTAGCAAGATAAGACTAACCTATACCCTCATATGCGCATACACATATATGTTATCATGGACCTAATTCGACATGGACCAAGGTGTTATATACACCCCCCAAAGGACTCAATGTCCTCGTTGGCACATTGGGGCAAATGATCATAACCTTACCTCTTGGCACAAGTCCGAAGTGGACATACGTCATGACATATATGCTAGCACTGATGCAATACCGGCGGCCGCGCGGGGGATCTCTGCTTCCGGCGCTCAGCTAGCCTCTGCTCCAGCCCCATCACTTCAGAAAGTTCAGAAACATGAGACGGTGGAAAAGTAGCTCTTCCAAAACCGCAGGTCATGGACACACAATTTAGCTTTGCTTGATGATCGTTGCCGCGGCCAACAGTTGAACTATGCTCATCGATCTTACGTACGCCGGAAACTGTCAGCGGCACAGGATTAAGCTGGAAAGTCTTAGCACTCGAGCTAATTTCCAGCGGATCACACCACAAGCCGAGAAGGTCGAATGTTTCCACCGGATATGGATGTACATATCAATGTATCACGATCGTGGTTTAAACTTGCCCTTTTTTTTAATTAAGCTGTATCCTGTATAGGAGCGAGGACGAGTTTCAAGCGCTGAAAAGGTCATAAACGTTTGCATCCGGACATGATCACTGTCCAATCGTAAGCTCGCCTTGTAAGACTAACCAACCTGGCCTTTTCCTCCGAGTCTTCCTGATACCACTGGCACAAAACCCATTGGCTATCCACTCCGCGGAAATAATACCAGTCAAAGTTATCATGGCTCATGTCTCTCTCCAGTCAATAAATACGATGGATTTTTCTCGTTTCTTCGAAATGATTAATTAAGATAATTTTTTAAAATAATTTATTAGTTAATGAGTATTTAATTTATCTATACAAGCGTTGATGCTAATAACAAAAAACCATCAGTCATGGTTGAAAAGAACACCTAAGCTCAAGCTGCCAGAGAACAGCAGCAACATTTAGTGGGATTTGATACGTTGTTTGGGTTCCGGTCTTGGCTCAACAGTGTCGGCAACTTTAGCTGCCCTTTTTATACCCCCGTCACCTCCAGTGTCCCGGCTACTAGCCTACTACTCATCCTAGCCAGCATTCTAGCTCTCTCACAACAAGTCACAAAGACAAAAGTTTCTGATTTCTGAGCTGCTCTCATGGAAGGCGTCATTCCATTCGTCTTCAAGGCCATGGCCCAATACAAAGAAGGAGGGCATGTCTCTTTCGGCGACATGATCTCCGACGAGCCGGCGCCGGCGTCGTACGTGCTCCTGCCAGGGGACTCCGACAGGCGAACGGAGAAGTTTCAGCTGCTCTGTTGTCCAACGTCCGAGGTCGAGGAGGTCACCACCTGCACCGCGCGGCAGTCTCCCCTCCGGTGCTCGACACTGCGCCGGCGAGCCTAGGATCACACGAACAATTACGGTGATCAAAGGGCAGGTTGGTACAATAAAGGAGTATAATAATACGACGGCTGATTGAAGGGAAAATTGTACAGGCACCAATCGTTGAGGCGGTGTATGGTTTACGATGATATGCAGACAGTAAGCAAGACTGGAAACGAGCCTATTAATTTTCACTTTTCAGGTTTCTATGTGCATCCTTATTTTTAGCTTAGTTTTGTGCTATGTAATGAGGTGCAGGTCTCCAAAGTAGGCTTTGCATGCTGAAGAGCAAATGCTTGTAGTATGAGAAAATAAATTTGCAATAGATGCTGTGTGCACAAACAAAGCGCGTGTATGCAAATGCAAGCATGGTTGCCAAACAGTGGTGCCATCATGATTTCCTCTTATCTATAAAAGGTTCTATTATAATACCAGATTTTTAGGGGTATTATAATACCAGATGGGAACTCTGTCGGCTGTTTGGGTTGGACTTAATTGGACTAGTCTTTCCCAAGCTGGTGTTTGCAGGCCCAGTTGTTGTATCCACAACGGCCCAGTATCACACAGCAAAATGGAAGTCCACTGGCCTCGATGAACAGCCAAAGGCCCAACACATGCTAGCGCTTCCTCCTATCACAAAGATAGTATTAGTATTTCACCATCGTGGTCCTGAATCGTACTAACAAGAAACACAGAAAATTACATATTCAGATTCCAGTGGCGCTACGCGAGATTAAGTACCTAACCACAAGATCAATACAGAAAAGAGAGGACAAGCTCAACGGAGCGAGCACCGACATGACATTTCCTCCGTGCGTATCACGCTGCGCTTGTTTCAGCGTGTCTCGCAACCCCACTCATTTCAGTTTGAGCTTCGGACTTCTGATTTATTTTTTACTATTCAATAATTTCATCTTTTTGTGTTTTTGGCTTTTTTAACTTTTTTGTCGATTCTTTTTTCCCGTATTCATTTGTACTGTTTGTGATGGATTAACCTGTTTTTTTATTTTGCAGCTGCGCCGGGCTTTGCAGCTGAGAGTTGTGGTGGTGGTTTTTCTCTGTACTTTAACTATTTCTCTCGCTTTCGTCCTCTCACACGTCGTTCTAATAAAGCCTGTCAATTTCGGAATCAACTCCTCTGACGTAACTTCCCTCTGACGTTGCGTTGGGTCACTGCGCGTGGGCCCCCTCGCCGCGTGGCTCTACGCGTCAGTGACGGGGAGTTACGTCAGAGGATCTCGTTTGGTCGATTTCTCTATGCCCAACGGGTGAATGGGTTAAGGATCTGAAGCTTTTTCTGTAGGCATATCAATAAGCAAATCAGATTTGAGTTAGTGCTGCAATTGTAGCCAACAAGATGAGAAACCATCCTAGGTCATGCTACTTGCCCTTCCATGAGCCTCTTGTAACTCTAGAGATTGCGTGGATGGGACTGTTCCATATTACTTACCAGAAATGGCTAGACATATGATGGCCAGGAGAAATGCACAAAAGAGAATATGTTTTGGACCTGGAGAGTATGAATGTGAAACGCGGCTGCATAAATTTGCATCTTGTTCCTTTTTTGTTGGGATAAAAAAAATACCTATCATGGTGTAATTACCAGGATCACTTCAGATCATGTCGACTGGTGTTTCTAGAGAATTGAAATTACATCACTTTCGGTTGCAAGTCCTTGTCCTTGCATTCTTTAGATAAGAGCTGTTAGATCTCAGTATGCCTATCGCCTTAAAATACCCGGCGACTTGCAATGCCTGACAAGAGAGAATGTTTCTCTCAACGCCCTTACCTGCTTGGGCACTATTCAGGTGCCCATCGCTGTTCGGTGAAATTATTGAGGCAAAATGAGCTGAACCTATTTATGAGGTTGCCTAATGTGCCATTTCTGTAAATTCCAATAGGCAAAGTGAGTTGGAAAACTGGCCTAAAGTTCGGGAGCTAATCTTTTGCCCGAAAGACATGAGGAATACTTGCTTATTCGAAGAGTGAAATAAGGCATATGTTTGAGCATATGGAACAAAAATTCCTGCAGTTGCTTATTCGAAGAGTGAAATAAGGCATATGTTTGAGCATATGGAACAAAAATTATTGCACATGTTCCATTCAATGAAATGCTGTTTGAGACAGAGTTCATGGAGCTTGCAGATCTCTGAAATTTCAGGCCTTTTTGTTGTGTGGTCTGCTTGGAAAATCAGATCGTATACAAAGAGAGGGGATCAAACAACACTACGGACAGAGTTTGTACAAAGCTATTCACAATGAAGCGAGGAGCCAAAACATTACAACGGCAGATGTAGCACTAAACGCCCAAGAAAGAAAAGCACATGCTGTGGCGAGTTCAAATGTCCCACAAGGGAGTTGCGGATCCCTCCTGCAGAAGTATACATCCCTATCGAAAAAAACAACTACACCTCCTGCTGAGCATGCAGCAGAGAATGACAGGATTGCTGTTACCTGCATCATACAGAATTATTGCCTCAGTACTGCAGAAGGAACATTTAAAAAGTTCAAACACCAGATGCACAACATGTTTTCATAGACTTGTGTCCAACATCCAAGTTAATACAAACTGCAGAATGTGGTTGGATGGGTCTGATCCTAGGGTCATAATGAAACCAGCGCATAAACTCATGCAAATGAATTGCAATCCATGAAAATATTTCAAGCACTTAACTCTATTTTTCACGTCTGCCTCAAATTGGTTTTGATCATTTGGACCAGAAAGTATTAATTGAAACTAAGAAAACAAGATCCACCTTCAGCAACAGATAATGCTATCTGCAGGACAGCAACTGCGATACAGTGTAGCTGAAATTTTGCTAGTCTGTAATGTTCCAACATAAGTTGACTAATATTGTTGTCTCTTAACATATGATGTGATTACACAAACCAAAACAAAATGATTCAGAAATACTTAACATGCTTTGAAATACTGCAGGAATATGAGATCCTAATATAAGATCTATAATTCAGTAACAATGCCAAAGAAATTCGAGAAACTTATACGATTTGGTTTTCAGAATATGCTCACTTAGGATGACTGTGGGAACAAATGAAGTGCAAAAAAGTATAGCATGCAAAAATATGATAATCAGTTAAGGAATTACCCAATCGCCAACAACAAATAAGCTCACAAGAACAGCATTGTGGAGATCCTTTTTCAATTTCAAGGCATAGCCATCAAGACAGGCAAGTCCCAAGCTCCAGAGTGCTTGTAGTCCCATCGACGCAATCAAGTAGCTGAAATTTGAGAGTTGTAATAGAACTGGTTACCCAATTGGAAACCATGACACTATCAAGTAGCTGAAATTTGAGTTAAAAAAACTTGTTACAAAATTGGAAATCGTGCTGTAAGCTCTACGAAGGCTACAGTCCCAATCCCAAAAGGTTGATAAATTTTTCACTACGTGGGCACAGGTAGTTGCATAGACAGATGTTTTTATAAGCGCACACATGCACAATTGCACACTCCTGGCCGATACCGTTCCACAAAATGTATGCATCAATCTTATCACCAACATCCAACCTTAGTGCAGACGAAAGCACTCATCAAATCAAAGGCTGAGGCGATGGCATGCAGAGATGGCCTGTCCCTTGCTAGAGGAAAGGGGCTTATGAGAGTTATCTTGGAGTCAGACTCACAAGTTGTAACGTCCTAGATTCCAAACTGGCTTAGACCTAACCTCATTCTGGATAGACCACACACACGTAGCAACCCGCTTGCACTTTCGTCCTCACTTTGTGCAAAACAGTTAACTAGAGGTTGCTACTATTGGAAGTCCTAGACTTATATGTTAGTGATTCTCAAGCTAAATTAGTAAAGTGGGACTAACCCATACCCTCATGTGCGCACACACATATGGATCATCATAAGCCTAATTCGACATAGGCCGAGGTATTACATACATCCCCTCAAAGGACCCGACGTCTTCGTCGGCCTAACATACCTATATTGGGGCAAATGATCATAATCTTCCTTCTTGACACATGTCCGTGCGTTCAGTGCCAGCACATATGCTATGCCGTGTATCCACTCTGGGCCCACACGCACCATGCGCCATATGCCCACGCCCTTGATCCGCACGCGCTCATGTAACTGCGAAGGTTGGCTTTGATACCATTTGTAACGCTCTAGGGTACAAACTGGCTTAAGCCTAACCCTATTCTGGATAGACCACGCACACGTAGCAACCCGCTTGCACTTTCGTCCTCGCTTCGCGCAAAACGGTTCACCAGAGGTTGCTACTATTGGAAGTCCTAAACTTATATGTTAGTGATTCTCAAGCTAAACTGGTAAGGTGGGACTAATCCATACCCTCATGTGTGTGCACATATAGGTCATCATGGGCCAAATTCGACATGGGCCGAGGTATTACATAAGTATTGCTGAATTTGTGGGCCAACGTCACTCTGGAAGATTGGTGATTTCTGATTTTTTGAGTGACACCGAAGGAGTGAGCAAAGGCTTTGAAGAATTCTCTTTTACTGCTGTTCGTAGAACGGCAAATGCTGCAGCTCACACTTATGGCCAACATGCGATGTTGAGCAATACGAGGAATGTATGGCTAGATAGGGGTTCCGGATTTCCTTTCTTCAGTTGTATCCAAGGATTGTAATTTGTAAACCTCTTTGCCATGATCAAAGGCTGTTAGCTACGGTACACAAAACAACATAATAGTTCTAATGTAGTAATCGCACTACCTAATCAGTAACAGTAAGCACGCGATACGCCGTAAAGCGCGTTCAAGTTCATAGCAACAAAACATATATGTAGTGGTAAGCTAAGCACGCGGTGATCGACGGCTACCGGTAGTCGGCGATAGATAAGGCTCAGATTCGGGCGTTAGGGGGAGGGGGTGGTACCAGAAGGCGGTGTAGTTGGCGAAGACGAGCGCGGAGGCCATGACGCAGATGGACGCGGCGGCGAAGGCGAACTGGCCCACCCGCAGCGACAGGCCGCTCCACGTCCCGGGGCCGCCGGCCAGCTCCCTCATCTCGCCGGCCAGGCCTCCGACCGCCGCCTACTCAGACGCCGCTTCGGCGGTCGGCGGCCATGGGGTGCGGGCTGGGCGGATTAGGCGCAAGCGCGGGCTGGCGGCTCTCGTCTCGGTGGTGGGCGGCGTGCGCGAATAAGCGACGAAAAGGCGAAAAGTGGGTGGTGGTTTACTTTTTGGAATTTTTCAATGCGAGGAGGGGAGACTTTTTGCGATGGATGGAGAGAGGTGGCGCGTTTGGGAAACGACCCCTGCCGAGCCGCCGGCGGCGACAAAAATTGGTGCGCGGTGATAGCAGCTTGGGGTTGGGACGCGATGGGGACTTGGGCCGGACGCGGCGGTCCTTGCGTTGATGGTTTGCTTGATAACACGGCGAAAATTTTCACCGGTTATGCTGGTACTCGCTCTGATGTGCGGATCATACGAGTTTTTCCCATGAGAAAACCGAGCAATCTGGGTTCTCTTTCGAGATTAACAACAATCAAATCTACCTAGTGAGGTTGTGTGTCTCGTCAGTTTCTTTTCCCATTCACACGAGATCTATTTATACTATCTTCTACTTTTAGCTTCTGTTTAAAAAAGTCATCTTTTCAAAATAATTTTTCTACTTCTATGTGTTTTTTTTTCTTGTGTACGGATCTCTTCTTTATTTTCTCTACTACTCACTATCTTCTTATAAAAGCTACCTTTTTAGTAACTATTATTTATTTTTAATTAAAAATTATTTGTCGTAGCTAGTATAAACAGATCCGTAGCTTAAATCATGCGAGAGCTTATTCTGAGAGCATAATAAGTCTGTCTGTGGCGAGAGAGCAAAGGGCTCTCTCAAACGGGAAAAAAGTTTCAACTTTCATAATCATCCATCATTGTGGCGGACAAAAGGTAAGAAGTCTTTTGGGATAAAATCATTCTATAGTCCTTCATGTTAAACATTTCCTGGAGGTGTTTTTCTATTAAACTCACAAAGGTCTAGAGTTGACGCAAAAATGTTAAGGAGCAGGGTAAAACTAGAACGAAAATAATCAGGATTTACTATTTCACCATATATATAACAATATATATAATTTTTAAGTAACATTGTACTAAATAGTTATACAACCAATAATTTTTAGCATCAATAATTCAACATAAACGATAATAATATACAATAATAAAGAAGTACCAAGAAAAAGAAACTCACCAATATTGTAGTGACTCCTCGGTAAGCCGGTGGCGATGTGAGTACGTGACTAGCGGCGGCGACACTTCAAGAGAATCCGAGAGGTTGCGGATTGTAGTGGCCGACGATGGGTGAGGGCCGAGGTGAATGTCGCCGTTGAGGTCTCCGCTTGACCGCCTCTCCTCCAGGCTCCAACGACCAGCTAGCTGGCTCAGGAGTTGGGGCGGGCAGCCAAAACGATGGGGGCAGCGCAGCAACTGACTAGGTGACTAGGCAAGGTGAATAGCAAGAGCCAAGGCCGAAGCCATCAGGCGTTGCACATGGGCCATATCACATGGGATTGGGTCGTCAGCCGTGCGGGTGGGCCAAGCCACCCAAGCTGAAGGGAAAGCTGCTGGTGTGTGGGCGTGGCTTCATAGTGGGGTGGGCCGGTATGGGCTAGACGCCTCGAAGAAATGCACCAAGGTTGGTCTGGTAGTTCACAAATAGTACAAATGGGCTGGTATTTATTAAAAAAATAGATATAATATCCTGTAACACCTGATCGGGCCTACTAGGCTCCACCCGTTGGGAGCCCACACAAGTTAAAGTGCTCTCTCATCTCTTTTTTAGACGAGAAGCTCCTGTATGTCTAAGCTGGCGGAAATTCTCTGGCCATGGGCTTCATTTGTCCTAGGCGGCTAGGCCGTGGGCTTTGTACGGCCCCTTTCGGCAAGGCGAGCAATCTGTGAATAACACACCGGGCGTGTCAGATGTTTCCACTCTTGGCTCTCTCACCCGGAAAAGCTAGGCAAAACTTTAGGCTCAGGCCTTATTTGATAGCCCACAATTCTCGACCCATTTACGAGGATAGGCCGAGGATGACATGTTCTTCCGGGCTCCCTGGCGAAATTGAACGAGCGGGCCTGCTGAGCACAAGTCTCCTGCTCGAAACAACCAACCGTAGACCATGCAAAGCAAGATACCGAACGCAGTGACTAGTGACCGGTCGAATCGTGACGTCCATGCCACGAGCTCAGATCGAGTCGAGGATAGCATCAATGCTGCTTTTCCGTTTGCACGCTTTCGCATTTCAGACGGCATCTATAGAAGAGTTTGATAGAACTTAAGGGTCTGTTTGGAACAGAGGAATTTCACAGGAATTTTACAGGAAACAATTCAATTTCCGCAGAAATTGGGAAAAATTCCCGCATTCCAAACAGGGCCTAAGTCAGAGATCGACGTCAATGCTGGTGGGTTTGATATGTGGCCACCTTTGAGCCCGACGTACCTGGGACTCTAGAGAGCCCGAAAGGACAGAGCAAAGGGACACTGTTGGGACAATGGCATCGTGTCAAAAGTTCAAACGGAGGGATACGAGCACTTTTGAGACTATTCTTTTTCGCTGAAGCTTATGACTTTTAACTATGACTTATAACTTTTAAGTTATTCGTGCGAGAGATTATAGAATAACAGAAACGTACGTGTAGTTTTTGCCGATATAAGTAAAATCAGTACAGTATGTACTACAATTAACTAATATGTCATATTTTGAAAAGATACTCTATTTAAAAGTTAGTTACTATAAAAAAAACTAAAAAATAATTTTTAGAAGCTGAAATTATCGCGTCGCTGCTTACGCTTCTTTCTGTGTTAAGTCTGGTAGTAGCTATTAGGTAACGCAGTGCAGCACTGCAGCTTGCTGCTTGCGTCGATGGTTCCGTAGTTAATATGACCGACGTGGTTTAGTGTTATCCTCGACTCGATCTGAGCTCGTGGCATGGACGTCACGATTCGACCGGTCACTAGTCACTGCGTCGCTCGAGATAGGCAGATGCTGTCCCCTGCGTTCGGTATCTTGCATTGCATGGTCAGAGATTACGGGACTAGCTGGCTAATATGATCTACGGTGTCGACAAAAAGGTTCCCCGCTTCGGCTTCCTTCTTCAGGTGGGAGATGCCAACCGAATCCGGAAAAGGCAGCACAAGCGGCCAAGAACAGGTAACCATAATTTTCATCCTGGTCGTGCCACATACAAATGGCGAAATTTTAAGGACGTGGCTATAGTTCGGTCGCATGAGCGGCCAAGGGCAGGTAACCATAATTTTCATCCTGGCCGTGCCACATACAAATGGCGAAATTTTAAGGACGTGGCTACAGTTCGGTCGCATGTCAATTGGTCGTTTCGTAGTACACTTTATTAAAAAGTTAAATGATAAAATAGAAAAGGAGACATGTAATTTATACCAGAAAATATCAAATAAAATCCATATCTCTTTCCATCAAATCCCCCTTGCCATGTTAATTCCATATGTACCATAGCTAGTTTCTCGTGGGCTGGACGCTTCAAGAAACAAGCAATCTCAGTATAATGTTGGGATTCATAGAGCAAAATTCAAGATAAGTTTTAGAGTAAATAAACATAATTCCAAGAGTAAATTCAAGATATTTTCAAAAAGCAAAAGTTAGGATAATTCTGAGAGCAAACCAAATATAAAATTCAAAAGCAAAATCAGGATAAATTTGATAAACAAATTCATGATAGGTTTGAGAGCAAATCAGCATAATTCCAAGAGCAAATTCAAGATAATGATTCCCTCTACTTTTTTCCTATTGATTTGAGTAAAGGCATGTATTAATTAAGTAGGTGGTGAATCACAAGCATTTACGCAGCAATCAATCAAGCGTTCTTATATCGGAGAAGCAAAAAGTAAAGAGGATTGATTGGATACGGTGCTCGAATACGTGCGGCGTGTGGAGCTAACGTGCGCACGCGAGGAAACAAAGATTTTCGAAATTTTAAATGGACAGAAAGTGTGAGAAACAAGAAACTTAACATTTACTAATTGAGTATCATGCGTTGTGAAGTATATTTGAGATACTAGTTAGAGACGCGTTGCAACGGAGTCATAAAAATGGTGAGACGAAACTTACTGCCTGACCAACTTCACACATCAAACATTAGAGAGCAAGCGACAAAGATAGAAGGATGGCCAGAATGCGTGAGGAGATAGAGAAAGTGGAGGGGGTGTGTGGTTGTATCCTGAGAGAGAGAGGATGAGAGAGATGAATGGTCCAGATCAAATCGGATGGCTGTAGAGAGGGGAGAGGAGAACGCACCGATTACCACCAACTCCTCTTTATATAATAGTAGAGATACTATAGCAGCCATGCCAATCATCCGGTAGCCAGTCCAATTTTGGAGTGCCAAATTTTCCCCCGTCAAATGCCCAGGAGAGGAGGAAGGCGAAAATGCTTTTTGGTGCTAATGGGCGGTCCTTTCTAAAGACCACATGAGAAGATCCATAGATTATTAGTGATAAATAATTGATATATTTAGGGAGTTGAGTTTTGTTTTTGAAAAACTTGTCAAAAATCAGTTCTTGCTATGGCGGTCTGACTTGGTGGTTGGCAGTCTGACCGCCAGCCTGATGTGACTGGACTTGATTGGCGGTCCGAACTTTGGTGCGGTATGACCAAATTTTAGTTGACGGTTGCTTTTTTGTGAGAGCATGTTTCAAAGTTGGGCATGTGCGGTTAGACCAACCGTTAGTTAGCGATCGGATTGGGAATGAGTTGGGGTGGTGTAACCAGCATTTAAGATGTGGTCACACCGGTGGGTTAGTCAGACCGTCGGTGGTTGACAGTCTAACCGATGCGGTCTGACCACTATGGGGAGAGCGGTCAAATCGGTGGTTGCGGCCGGATAATAGTGAGAGATATTTTTGAGTGGTTTGAGTGTGCACACGAAATGGATACCATTGGTTAGTTGTGTTGTATAATACAATTTTTTGGCTAACGTGAGTCAAGTGCATAAAATTTGTGTTCGAGATGGTCGTTTGGTCTTTGGATGTGCGTGTGGCCTGGAAAACTTTAGTGGTCAACAGCAAAGGACCGTGACAAGATGGGAGAGCTGAGGTTCGTGTGGTTGGATAAGTCCAGGTGAAATTACGTGGCTCAAGTGGAAAGTACAGAGAAGATGAGGATTGCAAAGAGTTGAGTTGGTGCATGTAGTTCCCAGAGTGACGAGGTCGATGCACGTAGAGATGGTTCAAAGAATACCGAAGCGTAAAGATGTGATGGCAGTCATTGAACACTACGGACTATGTGTCAAAGCACGTGGAGATACTTTGATGTGAAGGTGAAAACAGAGTCAAGGGAAAATGCCCAAAAAGCTTCATCGATGGTATTTTGGTAGTTGACCAAATACTAGGTTAGTGCCTTGATCAAAACCACGATGCAGGGAGGCTCAAAGAAGAAGTGATTTAGGTTAAGGAGAGCTGGAATTGCTAAGTGGATCAATCGCTAATGGTTTAGTAGGTTTAATCTTGAAATGCTTTTAGAAGCATACGTGAGTATGTAAAACCCGTGTTAGTGAGGTTAACGGGTTTGCCTAGTAGTCTTAATGGGTAAGAATCCATTAGGGCTATGCTGGTTATAAGAGGGAATGAGAGGAGGTGTTAGATTCAAGAAGTCTAGGGTTAAGATTTTTGTTCTTCTACCTCGCCTCCTTTCATGGTTTGAAAGAGAGTTGGAGAGAAAAGAGAGGTGCTTTGGGAGCATCTTGTAATCTCCATACCGCTATAATCCTTCCCCTCTATGTGGTAATGAAGATTAAACTATGTATCTCAAAATGCTAGTTGTTCATGTTCTTGAACTGTGCTTGTATTTTGTGTTCTTGATGTGATTTCCTCTCTCCCAAGCTCCCTCTTGGTCTTGCTATGATCTATGATGAGTAAGAAGTAGGCGATGAGTCTACTGATCAATATTCACCCATTTATTACTCATATAGCAAAATTCAAGATCAAACCTGATTTTCCTTGTTCTTAGCTCAAATTTAGATTTTCATGGTCTAGATAATATTATTCCAAATCAATGCCTAAATTAACTTACTATGACATGTAGGAATATATCTGAATCATCCTCGATTAGAAACTCCTCGAGCAAGAACTCATTGGGATTTAAGGGTTTTGGGTGTTCTTGTAACTTATATTTGATTTCCTTCAATTTAGTGAACCCAAGCCCAAGAACCTTATGATTCTTGAATGGTTCAGGTTCCTAATGCCTTGAACAAGTCTCATGCAAAAATTAGAAGTGCTTGGATGAGATTTGAGTTTTAACCCAGGAGGTTTTAAAGTCGAAAAAATTCCTTGCATGCCACTGAGAGATGACTCGACCCTGGATTTGCCATTAAAAAAGTTTAATTTCCTACATGCCACTAGATTTCTTCCTTGATCCCCTTCGTACCATTTCCATTAGTTCTGTTAGTCAGAGTCATCGTTAGAGCCCACAGACCTATCAGGGTTTTATAGAAATTGTCATCTTGCCCTCTACCTTCTTCTCCACCCTTGTCCCCTACTCTCTCGTTGTTTCTCATGCCCTTGTGCAGCCCTCCACCTTTTCAACCTCCACGCCAAGAAGCTTCTGAAGACGATGCATATATCAGGTGACGAGATAGGACACCAGCAACTCCTGCCAACTGTCAATGAGATAGGACAGAGGTGGTGCACGTGCAGCTCAGGCGATGACCCACCATAGTGGCAAGGATAGCGGGAGTCTACCGTAGCAAACCAAGGCTCCAATTCCACATCCCTTCTCTGACTGGATTCAACCCCATCGCCGCACCCACATTCCCATCGTTGTCCATCTTCCCAGCTGCTTTGTCGCTGAGGATCACTGCCACGCGTTGCTTGTCGATGCCACCAACTCTCGTTCTTGGCCTCGTCGTCAAGCAATAGCGGCATTGGATCCGAGCTCCCCCATTGCCATCGATTTCGATCTTGGCTGAAAATCGTCGCTGTCGGCCCTTGTATGCGTCAGATTCGAACCTCCCCTTAGCCGTCAGCAACAACCTGAGTCGGATACACTAGATCACATCGTCACCGGCTCGTCTTCCTCACCATTTGGTCTAGATCTACTCCTCTCCAAGTCGCTACCACCTCGCCTGCACGTCAACCGATGATGGGGGAGGGGCGAGGAAGGGACGGATGGGTGTCTAGGGACGACACATCCGTTGCTAGCAAGAGGCGGTCGGTGGTTGGAGGGGTTGTGTGGTGGCGAGAAGAGGAAGAGTGAGAGAGGAAGGGGAGGAAGAGGGGCAGAACAGTCTTTTCACATACCACTTAACAGTATAGTCACAAGGGATTTAGCTCTGTGCTGAATGTTGCTGATTTTGTTGGTTTAGATTTCTAACCTTGTTTTGTTAAGCGTACATGGTGTAATATAAATTTAGCAACTCTTATAGTTATTTAAATGAAGATTTTAGATACTACTAAAAAATTTGCGAACCATTCATACTTTCTGATTAATGGCCTGGGTCCTACACTTTTCATGAGCCAGACTCCACAGGTCACAGGCCGCTCCACTGATTGGCTCATCCGGCCAATTGGCGCACACAGCGCCAGGCGCCAGCCTAGTAAGAGCAAGTCCAATAATAGAGCCAAGTGTTTGGCTATAAGTCAAGTTATAAGAGCCAAGCTATACAATAATCTGTCTTTTATTTGTCTACAAAAGATTTTTTTATTATTATATGGTACCATGTCTCACATTCTCTTTCCTACTCCTCCTCACATACATTTATTATCTGGACCCACCACTGCATAGGCTTCCGTGTGCAGCTTGTTGCTTGCATGAGAGCCAAGCTCTCCTCTCTCTCCTCTCTTCTCTCCTCCACATCAGCAAAAATACTGACTAGTTTGGCTATAAGACCATTGTTGTACTTGCTCTAACTGCCGCCAACACGAAGCCCCCAGAACGAACCACCCGTGGGCGGGCCGTGCCGAGCTCCCGCGGCCTATTAAGCACTACGCACCACTCGCTCCTCCCCGCCTCCGCTGATTCGGTTCCCATGCCGTGCGTGCCATTTTTTCCCTTGTTGTGTCTGTGACCGTCTGTGTGTGTGGCCTGTGGGGGTGGGGAGTGGGAGTCGAGAGGCGGAGATGACGACGCACTTCGTGCTCAACACCGGTGTCAAGATCCCCTCGGTGGGGCTCGGCACCTGGCAGTCCGACCCCGGCGTCGTCGGCGAGGCCGTCTACGCCGCCGTCAAGGTCCCCACCATAATATCTCCTCTCCTCTGCACTCCCCCCTTTTTCTCTCACCTCCTTGGCTTCAGTTTTTTCCCCTCTCCCCCTTTCTCCAATCTTGCTTGGGTGGGTGTTTTCTTTGAGAATGCCGGCGAATCAATGTATGATCGTTTTCGTGCAGGCGGGGTACCGGCACATCGATTGCGCCAAAGCTTACAACAACGAAAAGGAGGTAACTTGGTTTCTCCAAAGCTTGGAATCCCTCCTGCAGATTCTATATTTATGATCCTAATATTCGTGTATAAACTTTGCATCTGTTTCCTGCAAATACGAACACACGCTCTAGCACATTAACAACAGAAGAAACAACAGGAGGGGAGCATAACATCCTAGTATTGCATGCAATCTGTCGCATCTCCATTCATGTGGAATAACTTGCTTTCTGTCTATCCATTTGAACGTGTGGGCTAACAGTGAACTGGTTAAGAGAGTATAAGGACCAATTTGGACAACTTTAAAGCACATGGACCAAATTGAGATGGCAATCAAAACTCAAAAGTAGCATGGCCTTACGTTAGTACATGCTTTATGCCCAATGTTGCCTCGGTTCAAGTTGCGTAACAATTAAGATTATTTTTTTGTTTTTACAGGTGGGTTTGGCTCTGCAGAAGCTATTTGAAGAGGGTGTAGTCAAGCGTGAAGATCTGTTTATCACCTCCAAGCTATGGTAAGCCCAAGTTTCTGGTGATAACCCTGTACTTATGTCTTTGCAGTTCAATTTGAATACGTAGATGCCTGCTTGGAGCTTTTAATCCTTTATGCCCACACAATCCAACTGATTTCTGGTGTGGGCATGCTTTTCAGGTGCGGTCATCATGCCCCAGAAAATGTGCCTGAGGCACTTGATGAAACCCTGAAGGACTTGCAGCTTGAGTACTTGGATCTTTACCTTGTATGCGTCATCTTTTTTAAGAATTCTAGATCAATATGTCATTTGTAGGGTTCTGGTCTCTGTATTATCAATGTCTTGCTTCATGACCATTGACATCAATTTACAACAACAACAACAAGTAGCTACTTTAGTTTTATATATGCCATATTTCCATTCTTTTTTTAAAAAATAAGCATCCCTCTCAATCAATGAACATTGATACAGACTGATACATTACCCTCCAAAGTTTCTGTGAATCATCAGCAGTCTGTGTTACACGTGCTAGCTCATTGCATGATGATTCTATTCAGAGTTTGTGATGTGGAGACTGGAAATGTGGTTTCCTCTTATCATCCATTGGATATGTGGGAAGCTATTCCTTGAGTCCTATCCTACAACGATATTCAATAAAATAATATTCAATTAGCCTTATTAAATCTATGGATGTTTCTCCATCTTGCTTTGGTATTGATTGACATTGTTTTCTTGACTTCTGCTGGCCTTGGTTGGTTGTTCTAAGGTTACTTCTGCGGTTTGTTTAGTCATCTTGCATGCATTATAGAAAAGATTATATATGTTTGACGATTTAATTATATTGTTCTGCACAAATTTGTGATAATGAATTGAAGTTTTCTCTTCACGTAAGACAGGGGGGGGGGTACCTTTGGCTAACTTTTTAGATGATCGCTTACTGAAATGTTTTAGCATGCTGTTAGCCAGTAATGTCAATTAAAACTTTTAATCACATACATTTTTGTAGATCCATTGGCCATTTAGAGTCAAGAAGGGAACCAGCATTAGTAACCCTGAGAACTATATACCACCTGACATCCCAGCTACATGGGGAGCAATGGAAAAGTTACATGATGCTGGCAAAGCTCAGGCAATTGGTGTGAGTAACTTCTCATCGAAGAAATTGGGTGACTTGCTTGCTGTAGCTCGTGTGCCTCCAGCTATTGACCAGGTGGAGTGCCATCCTGGTTGGCAGCAAACTAAGCTCCATAGCTTTTGCCAGTCAACTGGTGTTCATCTTTCTGTAAGCTCGCAGTACATTTAACTATATTTTTCCTATGAATCAAGGAGCTGCCTAGTGGTTATTTTGCTTTTTTTTTCTGAAAACTTGTTGCTTGCGCATATGATTTTGCATCTGAATTTTGCAGGCATACTCACCACTCGGTTCGCCTGGTACAACTTGGATGAACGGTAATGCCCTCAAAGAACCCATCGTCATCTCAATTGCAGAGAAGCTTGGCAAAACTCCTGCACAAGTGGCGCTGCGCTGGAACCTTCAGATGGGTCACAGTGTACTCCCAAAGAGTGTGAGTGAAGAAAGGATAAAACAGAACATTGATGTTTATGACTGGTCTATTCCAGACGACTTGCTTGCAAAGTTCTCTGAGATTAAGCAGGTGAGTTATACAACTTGCATTAAACACCAACATTTATTGTCTATGCTTTTGGCTGTACTTTGCCTCAGCGGACTTTTTCTTAGCAGACAGGAGCTGCTTTATATGATTGGGATAAAATTACATTGATGTTTGGCAACAATAATTAGAAATCTATATAGAATAAAGTGATGTTCCAAAATTCGATCACAAAATGTTCCTTTTAAATTTCCTGTGGTGACCTTTACCCTGACAAACAAGTGCATGTGTGGATGCTCTCCGAAGACGTCATTTGTTTTCTTTAGAGCATGCTAAATTTCTATAATTAAGTAGCATTTGTGTTTTTTAAGGTTTATATCTTCTTTTCGTAGCTTCTACTTGGCTTCGAACACCAGTGCCAGGATAATCGTAAGGACCTGTTCTTTTCTCCCTTGATAATGCCTGTTCAGAATTCAGAGAGATACAAGTGCATCAACAAGCAACATAGTATAGTTAAAAGATATAGCATCACACACATGTGCGTTTTTATTAAGGGTAAATGTGTCTTTTCCATTGTTCTAGAGTTTAATTCCTTGTACTATATAAGCCCTATGGGCTATTGCAATATACAACAAGCCATTCATCCCTCTCTTCCTCCTCTAATATTAACATGGTATCAGAGCACTAGACCTCGATCCAAGCCGTCGCCGGCTGCACTCGCACCCGCCTTCTTCCGCTGCTGCCGCCCCCGGGAGGAGTAATCTCTCCTGGGGGCAGCCACCTCTTTCGGCCGTCGGGCCGCACCTCTCGGCTGTCCACGCTCACGTGTCTAAGTCAGGATGTTGCTCCGCCAGCTCGAGCCCGTCGCCATTGCGCTCGCCCACGTGTGGATCCGGCGAGGCCCGCCTCTTCTCGCGCCGCCGCATCCACGCCTGTTGCGCTCGCGCCGGATCCTCATCGCTCCGCCCAGATCCGGTCGCCTTTGGCTCTCCACACCTTGATCTGGCCTCCTTGGCGCCGTCCCAATGGCTGCCACGCGCTCGTGCCGCTCTAGCACCCGCGCTGGGTCGCCTCCTGGTCGTCTGTGTGCTCCTCACCATGGCCGCCATCGCGCAGGCGTCTGGCTCAGCCGGATCTACCCAGGAGACTCTGCCGACGCCGGATCCGCATGGATCTGGGCTTGCCGACCTCTGTGGCCACCGTTGAACACCGTCTCCGCTCCGGATCCGCGTCGCCCCGTCCAGATCTGGCCATCCCCGGCCTGGCACCGCATGGATCCGGCTTCGATGCGCGCGACGCTGGCTCTTTGGTCGTCGCCAGCCTCACCAGTGGCGACCGTTGTCTTCTCCCCTGGACCCACTCGAATCCCGGCTTGCCGAACTCCCTGCTGCCGTCCCTCGCCTCTCCGTCGAGCTCAGCCACCGCTGGATCCCGCCGTCACCGCGCCGCCTCAGCCCAGATCTGGCCCTCTCCGACCGCCGCCGCCTTGGATCCGGCCGTCCTGACATCGCCTCGGTTGCCCGCGCCTGTGCGGTCTCCTAGCGCCCATATTTGGCCACCCGATGCCACCTCCTTCGGCCGCCGCTGCCTCCCGGCCGCCACACCCGCGCCGCCATCTTCGGACGCTGTCGCTGCCCCAGGCTGTTTGGTTGATTGGAGAAAAAGGTCGTTCGGCCGATGGAAGAAAATAAAGGAGAGAGAACAACAGATCGGATTCTTAAAAAAAGCGTGTGTGGGAGGTTGGTTCTTTAGTCTAGTGGTTAGCTGCCCAAGATGTTGCTACTAATATTGCCTCGAGTCTTTTTCTTTTTTGAGTCTTTCGTTGCGTCCGTCTAAGTCCGTAGCTTATCTCTTTTAGTTCATCAAAGCCGTGTGAGTCCACAAAAAAACCTGTCAGTCAGCCGATTGCTTGCTAGCCACAGTCCATCCTTTCGGATGAGTATGGTCTTCTCCTTTCTTTCGCATAGCCGCAGCCACCGCTCTTCTCTTTGAGCCGCTGCAGATCGTAGAAGTCTTTATGATGCTGCCGCTTTTCTTTGAGCTGCCGCCACCGCGCTTCTTCTGTACCGCGCCTCCGTTACGCTTCTTGTACACTACGCCGCCGCCGTCTCGAGCTTTGATCTGTGCTGCTATGCTTTTATCTCCGTCTTCAGCTTGATTTAATAGCTCTCTCTACTTGTGTCACCTTCCACATCATTTTCATCGTGTTACTGTGGTCGACTCTGCTCCCGCTTACTGCTACCTTCTCGGTCCTTGCACTTTGTGCTTTATGGGTTGCCACACGATTTCGGATGGGAGGCGATCTTTCCAACACAATTTTCCCAGAGCTGCACGCTATAACGACGTCGTTAAGACACAGACTTTGGATTTTCCCTATTTTAGTGTCAACCATTTCAAATGCAAAACGCAATGCTATTGCATGTGCCTTGCATTTGAGGGGTGTTAAGGGTAAATGTGTCTTTTTCCATTGTTCTAAGGTTTGAGTCCTTGTCCTATATAAGCCCTATGAGCTATTGCAATATACAACAAGCTATTCATCCCTCTCTTCCTCCTCTAATATTAACAGTTTTAAGGTTACTCATTATGAGATTTGAAAAATGGTTATGTACTCCCTTTTGATCTTTGAAGATTGTGTTGCTTGTTGTCAATGTCATTTCTCATTACATGTGTTAGGATTCAATGTAACATGACATTGGAAACTTTTTATTCATGTTCTACTTTATGTTACTATGTGCTGTGGCACCCAACTGCCTAGTCTGGATGGACTACTGTTTTATTCACTGTCACTGGCAGCACTATTTTTTTAAGCAAGCAGCATTAGCATTTTTTTTTGTAGAAACCAAACTACCACTTCACTGTCCAGTGGTGGCTATCACGTGCTGCATGACCTTACCCGGGCAATTTTGTGCCCCTTTGACAGCTTGACTGTTGTTCAAAACGGCTTCAGGGTCCTAATAGATCCATAAGATAGATACTGGCCGATGAAGTCCTTGTGACCCCTTATTAGTGATAGCATGCTAATCATCACCTTATTAGTGATTAGCATGCTAATCGGCAGAGAACTACACACCATGCATTTTCCAGGTGTTACATTCAGAGTGGAGGTTACTGTATAGCATAAATTTCTAGATTTGTTTTCATTTAATCAAGTAGTTCATTATTAGTTTGCACCCCTTCGGCTCTTAACTATCTGCAGGACCTTCTCATAGCACAGCGTGAGTACAGTGCACCAGTTATTTCTGACGTTTCTTGTTTTGTGATCTTCAGGTTAGGTTGCTCAGGGGCAACTTCATTGTTAATCCACAGAGCGTTTACAAGACCCATGAGGAGCTCTGGGACGGGGAAATTTAAGAGCAGTTCCGCGGTTGATTCTGCTCAGGGAACAGCGTACATTAGTGCCACTCACTTATTGTGCATTCCCAAATTTGCGCTTAAGAAATGTATGGTTCGGTGCTCTTGAGCTCGATTGCTATCCTATTCCTATATGACGAACTCCTTGATCGGCAGCTTTATGTTCCCTTAGGAATTCTTTTGTAGTGGTAGTGCTCCTCTGGATCATGTTTCTCTGCTATAACTAAGACTTGCCCCTGGCATGATCTTTCATGTGCTACTAGTTCGTTTCTGTCCCTGGCATTGTTTGTCTTGTACTGCTCGTTTGTTTGCTATACTACTTATTTTCCTCCGAGAAATTACTTCACATGCTAACGAAATATATAAACAAATGGTCCGCACTCCGCACCCTCAATAATTGGTGTTGAACCATACCGTTGACTCGCACCTCTATATCATGAATTCATGATATGTAGAATGAAAACCGTTGTGTAGAGGTTCGTGTTCAGGGTTGTAGCTAGCATACTACTGCCAATATTGTACGTGAAGCTCTAGATTCATTCCGTAGACAGAGCAGCGTGACAGTGCAGGGTTTGCGCCCTACTTTTTGGGATCTTATTATTTAGTTTATCCAAAAGTCAAAATAAATATGGTGATTTTTTAGATAGATTCTCTAAATAACTTTTAAAGTTTAAAGATATGTATATTATTTATATTAGTGTCTCTATTGTCTGCTCTTATATTAAAAACCATTCATAAAAGCTATCGGTTACAGTATAAAGCCGTGAACCGTAGTGTAGTCTAGCTTAACATGCCCTGTCCGAACGTTTGGCTCTTCCAGGAGGGGGGACCTGCAGGCCAGCGACACACAACGTGCACTGACGCGCGGGCCCAAGGGCGGCATCTCGCCGTGCTTCGGGCTGTGCACTCAATTATCGGGACACGTCACCCGTCCTTGGTCGTTTACGTATTAATCTGATCGTGCCAACCTTGTTGATGGCAGAAGTGTCCTGTCCGTAGTTAATTTATTTTCTTTCTTTTGGAGTGTGTTCCACGCTTCAAACTAGTCCTTCGCTTCTTCTTCTGAGTTATTTCCCTTCTTTTGTATGAAGCGTATAGCTGGTGGTGTAGTCGTGAATCGGTTGCAATCGACAGTCGGTTTCCTCTCTGCCCTGTACGCATGAAACTGATGTATCTCTGTTTTCCTTTGCTAACTCTGCTCTGCAAAGGAAGGTGAGAGAGGAGACAGGGGCGGGCCCAGCGGGTAGTCCATATAGGCCCAGGACTACCCGCTCGGCCGCTCCGCCAGGCGCCTCGGCGCCCCCACCCCCTCCCTCCCTCGGCCTCCCCCTCCGGCGCCTCCCTCCCTCGGCCCCCCACCCCCTCGCCCCCCTCCCCCGCCGCTTCCCCCGCCGCCCCCTCCCCCTCCCCGGCTCCGCCTCCCCCTCCCCTGCTCCCTCTCCCCCGCCTCTCCCCCTCTCCCGCCGGCTCCCCTCCCCCGCCGCTCGGCTCCCCTCCCCCGCCGCTCCCCTCCCTCCGCCGCCCCCCTCCCCCGCCGGCTCCCCTCCCCCGCCGGCTCCGCCTCCCCCTCCCCCGCCGCCCCCTCCCCCTCCCCCTCCCCGGCTCCGCCTCCCCCTCCCCCGCTCCCTCTCCCCCGCCTCTCCCCCTCCCCCGCCGGCTCCCCTCCCCCGCCGCTCCCCCCGCCGCTCCCCTCCCTCCGCCGCCCCCCTCCCCCGCCGGCTCCCCTCCCCCGCCGGCTCCGCCTCCCCCTCCCCCGCTCCCTCTCCCCCGCCTCTCCCCCTCCCCCGCCGCTCCCCCTCCCCCCGCCGCTCGGCTCCCCTCCCCCGCCGCTCCCCTCCCCCCGCCGCTCCCCCTCCCCCCGCCGCTCGGCTCCCCTCCCCCGCCGCTCCCCCTCCCCCGCCGGCTCCCCTCCGCCCCTCCGCCTCGGCGTCTTCGCCTCCGCCTCGGCGCTTCCGCCTCCGCCTCCGCCAGGGCGCGAGGGCGGCGCGGCACCGGCGCTGGCCGCCTTGCTCCCGTCGGCTTGCTGATCCTTCACCTCCCTGGCCTTCGGCTCCACGCGGTGGCTGGCTTCTCTGTGGTGTTGGGGCTGACTGGCAGTGGGATATTTTGGCATTAGTGCTCTGGTTTTGGCCGTGAGAGTTTGCTGACTGGCGGTGCTATCTAGGCATGTTAGCTCTGGCCGTGTTGATTGTGGATTTGTGGTATATAAGATCATTTTCATGCTAAATGGTTAATAGGATCATTTGTGGTATTAGATTATACCAACATTGGATAATAATTTTTTAGTTAGGCATACCCTGGATTCAAATCCTGGGTCCGCCACTGAGAGGAGATCCGGTAGAATTCTGAGCAGGGAGCTGGTGCAGGAGCGAGTGCTGCCGTGGAAGAGGGCCAAAATCGGTATTTCTCGTTAATAGGATAAGATCTGGTACCTCAGTGACACGAACGTCCGAAAAAAGCCAAAAATTCCTCATTTTTCAAGCCCATGTTACCATTTTATTCGTGGGAAAAAGCACGTTTTTTCAAGCACGCAACTCCAAACGAGAACATATATCCCGTGCTAGCGAGGGGGATGTGCTCTCAACTCCGAAGCGTGTCCCCATCCTTGTCGCGCTCGGGGCGAAGGGGGAGAGAGCAAAGCAAGAAGCGGAAGTAGCCAGTAGCTAGTAGCCAGAGGATGGCCGCCGCCCATTTCACGCTGAACACCGGCGCCCACATCCCCTCGGTGGGCCTCGGCACCTACAAGGCCGCCCCCGGAGTCGTTGCCGACGTGCTCAGCGCCGCCGTCAAGGTCCCAGCCGACCTCTCACCATCTATCTCTCTCTCCAAACACTTCTTGTTTCTTTCTTGCCCATTTTTTAACACCCGGGATCAACGCGATTTTCAATTACTTTCGGAAAATGAGTTCATTACAGCATGAGGGAAATTGAAAAATAAAAAGGAAAGTAGAGTAGGATTCTCGAAATTACCGAGTTGTACCAAACAACCAGTAAATCAAGAATCACAGTGTCCACCTAACTCTTTTATTACACACGATTAGGAAGAAGAGAGACACGAACGAAGCACACAGACAGTGACTTGCTTGCCCATATGTGTATTAATATACTGTTCGAAGCTTGCTTAACCCAGAGATTTGCTTTGCTATGGCAGGCAGGGTACCGGCACATAGACTGCGCACCACTGTACGAGAACGAGAAGGAGGTAGTAGTAAACCCAGTAAATCACATACTAGTATACTACAAATACACTGCTTTGATTTACGGATATTTGCTTAGCCATTTATTGCATTGGCGATTTGTATGAGAGTTAACTTTGTGTGTTCCTAGATTGGTGTTGCTCTGAAGAAGTTGTTCGATGATGGCGTTGTCAAGCGAGAAGACCTTTTCATCACCTCCAAGATATGGTATTGCTTCTAGAGTTCTAGTGACCTCAGGCTCTGAACATTAGAAGCTCAGGATATTGTTTCGAATTTCGTCATTTCCCTTCCTCTCATAACAACTAGTGAATCAAACTCTGCAGGTGCAGCGATCTCGCACCCGAAGACGTCCCGTCAGCAATTGACACTACATTGAAAGATCTGCAGCTGGATTATGTGGACCTGTATCTAGTAAGTTCATCATGATTCACACAAAGAAAAGTTGCCATCCCGTTGCTGCTGACAAGCGACTCTGGGATCTCTGTAGATTCATTGGCCCTTTCAGGTCAAGAAAGGCACTGAGATCAGTCCTGAAAACTTCGTCCAGCCCGATATACCCAAGACCTGGCAAGCAATGGAGCAGTTGTATGATTCAGGCAAAGCTCGCGCGATAGGTGTGAGCAATTTTTCTTCCAAGAAACTAGGTGATCTGCTTGGCGTTGCCCGTGTACCTCCGGCTGTTGATCAGGTGGAGTGCCACCTTGGCTGGCAACAGGCGAAACTGAGAGCATTTTGCCACTCCAAAGGAGTTCATCTATCTGTGAGTCAGCATGTTTCTAAGCTTACTTGGCATTTAACACTGGAGTGTTGACGCTGATATTATTTCTACAGGCATATGCTCCTTTGGGCAGGATGAAAGTTGTCGCGAGTAATCCAGTGGTGACATCAGTAGCCGAGAGCTTTGGAAAAACTCCGGCGCAGATTGCGCTACGCTGGGGTCTTCAACAGGGTCAGAGTGTCCTTCCCAAGAGTGCTAATGAATCGAGGTTGAAGGAGAATATTGATCTGTTTGATTGGTCTATTCCTGAAGAACTGTGTGCCAAGTTCTCTGAAATTGAACAGGCAAGTACACAACCTAGTTTGATTTCTTGCTACAATATTGACACTTGCAAGTGTGCATATATGAAATTTCATAACATGAAAATAGTTCTGGTTGATTAATAATTAGTCCTAAAAAAACATGCTAGTATATGTCTGATTGCGTTTCTTATGGACCTTGTAAGAATATTGTTACTGAAATATGCCTTGCACACGCTGAACAGGTTAAGCAAATCAGAGGCGATTCATTTGTGCACCCTCAGAGCGTTTACAAAACCTACGAGGAACTCTTCGACGGAGAAATCTAAAAGAAAACATCGCCGATGTGTGAAATTGGATGTATCGCTAGAGTGGAAGGTTATGCCGCCAGGCACCATGTTGCCGTAGAGAAATAACATCAGGCAAACCTAAGCTGATACTCGTTACTCATTGTTGTTCATTTCTCCGAAAGAAATAGGTGGCATCAGCATCATCCTATGGAAGATCCAAGCAACCAGCCAGGAGCAATTCACATGCTCTGTGCATGCGGAAGCCTAGTATGCTTCGCTCTACTTTAAGATAGTAAGAAATGGCTCAGGACTAGAATGCGAGATGCAGAGGTGAGCCGCCCAGACCTGGATAGGGAAAGTGAAAACTTCAAATTTGACAGCCCAAGATCGTACCTCTTGGCCAGCCGGCCACCCGTCACCGGTCGTCCTCCCGCTAACTCCCTTACGAAACCCGCACCGCCTCCTGCGCGCACCGTGCTCCTCCCCTAGCAGAGGTGACGGCGCTGGACCGTTGTAACCCGCCCCGCACCGTGCCTAAACGTCGCTCGCGCCGCCACTGGCTCGGGGTCGCCAGCAATGGGCGGCCAAACCCAGATGCCAGAACCGGCATAGCAAGGATTGCACGGAAAAACATTCCTTCGGTTGAATCATTGCAATTGGCAACGCAGTAGAAATTGAACGAAGCCCGCCCCCCTTGATGTAAGCTCGAGCGGCAGAATTTTGGTGGCAGATACATATCAGAATGTTCCAGAGCGATGAAGCATAGAAGGCGTTTCACAGTCCCAAACAATGTCTGCTTTCTTCACTTGCGGGTAGATGTGTACAATCTTTACATGCTGTTTTCCCCCAAATGTTCCAAAATACAGTAGAAACTGTAGATCAGAAGGTAAAACTATGGAGATCTGTAGGGTGGACTGTGTGATATACCAGTGCCATCATCTAATGATAAAAAGGCCAGATCCACAGTTGGATGAGCCAAAAGAGATCACAAACAGGAGCAATTTTGGCACTTGGAACCATTTTTTATCACAAAAACCTGCACAGAAAAAATTTCAAGAATTAAGCAAGCGCGCTAATGCATTGTGCTTCCACATCATATCAATGCAGGTATCTATTAGGAAACTCTGCAATAAAGACGGGCCAGTGACCTAGTGGTGGGAGCACGGGTTGGGAAAGCTGCAATCCCTGTCGTGTGCAGTCAGATGCACACGAGTGTGCATGCTTGTGGTGTGAGTGGGTGTGTGTCCTCCATTGTACCCACTGTGATGATACACTCACAAAACACGTATGCAATGCAACAGTTTCAAGTTTCAGCTACAGAGGAGCCAAGATATCCATGAAGGCACTCACATGGACATTTACAGCTCGCTATAGTTCCGCCATACTGCTCGGAATTCCTCCCTGAATGTGTTCAGACGAGCTTTCAGATTAGGTGTTCTGAAGCTTGCATGAAGCAAGGTTGCTGCAAGGCAGGAACTCAATTATTAGGGCATAGTGTTGTATATGAATATTTTAAAAATCCAAATTATGTTGGCATTACCAAGTAGACCAATAAGTAATGAGCACAGAACCGTGAGGAGGCTGCAGGAGGTCAACCAGAGCGTGCAGCTAACTGCAACATAAAATCAGTTATTTTCTGGGTCCATCGCAACAGAAGTTTTTGAAAACTAAGGTACAAAATGGTATCATATGGAGGTAGGTGTTCTACCAACCTGCAGAAAAGAACAAGACAGAGACCCACCGAGGTCGGCCACAAATATGAATTGATCTTTTTCTACTTGGTCGGTTACGAAGGACAGGGCTGAAAACGCCATTGAAAATGGTGTTAGCATAACTTTCTGAGATCCCTAGTAAAAGAAGAATAGTAAAAGAAAAACCAGAAAAAACAAAATCCTCACGTAATGGGTGGTCTCATCTTGGCAGCTAAATGTGGTGAAAATTGTCTAACGGTCCTTGTGACTTTCTCATTAAAAGTAACTGCAAAACTGCAATATCAAACATGAGAAGTAATTGATAACAATCATCCTGATGGGAAATATATCATTATTTCTCTAATGGATAAGCATGGGCTCATTTGGTTGGAAGGAAAAGGAGTAAACATAAAGATAAGAAAAGACAACAATGGTATATCAAGTAAACAATGCCGCACTCTGAACCATCATAGATTGTAAATATCTACAGTTAAAAAAATAAGTAAAAGGTAGAGTAAACGGCATGTAGATCTGACTTCAATTTTACTCAATGGATACACAGTAGATGACCATTAGGAACAACTAGTGTTTGCGCTGCTTTTCTAATTATAACAGAATGAATTGTGTGAGTTTGTGATTGCATCAAGAATTTTATGTTCCAAATTATTAACAAATAAGATATTAGTATTTCAAATGAATGATGGTCAAATTAGCTCCCTCAAATAAGCTAATGCACTCTGGTTCAAATCAAAATTCCTTGAGACTGGAAAACTCATGACACTCATAATACAATCTTACTAAGTCATTTTTACCACAGCACAAGAGTTTGCAGAACATTTCAGTTTATGGTAGGTAACCAAATATGAGAACAATTTGCAAGTTGCAATACCTGATAAGTGATAACTACACAAATGTAGGTGTCTGATTAATGAATGTGGAGATGATGAATATGATTTCTCAAGTAACATTTGAATTAACGTACCATGTATGTATCATTAATAAGCCAAAGCAAATAAGTCTTTCTATTACCCTTTATTACCCTTGCAAAGAAGCATCTCTATCAAATAAAATGAGAATGTTATATCGTCAACCATAGTTGTCACGGTGTCACCTAGTCGACGACATGTCGTCCAGTCGGCCAGCAGAGGATGACTGGGCTGCTCACCTCGACTGGCAGCGGTCTTGGGGGAGGGGGGGGGGGAGGCTCAGATCTGGCCTTTGGGTGACCTGAGAGAGGGGGGAAGAGATGGCTCAGGCCTGGGAGAACCCGAGGTGCCGCCGCCGCCGTCCAGAGCACATCATCGTCTCCCTGCCTTCTACCTTCACCTCACAGTTACTCTTCTCTCCCTCTCCTTTCTTCTCTGTTTCTCCCTCTACCCTGCTCTGCTCCGCTGCTCTCTGCTTTGCCACTTGCCCCTCTGCTCTGCAACTGGAGGTGACATCTTGGTGGTATTATTACTTTATTAGGGCACAGGAGGAGGGAGGGGATGACTTAGATGGGCCTTTGGGCTTTAGTGAGGTTGTGGGCTGAGTGGGTAGTGGCCCATCAGTCATCTATTCTTCCTATTTTTCCTAATTTCAAAGATGAAAAGGAGTAGGCATAAAAATCGTAAAAAGATAACTATAGATACGGAAATTTGTAATACTAGCTCACCCTAATTTAAGCAAAGTTCTGTTAAATATGCTTCACCGAGTACAACAATGGCTTCCAGGTCACAGGAAGACTAACATATACAATTGAAAACTTTTTTCACAGGATTCTTATTGTAAGCATAACATGAGTATTCGGACATAGCTAAACACACCTGTCATTGAGAAATGCAATGCTGAGGCCAGTTGCAAAAGCTGCAAGGATAGCAACTGGCTTCCGAAGAAAGCCCATCCCTGCATAGTGCAAACACAAGAGGAAGGAAATATGAAAACCACAACCCAGCTAAATACAAACCAGAAAAACTGCCACAGGCAGAGGTCTCATTGCATACCAAGAATGAACGCGATCATGATGAAGTAGTTTGTCCTGTAACTGCAAACCATCGAAACAATTGGAAAGGAACCTTAGTAAAAGATAAAATGGAATGGCAAAAATATATATTATACAGACTGGTTCAGATTTTAAACTAAATTGGTAATTTCCAAGTTGCCTTCATGAATCATAAGGTACACCTAGGCATCCCATTCTAGTTATCCATCAAAATATTCAAAGTGTCTGCTCACATGTTCTGCAATTATAAGTCATGACTCGAGTATCTTCTTAGCGGCAAAACATTCTAGCTCACTTAACAACAGAGAAATAAATTTCATATCGAAATCAGCGAAGATGGAAAATAGCTTTCTTTAATCCTTATCACTTTCTCTTTCAAAAATTATGGCATTATGTATAACTCAGTGATAACTCAAAAGAAAATGACTTAACACACAGCTCAGTCCATTTGCAAATACCAGCATAAATAATATGAAATGTCATTTTTAAAAAATTAACAAATATGTGTGAATACTATATACCCACTACACCTTCATGAGTTCCAACAGCACTTGTGCACAAGGTTCACACACTATACTCTATTGAAAGACCCTTCACACCATCGGCCCAGATTGGAATTTAAAACAAAACTGGCATTTATGCTGATGTTTTAACTGATCCTTTGCATACCCAAACATAATGCAGCGGAAGTTAGCTGGTATTTCAACGAAGATCACCCCAGACTATTCACTATCTAAAATTTTCAGCAATGACAAAGATGATGCTACATTCCAACAACAGACTATAATCACGTTCAGATTCCACGTGTTCCTCCAACTCCAAACTAGTACACCCGAATGCAGATCGATGCCCAGTTGCCCACACATCCATCAGATGTGAAACATCTCTCCACCAGGCACCAGCTACCGCTTCACTCCATATGAACTACTGTAAAGAGTTTATAGTTCACGCATCGACCCTAATCTCCTCATGAGCCCGCAACCCAGCCCTAGTTAACCCAAATACAACAGATCAACCAATCTACCTCACTGATTCTTCGATTCATGAAAAGAGATGCATAGAAGCGGGGAGAGATTCGAGTGATGGAAAAAAACGTACTAGTAGAGGTTGCACTTGAGGCGGCTGGTCCACTTGGAGTAGGATCGAGGGGCGGTGAAGCGGGAGAAGAACTCGGAGACGGGGCGCGGCGGCGTCGACCAGTCCACCTCCCGCAGCGCGTCCACCAGGTCCTCCACCGTCACGGAGCTCCAGTCCATCGCCGCCGACTACGAGGTCCAGACCCTAGCGAGGAGGAATGGGGCTTCCCTATCCCCATCTCCCTATTCCCCTCCCTATCCCCTCAATCTAAACCATCCATTCCTCATCCAAAGGCTACTTTTTATTTATATGTGGTAGAAAATTAAAACCACACGGAAAGAAGGCGCATCTGTACATTTCGAGTCTGTAAAAGCCATGTTGCAAAAAAAAAAAACTTCGAGAAAAAAAAAATGAAAACATATAGTCGCGTGTACAATACACCTCCTCTCCTGACCTCTGATTTGCGAAACTGGTGTTGCCCAAAAGGAAGTTCACATTTTCCCTTGCTGGGAAGAAGCAACCGATTCACGTATTTACAAAAAATAAAAAAAAAACAAACTCCACATGTCTGAGCCCAGGTTCGAACTGGGGACCTCTAGTGTGTGAGACTAGCGTGATAACCAACTACACCACCCAGACATTGCTTGTTGAGGTGTAGCAGTTCTTTATCTTAAACATGTAATCAGCAGGAGGCAGCTCAAAACGCATGAGCCCATCCCTCACTGGTATCGATTACTCTGCATAAAATATCTTTATTGTATTTATTTTTCCTTTTATATTTATTTCTTTTCTATTTATGTATAAATTTGGATTGTATAAGCTCAGTTTGTTATGTTTGTCTTAATTTATCTTAGTCCTTCTTAGTTTTTAGTTAAAAAAATAGCTTAATCCTTCGAGCCTTCCCTCTAATTTCATCCTGGCTTCGCACCTATGCAATGCAGTAATGCACCTTTCTCGCAGGTCAGGTACTCAGGTCGCATTCTGAAGTTGTGGCATCGTGCTAATATAAAGCAATGTGGTGCATATAGATGCATGTTTGTATAAGAAGAGTGTGCGCGAAATGTTGAGGTTGCTCGATGAAACATACTCCAGTGCTAGTTATCTTATGTTAATGCATGTCTCTTAATCTTTCCTTTTATTACACACGGTGCACAAAAAGCCAACTCAATATGAAATATTGATACAACACTTTGAGAAGTCACCTACTTGTATTACAAGTAGTACGAAAAGGCTATAACTCATCTGAGCAAAATATGTTGCCGCGTTCCAACTCGATATTTAGGTGGTGATCAGTTAGGATTTTTTTGGTGGTTTATGGCTGAAAACACTGTAGTTAGCTGAAAAAATACTGTAGCTGACAGAGGCTTATTTAGCACAATTAAATTTAAAAAAATTAAAAAATATAATAAATATATTAGCCCATTACGTATAATACAAACACATACGGGAAAAAAAAGAACCGACAAAAAAGCTCAACAAAAAGCCAAAAGTTCAGAAAAAAGACGAAATTTATGAATAGTGAAAAATAAGCCGGAAGCCAGAAGCTGAAGCCCAACCGATCGGGGCCAAAAGTTCAGAAAAAGACGAAATGTGTTGATCGGTGTTGGTTGGGTTTTTGTCTATTGCTTATGATTTTTGACTTATAATTTTTGAATTCTAGTTATTTGTGAGAGAGATTATAAAGAAAGAGACAGTCTAATACGATTTTGATCGGTATAACTGAAGACGGTATAGTGTATATTATAATCGACTAGTAGATCTTGTTTTAAAAATGTGCCATTTGAAAACTACTTAGTATAACAAAAAGTGAAAAGCCTGAGTCTAAACCAAAACGAACTTATCTCAGCCAAAACAACATATAGTTATGAAATTATGGACGTGCACATAGGGTAACATTATTGACATATCGATATGGAATTATGAAGACCGAGTAACAACTCCGATACATGCAGAAGCTAGCAATTATGTTGTCGCATTCCAGCTCGATATTTATGGCGTTGATCGGTGCTATCTCAGCTAAAACAACACACATATACGAAACTATGTATAAGTGCATTATATAGAGTAACATTAATTAGTAACATCTAATTAACACCGAGTAACAGCTCAGATACATGCAAAGCTATAAAGTCTACAAAAGAAATATAACAACGCGCAACAACTATCCTCTTATATGTTTCTACAAGTGAAACACAACTCTGCTGTGAGTTTCTTTTGGTAACATCTTTGGTCATATACATATTAACTTCTAAAAACTACTTCTCTATAGTAAATAGTTATTTTATAGTATTTATCTTTTAAACAAAATATCTTCTCAAAGTGAGGTCTACTCGTTAATTATAGTATACATTATAGTTACTTTATTTATATCAGCAAAAAATACACGTAAATATCTCTATCTATAATCTATTACTGTTCGTAAGCCAAAGCTAAAAACTAATATGAAATGACCAAAGGGGCACATGAGGCAATGACAGGCTGTCACGTAATATATCATAAGTTTAAATAACATAACTAGCGTATGTGGAACAACATTATTTCTAACAATGTAATGCCTTGTAATGCATGGGTATGAACTGTTCAAATTCAAACCCCTTGCCGGGTCGACTTAAGGCTCAACGTTAAAGAGCCCAGTATGCAAAAGGCCCATTTTATGATTTCCCTACTTTTCAAAACAAGATATTAATTTCACGTGGGAGTTGTATAAGGAGTGTTCGTATTATCTTTTAGCTGAAAATAAATAATAGTAGCAAAACAAAATAAATTTTAGAAGGAGAAGACGAGCGGTGCAAAAAGTGAGGGGGAGATGCATGCCCGTGACAGGAGAGAGAGGAGTATAATGTGTGATGCACCCATGACCTCCTGTTTTATTCTCGAAGCGAGATGGTACCGAGAGGAGTGAAGAAACCACTTTAATAAACCGAGTGTTAGTATTGATTTTTGATTTTTTTCTAAATAGAAACGAGAATAGAATCTAAATATATATTAATACATATTGTCGAGCGCGGGCCTGGACCGGATCTGTGCCCACGGGCCTAGAAATCAAGGGGTAAATGCTGGCCCACGCCCGGGCTGCCCATGGACACCTCTAGATACAAGTACACGTATACAACGCCGTGCAATCACAGCTCCACGATATTTTTGGTAACAGCTTGTTAATCCACAAGCGGAGCCACACGTGGTAAATTTTCGGAGGCCGTTAGGCGATGGTTACGGGCCTGCTCGCCGCAGATAGGATTCTAGGCGGCGGATCTCGCCACACACGTATACTACTCCCGTGGCCGCGGCGCGTCGCGCGCCGCGGCCTTTAAAAGCTAGCCCCATTAGTATCCCCGGTTCAATCGCGTTCTGTTTCACTTCCACACTCTCATCCATCCGCCGCAGCCCGCAGCACGGAGCCGCCACGGCGAGGGGAGAAGGGGAGGGAATGGGGAGAGGAGGGATCGGAGGGGCGGGAGCGGCGGCTGCGGACATGGAGAGCACCGACCCCACCCGGAGCTTCGTCAAGGACGTGAAGCGCATCGTCATCAAGGTGATGTGCCGTCGCTGCTGTTTCACTCGATCGCGCTCTCTCTCTCTGATGATGATGATGCGACCCGTCTTCCCGTCTTCTGCGAATGCCGCCGTTGTTCCGTTTTTTCTCTCGCCTGGTCCTGGCTTGGGTGATCGGCGAAACGCGAGGCTAGAACGAAATGATTTTTCACATGGTTTGTGGTGAGGAAGGGCGAGAAAATGGCCAACAAAGGAATATTTTCTCCAACCAAGTGTTGTTCGGTTTGCAAACTGCAAACGATAATTTTTTGGGGGAGGTGTGCGCGATTTTTGCGCATTCCAGTAGTTTCAATCTGGTTGTTCATGATACGTGATCGGTGAAAAGCGAGACTAGAAAAAATCACTGCAGATTTTCCAGGAATTTTTAGGAGGGTCATTAACTCGCTATGATAGCATGCTGCCACATCTGATTTTACCCCCTTTTTAGTTCAGAATTACGTTCTAGATTTTTTAGCACTTCCTGCTAAATAACGGAGGAGATTATTGTTGTTCTGTTCGTTGGCTTCATCTAACTACTATTTCCTATGACAGGTCGGCACCGCTGTTGTCACCGGGCAGAATGGCCGATTGGCTATGGGCAGGCTTGGGGCTCTGTGTGAGCAGGTAAAATTTCTCAAAAAAAAAAGTGCTTTGACCAATGGAGCTTGTGGTTTGCAGTACCACTTAACTGGTACAATGCTTCAATCTTCAGTTGAAGCAACTGAATTTTCAGGGGTATGAGGTGATTCTGGTCACCTCGGGCGCTGTTGGCGTCGGGAGGCAGAGACTCAAATACCGGAAGCTTATCAATAGCAGGTTGCAGAGATTTTGGCTCAGAACACTTTGTCGGCCGTCACTAGCTTTTTTGGTATAATGGCATTGCTTGCTGACAGTTCTCCTCTCTTGCAGTTTCGCTGATCTGCAGAACCTACAGATGGACCTGGATGGGAAGGCCTGTGCTGCCGTCGGTCAGAGCGGCTTAATGGCGATCTATGATACATTATTTAGCCAAGTGCGGTTTTCTAGCCCTGATGAATTTGCAAATTACGAGATGCTGTTCTTCTCAAATTGTTGATGCTAATATGCTTCTGACATCGAACTTCTTTCATTGCAGCTTGATGTAACGTCATCTCAACTTCTTGTTACGGAACGTGATTTTCGGGATCCAGGTTTTGGGAACCAGCTTCGCGAGACTGTTCTCTCGCTGCTAGATCTTAGTGTGATACCGGTGTTTAATGAGAATGACGCCATCAGTACTAAGAGACAACCATACGAGGTCTGTTCTCTCGTCAAAACTTTGCCTTGAGCACTCAAAACTTCAGCTTTTTGTGTTTTTAGCATTTCCACTTTAGTGATTATAACAATTAACTTAATGTGTAGGATTCATCCGGTATATTCTGGGATAACGACAGTTTGGCCAGACTGTTGGCAGAGGAGCTGAATGCTGATCTTCTTATCCTGCTCAGTGATGTGGAGGGACTCTATAGCGGTCCACCGAGTGATCCCCACTCCAAGATTTTCCACACGTACATTAATGAAAAACACGGGAAGCTAATTAATTTCGGTGAGAAGTCTCGTGTAGGAAGAGGTGGAATGCAAGCTAAAGTGGCGGCTGCTGTTACTGCTGCATCAAAGGGTATACCTGTTGTAATTGCAAGGTGAGTAAGATTTTTTTGCTGCTATTATAGCATGAAATGTAGCCATATGCATAGATACTAGATATTCCTATAAGATAACATACTGCAACACCACCTTCTATATTTTTTTTTCCATTGTAAGAATGCTGTATTCTACTTATTAATTATGGTTAGCCACAGTGCCGGCTGTTATCTTTGTACAGTCAGTTCTTACACATTGACTAATCATTGTTATAATTGGGTATTTCAAAAGTATTAAAGTGAAGAAATTTGGTAATTTATTATGGAGGCTGGAGAGTTGGTGCATGAAAATTTTGCACTAGATAATCCAATAGGGAATTACTGTGGCCAGCTTGTGTTGAATTTAAATATTTAATCTGAATAGCGTTCGAAAGTACTATCAAATTTCGCATCTTGAAAATTCTGCTCGCCACAGTTAGTGTTTGATTGCTTGATTGAAGCAGTTATAATTTAGGGAGGCTTGACTTTTCATTTTGATAAGTAGGGAAGCATGTTGTGCATTTTGGCTCCTATCAATGCTTCAACTGCCAACAACAGCCTTGTGCTTGCCACTGTGATCAAATTTACTTTTAAGTCTACTTGTAAGGTACTTCAGTTCCACTTTAACTTTTGTTACTATCCATGAAGTGGATTTGCAACAGATAGCATTATTAAGATTCTCCGAGGAGAGAAAATCGGTACGCTTTTCCATAATGAAGCAAACTTATGGGATTGTTCCAAGGAAGTGACAGCCCGTGAGATGGCAGTTGCTGCAAGAGATTGCTCAAGACATCTACAGGTATTATTTCTTTCTTTTCTCTGGAAACAAGCAAGCATTGACATTTCCAAACTATGATGTACTTAGTTTCTGTTTGTCATGTACATGTTGGAGGGATACAAAAATATATCGTCTTTTCTTTTGGAATAATACATATCAAAGGAAAGTTTATATTATCTCAATAGTTTGGTTTTCTTGCTGCCCTTGCTAATTTATTGTGTTTGTATATGTGGCCACCTATACAGAATTTGTCATCGGAGGAACGTAAAAAGATATTGCTAGACATTGCGAATGCTCTAGAAGCAAATGAGGATTTAATTATATCTGAGAACGAAGCTGATCTGGCTGTGGCACAAGATGCAGGTTATGAGAAATCATTGATTGCTAGGATGACCATAAAGCCAGGAAAGGTAGGTCAAATATATATCTTTGGCAGTATCTCCTTCACGTTCATTATTTATCTTTTTAATCTTTTTGGTCATTTAAAATGTTCTCATTATATTATCTATGTGTAGATAACAAGCCTTGCGAGATCCATTCGTGAAATTGCTGACATGGAGGACCCTATTGCCCATACATTGAAAAGAACAGAGGTTAAAGCGATGAACCACATTTTGAAATCTGAAATGAAAAAAATAAGACATGTGATATATGTTGCACTAAGATTTGATGATAACTACCTGTAATTCAGGTTTATAACCAATCAAGGACTCCTTTTGTAGGTTGCAAAAGATCTAGTTTTTGAGAAAACATATTGCCCATTGGGTGTTCTCTTAATTATTTTTGGGTCTCGTCCTGATGCCTTGATCCAGGTAAAGAGACCTTTGAGTTAGAAAAAAAAACTGTTTTAACAATTAGTTGCAAAGTCAATATTTATTTACAATCAAAATATTATTGTACAGATCGCATCTTTAGCAATACGAAGTGGAAATGGTCTTCTTTTGAAAGGAGGAAAAGAAGCTATGAGATCAAACGCAGTATTACATAAGGTATCATGCATTTAGCTAGCTTATTGAGTTCCTAGTAAAGCAACTATGTATTTTTAGCTTAAGTATGGCTCAGAAATATTGATTTGTTGCTTTTATTAGGTCATAACTGACATGATTCCAGATGTTGTTGGTAAAAGGCTTATTGGTCTTGTAAAAAGCAAAGATGAAATTGCTGATTTGTTAAAGGTGAGCATGTAATGTGATTCTTTGGATGGTAAGTACATAAATGTCTAAACTGGATGCTCATTGTGCAGCTTGATGATGTGATTGATCTAGTTATCACAAGAGGCTGTAATAAGCTCGTTTCTCAAATCAAAGCAGCAACCAAGATTCCTGTTCTTGGTCATGCTGGTAATCTATTTTTTATCACCAATTTTTTGTCACTCAATTTTATGACAATATTGTTTTATTTTAGCATATGTTATGTAAATTGTATTTTCTTTGTGATTTTAGTATACATTGAATGAAGTTATTTTCATTTTTCTACAGATGGTATCTGCCATGTTTATATTGATAAGTCAGCTAACATGGATATGGCAAAACGTATTGTATTGGATGCAAAGGTTGATTATCCGGCAGCGTGTAATGCCATGGTACTACTCTATTTTAAAAGTTTAGTTAGTGCAAAATGTTCAATGCCCATATCCTTCTATCTAAACTAAATGTTAAATATTTATTAAAACACTTTCCAAAAAAATTACACCCTCATAGAAAGGTAGTTTAGATTGTTTGGTTGATATCATGTCTTTGTTATTATTATTTATTGTACTTTTAATTTTTTTTATAATTTGTGTTCTACATCATTGCCAGCTACTATGCTAAACTTGGGTCCGAAAGCAAGTGTTTACAAATATCATAATTTTTTAGTGAGGATTTAATATATTGTCCTCATAATAGATTTAATAGAAATTATTTTATTATAATTTTAGCATAGCATTGGTTTTATATTCAAGCAATTAGTTTATGTTTAAATCTGATACACCATTTGTGACATGAATTCCTAAATAAATACTTTTATAATATACTCTGCAGGAAACACTACTTGTTCATAAAGATCTGAACAAGACAGAGGGCCTTGATGATTTATTGGTGGAACTTGGAAAAGAAGGTTTTATCTCACATCCAATCATTATTCTTATGTATTTGTATTTTACGTGTTTTGCAAAAGTGTTATTTTTGAATTGGAAAATATTGAATAGTTTTGTAATTACGCTTCATTAATAGATCTATTATATGTATCTGATGCTCTGAATATGCTAAATCAATATCAATTAAAAATTTATCATCTTTCACCCCTAAGAAACTTAACACTCCATTGAGGAGTCCCTGTCTTAAAGTCCTAGACACTAATGAATATTGAATAGTCATGATCATAATATCATTACCTTTAATCTTTTAATCATGTCATATTGCAGGAGTTGTTATCTATGGTGGGCCTGTTGCACATGACACATTGAAAATACCAAAAGTAGATTCATTTCATCATGAGTATAGCTCAATGGCATGCACCCTCGAATTTGTCGATGATTTACAGTCCGCGATTGACCACATAAATCGTTACGGAAGGTCTGTAGTTTTTCTTTTGAGCAATCTTCATTAATTGCTATTTTTTTAATTACGTTGAATTTGATTGTCTTGAACAATTTCTTTTCAGTGCACACACAGATTGTATCATCACAACTGATGAAAAGGCCGCAGAGACTTTTCTACAGCAAGTTGATAGGTATTTAATCAACTTGCTTTTTGTAGTTCTTGTGGTTGCAACTTTTAGTTTTCCTAGCTTCATTTGTTATTGATTCGTTTGATAAAACTTTCATGTTATAATCAATATGGATGTGATGAGTGACATGACATTTCATCTAAACTGCAACAGTGCTGCTGTGTTCCATAATGCAAGTACACGGTTCTGTGATGGGGCTCGCTTTGGTCTGGGTGCGGAGGTATTTCCTTTCGACTATTTGTGCGTTGTAGTTCACTTCTTTTGTCACTTTATCTTGAACATTTTGGTTTTAGATGCCAATATCACTTATGTTTTGATTATTTTCACTTCCATCTTAGGATTTGCTTGAAACAATTTTATACAATTAGATAAATAATACTATATATATATATATATATATATATATATATATATATATATATATATATATATATATATATATATATATATATATATATATATATATATATATATATATATATATATATATATATATATAAAACTTAAATGTTAGGTTGGTTTGTCAGGTTGAAAAATCGAAGAGGAAGAAAGCTAGGAATTTGTGTGAAATATTTTAATCTAAATTATTTGAGTAGTTGGCAGATGAAATTCCAGATTTCAAGAGGCGGGAGCTTAATCCTGAAAAGAAAGATAGGAGTCAAAGATAATAAAAAAACATTAGTTTTATTTTGTATTTTAGCATTTGAAGTCTATTGTGAGAATATTTAAAGGATAAAAATTATGAGTTTTTTTCAAACGTCTTTCCATTCCAACCATATTTCCCCTCCATCGAAGCACATTAATCTAGGACAATTTATTATCCACTTACTATTTCAACTATATAATAGATATCCATCTAAGTGCGTCAAGCAAGGACAATATACTTGTTGACTTTTTTCAGAGGACGCTTGTTGATATTTTTTTTAGAGGACGATTGTTGATATTTTGACCATTTAAGAGAGGGATATGGAAGTTTCTAGTACTCCCCACACTTTATGAACTAACTAGCCATGTAGGCGTGGCGCAACGCCACGCCAGCCACCGTGTAGACCGAAGTAAAAGAGACGAAAATTCGCAGAAAAAAGAAAGCGCAGTGTTTTTTTTGCAAAAAATCAAGGGCCTTTTCGCAATAAAAGGAGAGTGCATGGGTTTTTTTGCAAAAAAATAAGGGCATGTTCGTAATTTTGGAAACCCGCAGGGCGCTATCAAAAATTTTTTTAAAAAACTTGCAGGGACCTTTTCGCGAGGAAAAAGGACCTTTACGTAATTTCCGAAAAACACGAAGAAATCACCTCTCCCGACCGTACGCCAAATTCCCCGCCACGCGCCGGCCGGGGAACGCGGGCGGGGTGACGTGGGCGAGCGGGGGCGCATCGTTTCTCCCGCTAATATGGTTGTTATTATACGCACCCATGCATTCATGTCTGTTGGATGCAAATCAGGAGGGAGGGATGAAACATGATGATGTGGCACTATCTAATTTATTTTTTTGCACTTAGCTTTAATATAGAATTAAGATTAATGAAACGTTTGTAGTTTGTGAACTTCATATTATTTATATATTTAGTTGGGTTAGGGTCGTACGTTCAAAATATCATGTTTGGTAGAAGATTTAATAGTTCACAAATTTCTTATAAACTTGTTAAGTACACATGCATTGCTAAATTTGGACGCCTAGCACAGTAACTTCATCTAAACTCTTGAGTGCGATTTTGTAGAATTGATTTTTTTTTACTGGCTTCCTGGTGTGCATGCGCTTCACCAAGCCACTTTTAAAACCATCCTAAATGGACCATCCAGAAGACCGTAGAATATAAACTACTTCATAAACTACTTCGGTGTGTTCTACAGGCAGCAATGTCTCTAGAATGAGGCTTGTAAGAAATTGAAGTCGGCTGTTGCATGCATTGGTGTAAATTAAAAGTTTTATGTTGTCAAAAGCTAAAAGGTTAAGGTTTCAAATGGCTCTGATGCACAAATCTTTCAGTTCTCTGTTTCTGAACCTTTACAAATGTCTTAGGTGGGCATAAGTACAGGGCGCATACATGCTCGTGGGCCTGTTGGTGTTGACGGGCTTCTAACTACACGATGGTAGGTTTTATGTCGTATATTTGTCTGCAATTATTTTTCCTCATTGCCTTAGTCTCCAACAAATATTAGGAAAGATCATGTGAGGATGCTTTCTGCTTGTAGCTTTTTTTCCCTTCTAGTTTCATCAATTTATGCAAGATTTTTTTCAGCTGCAATGTTATTATCACACACAAAACACAACAGAGAAAAAAATCGCTAGTTTTACGCACTATTATTATCTTCATGTAATATTTATCCATTGTCTCTTCATTATATGTAGCATTCTACGAGGTAGTGGACAAGTAGTGAACGGTGACAAGGGAGTTGTATACACCCACAGGGATCTTCCTTTGCAATGATGTAAGTCATGGTTTGCTTCGAAAGAATGCATTACTATTACTATTTGCTAACCTTCGACTTGTATGATTGCAGGTAAAGGACCTTTGTTGTAGAGCAGTTTTTGCAGACGAATCGCCATACTCCCTCTTGAAAGCTCCTCTCTATGCCATGCAAAGAAAACGAATCCCAAAACATCGGTGTAATAGGAAGAAAGACAGACACAGAAACTGATGTGTAATTCTGCGACGTCTATTATTCATTATACAATGGTTTATTCATACCATTTTGGTGCGAGATTACCTGGTAACTTTAGGATTCCGCCAATATATTTATACTGGAGGTGAGGTTTTAGGGCCTGTTTGGTTGGTGCCTAAGCTTGCCATACCTAAACTTAGGCAATGTGTGGCTGCCACAGAAAGTGTGGCTAACAAAATCGAAGCCACACTTGTGGCAAAGTTTGGCAAGAAACTGAGTCTATGGCGTGTGGGGCCGGGTGCTAAGAAAGTGTGGCATGCCACAGTTGTGTCAGTGAACCAAACAGCTACCTAAAAACTGTGGCACGCCTAACTTGTGGTTAGGCAACTTCTGGTCATGAACCAAACAGGCCCTTAGTCTTTTAGATGGAACCATAGCGTGTGCGCATATGACGAGCGCCTGAAACCTGTGAGGGGCAAATATATACCTTTAGAAGATGCTAACTCTAATTTATCTTCTAATAAAAAATGATTGATATCATCTGAAAACTGCATCAAGTTTTGTTATGCTTGTAGAAATTTCCGCATACACATGCAGCCGACGTTTCCTTGAATCAGGCAAACCAAAATTCAGGCATACAGAAATGAAACCTGGCATCATCTATTCTGGCGAGAGTGAGCGCATGCTTCCATCCGATGAGCCGATCACCCCCGTAGAGAACTGAAGACCGACGACGGATCACCTCAATCATTGGTCGACACCTGAGAAAAGGGTCAGAGAAAAGAAGCAAAGCATGTACCCGTACCACTAGGCCTAGGAGCAAGAATTGATGGGAAAGGGAGGGTGCAGCGACCCATGAGGAATCCCCCGTTGATGCCTACTCGCACTGCGCCGTGTCATTTCCGAGAAAAGCAATTATTCTATGCAGACAGTATGTCCATGTCATTTCCAAGACAAAAGCAGCAGCTGTGCCACAGCCATTGCCATCGTAGGTAGTGGTGGGAGCAGCAGCAGCAGCAGCAACAGCCGCGACAGACCACTGGCTTGCGCTGGATTGGATCGGGTTCCAAATCCAAAGGGGGATCAAATCAGTCATATCTTAAGAGCGGAAAGAACATATGCTTAAGGAGAATAAATCAGATATTAGATTAAGGAAAGGCCAGAAGGCCGCTGCCTCAGCTTTTGATCATGTGCCTGTGCGGCTATGCCCATGCAGATGCAGAATGCAGTGCTCCCGATATCTGTAAAGAAAAGTGAAGACGTAAGTGGAACAAAATAAAGCTTTGCTTTCAAGAGGCATGTACCTGGAGACAAAATAAAGCTTTGCTTTCAAGAGGCATGTACCTGGAGAAGGAAGCCAGGAAAGGCAGATTTGTAGAGCCAGGGTGAGCAAAGGAACATCTCCAAGGAGTAATTAAGATTTATGAATGACAAAAATTAAGAGATCAAAGTATATATAAGAAAAACTCTAATCGGAAGCGTGAGGTTTATTTATTATCATGAACTAGCAGAGAAAACAAACATAAACAGAGGAAAATCGAAGAACATGAGGAACAAAGCATCTAGTAACAAGCTTCTTTTTCTCCACTTCTACCTTGGAAATAATGTATTGGCGCTGGGCGGGTATGGACGGGCTACCGACACTCACATGACAACCACATCCTGCTCTCTTATTCCTTAGCCTTCCTGCGCCGTCTACCTTTCTTCCTCTTTCCGTCTTACCTTCTTGTAGTCTCATTTCCTCTATGCTTTTTGGGTTTCTCATTGTTCTTCTATCTTTCTCGAAACACTAGGCTTCTTAGTGATTGTATCTTATTATACCTTCTAATGAAATGACGTACAATTCTTTTGCATGGTCCCAAAAAATATACTTCGAAATTGACTTATGTTGATGTATAGACTCACGCCGCATATACATGGCTTGCTTGATTTTGATTCGACATGAGAATATAGAGACTTGTGATAGTACCTTTGAGTAATAACTCAAATACTCCACCCATGCGTAGTTACAATGGTTACTGCATGACAGAGTGAAAGAAACAATAGTGTGCCCATCCACCACCTGACGCCTAAGAAAGTAAGTAACAGTGCTCTTTTTATACATGAACAGTAGTTACAGTAGTTGCTACATTTTCTTTAGAGGCAACTCTGGTTACAGTAGTCAATGACGTGCATGGATTCCCTCAAGCAAAAACAATGTGCATGGAGCCATGGACGATGGAGCCCCCAAGCTGCCTATTTCCAGGTAACACTGGATATGTACAAAATCATCGTGGACACAGATCTGATGCTGCAAAACTAAGAGCACACAGTTAACTATTCCCAATTGCCCAGGTAACATGGGCGTAATATAGTACACCTCCACACAGGCAAGACAGCCAGACTCCAACATAGCTTTGCCATTTGAGGTACTGTGCCAATAGTTTAATGCATTGATCAAAAGATAAGCCAATCTACCGCAGGCACCCCAATAAAATTTGTTAGTGTGACAAAGCCAGTTACAGGTTAACAAGTGGCCTAATCATGGTTTGTCCAAACTTTTGGGGGCTACCCCCCAGCTAAGGATATAAGATATTACACAAATGACTGCTTGCTTAGTTTAATACACATAGAAAGGCTAAACAGGCTGAAAGAAAAGGCTAGATGGTCATATTCTTCAGGGAAAAATTGAAGCTTCAGGTATAGTTTAGTAAATCAACGCCCCCACTTTTGGCCATAAACAGGAGCTGCCTTTTTCTCTGCCATGTGGGAACACTACACAGTAGTACAGTACCCAAGCCAACGGCTTCCAGTTCATCTTCGCAGGTTAATCTAAAATCTTAGAACAAATAGCAAACGACATATGCCTTGGGAAGATGTTGTCATGCTCTCTATAGCCCACAAAGTGTGGAATATTTGACAGCATACCTGGATCTACATGAAGGGCATATCAATGTTTTTTCCACCCTCCAAAGAAATTGATTCAAACCGATCAAGCCAAGGCGCCTAGTGATTGACTTTTATACCATCCTAGCATACTAGTAGTACATCACATGTGCATCATCAGCAAGATGAGCCAGCAGCCACCATCACCCAACAAAATCATGGAGCAAGTGGCCACCAATCTCCTTTGCAAAATGCCGATCCTGGCCTCCAAATGAGCCCATCACATAGGCGTCATTGACATCCTCAAGCCCGAAACGATGGGCGAGGTTGGGTGGGAGAGTAGCTGGAAGCGGATCGGTGATGCAAACCCTATTATTCTGGTGGAGACCGAGGGTGAGGGAGACGCCACCGTTCCCCGCTCCACCCACACCGACCCCAACTCCGCAGACTTGCTGATGTTGTGATGATCCGATGCTGTGCTGTGTGGACAGTCCGTTATATGCGAAGCTCACCTGTCCCGGGAAGGAGTGGGACATCTGGGAGAGTTCATCCGGGAAACTCTGGGAAGCAGGGGTGTTGTGGTTCCTTGTGATGCTGCTACTTTGTCCGGGCTGCGAATCGGAAGGATCAGAGGGTTTCCCGCTGCACTGCGACAAATGCTGGGCCTGATGATGCATGACATGCTGACTCTTGTCGATCGCTGAATGCTTGTGCATCTGCCTCATCTCAAGGTTGTGAATTTCTTCGACCATCGGCTTCCAAAGTCTAACCCTTGCATTGATAAACCAATTTGATACCTGCACGAGCATTACCCAATCTATGAGAAAGTTTCAGAAACAATAAGGACAGATTAGAGTTCGCACAAACTAGTAAAACCAGTTAGAACAATCACTGCAACGAGCAAGCACCATTGCTATTCACCTGATTCCGTGTTAAGCCTGTTTGTTTTGCCAGCATTTGCTTGTCGCCATCAGTAGGATACCTGGATAATTGAAATCGGAAAAATGAGACTAATGTACTAGTATAGTAACACACTCAAAAGGGAAATGAATCAACCAAGAAGCTTTCACGCATCACTATACTATTCGAAATTTGACTATTGCCATTTCATCAGACTGCCCCGCAGTGCAAAGAAAGGAGTAGAAAAGGAGCTAGGTGAGATTAGATCAGGAGACCAAAGACAACTATTGTGCTGAGGTGCTACTCATGCTTTCACTCAGTCCAAAACTTAAAACACACATGACTTTGTAAGGAAGACAAATGGGTTCACATCTTTGTAAATTTCTCTTATGGCCCCATCTCCATGCGAGCAAGACATTGTAAAAATCTCTGGTATCCAAGTTGATACTAACAAAAAGTTAATTATAAAAAGGGAAGGCTTCTGAAAAGTATTTTGGCCAATCTAATGAGCTGATTGATATGGGATCTAACAAAAGGGCAAGAATTGACAAGTTATGGGCTTAAACTTATTTTTTCTTTCTCTAAAGACCAGGAAAGATTGATAGCAATAATTAAGAAACTGGCTGAACACCATATAACAGCAAAATCAGTACAAAATGGAAAGGACTAGCATTGAAGTCATAATGATCAGCAACTGAACATCTTGACACTGTACCAACAACTTGATGTAGCCACTGGGGCATAATAACAGCTTTTAGATCATACATCATGCAAAATGATCGTACTACAAAAAAGTAAATTTAACATGCAAAACAAACTAAATAATGATAATGTTTAATATAGGTAGGTGCCACTAAAATTTGGTTGGAAGTAAAACCCACTGGCAAGTTGTTTCAGAATCAGCATGTGCTAAAAGCTACCCAATATATGAGAAATTGGGGCTCGATCCCCCTTACAAAACTCATGCAACCGGGCACCGGACGATACTGATAAGTCATGTGATTGTATCTAACAAGAATGCAATGGCGTGCTTAACAAGAGTGCTTCAATCCACTACGGCAGCCGCTCCTTTATGATGTGTACAGCTCAAAATACGCTTTTAATTACAGACTTAAAAGGTGACCATCCATCATGTTATTAACTCCAATATAACGATTTGGAATCCATGAACTTCCATCATGTAAATCTATCGTAATGATTCAGACACCCAGGATTGCTTCCTATCGCCATAACATCTATCCCATGCTTGTCATGGAAACTAAATAATGATAATGTTTAATATAGGTAGGTGCCACTAAAATTTGGTTGGAAGTAAAACCCACTGGCAAGTTGTTTCAGAATCAGCATGTGCTAAAAGCTACCCAATATATGAGAAATTGGGGCTCGACCCCCCTTACAAAACTCATGCAACCGGGCACCGGACGATACTGATAAGTCATGTGATTGTATCTAACAAGAATGCAATGGCGTGCTTAACAAGAGTGCTTCAATCCACTACGGCAGCCGCTCCTTTATGATGTGTACAGCTCAAAATACGCTTTTAATTACAGGCTTAAAAGGTGACCATCCATCATGTTATTAAGGCCCTGTTTGTTTCCACTTAAGATTATTATAATCTAGCTTATAGGTGGAGAATTATATAAGCTAGATTATAATAAGTTGGTGGAAAATAAGCTGTCAAGTGTTTGACAGCCTGGATTATCAGAGTTATGGATTGTTGTATTCGAATGTTTAAAGACTACAATATCATTGAGAGAGAGTCAAGGGAGTTGGGGGATGGATGAATGGCAAAGGTGGGTAATATTCCTAAAGTTGTATGGTCCTTAAGATAAAAGGTGGGTCTATAAGCTGAAATAAGCTCCTTTTTTGAGCTTATTAGATTACAATAATCTGGGCTACTAGATTACAATAAGTTACCTTATAATCTAGGCTGTTTGTTTCCACTTATGATTATAAGCTAGATTATAATAATCTTAAGTGGAAACAAACAGGGCCTAACTCCAATATAACGATTTGGAATCCATGAACTTCCATCATGTAAATCTATCGTAATGATTCAGACACCCAGGATTGCTTCCTATCGCCATAACATCTATCCCATGCTTGTCATGGATTGAAGTTCTAGCATAAAACATGTCGAAGAAACAGCGACTCATCATCATGTGTAGCCAAGTCACTATTACCCAACTAATAACTATTTGCAACTGCAAATCACAGCCCTCGGCTGAAGCAAGTAATTTTAAATTGCATAATCAGAGTCACAATGCTTCACAAAAGTGAATAGAGCCATCATCCTTGAAAAAGGTGTGAACTCCCGTAGTCAAGTGCTAATGACTCTTGATTATGATTAACACAATCGGCAGTAATTTAAGCGGACAAATCAACTTACGGATGCAGGAAGTGCTCGAACAACCAAGCGCGGAGAACAGACACGGCGCGCTCGGGAAGCCCCCTCTGAGGCCGCCAAATGTTGTGCGGCTGACCCAAGGCACTCACGTTGTTCCCTCTCTGGAGGCCGGCGCTGCCGCCCACAAGCCCAAACATGGCGATGTCCTTGTTCAGGCCCTCTTTGACGGCAATCTTGCTTGTGTTGCGCAGCTGGTTCAGTATCATGCCCTTCAAGCACTTGAAGTGCTTCGCCATCGCCCTCAGAGCCATTGCCGCGAACGGGGCGGCGTTGCTGAACCCCGCGACGGTCTCAAACGAGGCGATCACAGCTTGGACCTGCTGATAGTACTGCCGGTATCTCTTGCAAACCTGAAAAATCATTGCAATTGGATTAGAGCTCAATGAGAAATAAACAGCTACTAATTACGTTTAAATAAGAAAAGGATTTCCATCTTAGGAAAAGGAAGCAGCACGCTTTTTGTTTTCATGTGGATATGACATCAACAAAGCAAGCCTACTTCCCAATTATGGAAGTAAGATGCTATTAAAGAACTATGGCCAATAAAATCACCTATTGAGGGTACCGAAAATAGAAGCTTTCTACATTGTACGTAGATGCTCATGTATTGTCCATGTTCGGAGAGGACGATACGAGCGAGTCTAGTACGAACCATGTGAAAGCATTTAGCAGCAACACAATTTGTAGACACTATTCAGTTTTGATTTCATGTAGATGACATTCCAAAGTATTCTTAGTGCTAAACACCCGATCAAAATCTAATCTTTCATGAGAAAAATGGAAGGAACACAAGTGTTCCACATGAACAGTATAGAACTGCAAGGGGAAAAAGAAGAGAAAAAAAGCCAAAAGATGTTGCGACAGCAAAGGAAATCATCATCAAATCAAAAGCACATGCAACCACAGTAAATAAAAGCAAGACACAACTGCATCGGTGATGTGACCATTATGTACAAGATTCTTCTCCACCCAGAAGAAGCGATAATTGCGACACCGAAACGAGGTAAAAAAAAATATGCAAGCCACAAGGAACCTGGAAGGAGGAATTTTCAGACGACGAAGCCACGAGCTTAGCTTAGCTAGCTCACCTCTTCCATCATGGAGATGAGCCTCGTCTTCTTCCACTGCTGCTCGGCGCCCGAGATGGGGCCAGCGTCGGCGGCCGCGCGGTGGGCGGCGTCCAGGTCATGATCGACGGCGTCGGTGCCGTCCATCGGATCCGCGTCGAGCAGGCCCTCGTCGGGGACGCTGCGGTCGACGTGCGCGGCAGCGCCGCTTACGTCGCAGATCTCCTCGAGCAGCTTCTGTGCCGGGCCGAGGAACCTTGACCGCCCGAGCACCGCCGCGTAGCCCGTGAAGGGCCCGTAGGGCCCCGTGGCAGGCGCGGGGCCGCCAAACTGCCTCCTGGGCGGCGTGGGAGGATTCGACGACGCGGAAGAGAGGGACAGCGAAAAGTTCTGCGTCGGGATCTGCGGGAGTGTTGCGGCCAGCCCGTGCGCCACCAGCTGCGCCTGCGCCAACGTCGGACTATGCGGCGAGTACGACGAGGAGGAGGACGCGTACGAGTAGAACGGAGGGGGAGGTGGCCACGCCCCGGGATGCTGCTGCGGGGCAGAAGGCAGCGGGGGCGAGTCCGCGGCGTCAGGCGGGAACCGGAGCTTCTCGCGCCGGCTGTGCTGCGGCACGTGGTACAGCTGCCCGCCCGCCGCCGCCCCGGGCACGTGCTGCGCATGATGCTGAAGCAGGAGGTGCCCGTGCGGCTCGGCCCCGCTCCCCGCCCCGCCACCGTACCCGCCCGCGGCGGACGACATGGCGAGCGATCAAGCACGCCCGCTCCTTGCCTCCCGCACGTACGCGCGCTCGCGTCGGTGGCCTCCTAGGGGTCGGTGCCGGCGCACGCGGTACGTACGGGGTGGTGAGCAGTGCGAGCACCTGGCCCTGGAGAGAGTGGAGATAGAGGGGAAACGGCTCCGCACTTTCCGAGCGCGGGGCCTGGCTCCCTCGCTGGCTGGTCTCTCTTCTGCTGCTGCTGTAGCCTTCCTTCTTTTGCTTCCCACCCTCGAGGGCCTTTTATTTTTCCCTTCTTCTTTGCGAGCTGCTGCTGCTGCTGCTGGTGCTGGTGTTGTTGTTGCGTTCGGGGTGCCTTTCTTTCTGCAAAGGCGGAGAGACCGCGAGAGGGAGAGGGTGAAAAAAGAGACGGAGGAGATGGTAAGCCGTGAAAGCGAAAGCAGAAAGGCCGAGCTCGCCGGTGAGATGCAGCAGAGATGGAGATTGGAGCCGAGCGTGTCCAAGGTGGAAGTGGGTGCCAAGACGTGGCCCGTGCGTGTACTTGCCCTTGGCGCGGCTCGCTTTGCGGTGAGATGCATGGTGGTCACATTTTTATCGCTGCTGCTGCGCTGGTGCTGGGAGCCAGATGCCAGTGTCAGCAGTCAGCGTGTGAGGTTTTTTTTTTTAAAATTCTCTCCTCCCCTTGTTTCACTGCGGGTGGGTTGGTACACTTGTGTAGGTTTGACCACTAGTCAAGGAGTAGAAGACATTCCATGTGCAGCGCGATTAAGTCCCCTAATAAATGTACTCCACTGGTACTACTAGTAACTGGCTTCGCGCCTCCTAGCTGCTACAGCAAGCCGTGCGTGTTCCTGAATGTACAAATCAATGCACCCCCCTCGTCCTGTAATCCTCAAAAGAGGAATGCCTTACATTTACCCCATGTACAGTGTCCAGAGGTATCTCAGGGAGACGAAACAAGAGGATTTGCCGAAAGAAAGGCGGCGTTGGTATCGGCTTTTTAATGGTTTTTATTAAAAATAAATAGTAATAACTAAAAATAGTTTTTAGAAGGAAGAGAAGAGCTGTGAAAAAACAAGGGAGCGATACATAGCATGATGGAGGGCAAGAGGTGGGGTGCGTGATATAACCATAATCTCTTGTTTTATCATAAGAGCGAGACGATAACGAGAGAAGTGAAGAAACCGTTTTGAAAAATCGAGTATTCATATTAGTTTTTGACTTTCTATGAAGATTAAAAAACAAAGGCAATACAAATAGAGTCGAGGACGAGGCAAGAGAGCCATGGCCTTGTTGAATGTGATTTCTGACTTTTTTTGTACCGTAGCAGATAAAAATATACTGTAATATCTGTTATCTTTTTTTAAGTAATTGAATTTAGAAATGTAGAAAAATAAAAGACACTTACGTTATGACGGATAATACAAATATAAAGAAATAGAAAATAAATAAAATTGAAAAGCTAAAAGTAAGAAGCCGCTGGAGCAGGACAGAACCACTCCCCTTGGCCGCTTGTGTAGTCGCGTAGACTACCCGAGTGTGCGGGTACCGGTGGCCCTTCACTCCAAACTCTCGCCACCCGAGGGTGTAGTACTAGCACTACTGCTCTAGTCGTGGCGCAGCGGCCGCAAATCATACGCGCCCTTCAATGCATCGCATCGCGTTGCCTTCCCGGACCAAACCAAACCACGCGTGACATGACCATACATAGCGCACCCCCTGCCCCACACGGCCCGCCTCCGCGCACCCCCCACCCTACTCCCCCGTCGACACACCGACGGGTGGGGCCCCTCGACCCCCGTCTCCGGCTCTGTAACGCGGCAGAACGTAAAATCATCCGCAAGGCCATCGGCAGCGGCGCTTCCCGGGATCGGGGGGGTCTCGCTACGATCGCTAGGGGCCACGCGTCAGCGCCTCATACTGCGCGGCTAATTAGCAGGCGCGAGAGCGCAACGTAAGGCCAGTCTCAGTGGAGGTTTCATGTCCCAGTTTTCAACATATCTATATTTTGGAAACAGTGCAGAAGAGTTTCATCCCTATGAAACTCTCTCTACTCCTATGAAACTTTTATCATCTCTCTCTTCATCAATACAGTGCCATGTTAGCGTATGTAATGCTCATGAAACTCCATGAAACCACCACTGAGACTGGCCTAACATCGAAGGATTTTACTACTAGATGCGCGCAGGGCTAGATAGCTAGCTAGGCTAGGCCAGGAGAGGAGGGGAAGTGACGCGGCTGCTGTTTCCATTAACCTCACATCCACCCATCCATCCGTCTCCGTCCGTAGCAGGAGAGAGGATTAGGAGCCGAGAGCAAAGATGCGAGGGGTACGAAGGCACGGTACTGGGTGAAGGAACTACTCCTCCGGGGTTATGCTTTTGTTGTCACTGTAGGGCTCCGGTGTAGCATGACCAGCTAAGCTACCCAGGCAGGTACTACGTGCACAAACAGGTGAAAGCGAAGCCCTGGATGCGTACAGTGGCAGGACAGTGGCGCGCTCGAGGGGGACCCATGCTACTTAACGACACTGCTCAATCTTTCATGCCAGCACATGCACAGACAGAGTGGCCGCGTACGTAGAGCCGCACTGCTTCTGACACTGTATCTGGGACCGGAGGGGTGTTTTTTTCCCTGGACTGGCTATGTAAAATGATTGTACTACTAGTGAAACTTATCTTGACCATTCTTCGACCGGAGCCAATAGCCAAATAACGCATGGCCTCTCACACAAAATTGTCCAACCATCGATCCCATCTTCAGCCGGCAACTTTTGTCTGTACCTAACAGCTTTCTTTAAGATTATGCTTGCAACGCATAAATTTTATAAAAATTTTATAGGAATCACATAACAGTCCTTCAAAATCCTACCAAAAGCATGCTCTATTTCATAGAGAGGCTGAAGGAGAACTATTATGGGGTCTGATACCGATGGACAACTATCCCATTACCATCCGATCGTGATCTTACAAATCTCAAAGCATCGAACGATATAGAGACGGTCCCCACGCGGGCATCGTCCCACAGAAGTGCTTTCAGGGATGGCAATATGCATGCATGTCTACATGATGTCGCCGGCCTGCTGCGGTAGAAAAATATCCGAACAAGTGAACAACACATATCGGTGCCAGCCTGCCAGGTGTTGCTACCACCATCCTATCATTACTTTTCCCACCGGAGCAGTGCATCGGAAACCGTTCACGGGTGAGGCGTGAAGCCAGCGGCAAAGCGCAAGCACGCACGTACAGCTGCTCCCTTTTGCGTTTCACAGCAAGTGCGCGCGCGCGCGCTGCGTCCACTCCATCACGAACACAGGCCTGCGTTGTTTTTCTTTCCCCCATAGGTGGTGGACGGAGAGCTAGCGTGCTGACACACTGGCCCAAGCTACGCTCGCACGGATACATGCGTGTTTAGCTCGGCCGGCAGGCGCGTACATATCGATGGGCCGGGCAACGCCAGCAAGCTACCGCTGCAACGTGATCTTTTCCTCGGTGAGAAGGGCACGGACCAAGATCTCGCGCAGAGAGAGAGAGAGAGAGAGAGGGGCAAAGGAGAAAAGCGCGGTGGGATGAGGAGTCGATCGCGCGCGCCCGAGCTTTCCGTCGAGCCGCGCGAGCCTCGAGGAAAGCATGCGAGGCAGCGAGGGGTGCCTGCGCTCCTCTCCCCTCCACGCACGCCAATGCGTGGCGTGCCGTGCACCGTGCGCGCGAGCGAGCGGCCTGGTGCGTGGCAGGACGCGCCGCGCTTTTCCTCTTTGACGCAGCCCACGTGTTGCCTTTCGTCTAGCATCGCTGCCGCGTACGCCAAAAACGTACGTGCGCGCGCGCGCGTGCACGATGCGAGCCTGGCGAGCTCGTGTCGTCTGTGCGCTTTGAATTCCGACGGGCTCGTCGTCCCCTGCTTACGGAGCAGCTGCCCACCCGGCCAGGGAATTGGTACGCAATTAATTAACCGTGCCTGCAAATAAAGACACGTTCTCAAAGACGGCACACGGCACGATTTAATACCAATGGTGGGAGCCCTACTTTTGTGGCATGTCCGCGCGCGACAAGTGGAACGTGGACGGAGGGTACAGCGCGCTAGCTAGGCATGGTCGGGGGCCCATGCATGCATGCATGCACGCACGCGTTTTTGTATGGTGCGTGCATGCACAGGTGCGTGTATTATGCATGACGGAGAGCGAGAGAAAGCTGATTGATATGGGCACACCCTTTCGTGGTTCAATCATTTGTGCCCAATTATTACAGCAGTGAAGATTACCGTGTAGGGGTAAAACCCGGCCCAAAGCAAAGCGCCTATATAATGCTAGCTTACGAAATGATCATAACCAAGATCTCTCTTTTTTTCGATCGAAGAAGGCAAGCTTCAGCTTTTGGGTTCTTATTTGTAACATTTTGATTTCGTCTTTTGTTTTTCAAATTTTTAGGTTTTTTATCTTTTCTTTTTTCCTTTTATTTCTTTATATTGTTAGTGGTGATATATTGTTGTTATTTTTTATTTTTAATTAATTATGCTAAAAACTATCAGTATTTTTAGTTATCACCACAAAAAACTATAAACTCAAGCTTCTAAACCTAAATAAACACCATCGAAATGCCCAGGAATGTTGCCCATTCAATTTTTTTATACTTTCCGGATTAATCATACAAGTGGACTATTGGAAAGAGAAAACGAGTTGATTGTCAGGTAGGAGTACATCGAATGACGCTATATGACACCGGCTGTAGTTAACTGGTCATACATGCATGTCTGACGTGCTCATAGAACTAACGTATACGATGATGCGTAAACTGTAATTTTCCTTTTGACGTGCGTTATACGCCTGCTTCTCGTAGTCTGCAAGAAATGAGTACGTAGTAGATTGCGTCTCCCTGTAGAAAATTACTACTCCTGCTAGTACTAGTCCATCTGCAGAGGGAGAGGCCATAGAATAATACTCCTAGTTAGTAACGACACTGAGGTCAAATCAGAGGAAGCTAGCTGCACCGTTTCTTTCTCTTTTCTGACTGATGGACGCATGCCATTGTACGTGTATGTTTGGTTCCTTCTCTCTTTAAGGAGGCTGGCTAATCACAGTCCCGTCCATGTACGTACGTACCCCGTCTAGCATAGCTACTGTAGCTCACTGATGCCGACTCCCGTGGTTGTCAGGGACTACAAGGCACCACTAGCATTCAAAGCACAAAGCGTCTCTGAAATCTGAACCCTCTCAGATCAGACGAGATATACGTACGTACGTACGCCTCAAGTAACGCAGTGGTAGCATTCGATCGACACGCAGCGGCAGGAGTACGTAGGTAACGTGAAGTACAAATCTTTGCCTACTGCCTTACTCCTGCCTCATCATCCCCTTGTCATTAGACCGACGATTTGACACCTTGTTCTTCGTTGCACACAAGCTCGATTTCAGCTCGATGCATCATGCAATGCAAGGCATGAAGGACACGGAACGCATTGCGAGTATCGTGTTGCATACCATGCGTGCCTAAGTATAATAAGAGGTTGTTAGTAGGCTGTATGTTGAGGTGGAGGAGAGAAAGGAGGAGAGAGAAGAGATGTGAGCTGTAAGTTTACAGTCAGCTGAAGCACAAGAACCAATAAACGTTGTGAGAGAAAGGGGTGGGTCATACAGCCTTCAGCTGACTGTAAACTACTGTATGAATGGGTTGTAAGTGTCCATACAATCAGTTGAAGGCTGTATTAGAGCATCTGCAATGGGTCTATAGCAGCTCTCTACAAGAGAGTCCATGTCATCAACTGTCCTACGTGGAAGATATTAAATGAAGAAAAAGAACGCAGCTCTCTACAGCTCTAGAGATAGTCTATAGCGCCAAACGAGGCAGCCTCCATAAATTCTGTGTGTGCATGTAAGCATCAAATAGCTATCCTTATAGATAGTTCTTTAGGGCAGTCCCAATGGAAGAAACTGACACGATTTCCATAGCACAAGAAATCATCTATAGAAACTATCTTCCACAATGGAGGTGTCTTCGAGTAATAATTATTTTCTCTTTCTCTCTCCCAACTCTATCTTCTTCCTCCAATGAGAGTGTGCCACGAGCCCCTTAGAAACTGGTGGTTTCTTCCCAATGGCGATTTCATAGTTTCTTGGTGCATTGGGTGGAGTGAAGACCTGATTTCTTCATGAGGAAACCGTTTCTAGGTTGTGATCAAAATGGCTTGAGCTTTTGGCTTCAGCTTATTTTTGCACTATTCATAAATTTCGTCTTTTTCTGAACTTTTGGCTTTTTTTTGAGTTTTTTTACCGGTTCTTTTTTTCCTCGTATTTGTTTGTATTATACGTAATGGGCTAACATGTTTTTTCTATTTTTAAATTTTTTTAAATTTAATTATGGTAAATAAGCCTCTGTCAGCTACAGTGCTTTTTTCAGCCAGCTACAGTGTTTTCAGCCATAAGCCACGGGCTTTTCAGCCATTTTGATCACAACCTAGGATTTGTGCTCTCTTTCATCATTAATTACGTTGCCATGTCAGCATTTTGCCTACGTGGTAAGTCATTTAATGAGGATAGAAACCATCATCAATACACCATTGGGACTGCCTTTAGAATGCTAACTTTAGTGTGTACTATATAGATGATGTGGAAGTTTTATAGTTAGTTACTAGCTATAACTATTGCAGATGCTCTTATTAGGCTTGCTCTAAAACTAGCTGCTGCTCGTGACGTTAACACGTTGCATCGGTAACCTACCACATTACGTGCTGTCTGCGACTGCGAGCAGTGGCATTTAAGTTTTGGCTTCTGCCAGTGCCTCAACTTAAAGCCGTGCATGCATGGAGCCAAGTAAGCCGCTGTGTCACGCCGTTCCATAACTCAAGTCTATTCAATGGACTACAACAGGATGGTCAACATCCATCTGCATGCATGCATTGGTCCTTTGACTTCAAGAGAGAGCGATGCTAATATGATGTGTCTGTAGCAACGTTGCGAGTGATGGCCCTGACTTCTGAGCATTTTGGTCGTGTGACGCAGCGTCATGGGCTCACATATCGATCGCTAGTGTAGTACTGGTACCTTTCTGTGGTGGTTCACACGTTACACGAACAGTACCCGTGCCATACCAACGGCGAGCACAACTACTGCTGCTACAGTCGACGTTAGTGTAATAACTTTACATATATTGCATGGATTCTTAAACACTTAGGTCCTGTTTGGATCCTTTGGGCTAACAACTAGTTGCTAAACTTTAGTCCTTGAGGATCCAAACAGGAGGGCTAATGGGTGAGCTAAAGTTTAGCCAAAGCCCCAACTAGTTGTTAGCCAACTAGTCCATCAAACCCAGCTAATGAGGGCTAAAGGACCAGCTGGATGGAAAAAAGACGTTGATACCCACGCCAACCCTCCCAGACCACCATGCATAGGGGTATAACAGACTTTGCACTGATATAGTAGCACTTATTAGTCCTTGGATCCAAACAGGACTGGGCTAATCTTTAGTCAGCTAACTACTAGTCAGCTAACAACTAGTTCTACCTAACAACTAGTCCTAGTCCATCCAAACAGGCCCTTAGTTCAACCTTTTCTCTTCTCTTCTATCTTGACAAGCTTTTCGGTTCATATATCTTGGTTAATGACATGTCTGGATAACTACCAGGGTGGCCCCGGCATGTGCGTACATGCCTTTTCTTGGAATTTAAAACTGGGCGGGATCGCTGATCGGATCGATCAGGCCGTAATGCACCTATAATAATACTATAATGCGACGATACGTACCACGTCAGGATGGAACTGGACATGCGTGCTATACCTAACACTAAGGATTTTTGGACACACTAGTATCTGGTGCAAGATCTAGTGATTGATGCGGTATCTGGTTAATCAAAGCAGCCCAATAATAGGAGAACGTCCCCCACTACGATCGCAGAGCAAAGGGGTAGTAGCTATGACGTGATGCGAGTGCATGCTACACCAAGCATGCATATGACAGCGGTTGGTAGACACACCATACCTTAAAGAAAAAAAATGTACAAAAAGGTTGAGATGGGTGCTGCTGATCAAGGACATGGCTTAAAATATCCCTGTAAGAGCATCTGCAATGGGTCTATAGCAGCTCTCTACAAGAGAGTCCATATCATCAACTGTCCTACGTGGAAGATATTAAATAAAGAAAGAGAACGCAGCTCTCTACAGCTCTAGAGATAGTCTATAGCGTCAAACGAGGCAGCCTCCATAAATTCTGTGTGTGCATGTAAGCATCAAATAGCTATCCGTATAGATAGTTCTTTAGAATGCTAACTTTAGTGTGTACTATATAGATGATGTGTAAGTCTTATAGTTAGTTACTAGCTATAACCATTGCAGATGCTCTAAGGCCCCAATAACATGTTCGTAGTAAAGGATCTCTCTCTCTTGGGAAAATGGAAAATAAATGGTGAAGTGTATGGTTCAAATGATCCAATCAACATATGATGCAAAGTGTGGAGTGGCCCAGTCCACCCTTTTGGCCCTAGTTGCCAAAACGGTGGTGGGCCATTAATTGACAGCAACTCCAGGATCAGCGAAAGGTACTTACTACTTAAAAACTTGTATTGAAAGTAGCTGCGGAAGGGATACTACTGAAAACTGCGATGAAACAACCTGTATCTCCTTGTGTTGCTAACGAGGCTAGTGGCACAATATGATTAAATTAACTATAGTTTTAGTTGTTCTTATCCCCTTTGTGCCTACCAACACAACAAGAACAACTCTCCTGGAGTTGTTTTTGTTACTAGGGGGGTGCAGGCGCAGGCAGGATGAATCAGTAGAGGTCGGCAGTGTGGTAGGCCACGGAGAAGTTACTCATGGTTACATCTGCACATCCAGTCCAAGAACGAAGCGTGAACAACCGCACAAACGAATGGAGCAGAGAGGGAACCGAATCCTCTGACGTTGCGTAAGGCAACGTCAGAGTGCAGTTGCAATCTGAACCGCTCGATGAGAAATGAACGGCTCAGATCTGATTTTGCTACAGTAGCAACCAGATCTGAGCCATTCATTTCTCATCGAACGGTTCAGATTTTGCAACTGCACTCTGACGTTGCCTTACGCAACGTCAGAGGACCCCGTTTCAGCAGAGAGCATGCGTCCAGTAGAACACCTCGATGGAGGATGGTTGCAGTGCAGATGGATAATTTTGCAGGTGGTTGTGGGGAGGCCATCATCTGATGTGAAGTCCACTGTAACACGGCTGGGACTCTTGAATGGCATACATGTCAACGAACAGAGGAGCCTGAGCTTAAAGCACGCTAACCAAGAGTCCAAGGACCGTCGGTATTGGTTTTTAGGTTTAGCTTATGTAACACCCATATTTCTAGGGCGCCGTGAATCACTTAGAGCAAGTACAATAGTATAGCCAACTAGTGGCTATAACACTTGTCCATTTCATCTATAGCCTTCAAAAAAATAGTTCATACAATAAGGTAGCTATTACAATAACTATTTGGTCCCACGTGTAAGAGAGTGAAATGCATATTTTTACGTGCTATAGCTAGCTGTAATTTAGTAGCCAGCTTCCTTCTCTCTCTGCCACGTAAGATTTGGTTGATATTATATTTGCTATAGCCTGCTGACTAAGCCTTATTGTACCTGCTCTTATAATTGTCTAAAATTGTTCAGCTATGAGTTACATCAGTCGAGTGTATAACATTGTAAACACATGCTCAAGAATAAAAGCCAACTTTATTACAAAATAAAGGCTTAACAACCAAGTACTACAATGGGGCGAGCGACCCTTAAGTACAATATAAAACTAAAACATACCACAGGCAGGCCTGAGCGAAGAACAACTCTAATTCCAAGTGTCATCTACTTCGTAGAATCCTTCCACGTCGTCCTCATATATTTCTTCATTCTCTTGCCAGGCATTTTCTGTTATTTGTTTTTAGCAAGTATGAGTACAAACCACCGTACTCAACAAGTCACATAGTAAGTACTATTTAACTACATGCAAGGATTTACCAAGGAGTGGGGTAAGTAGTTCATTATTTTATGTGGATGCAATTTTAGTTGTAAACAAGTTTTAGACATAAAATCATAACCTTATTAATGAGAATGGGGTTTTACAACTTGAATACCAATCTTAGTCAAATACCAAATATACTTATGCTTTATTTTTGGATCCACCCATTAAACACAACTTCATTTCTGGAAGCACAGCGTATTCAAATACTCTTCATTTATGACTCTGCAGAGCTGCTTAGCTTTACCCACAAGATCTCTTAACTCCCGCGACAGAATTAAGAAAATAAGCTTTCCACCCATTAAACACAACTTCATTTCTGGAAGCACAGCGTATTCAAATACTCTTCATTTATGACTCTGCAGAGCTGCTTAGCTTTACCCACAAGATCTCTTTAACTCCCGCGACAGAATTAAGAAAACCCATATTTTAGTGCCCACTGCACTGCCACCTTTCCAGTTCAAGCCTCCACCCTAGAATAAGATCATGGGACCCCCGCCAACTCATGGCTTCTCGTCAAACTTCGTTACCCTAGAACCACTTTTAAACTTCTATCAGAAAAATGCCAAGTCTCTTAGTAATGGAAAGTTTTGTTAAGCTCCCAAACTACCATGATTACATTAATAATAATATAATATTACTAAGTATTGTCAAGGTAAATAAGGCCATCAAATTAAACATGCCTTTTTGGGTGGTAGGACATTAGCTAATATCATGTCATTCTAAACATTTATCGTACAAGAAATAACAACTTGTAAATAACATAATGCAAGTACTAATAAATAAATAATTAAAGGAATATAGGTTCAACATGATCAAAAACATGTGACTTACCTCGCAGGTCTAAGTATTCAACGATTTCGAATTCTTCTGATTCTTGATTTGGAGCTTGAGCTTCTCCCTCCTGGTCTAGCTGAACTTCAACGTTAGGAGCTAACGTAAAGCAAAAGAAAATAACTCAGTTCCATGCTCGAAGGGCTGAGCTAGGAATAAACAAATTAAATAAAGAAAAAAATCCAAGAAATCCTAATAAAAAGGGTTTTGGATTTATAGGGGTCCGAATAGGTGAAACAGAGCTGGGGAATGGATCGGCGGGCTCGAAACGGTCGAAATGGGTATAGATATGCATTTTCGGGTTTGGGTGAATAATAACGGGTCTGGGCAGTATTCATTGCAGGTCTACTGTTCATCGTGGTTTCGGTCACACCGAATCCACTACTGTTCATAGGGGTGCAAATGGGTTGGGTTAATCCTGACCGATCCGGTATCGAATTCGATTTGTACCGAAACCGAGAAGAAAATGGAAAATCCGGGCGGTTCGGATACCGGATTCGGATATTAACTGTCGGATTCGGTTACGGATTCGGGACAGCAAAAATCCGACCGAATTGCTTCGGTTTCCGGATTCTCGGATAATATCCGGTCGGATATCCGAACGCAGACAAGCAGTTAAGAGTTAACCCTAACCGGCATCGGTTCGGCGGCCTCCCCATTCCCCCATCCCCATCCGATCCCCTCCCCAGACCCCAGTTCGGCTGCTCCGGCTCCCCGTCCAGATCTATCGTCTCGGCTGCTCGGGCTTACCCATCCGGGTTAACACTGATTACTGTTTTGCTTGGTATTTCCAAGTTTCTACTTTGCCATTTCTTTTACCTTTCAAGTTCTGGCTTCAACACTATTTTCCTTTCGCAGATTTGATTTTAACCTGTGCATTTTACTGCTTGTTGGATATGTAGTGTGATTAACAACAAATTTTGTACTGCTTTTTTCCAGATTAATGTTCCATACGCGCGTCCAACAGAGTTTTCGATTATGTCTGCTGATGGTGTTGAGTACAATCTAAAGCCAGCAGAACATACACTGTGAGTACCAAATCGAGCCAATGTGATTTCTTGTTTAGTTTCAACGCATCAGGTAACATTAGTAGTTGTTAGATTTATAAGCGTCATATAGATGTACAGTTTTAGTATACTCTTAAGTATTGTAGCAGCAAGGCTCTCCCCTACTGCTTCATTAAAAAACAACTATGGTTCCAATCTTGCAGGCCGCGGGTCATCAATATCAAGTGGGTCATCAAGTTCATAACCGTGTATTATTTGATGATTAGCCCTTTATTATGTATGATTTTGTTCCACATATTATGTAAGTACTGCTGAAGACGGAAGACCTGAAGTGCCGTGCATCAGTTGAATCGGTTGCCTCAGCTTATATCAGAGTTGTGAGAGTTTTAAGTACTATCTCAAGTATAATGTTCCTGCTGGATGTTGAGCATTGATTTCTCTTTTGAATTCTCGGATATGTTTTGATGGCATGCTTAAGAAATGCTAGGAATGCGGTAGCTTAACTCTTTTGGCTGAAATGGACAAATGTGAAACTGTTGCTTTGGTCCTTTTTAATGAGAAGACACTATTGAAAATGTTCCTTTTTGTACGTCCATGATATCCGCTTATATTATCCGCTTCCGATCCGTAACTGATATATATCCGTCCCGATGATACCATATTCGAAACTCCGAATATTCCGAATTCGTATTCGTATCCGGTCTTACCGTATCCGACTTCGAATCCGGAGAAAAAATATGGGTTAGGATACGGTTTAAGCAATATCCGTTCGAATCCGATCCGATTGCACCCCTAACTGTTCATTGCAGGTTGGGTTCAAAGTTAACGGGTCAGGTGAACAATAACATACCGTTATTGTTACTAAGAGAGTGGAATTGAGGAGGCTATGGGCGAAGGTAATTGGAAAGCAATCGACTAAGAGAGTGGAATTGGATCTGGGCTTGCCTTGATAAATTCCGACGATCGTCAGCAATGTCTCGGTCGAGGGCTCAATTGGGTATAGGGGAAAGCTCACTGGAAGACTATGCAAGGTCTAGAGGAGGTCTTTGGCTTTTATAGCCGTCCCATGGCAGTTCGACAGGACAGGGCTTCAGCGGCGACGACGTGTGGCCAAGGTTGGGAAAGGTTGGGGAGGTGTGGCTAGCGGGCGGTATTGGTGGCCTCGGGTGTAGTAATGTGGCAGTCAAAAGTGGTATAGGGGTGTTAGGTCGGCTGTGAGAGTAAAGAGAGCAGGGAGGTCAGCGTGGTGATGGCGGGCGTGGCCAGTGGCTCTGACGCACGGTCAGGGCATTTAAGTGGGGGGTACAGCCTCTAACAGGCTGCATAGGAGTGGCAGCAGTGAGATGGTGCGAGAAGGCGTGAGAGCGATCGGGCGGTGGCAAAACAGGGGTAGTGACGATTTGTTTTCGAGCGATGAACAGTGCCGGCGTAAAAAATCCTTTGTTCAGTCAATGCTAGTGAGAATTTGTGGCTTGGATGGGTGAGATTTGAGTTGAATTAGGCTAAGATTCAAATTAAATCAAATTCAACAAGAAATCAAATTTCTTTTTGAAAATTTGGTTTTGTTTCAGCTTATGAACAATAATAATTTATAGAGAAACTTATAGAGAAAGACACTCGCTTGTGATTTTGACCAATGTAAATGAAGTCAATGCAGTGTATATTATAATCGACTAGTAGACCCAGCCTTAAAAATACTCCGTTTAAAAGCTAGATGCTGCAAAAAATCATTTACTGTAGAAAAATATTTTTTAAAAGCCAATACGAACAGTGCAAGACTACCGAAGGCATCAATGAATCCGAGGAGGGAGACTAACACCCAGATTAATGGAGGCATCAATGAATCCGAGGAGACACAATGTCGATCAAAATGGCTTTTCACTTATGGAGATTAATGGAGGCATCAATGAATCCGAGCAGATAAAGCACATTCAAAATGACTTTTGCTGATGGTTTTTGGTTGTGCTTATTGACTTTTGGTTGAAATGAGTACTGCAGTGTCTATTAGCTTTTAAAAGCTAGAGGCCAAAAGCTGTTTTGAACAGGTCATTTGGTTGCGGCTGATGGCTTTATCTGCACTTTTCGAGATGACAGCAGACAATAGAGACACCGATGCGGACAGCGTACATATTTTTCAGCTTAAGAAGCTATTTTGAGAATCTGCTTTAAGAAGCCGTCTAATTTGTTTCGACTTTTGAAGAAGCTAGAAAGCAAAAGCCAATAAAGAATGTGACCAAAGTTCAACTTGATGAAACAGTGGGACAGATAGGCAGTTTCAATTGCAAGACCTTGTGGTGGCAGCCCTATGATTCTAATAAGTATTTAATTTTGCTTGTTAGACCATGATAGCAAGGCACAAGCAAAATTAATTTTGCAGTTTCAATTGCAAGATCATGTCGTGGCAGCTCGATTTTTCGTGCCATTGAATCTCAGGTTTTTGCTATCGGAGTGGATGCGGTCTGACTGGCCTTTGGCTGTTGGTCTGACCAGACGGCGATATGACTAGCCAGTGCATGAAGAATTGATTGGTATGAAGTAATACTGACTCGTAGTTGGTGGTAGCTATTTTCAAAGAAGTCTGCATTGCGTTGCACGAAGGAATTGAGAGTGGTCTAACCGGCACGGGTGACACGGTCAGATCGGCCCCTGTGCCAAGTTGAGTTGATTTTAGTTGTAAGTCATGGTAGTGTCTATATAAGTGTTAATCATGGGATGCCCATGTAAGTGTTAGTCATACGGTGTACATGCAAGTGTTAGTCATGGGTGTCCATGCACATGTGAGTCTGATGTGTTTATGCATGTGATTTACTAATGAGAGAAGTGAATGTTATTTGTGTTAGGATCGATTGCTTGTTCTTTGATGTTTAGGTGCTTTGATATTGTTGTGGTTAGAGGCTAGACCAAGAATTGGTGGCCATGGTATGTCACATAAGTCTGGGGGTGGGGCATCATCTTAAGCGGAGGAGCACGGGAGAAAGACATAGATCATAAGGAGATGAGTGCATATATGTGGTGTGCCAACTGGACTTGTGTGTTTCAAATGGTGACGGTTCTCAAAGTAAATGTACGATCTTAGTGAAAAGTAATTAGGCATCACAGACTATGGTGTGATGTAGTGTGTCACAAGGCTCGGGTGTTTCAAGTGGGATGGCATCGAAGCAAGTGTATGATCTTGGCGACTTTGTGGCATTGGACATCGCATCTTTGTGAAGATCCATGGGTGGCAATTGAGGAAATTATGCATACCGGGTGGATTGATGGTTTGCAAAATTATGACATTGGACTAAGTGGTTTAGGTCAATCTTTGAGTATGGAGTGTCTTATCGGTTATTGGAGCTACCTGGAAGTCATGCTTTAAAAAACGTGTGAGTATGTGAAATGTAAAACTCATTTGTGTGGGGCTTATCGGGTTTTTCCAATTGTAGGTGGTTGTTATCCATTAAGTATTGTTGGTGTTAGGTTTGGTGTGAGGTAGAAGTATCCATTATATAGTCCTTGTGTGCAAAGAGAGATTTAACACTTGAGAAATAAGGTTAGGGTTTTCTTGTATTGGAGTCTTTTTTTTGTGTGCTATAGGCGAGTTCTGCTATCTTAAGGGAGTGATTGTAAAATATTTCTCTACAAGCGAAATGAATATCCAAAGTTTTCCTAAGCGAATTGTGCCATGTATATTTCCTTGTGCTTTTGATATGTATGGTTTTTTGTTTAAATTTCTTTTTTCTTGATATTTCCTAGTGTCAAAGACATATAAGAGGTGGAGATATATTTTAGAGATCATATCGCATCCATCTAGTCATCTTCTTCTAGAGAGAGTTTTTGAGTTTGTCCAGCTTTTCTTAGGAGAGGTGATTGAGGTTTTGCTCTTGTGAGTGATTTGGGTTGAGTTGTGCTGAGATCTAACTTGCTATGACATGTGAGAACCCATCTAAGGGTATCTAGATCATGTACGATTCACGAGCAAGAGTATGTTAGTGTTTCCCTCTTTTGTCCGGTTATAGTCAACTCTTCTTGTTTTGGATAACAGTCGGAACTTTGACATCGATCTTCACGATCCATGATTGTAATATGTTTTTGACATTTTAAAGAGGACTTGTGCCAAATTTCACTATATTTGAATCTGTGCTTTAGAAGTTAGCTCTTTTTTTTTGTATCGAGTGTAATGCTGTTTGCACTATTTCTCGGCAAGTGGTCAGACTGACACAATTAGGCCAGCTAGCAGCTATACCATTTCTAGGCTGACAGTCAAAATGATTGAGATTGAAGTCTTAAGTGATGTTTATGATCTTTGACTCTTGATTTTGATAAACTTGTAAGTTCATGCTTCTGCTACGAGTTATTGTTAATACATAAGAGAACAGTTTGTAAGAGTTTGTAAGAGTCACTTTCCCATCTCACTCGTAGTACTGATCGTATCGTCAGTTCGCAACAAATTCTGAACAGAATCCAGGACAACTCTACTAATCAGCTATTTCTTTCGCCAGACAGGCGAGCAGTGCAGATGCAGCTTGTAAGTTATCCTATCCCCTACTAGAAAAAATTGATCATATACCCTCCATTTAGATGGAAATTGAGGATTTACCCTCCTGGCCCACGTGTCAGTGACTTATGATGACCCCACATGTCATTGAGATTGTAACGAGTTTTTTAGCCGGAACAACAAGAACCTTGTAGCGCTCCAAAAAAACCTAACCGTACTCTCTCTCAGGGGCGGATCCAGCGGTGGCCGGTGGGGCGGGGGGGGGGCTCGAGCCCCCCTACCGCTACCGGACCCTTGGAGCCCCCCTGGAGCCCCTCCATAAATTTTTAGCCATGGATGTATGGTGTAGGAGGGCCTGAGGTCGAGCTGAAGGTAGGAAATGACCTCCCTCGCGAATTGGGCCAACAATTCATCTGGCCGGCCCACGAAATAACCACATTAACAAATCCCATAGAGTGATAGAGATAGAGGAGCTTCCAGCCAAGCCAAAGCCCAAGGCCCAACAAACAGAAACCCTATCCCCATCGGGTGCGGGCGCAACTCGCAAGCGGCGGCGGCCGGCGGGTGAAGAAGTCGCGAGAACGCAGCAGCGGGCGGACGCGGCCACGCGACTCGCGAGCACGCGGCGGTAGGTGGCTGCGCGCGGGCCCTGCGGGGTGCGGGCGACCAGGCGCGGCGCGGCGGCGCGCTGGGCAGTGGCCAGCCGGCCAGGCGCGGCCGCGCGTGCGCATAGGCAGGCCGCAGGCGCCAGGCGGGCGGCAGCAGCCTGCGGCCAGGGTGCCGGGGCGGCCGGCGGCTGGCGACCAGGCGGGGGCGCGGCCGCGCGGGCCAGAGGCCAGCTGGCCAGGCCAACAGCCAGACCGCAGTCTGCACTCCACACTCCACAGCATAGAGGCAACTAGGCAAGGTCGATTACTGATTAGGTGAACTACTGAACTTTGAAACTTAAATCATTATTTGTCTGTGATTGAATGATTGAATTGAATATGTGATTGGCATGTCAGATTTCAGAATGTCGAAAAGAACTTTGCGCAATTACTTTTCAAGTTCTAGTGGTTCAACTCCACATACTAATGAGAGCACAAGTCAACCAAAGAAACCTAGAGCAGAGTTTAGTCAATCGGACATAATTGGGGACCCTGGAGCGTAGGAAAATGGGCGATGAATGGCTCAATGACTTGATGATATGCTATAATGAGAAGAAGATATTTAGAAACATTGATAATGAAAAGATCAAAAAGCGGTTTCAAGAGATGAAAAAACGTCGTATGTTATTGCCTAAAAATTAGTGGTACGCTCTATTCTCTTCTAAATTCATAATTTGGAGGTCCATATTTGTTTAACTAATCAATTATGTCTATTTGTGTAGATTGCTTCTCCGGATGAATAATGGGTGTCACCGTCACGCGTCGTCTATTAGTTTCGTAATTTGGCCTTTCGGTATGGATAAACTGCATCCTTTATTTTTCATGATGTATTTTGTGATTGTCATCGTTCATCGATGTTTTGATATAAGACAACTTCAAACTATTATATTTGTCTTTTGTGGGGGTCATAGTGGAGTTATGTCGCTGTAGCGCTTTTGTTCAGCCCCTCCTAAAATTTTTCCTGGATCCGCCCCTGCTCTCTCTCCCGTTATATCTCTCCCTCTCTCTCCTGTCCCTAACCATATATCTCTTCCTCTCCCATCTCTAATCTCTCTCCCATCCCCTAAAATCTCTCTCCAGCGGCGTCTCTTTCTCACAAACCGCATGGGCAACGGCTGTAGCAAGGCGACGGCGGGCTCAGCCCCGAGCGGCGGCGGGTTTTGCCCCAAGCAACAACGCGCTTTCGGGCGAGGGCTCGAGCGGTGGCCGGCATCATCAAGCGAGGCACAGGAGGAGCTGCAGTGGGGCAGCCACTGCGGGTAGCCGGTAAGGCTTTGCTTGCCTTGGATGACCATGGCGGTCCAGCTGAAATGGCCGATGGCGGCGGATGAGCGGGAATCGGCCAAGCGCAGCGTTGCCCGTGGGACGATCTCGACAAGTGAGGAGTTAGCCGGGCACGGGAGAGGCCGGCGGTGCAAGCTCTCGAGCATCGGCATGAGCCAGATGATTTTGAGCCCATCGGCTTCAGGTGCGGTAGATTTTCGTCGGTGGCCAGTGGCACAGGCGGTCGGCCGGCGGCAGTCGTGGTGGCAGGGTGCGGCAGCCGGCCGAGATAGCCACGCCGCACGGTTGCATGGCAAGAGGCCAAGTGGCATGGCCGGCGGTGGTCGGTGTGGCTGGCCGACTGACTTGCACGGTAACGTGATTCGGTCGGTCGAATGGGCAGCCGAATCCCGGTTCGCATGGAGGTTGTTGAGGCTATGCATCGTTTTGTGATTCACGTGGCCGAATGACAATTCGCACGGGCAAACGGTGATCTACACGTGGAGGCTTAGCGAATGTTCGCACACAGCTGTTGAAGGAGGGGCTGGGTGGTTTTGCATTCTGGATCCTTTGTGCAGCGTGTCCATCGAGCGTGCTCAAGGTAAGTACCTCGCGGCTGTGACCTTTCTGTTTCGCAAATTACATGTTTCCATGTTACTTGTCATCTTATCATTGAGTATAATTATCATGTCACTCATGCTTACTTGACTAATATCATATCGCTAAAATCATATCTTTAAGGTCTTCTGGCTCATATCATATCATTTAGCTAATATCATATTGTTTGACTAATATCATATCTTTAAGGTCTTCTGGCTCATATCATATCGTTTAGCTAATATCACATCACTACAATTACCGGGCTAATATCATATTGTTTGGCTAATATTATATCACTAAAATCTCATTATTAAGGCGACCTGGCCAATATTATATCGGTAAAGTTACCTGGCTACTAGCATATCACTAAAGCTTATTCGGTTAATATCATATCATTAATGCTGTCTAGCTATTATCATATTGTTCATGTTTGCTTGATTAGAGACTTTTAATATTGTATTCATACCATGATGTTCTAGGTTGTTTTATTTTATCTGCTTTTACGTTTACTAGAATGCTTAGTTAAAATGTTTTAGAATTCATGCTTTTAATTAGTGTTTTAGAATTTATGCTTAAATCGTTAATGGGGGGTAGCACATGAACATGTTTAACTTAGGTTTAAACTATTGACACACTTTTGATATTAGGGCTGCCACGTTTTAGTTTTCTAACACTATGTGCCATTAATTGTATGATGTTGTATTTGAGCCATGAAGGACGTATGTACTAAACCTGTTAATCTGACTAATAATCACTTATCACATAATAAAACTTGATTGGTTGATAACCTTGCGTGAGCTATATTTTAATACCTCTTTAGGATAATTCCTATATCATCATCACCTTATCATTATTCTATATCACCCTCATGTCAGGAACTATGTCTCTCCATGTTCAACCCTAGCACTTCTTTTCACTTCTCATAATTTTATCGTAGCCTTATCCCCACCATCTCTTAGTTTCCTTAAATTCATACTACATAATCTGTTCATGATGTATCAGTTACCTTATCACCATTATCATCCCCTATCATCCTCATATCGGGAATTATGTCTCTTCATTTTCAACCTTAACAAATCCTCTCACTTTTCCAAATTTTATCTTAACTTTCTTTTAGTTCCTTAAATTCACACCATATAACATGTTAATAATATAATGGTTACCTGGCCTAAGATTATCCACATATAAAGGAGATTTTCACCCACCTGGTAACGTACGGGGGGTTGTACACTTTCGTTACTCAGGATATTATACTCCGTTGGCGGTTATACAGTCGAGGATGATGACGTGCCTGACTATTCTCGTATAACCGAGTATGTGGGGGAGTAATCGCCAGTGCCTTTGCTACAACTTGCTAAATAACAATTATCCCGGCTGACCAGATGACGGTTGCCTGGCCCGGGGTCATCCACATATAGGGGAGATTACCATCCACCTGGTAACATACGCGGGGGGGGGGTACATTCTCGTTACTCAAGATATTACACCCTGTCGGCGGTTATACAGTTGAGGACGATGGTGTGCCGTACTATTCTCGTATAACCGAGTATGTGGTAAGTGATTGCCGATGCCACTGTCACAACTTACTAAATTAACATTTATCTTTAATGTCATTGTTCCTGTGATCTCTATCTCCAATCTGTGTTTTCGATAACCTAGCTTCATTGCTAGGGCTGGAAACGAGCCGAGCCGGCTCGAGCCAAGCTCGGCCGAGCTCATTTGGAGTTGCGGCTCGGCTCGGCTCGTTTAGAAAACAAGCTAAAAACCTAGCTCGGCTTGGCTCGTTTTCCGGCTCGAGCCGGCTCAAATCAGCTCGCGAGCCGCACAAGCTTCCCGTACATCTCCACTGAAAATCACATCAAATCCATCCCAGCCTCTACCTCTCCTCCTCCATCTCGCGGCGACACGGCCAAGATGCCGTCGGCGCTCTCCCTCGCGCTGCCTTCCCCCATAGTGATGAGTCCTTCCCTCTTCTCCAACCTCACCTCTCCTCCACCACTCCCCTGCCGGCGCCTCCTCCGGGCCCCCGTCTTCTCCTCCTCCCTCTCCATCCCTGCCGCTCCCGTTCCCACCACGACCACCCCCACGCCGCTCGCCCACGCCGCCATCGGGGCCTGCACTAGCGCTGCTGCGGGGGCCTTCACCTACGCCTCCCCGCTCCCCATCGACGCCATCAAGACCCGTCTCCAGGCCGGCACGGCGTCCCACCGCTCCTGGCATGGCAAGTCTTCCTCGACATCGTCCGCACCGACGGCCCACTCGGCCTCTACCGTGGCATCTCCTCCGTCATCCTTGGCTCCACCTCCTCATCCGTGTCTACTTTGGCACCTGCACCTGCAAGCTCGCCAAGTCGCTGCTCCGCCCCCACCTCCCCCTTCCTTGTGCTTCCGCCCACTGGCGCCAGCAGCAACATCTCCTCCTCCGCAATCATGGTCCCCAAGGAGTTAACCACCCAGCGGGGGAGCACACGGCGAGGGGGGCACACGACGGGGAGGGGGGAGCACATGGCGAGGGGGCACACAGCGGCAGGGGGAGCACATGGCAAGGGGGCACACGGCGGTGAGGGGGCACACGGCGGCAGGGAGCAACGCCGACGGCCCGACGCGACACGAGTGGGGAATCGGGAGATGGGACTCTTGGGAGATGCGAGTGGGGAATGGGGAGATGACTGGCTCGCGAGCCAAAATAGCTCGAGTGGAGAATGGCCGAATGGGAGACGGGAGATGACCGGGTCACCGGGGTTATCAACTGTACACACGAGCCAAAATAGCTCGCAAGCCGGCTCGCGAGCAGCTTGAGCTCGGCTCGAATTTTTTGCGAGCTGTGAAGAAGGCTCGGCTCGAAATTTCATGAGCTCGAGCCGAACCACGAGCCTCAAGCTATTTTTTCAGCCCTATTCATTGCACTTAACATGTATCAATTGCTTGCTTGCTTTGCTTGTCCTTTATATATCTTGCTTGCATTACCTGTTCTTTACTCACAGTGTTGCGGCCGTTGTTGGGTACTTGCTGAGATTTCCAAATCTCATGCTTGCTCTTTTCATTCTCAGGTAAAGGTCAGTGGAGTGATAGCATCATGCATGGGTGAGAGCACTCGAGTTTTTAGTACCCTGACTTGCCACTATTTGTTATTTTAGTTGTTCTTTAGTTTCAAACATTTATTTCCGCCTCTGTTGATTCTTTAATAAATTACCTTTAAAGTTTATTTACTTGTGATTTCCATTATTGTTTTTCTTATTCATTCTTCACCTTGGTGATGATGTTCTATAGTGGTATCTCACATTGGTATGTGGGGTGCTACAAACCTTTTGTGCTACTGGATGGTTCAGCCACGTTAATAGTAGTTCCTTGCATAGAACGCCCATTCGTAGCTGCACTCTTGCGCAGCAAGTGCCTTCTTGCTTACAGTCTGGTGAATTTCAATCAATACGGTATGGAATGCCTTCTCCAGATTGACTGCCTCCGGTGCAGACGTCTCAAGGTAGGAGAGGTCTTCCTTCTCAGAAAATGCTTGGCCGTCTTCCTCGGGGACGGATCTTAAGTGGTTCAGGTCTGACTTGTTTCCGGTCATCATGACAACAATGTTGGCGTCTGCATGGTCCCGGTCTCCCGGAGCGACCTCTGAACGTTGTCGAAGGTCTGCTTCTTTGTTATGTCATAGATTAGGATTGCTCCAATCGCACCCCTGTAATAAGCACTAGTGATTGCACGGTCTCTCTCCTGACCAGCTGTGTCCCATACTGTTCCTTGATAGTCTTTCCGTCTATCTGTCTCAAAACAAAATAAACATTTGCTGAGCTGCACTGCAGAAAAATATGACTTTGTCAGAAGCATAGAACAATAATAATGGGGCGTTTGTGTTAGTTTTTATTGATGGCTTTTGGTTGTGGCCAGTGGTGGATCCAGGAATTTCAAGATGGGTATTCAAAATTACAAAAATATTATTCAATAGAAAACAAAAGGTCCACAATAATGAAAATTAAAGCATAATTATTCATACTAGAGACAACATCTCAAATAATATAAAGAAATTACAAAAAATAATAATTAACGCATCATAAGATTCTAAGCAGCAAATATTGAATTATAGCTATTTCACACAGGAAACCAAACCTTTAGAACTACTACATAAACATGACCTGAATTGTCATGGAGACAAGCACAAAAGGAAGCAACTTCAACAATAAGCGAAGAACATAACTAAAAGGCTAATAGTTTTAACCATTATGGCTGGAATTAAATATGATTTGTTTCCCTAGATCTACTAACCTGAGTCAAAGTTCAAATCTGAATAATTCTACTAACCTGAAGCAACTTTAGCAATAAGCGAAAAGATAATTCTCTTTGTCAGATTTTTTATGTTCACCAAGCAGAAGTTCAAAAATGCTTTTATCATGAACATACTTTGTTGAATAGTTCCTAGCTAAGCAACTTAAGCAGTGTTACCTAAACTGCTAAACAAAACATGGAGCCATGAGGTTGATGTGTCCAACACAAAAGCTACAAGAAAAGACTTGACAACACTTACATAGTTTCTAAATAATTGATAAATTAGTTATCAGAATATAATCAACTACTATGCAAAAACATTATAATTATTATAGATACATCACTTCTTTAAGCAAAATACAACTCACGTCTTTATTTAGACATATAATTTTGCTTCAAATTGTAGATCGCTAGGGGAGGAGAAGGAGATGGAGGGATTACCGAATTAAGGATGCCATGGGGGTCACCGGGTTGAGGAGGACGAACCTGCGTGGCTGCGCCGTGTCGACAAGACGACTTGCGAGACAACCGCTCCTGCACAGCCTCCTGAGTCCTACCTCCAGAAGACCAGAAGCCTCCTGCGTCGCTAGACGGAGAGAGTCAAAGAAGAGACTTGAGTAAGAGGAGAGACTGAACGAGACATAGAGTTTCTACCGTGTGTCGTGTGAATCATAACAGTGGATCAGGGCCAGTGTCCAACGCCAATTTGGGCCTGGGAGAGGGAAATGAGACAAAAGGATCTGACACCAATTTAGGCTGACTGGTTAGGAATAGGACGAATTTGACCCAACTACTGTTATATATATGTATTATGCCTTGTATATAGTGGATTTTTTGCTAAAATTTTTGGGTATTCAACTGAATAACCTTGAATTATGAGAGGACCGCCCCTGGTTGTGGCTTATATCTTTTGGTTGAAAAAGTGAAAATGAATAGTAGTATCTGAAAGAAGTGGCTTTTAGAAGGAGAGGACGAGTGGTGAAAAAAGTGAGAGAGATGCATGCGCGTGATGAGAGTGAGAGGAGTGGGATGGGTGATACACCCATGACCCCCTGCCTTACCCTCGGAGCAAGATAGTAGCGAAAGGAGTGGAGAAACTGCTTCGAGAAGTCAGATGTTCATATTGGCTTTTGATTTTTTTTAAGCAGAACCTGATACGAGCAGGACCTAAGAAAGGCCCAACTCTATTATTCGCAAAAACCATTTTGCATGCTTGTTACATTGCGATAATGTCTCTATGCATACAGGTTGCTAAGAACGACATTTTTGTGTGGTTTTAGCACTAGGAGGTCCACAGTTGAAGGATAAACCAAGTGCACTGTAGCACCCTGAAAAAAATACAAAGAATCGTAGTGTTTCAAATATCCACCTCTCTCTCCTATCTTTAACCATATATCTCTCTACCTTATCTATTCATCCATATATCCCTCATCCCTTATTTTTCTCTCTCCTCCTTTCCAATATATCTCTCCTCCTGTTACCCACTCTCCCTCTCTCTCGTTTTCTCCCCTGGCGGCACAGGCAACCGAGAGCGCAGGCTGAACAGCGTCGGGCGGCGTGACGGCGTGGCCAGGCGGTGGCTTGCGTGTGACGCGGGCATAGTGGTGTGCAAGCAAGCATGGCAGCGCAGGTGGTCGAGAGGCGGCAGGCCATGGAGGCCAGAGGCCACGTGGTGGGCTGCGGCGGCACACAAGCCGGGAGGCGTCGGCTTCAGGCAGTGGCGGTGGTGCTGGTCGGGTTCAAATACCATCCACAATTTAGATCCCCAGTATGACGTATTCAAATACCATTTATAATTGATTGCAGAGTTGCCCCAATTTTACCCACAAGATTTCTCAACCCCCTCGATTGAATTAAGAAAACAATGCTTTTCACTGCTCATCTTTTTATATAACCTCTGCCCAGTAGATTCTGTACCCAACAAACTCGGGTGGCCCATGCCCCGCCCGATGTGGGTGCGAGGTGGTCATGGCGTTTGCCCAAGTGGGGGTTGCGGCCATTAAGGAGGGTGCCAGGCGTCAAGGAGGTTGTACTCTAGCCTGGCAACAGCTGGTGAGGTGGGTGAGATGGTTTTCGGCGCTATTTGTCGGCGATGAGACAAATCAGGGGAGGCGGTGGCCAATTTTCGGCCCGGGTGCTCCGGCGCAGGTCAAGGGGAATTAAGGGGGTGTGTCAGGGCGGGGCTAGCAAGGCGTACGGCGTCTGACAAAGCTGCTGTGATGATTGATCAAGAATCAAGAGAGGGGCGGAGAAAAGATCACGTCGTTGTCTGATATTTTGTAAGACGAAAATAGTGACGACCGGTAGGATTTTGCAAAAATGGCTGTAGAGAGTGCTGGAATCAGTGAGGAGAATTGCCAAGGGATGGAAAGGTATTGAATTGGGCCAAGAATCAAAAGAAATCAAAGTTCAAAGCAATTAGGTTGAATTTGAAATTTTGGGGTTGTTTCACCTTACCATACATATACACATCGAAAAGTCAAATTCAGTTACAAGTAATTGCAAATCTCGCAGGATATCTTCACCAGCACTAGTCATGGGAATGGTTAGAAATCGCAGTACACCGCAGATTACTGAATCTTGATTGACAAGTCGAGCTCCAATAAACAGAAAAATCTACCTATCATTGTTCTTTTCTTTTTTACTGAAGTCCCCTATTTTAAACCCAGGCAATGAAATGCTCTGGCCAATAAACAGTTGTGGATATACTTGTAACAAAAACTCGTTACAATGTCTGTTCAAATAAAAGAGAGATTGTCTTCTTGTCCTAACTCTCAGGACAGGATCAGGAAAAATAGAGCTTAGCAAAGTTCATTGTTCAATAAAACCAACGAACGATAAGAAAAAAAAAAGGAAAAAAGGTCATTTCATCCTTATGGTAAGTTGGTAACTGCACAGACTTGGTATGCAACTAATCTAACTGCAATTCATCACAAAGACAATTCATTGCTCAGTACATGAGTACATGCCAAACATAAGGAAAAAAAGGGTCCTACCAATCAATCTAGGTTACACCAGCACTACTACTAATTGGCACGAGGCTTATGAATCCAACAGGTTGTGGACACCAACTCTGCTCTGACATATATGGTGGGACGTCGGTCTATTTTTGTAATTTTGTCAACTAAAATTATTTTTCCCTTCCAATGCAGCACCAACATGAGATAACAGTAAGATTATGGTACAGTCACTTTTAAATTTCTTAACAGTATTGTACTTGGGGCATGATCTACTATCTGCTTTTAAAGGGAAAAATAAATCATGGCCACATTGGATAGGAACTCTTTAACAATCTAACCTAATACTGCCACAAATGCAGAAGGAACTGAAGAGAAAACCCCCGTCCTAACACAGGAGAGGGCGACACGAGACGGAAAATTCAGCACGCAGTGCTCTCTGTCTCGCACATCACGTCAAACGAAGCCCCTGTTCAGTAGCCTAAACCGCAATCCAGCGCAGGGTCACAGAACGGTGACGCGCAATTGTAATTGTACCACATGGGGACCAACCAGAAAAAGGGAAACCAGCGACGCGATCAGATCGGCGTGCGGCGTTGCGTACCTGGATGGCTCGGGTGGCGAGCTCGCCGGCGATGGTGGACTTGGACTCGAGGAAGAACTCGTTGCGGGTGAAGCGGGAGAGGATGTTGGACTTGCCGACGCCGGAGAGGATCTTGGAGTTCTCCGAGCTAGGGCGGATCGGATTCTGGCCTCATCGGCGGCCTGCCCCAGCTGGGGTTGCGGGGGCTGTTCGACTCGGCCCAGTCAGATATCGCAGGTGGTGGCTGCGGGCCGGCGTGCTGGCATGACCCAGTAACTAGAAGTTTGGATTTTACGGGTCAAAACTTCGTAGTTTGGCCGGCGAGAGTTGCAGTTTCGCATTGAGAGGTGCCTGTGTCGTGCTGGCGTGCCGTAACTAGACATGTCTTCCTCTCTCTCTAAAAAAACGAAAGAAAGAAAGAAAGAAAAAAAGGTAGCAAGAGACGTCTAAGTTTGGACTTAGGTCTCAAGAGTTCATACAATGTTCTAAGGACAACAAATTTGAAGTCCTGTTTTACACGATTTTCTGCTCGCGTACGATCCTTTATCAGGTTCTGTAAAGTACTTTATATTTATACTACTTTTTAGGACTCGTCCAACGTTTAGTTTGAACCTCTACGAGTGACGTTGAAATCATTCGAAAGAAATGTCGTAACAGTTGCCAAAAAAGAATCACCACGATATTTCGACGCCCGTGGGCCGACGTCACAATATGCGCTGCTGCTGACGCCCCGCCACAAGTTCGATAACCAATAGATGAATAGTTCGGCCCATTGAAAGTATATGGACCGTCCATGGAGCACAATCGGATGAATTCTGTGACTCTCTAAGGGCGTCCGCAATGGTATAGCTAGTACTAGCTATATAGTCAGCTGACGTGGAGGTGAGAGACAAAAGCAAAGACTATTTTATACTGTTGGACCCACATGCTCCTCTCTCATGTTCTTAGACTACGTGAAATAGATCAGCTATTTGCTCGTCGCTAGTGACTACTCTCTCTCCTACTTTTTCCTTGCCACATCAGATCTAGCTAACTAAATAGTCAGCTGTTGGAGACGCCCTAACACACACAGGGTTTACACCATGTGCATTGGAGAAGTGCTGCTAAAAAAAGGGGTATATAGGTAATTTTTTCTTACTTCTTTTGACAATTCCCTTTGCCAATATGGCATGCCCTGGCATGAGCATGCCTGCCGCCGTCAAGCCTCTTGCCGAATTCTTATCCTTCGTTAGTGATGTGGACCTCTGACCAGGTGGGAAATTTGATCGGTCCTCGTCTTATCGACCGCTTTTGTTTACTGTTATCTCGATGTGACTGGAAACAAAACGAAGGATTGGAGGCCGACGGAGCATGAGCGGCGGCAAAGGATTCAAATCGGAACTGAACGTGGAGCATTTCCTTTCCTCCTTTTATTCCCGGTAACTAACAACCATCCTGTAACACCTTATATAACAACACGATATATTACTGTAAAACGTCATCGTCAAAGTAAAATAATAAAAACAACAATAAAAATCACAAAAAATTAAAACATTGAAGGTACTTTATTAGAGAGCCAACGAAAACTGAAAGTAATGTTTGAAATATGATACCGGTTCACTTCTAATCAAATGAAGACAACATAAAATGACATAAATAGTGGCAAGCCACGGTGCTGAAAACTCGAGTGCTCCCACCTATGCATGTTGCTATCACTCCACTAGCATTTTACCTGAGAATGAAAAGAGCAAGCGTAAGATTTGGAAATCTCAGCAAGTACTCAACAACGGTCGCAACACGGTGAGTACAGGACAGTAATACAAGCAAGATATGTAAAGGATAAACAATGTAAGCAAATAATTAACACATGTTAAATGCAATGAAACTAGGTTACTAGGGACACTGATACCTATCGGGGATAGAGAGAACGGGAATGTGGAACCAAGGTAATTGTTATTTAGCAAATTATGGCAAAGGCTCCGGCGGTTGCCTCCCACATACTCGGTTATACGAGAATAGTCAGGCACATCCTTGTCCTCGACTATATAACCGCAAACGGGGTGTAATGTCTTGAGTAACGAGTGTGTATGACCCCCCATACGTTACTAGGTGGGTGAACATCTCCCCTATATGTGAGTAACCACGGACCAAGTAACTGTTATTTCATTTATTAGTGAGTTAGCCGAAAACATTGATAACAGCCAGAGATAGAGGTAGTAGGAACAATGCAATTAGGGATAATTGTTATTTAGCAAGTTATGCCAATGGCACTGGCGATTACTTCAACATACCCAGTTATACGAGAATAGTCAGGCACATCCTTGTCCTCGACTGTATAACCACAAACGGGGTGTAATATCCTGAGTAACAAGAATGTACGCCCCCATACGTTACCAGGTAGGTGAAAATCTCCTCTATATGTGGATAACCCCAGGCCAAGTAACAGCTATATCGTTAACATGTTATATGATGTGAATTTAAGAGAACTGAGAGAAGGCCAAGATAATGTTATGAGAAGTGACAGGATTTACTAAGATTATAAATGAAAGGGCCTAATACCCAATAGGGGTGATGTGAAATGATAATGTGGTGATAAGGTAACGGTTACATCATAGGCGGGTTATATAATATGAATTTAAGGCAACTAAAAGATGGTGGAGATAAGGCTATGATAAGTGAAAGGATTTGCTAAAGGTTTGAAATGGAGAAGCACTAGATCCTGATAGTTGGTGATGTGAAATGATAACATGGCGATAACGGTCTAGGAATTATTCTAAAAGAGATATTATAACATTCCTCACACAAGGGTTGACAATCAACAAAGTTTTATTACGTGATAAGTGATTATTAGTCAAATTAACAATTATTATTATATATCGATCATGACTCACATAAGAAATTATACCGGCAGTACATCATGATATCAAAAAGATAAAACATAGAACATTCGATACTAAAGGATTGCTATTAGTTTAAACCTAAGTCTACAACATGTTCATCCGCTACCCCCATTAACGATTTAAGCAAGAATTCTAACTACTACTAACTGAGTGTCCTAATAAACATAAAAGTATATGAAACAAGATAACTTAGAACATCATAGTATGAATACATTATTAGAAGTCTACACTCATGCAGGCATTAGTAGTACAATAACAACTAGGAAAACATTAATAATGTGATAATAACTAGGCAGCATAAGTAATACGATAATAGCCAGGTAACTTTGGCGATATGACAATATCCATGTAACTTTAGTGATGTGACAATAATCAGTTAACTTTAGTGACATGGTAATAGTCAGGCAAACATGAGTGATATGATAATTGTACTCAGTGGCAAGGTGACAAGTAATCTGAAAACACATGATATGCGAAACGGTAAGGTCACAGCCGCGAGGTACTTGACTTGAGCACATTCAGCGAACTCGTTGCATGAGGATTTGGGTTGCGCAACTGTCTAAATGTTCCTTAGAAAGCCACGTGTGAACCTATGAGATGAAACGGAAGTGATTCAAATGAGTTATGATAAAATTGTGGGAAGAATAATAGGAGGTTGGTTGGTCGGAAAAGATTGCGTTCAGTATGTTTTCGCCACGCGAATCACCGTTCGGCCATGCGAACCATGCCCACAGCACGATCCCCAAGAATGTCGTTCGAAACGTGATTCGACCGTGGTTCCAGGCCAACCGAATCCAACGGTCGTGGAATCGGTTCCCGCCATCGCCGTTGGCCACCGTCGGCCTTCGCCACTGGCCATTGCTGCCACCTCAGCCATGGCGCCCACCGGCCACGCCTCCATGGCTGTCGCGCCACCTCAGCCTGCGCTCGTCGATCGCCACCGTCCGGCCTACCGACGCCCCGACCGCCTTGCCTCCTTCGGCCATGCACGCCGTCATACACCGCCGCCCGCAGCCGCGTCGCGCCGGCTATCGGCGCCTGAGTGCCATGCCACCTCCGCGTGGCCCTAGGTTGCTGTCGCCACCAACCTGCGCCGCCCCAGGCCGCCGCACCGCCTCCCAGCCTGCGCCCGACCCGCACCGTCGCCATCCACGCGCTGCCTGCCTGTGACACCGCTGCCACCTACCATGGCGATGCAACTGTTGCCGCCGCCTGTCGTGGCGTGCCGCCGTCTTCCATGGCCGGCCTATGCACACTCGCTGCCTGCCATGGCTGGCCACCGCCTGATGTAGCGCTCTCGCCATCGCTGCCACAGCCTGCTCTTGACGGGAGAGGGAGAGAGATTGGATGGAAGAGAGATAAACACAGGAGAGAGATTGGATGGGAGAGATAAAGATAGAGATGGAAGGGAGAGAGGGGTAGAGATCCTATTTTTTAGGTGCTACACATCCGGTAAATGACAGCGATCCAACAACCGTGAGGCTTCTGAAACAACAGTATAGTTTTGCCCTTGATCAGTTAATAGTAAGATGCGATGGAGGTGCTAACACCTCCTACACCTCTACGTGGACCGGACCAAACCACTACCAAGGAGGAGCTAAATTTCATATATCTTGGATGCACAATGCTTAGTAATGGTCCTAATGTAGTAATGGGCAGTTACAAGTCAAGTCGTTGATTAGCTGTGAAATTTGTGATCTTCAGAGAGCACTGAAGCACCTCCCAAAATAAAACTACCTTCAATTGCAAATACAAGCCATTCTAAAATCCGTGCATGTAAAACATCTCTAGATTTGACATTCACTACAAAAAAAAAAAGCTAGATTGGTCGCATGAAAATGGATCATTAGATTCATCATGACATACATTTCCGTAATATATATTTTGTTTCAACTTATTATTTCCTCGCAAAAAAGATAAATATTAGTGCTCCGACTGGTATCTTGGAGACTATCAATGTTCAAAATTAACTTACGATACGATAGTAGCAGGCGAAGTGATATCTTGGATGCCGTCTCCATGTCCAAAACGGCTTATACACGCAATCGGATGACACAACTACAAACCAATCTTCCATTGAGGATAAGCTTGTCGATCGCTACCAGGAACATTGTATGTTGCCCTTACAAACACTGGTCAATTCGAGCCACTCACACCTCTCCCGACCCCACTCGTCCCGATTCCAGCCAGCTCGGCCAACTGACAACTCCGTAGAGCTTGCTGCAACTTTGACTAACCCGATTTGAGCAAACGACGTCCCGAATCAATCCGAGCCACTGACACCTTTCCACGAGAACATTCTGCTTATCTGAAGCCAGATTAGACGTCTCCCACAAGGTTTCTACCTCACTCGCCAGAAAGCTTCACGTTGAATTCCTCTCTTATCCCTTCCAAGTTCCGAGCTCCAAAGCCAGCAACCTGACGTGTCGACCATGGATACGACCCACCCTACCTCTCAATCCGCAAAATAGTTCTCCCCCTCTCTGGATCCGCCCCCGGTGCGTTCGGTACTTTTCCGGAATACAAATCTCTGCCCTCTCCTGTGCAGCCCGGGACAGAGACGGGTCTCGGTTCGTTGGCGGCATCGGCATCTGCGCCTCGCTGTCCTCCTCGCCACCGTGCCGTCGCCCTCCGCGGCAAACAAGATAGCAGGCGGGCGGCGGCAGCACAACATCGCCGCATCACTGACACGTCGGCGTGGGCCTCCCCTGCCACTGCTGCACTTCTAAGCTGGAAAGACGCAAGCAGGGTCGAATTATTGGGCCACTACGTATGTACTTGGCGCATTGTTCGGGTCTCGTCGTGGAGCTCGCCGTGTGACGGGAGAGAAACGCGAGAGCGAATTTGTTGGGATGGAGGCGCGGGGGCTGCCGGTTTCACGGTGATTCTCGGTGACCCCGCCGCGCGCCAGGCCGTGCGTGGCTTCGGCTCGGACAAATCGATATCGGTGGCGGAATCTTGGACAAGATATCTAGATAAGGATGAACCGTGAGGCCGGTGCTAGCCTTTTTACGTGTGCAACAGGAACGGATACAAACAGATACTGTTTATTCTGTATTATATTTTATATTTTTTGTAGCTAGAGTTAAAGATGAATAGTGTTGGATATTTATTTCTTCATTTCGTATTTACTATGTAAGCCTTCAGTTAGATGTTGAACTCGTACATAAGATATTAGACTCGTTGATATGTCGAATGTGGATCACTTAGTATTCTTTGTCCGATCAAATATGGCAATCCATCTATCTTATCGTGTTCTTAAATGGAGTTACAGCGTGCTTTCTTATATCACCTGACATACGTTCATATACAAAAAGATATTATTTATACTATATTTTATTTCGTATTTTTTTTAAAGTCAGAGCCAAATACAAATCCTCGGTTGGTCATTTGGGAATTGTGTACCCCGTTTGCACCCCTCCTGCGTGCATCATGTTCTGATTGATGTTCTCTCGCGCGCGCTCTTCAGAAGCGGCATCTTTTTTAAGGAACACAAATCCACCTCAGATAATATCTCCACTCTCTCCAGGCTCCGCTCTCCGCTGGTGTATGTGTCATGCTCATGTCACGTACGCTTGCCTGGTAGTATAATTAGTCAAGACATGCTGCATGGCCAGTGCCGGCCCTGGGGGAGGGCGAGCGGGGCGGCCGCCCCGGGCCCCCAAAGTGTCGGGGCCCATATACATGTATATGCTGCGGTGAGACATTCCCAATCCTTCCACTTGCAGAAGCTATATGTTGTCTTAGAAAGATTAGAGGCTACACTGGATGATATGAGAGAGTTTGTAGTGCTTTTGATGCGCTGCCCTCCCATGATTCAACAGCCATATAGCACCTATCTGTTTATGGAGAATTGCATGTATTTTTCTTTAATATCTATAAACTCTTTGATATGAATTTTTCTTTAATACATAACGTATTTTAAGTGTTTGTGGGTAAAATTATATATATATATATATATATATATATATATATATATATATATATATATATATATATATATATATATATATATATATATATATATGTGTGTGTGTGTGTGTATGTAGATTTATATTTAGATATTTATACTAGGACCCCTATTTCTAGGTTCGCCCGGGCCCCTAAAATCTCAGGACCGGCCCTGTGCATGGCATGGTGTTTCTCTGAAAAGTCTTGGCTTGATCGCTTGATTAGCTTGACCTTGATGGAGTGGGGCTAATCTGGAGAGCCAGTAGTGGCGCGACAGGTCGGCGGGGCAAAAGGCATGATGCGTTGCGTGCGCCGCATCGCCAACGCGGGCGAGAAGCAAGAACAGTTTGGCCAACTTCTTGGAACAGGCTAGAATAAAAGACTGCACTTCGCATGGCTCCTGTAGTCCTGTTCCGCTCCTCCTTTTGGACCAGGCCGCTCGAGCCAATTGAGTTCGGCCGTGTGCCTATAGGCCGGTGGTCTCCACTGCACACACGTATACTCCATCCAGGTAGGTTGCAGCAAGTCAGAAAATGCGGCGGCGACCACAGGTGCCATTGCCATGCTTACCGTGCGCAGACCGGGCAATGCATGCATCAGTTTGTGTCGTCGCAAACTCTTCCTCTTAGAAAGCAATCCTCAATTTAAGTGCTAGTGTCCTTGGTTATCTTTTTTTAATAAAAAAGGAATTCTTGGTTAACTCGAACAACTCTTGAGACACAGTACCGACACTTGTTGACTCGTGCATTAGAAAGCTGATGGAATCATGGAAAGGAAGAAGCTAGCTAGCTACGTGTGCGCGCGCGCAGGGGGAGCGGATATTCGTTGTGGCAATGGCAGGGGTGGAGACGACGGAGAAATCGAAAGAAGAGGCGACGATGAGGCCGGGGATCAACATCATTGGGGCGGGGAATGGAATCCTCCTCGGAGGAGGTGGGTTAGGTCAAAGGGTGCAAGGGCTGGGTATATGCTATGCCCGCCCGGCCCCATGGGTGGGTGGTTCTTCTCATCTCAAATGCAAAGTCAAAGTGTATATGGATGTGATGCATTATGCCATTGCGAATCTATCTAATCTACTGGTTCCTGCACCCAGTCCTGATCCTCCCTTTGTTAGTACTTGTTGATTCGATCTGCACTTCTCTCAGGGGATAGAAATGGACGTTCCAGATCACGCTAAAAGAATTTTTTTTTCCCGCGAGGCATTTGTATTTATACTTGTACATTGAACAATTCCAGCTGATTGAAAATACAAAATTTGAGACCAAATTGTATCGTTAACTGAAATCTATTTTCAGATGGGAAACTGTATAGTAAGCTTCTAGATTCACTGAATCGCGCCGTTAATTGTACTCTTTTAGGTATCTTCAAATGGATATGAGCCATCTAATTTTTTTATCCAATAGATCATATCAATTAAGTTATTTTCCCCGATATACTACAGGTACAAATCCCACGAGGGCTAAAATTGTAATTATCCAACTGAGTTTGAAGTAAACACACATAGTCGGACTAGTAATAGGTTAAGTGAGAAGTCTTTAATACTCTCACAAAAAAATTATGGAGAAAAGTCTATTATACTCTCAATAAATCAATGACCAGATTTAATTTCTAGGAAAAATTTCTTGCATGTACTGAGTTTTGATCTGATTCCTAATTTGCCACTAGAAAAAATGTGCTTCCTCCTATGCCACTGAAAAACTTTCTGCGCCCCTTCCATGCCATTGCCATTAGCTCTGTTAGGGCAATCGGGCATTAGTACCTAAAACTTATCATTTTTTAATAAATACCCATCTTGCCCTCTCAAAATTAGGGGCCCACATGTCAATGCCATTCTCCAATATCCACACCCGCTCTCTCCTCCCTCTTCTCCAATCTCCATGCGCATGGTAAGCCAGATCGATGCCGGAGTTGGTGACCGCACCAAGCAGGGGATGGAAAAGGAGGTGAGCAGATTGCATGGCAGAGAGCATAGCATGATAGAGGAAGTAGAGTACCATCACAAGAACAACATGCCTTGAATCCTTCTTGAAGAAACACACGTAAAGGACTCCTAGATCCAGGAGCATAACAATGGCAACGGTGGTGGCACCCACCACCAGGGTACGAGTGGAAGCTGCCAGTGTCGATGTTGGCAAACATGACGAGCTCTTCAACATCACCATGATCCATCCTGTGATGCGGATGGAGGAGATGAGGCCGACTGGGGCGGTGAGAGGTCAGGAGGAGGCTGACTACGGCGAGAAGTGAGGAGGAGTCCGACAGTGGTGTTAGATAGAGGAGGCTGACTAGAGGGGGTGAATAGGTGGTCTAGAAAATTCTACTCTAATTAATTATCAATTTTTATTTGGCTAAACCAAGCAAATAATGCGGAAGCTTAACACAAAAAGGTTTAACACAAATAATACCTAAAACAACCGGGTTCACCTAACTGCACCAACAAGATAAGTCTATGTCAATATTTGCAATCTTAGAATAACAAACAATCAATTTAATTCTATGAATATAAATTGATTGAATGTAAATTGAGTACAAGAAAACAAACCACAATTGACACAATTGCTTTTTACCGTGGTGTTCGGAGACTTATCAGTCTCCCTAGTCCACGTTGAGGTTAACCCAAACAAATTGGACTAGGCAAACGAATTAAACTGAAATATTTCAATCCACTAGTGGTAGCGCTTTCCCGCTCCACGTAGGTAAGCTCTAACATTCACAACTTCGTCGAGTCTTCTCATAATCTTCTATGAGAAGATTACCGCGCATGACGCCTCTAACGCTGTCTAGGAGTCGGCAAACTCCAAGAGTAATAAGCCAAAACCCTCACTTGACTCTCACCATATACAACGAATGCACGAGCTCGAGTAGATATACAATCCACCTCTAGATGCAACACATACAATTTAAAGTCTTCCTTCTTGTTCACAAGGTGCAACACATGCACAATTAAGAGGAAGACATCACACTAGCTTAAGAGAGTGAAATGAAGTGCCAAAAGCCATACTCCAACTGGCCACAAGGGAGTATATAGACCCCACACCTCGAAACTAGCTGTTGGGTTAGAAAATAGGATTTTCAGAAGTACCTCATGCAAACAACCGGTACTTCAGCTCCCCTCAGCAATGGTCAAAAACTAGCCATTGCAGACAAATCTGGTAGTTCCGTCATGCAAAGTCTGGTACTACTGATCATCGGAAGTACCGCAGCACTTGTGCGGAATTACCGATTTCCTCGGGGATGAGAAGACTCCACACAGGTGTCGCTCTGGAAAAAACATGCCGCTAGGCGCTCATCCTGGACGTGACACAATTTGGGTACACCAAGGTGCTGGGCAAGGGGCTGGTGCCGCCTGAGAGGCCCATTGTCATCAAGGCCAAGCTCATCTCTAAGGTTGCGAGAAGAAGACCAAGGAGGCGAGGTCATGAGGCTGAGGCAGCCATCGGCATGTCGGCGTGCCCACCATGCTTGTCATGTTGGCCATGCCCTCCGTACCGGACCAGTCCAAGCATGACACGCTATGTGTGGGCTAGGCCGTGTCACCTGTTGGGCCATTTTTCTAGGTCTAACCCGGCCCCTATCAATGCTATGCCAGCCCAGCTCACCATGTGGCGTGCTTGGGCCGTACTGGCCAAATCTCAAGCTGGCACAAAATGGCCCAGTCCAACTCCCACCTCTAAATGGAGCTTAAGAAGTCTCCTCCCCGTGCCGCTGCTATAGAGACTAAGTGATCGTTGAGTAGCTTGTTCTACTCATCTTTGCATGAGGTACCATTTTTTGACACCTTGCGCATATAACGTGTTATTTGGTGGGTTCTGTTAGATTTATAGTTTGGCTTTTACAGCAATTAGCTTCAAACAATGTGTCTTTTTAAGGCAGAGTCTACAAGTCGATTGTGGTAGACACTGTTCTGACTATATTTATATCAGCCAAAATCATATACGAATACTCACGAGCAAACAAAATTTATTTTTTTAAAAAAAACTATAAACCACTATCTAAAAGAACACACTCCTTATATTTCTATATGACGTCTCGGCTCAAAGTGATCGGTACTTTACACGAGGTATATTTTGTTGAAGTTTCAGAAAACCCCAGATCCAGGCAGTACTTTTACTTAACCCTAGCTTGAAGGTACATTGTTGCACAAAGACCCAGCTCCGTTGCCCTCCGTTACCTGTGACAGAATTCTGTCTTGTGGGTCCCTGCGTCAGTGACACACCTCCTCTACCCCCATTTCCTCTCTCACAGCTGCTCCGCCTCTCGCTGTCAAACCGGTGGACGTCGACGAAGGGGAATCTCGTCGTGCATCACATCCTTTCCGGCCACCTCTCGTCGTCCTCCTCCCACTTGCGCCGCCACTCGCCGCACCTACCCATCTCGCAGCCCTGCTAGCGGTTCATCGTCGCAGCCGCATCTGCCCTTCTTCCATTCCACTCTGGTGCGACGACGGAGCGCCAATGGAGATAGCCGCCGGCACATAGAGTGAGGCGAGGAGCAACAGATCAATTCAGCCGGCGACGACAGCAAAAGAGTAGCGGCCATCGCGTGAGATCGAGCCATGGGTACCAATCCAGTGCCGCCGTCCACAGATAAAGAGCGAGAAGCCGACGGCAACAGGTCCAGTGAGGCGAGGCCAGCGGCGGCGCGTTCATTGAGGGTATTTACTTTTTTTACGTATAAGCCCTTCAAGATCTACGAAATCACGCGACGTAGTCCTCGGCCCAGGCCTTTAAATGCGGGCACGCATGGAGGCCGGAGCAGAGCGCCACGAGGCGAGTTGTTGAGTGTTCCCTAGGCTCCCCGTCTCTCCTCTCCCGCCGCCGCCTATAACCGCTTCACGTGCCCTAATCCTCCTTCGCACCTCTCCTTTTCATCCCCAGATGGAGCCCAAGAAGACATCTCCTCAGCCCCAGCCCCACACGGAGACCAAGAAGTCCCCTCCCCACGCCGCCGTCGACACCGCTGCATCCGGAGCCGAGTCGCCGTTGAGCAGCCTGTTCTATCCGCCGTCGCATGGGGTACCCGTTTCTTGATGCCTTTTGCCTGTTATATGTTATGCCTCTGTGGCGTTTGCGCTCGACGTGATCTTTTCTTTAGACGGAACAATTTTGAGGTTTTTTTAATGATGATGCAGATGGTTCTCTTCGTGTGCAGGGCGTTACCAGATATTAGATTTGCCTTTTTATCCATCGTTGTTGAATATGCGAAAATTTAGTTTTTTCTTAATCCTCCTTTGAAGTGAATATGCGAAAAATTAGGTTTTTTTATGTGGATACACCCTTCTTTACAGGTGGATATAGATTATATTAGAGTTTATTTCTAAAACTTAATTTTAGAGTATTAATATTGTAATATTCTTATCTAATTTCGATGTATTTATTTTTTCGTTTCCTTTTTTGTTTCGTTTTCAAGGCAAACGGCAAAGAGCAGGACTTGTACGCCATTCTTTTCAAAGGGCAGAATGGGAGCGCACAAGCTGGTATTACAGGTAGTTGTGGAATTCCCCCGTCTCGTCTTATTCCTATATGCCATTAGGACACTTGTGAAAATGAAACGGAATAGTACATCGCACCTCTGTATCAACGAATTTAAAGCACAGAAAGAAATCCAAAATATTGGTTAAAAAAAGAAATCCATAATCAGACAAATCTTGAAAGTTAGTAGCCCATTTTTCATTTGCATTTACCATTCTCGATCATATATTAAGTTTCATAAGTTTAGGTACTGTGTGTACATATATTGGTTATAGTCACAGACAACCAACCTGAAATTACTTTCCATTTCAAACTCTTCTCTCCACTATCATGGACTGTTTTTCTTTTTGAAGTAATATAATGGACTGTTTATCATCTGGGTGATCATCTTACTTGGTTTGGAGCACTGAGATATGACACAGCAGCAAATTAACTGCAAAAAGATTACTTTGTCTTCCAGATGGTAAATCCCATTGGACTCCTCCTCCTAAAAGTCGCACTGCATACACCAAGGATAACAAATACTCGCATCCATGTGACTCGGTTGATACCTCTTGTTTTGGTTCTTCTGTGCACTATGGTGGTCGAGATTATTTTTATGGCAGCTCTACACCCAAGCAAGCCACAGAATCCAATGATGTAAGAAATTGCTAAACCCAAAAATACATCTAACGTTTGTAATTCATAATTACTTTGAATTTTTTAAATCAGCATGAACGGCTCTATATCTCAACAAGGCTTTGAACATAAGTTTTTGTATTCATTTCAGTATAAGGTGGACAATAAGGATCCCGCTGCAGATTCTCATGGCGACTGGTGGCAAGGTATAGTGTTATTGTATATTTAGATAGATATTATGACTGAGTCCATGTTGTTGACTAATATGTTTTTCACTTTCAGGCTCATTTTACTACTAAGCAAAATTTGGCTGCCTCTCCTGAAGTGGACAAGGTAAAAGGGAGGAGCTTACTATTGTTTAAATTAGTATGGTTTGGTGTTATTCTCTGCTTGTTATTCAGCTTACATTTTGGCACCATTGAATTTCCTTTTGCAAATCCCAGATGAACATCGGCAACTGATAGTTCGTATACGTCCACGTTGGCTCAGTTGGCCTATTTATCGATTATCACATACTCTTAGTTCTTTATTTGGAAGAAAACATATACTCTCTCTCTCTTATGTTTCAAAAGTCAGAATAGTTATAGTATAATGTAAATTGCTCAAAACTTTTCTATGCCAGGAAAAATGAGTTACTAGTGATATCTGAGATGATGTGCCGGGCCAACTTTTCCCTAAAAAAGTGCCCAAACAACTCCATTTTTATGAAGAAAGGTTGCTTTCTGCTGCATTTCAAGCTTCTCCAGTTCCGCGCTCAGTCTATTTCCCACTTCCTTTCTTATTTATAATGTTAATATACCCAAAAAAGGCTATTCATTCGTGTGTCGATATCAAAGTTTTGGCTTCAACAGATAATTAATATTTCTGTACAGCTAGCTGTGAGATTGATGTACAATGATGTAGTTGTGGAGATAGACAAAAATTCACTTGGAGGGAAAAAGATTTAACTGTCCTGGAGTGAAAACCTTAGTCAACTCCCTAACTTTATATGTCGCCATCACTATCTTAGGGCCAACAATTAGTTACATCATTTTCAATATAGTTTCACGACCTAGCATTGTATTATATAAATTCACTTTGGGTGAGAAAGCAAGCACAAAAGTATGCCCACCTCTTGTGCAGATGTTCCATTGCTTGCTGTTCTATGCCATCATTTTTATCTTGAGAAATATAAATCCTCCATAGAAGGACAAGGCTCAGGTTCATTGGTATTGCAGTATTAGTGCCATGCACTATGGTAAATCACTCGAGTAAATATTTTATTGTAAAAAATGATGAATATATATTTTCTTAAAAAGTCTTTGTATGAGAAACAGCGTGTTAATCCTAACTTTAACTACAGTCCAAAGAGGCTCAATGATGAGAACATAGTCCGAACCAAGTTACAATACCTAGCTAACCAGATGCCACATGTCTAGTGTATCCTGATGATTATTTACCTACAACATTGTCATTGTATCATGCTATTGTTGGTTTTTTCTATCATTTCTTACTATTTTATTCTGTTGTTTATGGCAGGAACTGAAATGGGAGGGAGTGAAGCTGGTTTCCTTGATTGGCCTTGTTGGTAGTCAGTTACCTACATCATAGTGGAGTCTCATTCGTCCACGGTCCATTGGTGGTGGCAGTATTTGGATGCATCATCACACCTGGGCAGATGTAGCGTCTCTTTTTCTTCCATAGTTCGTGCTCTAGATGTGAAATGTAATGAACTTACAAGCACAGTAAAAGTTAGGTCGCAGGATGCATAAAGGGTCCCTTTCCATTCTGCCAATTCTGGTCTGTTTGGTCTCTGACTCCTACAAATCAAATCTATGTTTCTTTACTGTTGGATCCTGCTTCAGAGCAAAAATGCTGGAGAAGCGGAGATCACTTTACATTGTACACCTGTACTTAAATTTCACAGAAGTTTGGAAAGTTATGTTTTCATTATAGCATGAAATTCAGAAAGGTGCTTTATTCCAACAGAGGCATTACAACCACATTAATTTCACATGACAAAGATCACATCACTGTTATGTTGGGCAGTACTCGAGTTTGACAGCTTCCAGTTCCATCCCTTTGCTCCTCATGGCAGAGTATACGCTGCGCAGTAAAACAAAATAGAGCAATTGATGTTGATGCCATGTACTGAAAACATTGAAAGAGAGGAACTAACTGAAAACCGCAGGGGTGTAACTTACGGCCACATTTGTAACCAATGGGGCGGTTGGCGATGGCGCAGCGCTTGGGGATGGTCATGGCCACGGCGGGCTTGACGCCGGCCCTGCGCGCGGTGTCGGACAGCATGACGGCGCACAGGCACTTGGGGTTTCGGCCGATGCTGCGCACCTGCGCGCAGCAGCTCGGCGGCACCGCGGCGCGGGGGTTCTGCGTGGCCGCCGCGCACGGGGCGAGCTTGAGCGCCTCCTGGTCCACGGGGACGCGGCCGCACTCCCCCGCGCCGTGCGCCGTCTCCAGCCCGGCCAACCCGGCGACCAGAAGCATCATAACAAAGCAGAGGCACCTCGCCTTGAGCTCCATTTCTTGCCGCTGCACTTCACACTCTTTACTGCCTGCACCGCACTCTGATGATGATCGTCTCGACGTCTCGTAGAGGTGGTATATATACAGCTCTGGAGCCCGGAGCGTGAACGGAAACCATCATGGGTTGCTTGAGATTTCACGGGCAGGTCATGGTGTGGAAGGCCCGAAGTGGAGGTCGCACTAACGTTCTCTTTAAGTCGCGCGAATGCACTAAGCGCTCCATTTAGAGCATCACCTACTGCGCTCCACTATGCTGAGGGCAGCGTCCACGAAATTTTCTCTGCAGTCTCCCACCATCTGCCACGCAAACGGCCTGCGATGGAAAGATTCGGCTCCTTTATCGGTTCACAATCATTACGGGTATGTCGGCGGCCTGCTTTACCCGGCCGGAGTTCTTGAAAACGCGAGAACCAAGCCACACTGCCTTTCTCGGATCTTCAGAAACCTCAAATATGTAAAGCAGTAAGAACTTGCAGCAGTAAAAGCTGGAGGTTTAACTGGAGTCCGTACCAATTCAAGAAATGCAGATATGCAATAACACAGCCGAGTGACAATCCTCCTCTCCCCTACCCGGTGACGGCGCTCCGCCGTTACCGGCCACCGAGCTCTAAGCCCGTCCCCCCATCCTCCCCCCTCCCCCCAACCTTCTCTTCGCCGCCATCTCCTTCAGGCATGGCTTCCCCTGGCCAAGGCCGTGAAAAAGGAGAGCGTTGGTTGGACCAAAGCCCCCCTCTCTCCGTTACTAGCCCGGTGTCTAGAGCACATAACGCGTGTTCCCGTGTTCCCCTTCCTACCTAGCGACGATGCTCGGCACCGCGTCATCGGCGATTCCTCCGCCACCGGCATCGTTGCTTGGTTCCCCCTCCCTCTTCCTCGCATCTTGTGAGCAGGGCGCACCCCCCCTCAGGCTGACGATGGTTGGCGCGTTGTTCATAACAGGCGTCGATGGAGACGCCTCGACCAATGCCAACCTCCGCCGTCGGAGCAACGCGGCGAAGTGCCGACGGACCTCGTCGATCGATGTTGGAACTGCATCGCCTTTTACCATGTTAAAGCTGACTGTACCAACCCCACAAGATGCAGACGTTGCCGGGCTTTCAACCATCGCTCAAGGACTGCAAGTGGCCTCGAAGCCCACCTTGGTGCACGACCTCTTCCATTAAAACTTTGATATAGGAGAAAATATACACATCATAAATAAACTGAAAAAACACAGAAAAATTTCTGAATTTCTCTATTATCTTATTTACTCCTTTTTTTTCTTTGTTTTTCTTACAAAATTAGCTACAAACCTTCTCAATATATAGGCTAATAATATTCTCCTAGTATACATATTCAGACTTCAAATTTGACATAACTTCAACTTGAGTTATACATAGAGACGAACTTTACTACATTTTGAACTCTATGTCAAGATTATTTCTAACAATCCCCCCATTAATCTTGACTCAACATACTCTAGTTTTAGTTTCAATGTATTGTGAACTACCAGCCACGCCTCCACATGAAGCATTCTACATGCAAGCTATATATAGAAACTTAACTTAACTGGCACAGGTTTATCCGGATGCAAAGATTCTAAAACATTGAGACAGTCGGTCTCAACTACGACTTACTAAACTCATACTTGATACAGAACGGTGGCAGCTCAACGTTCCGTTTTCTTTTCACCTTACTTGAGTTTGGACGGCGACACATCTTCTTGACGTCCCTAACTCAACTCATCATCAGAGCACTGTTGATTCATCATCACTGAGTGCTTTAGTAAGAAACGCTTCCTTCATCTTGATTGCCCAGACTGCATAATTACTTGTCGTGAGCATCGGATAATGCAGCGAGACGGCGAAACTCTTCTTCGTCATCATACTGGATGATGCCTCGTTACCGGTGACATTACTTCCCCGAGAACGCAACATGATCTTAAGCACGGATCAAGATCTCAAGCTACTTTGAAGTGGCTCTTGGACCGAGGGAACGGAAGGACGTGACACGCACGTCTTCTCCAGGAGAGCTGCACGAAGACGAGCGACGTGCGCCTCAGGAGTGCCGCGTGAGATGCGCTGAAAACGGAATCACCGAGACGATTTTTTCCAGCAACTCGATTCTCACCTAGGCTCTGATACCACTTGTTAAAACTTTGATCCAGGAGAAAACGCACACATTGCAAATAAACTAGGAGAACACAGGAGAATTCTTAAATTTCTCTATTCTCTTATTTGCTCCCCTTTTTCTTTGTTTTTCTTACAAAATTGGCTATAAGCCTCCTCAATATATATGTTAATAATCTCCTACTAGCATACGTGTTCGGACTTCAAGTTGGACACAATTTCAACTTGAATTACACACAGAGACCGACTCTACTACATCTTAAACTTAAGTCAAAATTATTTCTAACATCTCCATTCTCATCGTCAGGACCTCCAGGGCGTCGGCGCCTTGTAGCCCCGCCACGGCCCAACCGTTCATTTGGGGTCAGCGTCTTCTCGGTCTAGCTCTTTGGACTCTCCAGGGACCGTCTTTGGCTCAGATAGCCATTGTGTTTTTACTCTAGAAAACACCATCGAGGTCATTGTGTCTCGTCAGACGTTCCTGTCCTCTGCCATCCCTGGACATCCGTACGCTTACTAATAAAAGTGAGAGCAAAGAATTTGAGAGCAAAGAGGACATTGGCTTTACTTATAAAAGTGGGCATCTCCAAGGCCTTTGACTCTATTTCTTGGCCATTCCTTCTTGAAATGCTTTCCTAGATGGGTTTTGGTTCCAGGTGGCGGGAATGGATATCGTTTTTGCTATCTAGTGTGTCGTCCAGAATCCTTTTCAATGGTTCTCCATGCATGTCAATTAGCCTACGAAGGGGTCTTCGTCAGGAAGACCCGTTGTCACTGATGCTTTTCATCTTAGTCATGGAAGGGCTCAATGCATTGTTTCGCAACACGAGCTCGTTGCATATTATTACCCCTCTTGGATCCTCAGGACTTCAAGAGCACATGTCCTCATATGCTGATGATGTCATTTTCTCTATTGCTCCGTCCCATCAAGACATCTGAGTTGTCAAATACATTCTGCAAATATTTGGACAAGCTTCGGGCCTTCAAGCCAACCTTCACAAAAGCTCCATGACCCAAATTGCATGCGACGATATGGATTTAGCTATCGCTTGCGAAGAGTTACCTTGTCAACTCTCCTCTTTTCCTCTCAAATATCTGGGTTTGCTATTGTCCGTGTCCAAGCTAACCAAATCTCAATTACAGCTGCTGCTAGAAAGATTCACTGCCAAACTTCCAAGTTGGAAAGGGAAACTACTCTCCTCGGCTGGCCGCCTCGTCCTGGTCAAGCACATCCTCTCCACCACGGCTCTTTACCACTTGGACTTGCCGGTGTGGGCAATTAGGGTGATTGACAAGAGGCGTAGGGCATTTCTCTGGAAAGGAACGGATGAAGTCCGTGCGGGTCACTGTGTGGTCGCTTGGCAGACCGTATGCAGGCCACTTCCTCTCAGAGGCCTAGGTATCTTAGACCTAAAACTGATGGGGTTTGCATTGCGATTGCGGTGGCTCTGGTGGCAGAAACTGACCCCTCTCGCACATGGGCGAACCTCTAATCTTCTCATGAACCAGCTATCTGTTCAATGTTTCAAGCTGCAACAGAAATGTCGGTGGGAGATGGACAAAAGACTCTTTTCTGGATGGACAATTGGTTACATGGCAAGTCAATTCAGTCCCGCTGGCCGTCACTTTGGAACATCATCCCGCTGAGAGCAAGAGGATCCACAACGGTCTCCCAGGCCGTCACCCTCAAAGCCTGGGTCGCCGACATCCGTGGCGCCCTTTTAGCTCAAGCCCTCACCGACTATCTTCAGTTGTGGGACACAATGACCACGGTGACTTTACAACCACAATCTGCTAACAAGCTTATTTGGAAACTGAATTCCTCGATCAAGTACTCAACTAAATCAGCATATAATGCGCTTTTTATTGGTGGAACCCTCCTTCCAGGCTTCAAGCAGATTTGGAAGAATAGGACGCCGTTGAAATGCATATTCTTCATATGGGTAGCGTCAAGTGATTGTTGCTGGACGGCGGACCATCTGGCCAGCCGAGGGGTGTCAATCAACCCAACTTGCGCCCTATGCAAGCAACACCCCGAAAGCATCGACCATCTATTTCTGCATTGTCCTTGGGTGCAATTAGTGTGGACAAAAGTTCTGAGACTCCACACCCCCATACCGATCATTGACCCCCCGGTAAGGAAACTTCATGGATGTTTGGACTGCATGGAGGAGTCTCCTACCAAAGGCTCTTAGGAGGGGTTTGACTCGCTTGTCATTCTTTTCTATTGGACAATCTAGAAGGAACGAAACTCTCGCATCTTCGACAACGCAGAAAGGGACATTCTAGCTCGTTTGTCCACGATCTGCGACAAAATAGTTTGCTGGCACCGTGATGGGGCTGGGTCGCTGCTATTGCCAGACGGAGGAACACCACCACCACCTCTTTAGTTCTTGTCTAGGCAGTTCTTTCTTTCCTACCCATTCTGTTTACTCTCTGAGTTTTGTTTGCTCTCTGTAAGCTCTGTTTTGTTGTTTCTCTCCTTCGTTTGACTTGTTTTCAGACTTTAGTTCTGTACTCTTTCTCTTCTTAATGCAAAGGAGCGCAGTGTTTCTGCGCGTTCCCTAAAAAAAATTCAAGAAATGCAGCGAATTCCCTCTGATTTGATAACGAGGTCAGCAAACAGCAGTACACATAGGAGTAGCTTAGCACCAAGAAATCAAAATACAGTAAGAAAATAGGCACACATAAATGACGTAAGTATGAGACTAGCACTTGGCAATCTTATGAGCAGACAATTAGCCTAGCTTTACATCTCTGTAGTCGTCGAGACATCGATCATCGTACTACTGTTGATTATCATCCCCTTGACTTCTGGACCAGCATGGTCTGTGAAGGCTTTCTTTGAGCCAGCCCCCTTGTTACTGTGAGACCGTCTGCCTAAGCGAGGTCCTCTCCTTCTTACATGGGCTTGACAGCTGCGCTGGCGAGAAGCTAGGCGTGGCATACGCCGTCACAAACGGTGTGCCTGAGGCAGGCACTTGGTAGGGTGGAACCACGGCCTTGTTGCAAGCAATCTTGCAATCTGCATCACCTGGTGGAAAATGCTCCACGTGCCTGTTCAGCTCATCGATGTTAAGTAGATCGTCGATGCGAGCCACAATGTTCGAAGCCAGACTCTCCATAACCCTTGAGTAACTCTCCAAGATTGATTTGCCCACATCCTGAAAAATTGTTCACCACGCAGGCAATTAGGTTGACTTCAGTTATTGACTTGAAAATGGCTAAAACAAAGGGAGATGCAGAGACACACAAACCTTGTTGTACTGAATTTTGCTCATGTCCAAGCTTGTCTGCGTCAGCCCAGGAAACCTTTGCTTCAAGCATATCAATAGGCCCTCTGCTCGTTGGGCGAGCAGCTCCCTTTTCTCCGTATCTATTATCATGTCTTTCACCATGCCCCAAGAAGATCTTGCACTGGCCGCACGGCCTAGGCCATTCACTGGTTTCGCAGAAACCCTCCGGCGCCACACATACACAGATGCCTCGACACGGTTGGCAATTTCCAGGGCTTGGTACTCCGTTGACAGGTCGAGGGAGTCGAGAAGGCACTCAGGGGAGAACTGATCCGACGTTATGTAGCGGTATATGATGTCGCCCAAAGTCGCCCTTCCGTTCTAACATCCAAAGTTTTTCATAATAAAAAACAAGGTTAAAGCAACAAGTTGAGAACAAGAAATGTATGAGGTTAGATCATGGTATACCTTTGGTAGTGAGTCAAGGTACGATTCAGGGACCTCCATCTCAGCTAAAGCATTGCTGTTGATAGCCATGGCAGCCTTCAAGATTTGATTTGCGCAATCGCGTTTGTGCTGCAATTGCTTCCTCGTTTTGTCACGAAGGCCCCCAGGGGGCACATGAGGCACCGGTAGCCACCATTTCTCATAATGGCGGTGGAAAGCCGTCCTGAAGGAAGCAGAGCCATCGCAATCCGTTGTGCATATCCCTTGGTCGACGTACCAGAACTCTGGGTCTCTGAAGCTGTCCAGGATTTCCTGTCAAGAGATGTTTTTATGAGAACTACCGAATGTCCGCGATTAGTTTGTAATGAATTTACTGATGTGAAAACTCACAAGGAGCATATGGTCTAGTTTCCGAAGTGCTGGCAGATTGATGTATAAATCAGACCGCGGCCTGCTTGTCATGATCTGCAATGTATCATCCAGGAACAATTAACAGTCAGTTTCTGAGAGGTGAAGGCTAAACTTGATCACCGAGACACCACAAACATACTGTGCTTGAAATTACTTCAAGATTTATAGCACTGTTCGGTTTGTAATGCATATGCAGTAAGTAGATGCATTACTACTCGTTAGTAACAAGTTGACCCACTGTTAAAGAGCAACTGCACAGTATGAAATGCAACTACTTTTCAACTGGAAGCAAACTCATTATCTTTGGAGTCAGTACTAGCTGGGGACAAGGATGCAATTACTATTCGCCAGGCGCATAATATGTGTACGAGGGATTTGGTTTGGTTTCATTAACTAGTAGTACCACTAATCATCTTGCTGCGTTATGTCTTAAATTTTCCTTGTTTCTATGCTTAATTACCCTTGTACAGTTGTACGTATCTTTGTTTCTTTGCTTAATTACCCTTGTACAGTTTGTACGTATCATTGTCGTTGTATTATTGAACTTACCTCGTATTACTACTAGTACGACCTTTTCTACTGATTGCTTTAAAAAGGATTTCCATTGATCTGGACTATTTGCTGTCTTGTACTAATAATTTAGAGAAGATAGAGCGTGCAGCAATTACTCTCATCTGGTTACAAATCACGAATAACAACAACAATATGACACCACAAAGTTCAGATGTGAAAACACTACAAGCACCAAACATTTCTCTCCTTTTTTTTGCATGACAATGAATCAGATAGATAAAAAATCCAGGGTTGCTAAGCGCGTGTTTAATAGCGATTCCTACTGGTCCATGTGCAACTAAAGTCCCCATTATAAGATGTTCCCGTACACTGCGATGCTGTCACGCTTCTATGGGAAGCCAGCAGTTGCACTTGCTCCTGAACAACTACGTTAATAACTCCGGTTTCTGAACCACCATATCTTCAGCGTGGCGGTGTTCAATAATCAAATGTGCATTCACCGGACAAGCAAGACATTTGATCGACAGTTTGAACTTCCGACTCCCCAATTGAGCCGGCCTACACGCTCGATCTGTCTTGCATCCGTACGCTTCCGGGGGGGGGGGGGATGCGTGATGGCAGCTGAAAATTGCAGCTATGGACGCTACGGCTGAAGGGTTAGGCGATGAGCTGAGCTAGCTGCCGTTGTTGTGTACGTACCTCGAGCCTGGTCCCGTCGGGGAACGACTGCCAGTTCGGGACCAGTTCGACAATGTGGTCGCTGACGCAGAGCAGCCAGTCCATCTCGCGCCGCCACATGGCCTTCTTCTCCGGCGGGAGCGGCTCCAGCCTCCACAGCTGCCCGAATATCGTAGCTGCAAACGGGAACCACCACTTGGTGACAACAACTCCTACCAAAATCACCAAGAAGTTGGACGAAAGCAAGGCAGAGAATTCTCACCGCAGAGGTTGGTGATGGCGTTGGAGATGGCGAGCGCCGTGCACACGCCCTTGCCGCTCCCGGACATGTCCTCGCCGAGCATCAGCTTGGCGAACCTCTCCTTCATCATCTCCATCTCTGCTCACCACGCTCGGACATCGCCACATTAGCACATTGTTACACACTTCGCCGCTGAGAAGTGAGAAGGAGACAACATTACTCTAGTTAGTGCCATTAATTACCTGATGCAGCTCTGCGCCTCTGCTTGTGCTGCTTGTGCTGCTTGTCCACCTCGGTGTCGGAGGCGCAGCAGCTCGTCTTGTTGGGCGCCGGCGCCACGGGCCAATCGTCGGTGGAGGCGGCGTCGGAGCTGGAGCTGCTCCCATCGGCCGAGTCGGTGAACGCCTCGCTCCCGGCCTCCCTCTCCTCCTCCGTGCTCCCCATCCAATCGATCGCAGCCGTGTGCCCGTACGCGCGCGTGCGTGGTGTACCGTGCACGTACGTACGCCGTTGGTGCGCGCAGGCAGCGCTGCTAGCTCCGTTCCTCGGCCGGCCCGGGCGGGTTCAGATCCGCGCGCGACGAGACCGGCGCGGGGGAATTAGCATGGCATGGCGCGCGCGTGGTGATTTGAGAGTTTTCTGTGCGGTGGTTTTTGGCGTTTCGGTCTCGGTTGTGGCGCAAGGGAGACTGGGAGAGAGGGGAAGAGTGACAAACCGGAGGCGGCTTCTAAAAGTTTAGCTGGTTCGTTGGCTGGCCGATGGGGAAGAGTGACCCCTTTGGGTTTTGAGCTGCGCTGGTGGCCTTGCCCTTTGTACCGGGGGTTTAGGCTCTGTTCCGAGCGTCTCCTGTTTTTAGTTTTTAAAAATCAATTTTTGGACGGAGTGTCCTTATAAGATGTTTTCTATAAGTTACATATAAGAGTCACTATAGAAATTATGTTGAACAGAGTAATTTCTCACTGTGTGTGTCCCTTATTCCCTTAATCTATCTCGTGGTCAACTAAAAACTAAAACCTACAGTCAAAAGACACATCTCTTTTAAACAATACCTTACGTTTCAGAGAGAAATGGCATGTAATGGACGGATGGCAGCTGATAGCAACAGCAACGGTTAGCCAGTGAGGGAGAAGGTATGCAAATAATAGAGGCTGGATCGGCGTGAGGGGTACACTCCTGGTGTGTTGTTCCCTTTCTTTCAGAGTTTTGGACATTTATAGCACTGTGTACTCTAGAAATTCCAAATGTAGCCCTCTAAATCCAAAAATTCCATTTTTAGCCCCCTTTCCGACCGCGGGACTCCGGGACGCCAACACCGCAACACGTGTTAGTCATGCGGTCCCAGACCGCACGATTAACACTGTAGCTTAATCGTGCAGTCCTGGACCGCACGATTTCTTGTGTAATCATGTGGTCCAGGACCGCACGATTAAGACGGCTTTTTTTGCTGTTCTGTATATTGTGCAGCTTAATCGTGCGGTCCCGGACCGCACGATTTCTTGCTACAATGTAATCATGCGATCTCCGACCGCATAATTAAGCTACAGCGTTAATCGTGTGGTCCGGGACTGCACGACTAACATGTGTCGGCGTCCCGGAGTCCTGCGGTTGGAAAGAGAGTTAAAAATAGAATTTTTAGGTTTAGAGGGCTACATTTAGAATTTGTAGGGTACACGATGCTATAAATATCCAAAATTCTTTCTTTCGCTCTCAACTGTTGCCGCTGCATGCATTACAGTAGCACTAATAGATGGTCGAGTGGCTTGGACTTCAGACAAAGAAATACTAGCAAAATTGAGTTGTAACAATGAAATGGCTTGGGTTGTGGAAGTAGGAATTTTGGATGGGACAAATCATGTACTTGTATTCTTGATGCTAACTCCCCTAAACTTATCGAAGTTCCTATGTACTAAACTAGCCACGTAGGCGTGGCGCCACGCCACGCCAGCCACCGTGTGGACCGAAGCAAAAGAGACGGCAATTCGCAGGGAGTTTCATAAAAAAAATCGAGGACTTGTGCGTAATTTCGGAAAAACAAAAGGATTTTTTTGCAAAAAACCGAGGACCTGCAAGGACCTGCACGTAAGTAAATAAGGACCAATACGTAATTTTGGAAACCCGCGGGGCGCCATCCAATTTTTTTTTGAAAAAAACTGGGCGCAGGGACCTTTTCGCGAGGAAAAGGGCCTTTACGTAATTTCTGAAAAAATGGAGGGATTTGCCTCCCCCGGCCGTACCAAAAACCGGGGGACACCCGTCGGCCGGCCGGCGCTCGCGGTCGACGTGGATAGCGCGGGGGGGGCCGGAATCCCCCCGGCTATAAGGAGGTTAGTATGTGAAAGGAAAGGAATGTCCCATCCACATTGAGTTGTGATATGGATAAGGCCCATTCGAATTGCTAAAAATTTTGGAATCCCACGTGAATTTAATTGTTTTCTTCAAAAAATACTATAAGATTTCTATTCATGCGTTTTAAATGGATCACACTCCATCCGTCCCACAGGGTAAGTTTATTCTTTGGGAAGTGTTGTCCCACAATATAATATTATTCTCTTGCAAAGCATGATACCACAATATAACTCCACTAAAGAAATTAAAGGTAGTTATTATTATTGCAATATTTTAACTCTATATCTCTGATGTAAAGCATTTAAAAATGATTGAGTAGTTACAATATATCATTTAATAAGAATATATATATATATATATATTCAGAATGTAATAACTTTTTCTTAGATTTATTATTTATTTGATTTTTGTACATAATAAGCTTAGACTTATGTTGGGAGACAGATAGAGCAGTGAATATTATATATTCAAGCTCACGCGGTTGAAGCGTGTAAGTTTCAATATGTGATGAAAACAGGAGTCGCAGATAGAGCTGTTTAACTCTGCATAGAGGTGGGACTTGGGCCGGGCTTCTTTGGGCCAGCCCGAAGCACGGCCGGTACGGCCTGGCCCAAGCACGGCCCGGCCTGACACGTGGCGGGCCGTGCCGGCACGGCACGAACGGTGGGCCGGGCTGGGCTTCAAAATCCGGCACGGTGGGCGGCACGGCACGGCACGGCAGATCGGGCCGTGCTCGGGCCGGCACGGCACGGCAGATCGGGCCGTGCTCGGGCCGGCACGGCACGAAGAGCACGGTTGGCCAGAAACTATTTAAAATTGATTTCTTAACTATAGTAAATTGTACTCATGACTCTCCTTAAGCTTTTCTATTTGACTAGTTGGGTAGGCATATGCTAGATTGTCGGGCGATGTCCACGTACGCCATAGTCTAATTTGCACCAAAATATGCATTCCATTGGACTAGATGACCAAGTTCGAAGGTGAAATGACATGAGACAATAGAATCGAATTTTAAGTAGGTTTTTAATAAGGCGGATACAAGAGAAAGGAAGATAGCGGCCACCGCTACCATTGTCGCTATCGCTTTTGTCGTGTATAGTTACTTTGGGCTGGGCTTGGGCTGGCACGGCACGAACGCCGGCACGGTGGGCTTTGGGCCGTGCTTGGGTCTGGCCGAAGACGAGGCGGGCCGGCATGGCACAGCACGACGGGATGACTGGGCCGAACCGGCACGGCCCGAAGCGGCCCGAAGCACGGTGGGCCTGGGCCGTGCCTGCCCCACTTGTGACGACAGCGACTCCTGTAGCTTTTTTCAGCTGTAGCAGTGGAAGAAAAGCTAGCCATGGCTAGTGACTGCAGAGTTAGAGGTGGGAATTGGGCCGTGCCACGGCTAGCTTTTCTTCCACTGCTACAGCTGAAAAAAGCTACAGGAGTCGCTGTCGTCACAAGTGGGGCAGAAAGAAAAAGTAATGGGTCGAGAAAAATGTTGTGATCAAAATGGCTTGAGCTTTTGGCTTCAGCTTATTTTTGCACTATTCATAAATTTCGTCTTTTTCTGAACTTTTGGCTTTTTTTTGAGGTTTTTTACCGGTTCTTTTTTTCCTCGTATTTGTTTGTATTATACGTAATGGGCTAACATGTTTTTTCTATTTTTAAATTTTTTTAAATTTAATTATGGTAAATAAGCCTCTGTCAGCTACAGTGCTTTTTTCAGCCAGCTACAGTGTTTTCAGCCATAAGCCACAGGCTTTTCAGCCATTTTGATCACAACCAAAGAGTACTGATCAGCACAACTAATCTGTTCCTAACAATATTAATTTTTTAGTGTTGGATACCTCACTTTCACTGGAAGCGAAGAAACACTTGTAGGTCAGGCCTACTGTGGACCATGTCCTATCAATTAACTAGCACTAGTACCACCTAGCAGCATAGGCGAAACTCTGTTCTGTTTGTCTGAATAAAATCTTCTAAAGCTGCCGGTCACAAATATTTTCGACTTTAAATCAGAATTTTTATCCGGTTTGAAACACAAGAGCTTCACGTAAAATAGTTTAATTCATAAAACAAAAACGGAGAAAATTCCCGAATTCAGTCTGTGCACTGTCAGCCCCACTCATCATCGAAATGCAAGAGTTTCACGTAAAATAGTTTAACTTACAAAACAAAAAGGATAAAATTCCCGAATTTAGTACGTGCACTGTCAGCCCCACTCATCATCCCCATGTCAGTCACAGGCTACCACAGACCTGCTCACTTCGGTTTAAGTTTTTGACTTCTAACTTATTTTTTATTATTCCTACTTTTTGACTTTTTTTAGCTTTTCCTGGTCCTTTTTTCCTCTTATTCGTTTGTATTGTTCGTATTGGGCTAACCTATTTTTTTTCTTTTTTTAATTTTTTTAAATTTAGTTATGTCAAATAAATCACTATCAGCTACAGTGTAATTTCAATCAGTTGTAGTATAATTTTAGCTATAAGTCAACTTATTTTAGCCCAATCGATCGACACCTGTTATTGGACAGGTGAACAAGCAGCGTGCTCAGAAATGTGGAAAGGAAGTAAGCATTGTGTGCCAGTCAGTCTGTTACTCCATGTGAGACCTCCAATCATTAGGGACCCATTGTCAAAGGCACCATCTTCCACTGATTGAGGTCCTGCTCATTTCGGCTTAAACTTTTGGTTTCTGGTTTATTTTTCACTATTTCTATATTTTATCTTTTTCTAGTTTTTTGGCTTTTAAAAGGTTTTTTACTGGTTCTTTTTTCGTATTCGTTTGCATATCCGTGATGGCCTAACATGTTTTTCTATTTTTAAATTTAGTTATGCTAAATAAGTCACCACCAGCTACAGTATAATTTCAGCCAGCTACAGTGCAATTTCAACCATAAGCCAGCTTATTTCAGCCCAACCAAACGACACCTGAGTACTACCCACAATACACAGATGCTACATTCTTTTGCTCTTTTTTAACTACTGTCTCTTTTAAAAGTCAAAATAAATATGATGTTTCTTCAAGTGGATTCGCTTTTTGAGTCTAAAAAAGTATGCTTCTTCTGCTGACGAATCAAAAAACGCAAATAAAAGTCATCAGCTGTAGCCATGAGCTACAGCCAAATAAATAGGGCCTAACAACATTCCAAAGTCCCGCTGTCCGAATATATGGGGGGTGTTTGTATTGGATGCGGCTGATGTTTTTTGGCTGAAAATAAATAAGTACTAACTGAAAGAAATAGCTTTTAGAAGGGAGCGAATGGTGAAAAAAGTAAAGGAGACATGCATGCGCGAGAGGAGTGGAGTATGTGATACGTCTGTTGCACCCTGTCCTATCCTCGGAGCGAGAAAAATAGAGAAACCGCTTCAAGAAGCTAAGGTAGTGCTAATTCTAGCTTAAGCATTTAGCATTTGGGCTTTTTTTTTGCTTTGTTTGACACTATTTGGGGGGTTTTTCCACTATAGTTGCTGTAAATTATTTTGACGTAATTAAATTTTAAAAAAATGAAAATAGAAAAAATATTTTTTTCATTATGGACAATGCAAAGGAATACGGGGAAAAAAGAAAAAAAAACCCAAAAAGCATATATATATGTGGGCAGCTTGGGGTGGAGGGCGCATTTGAGATCTGAGGCATATATATGTGGAGTAAAGAGACATTTCTATCTCTATAAGTTTTGTACTTATGCTATTAAAGGTGAAGATTACACCGGGTAGTTATATTTAAAAGGATGATTTTGTTACAAACAAACCTTCAGGTAGTTTTACAATATTAAAAAAATTCATAATTCAAATATACAAGTTCAAATTTTCTTGGGTAGTGGGGATTTACAAGTTCCAACTCCCAATTGCTTCTTAACCTAGGTCCAAATTTTGAGTTGACAAATAGGGGTAAAAACTCTTTCGAAACAAATAAGTTACAATTTCTCATATTTCATAGCTTCAATTTTTTAAACGAGGAACCAACCTTCTTATATGACCCGCAAAAAAAATAGAAATTAGGAATTAAAAACAAAAGGAGATTGGCCATCTTACTTTTATAGAACTACAAATAAAAACCCTAGCTAAATTTTAGAACAAAAAATAAATAAAAATTCGGAGTTGAATTTGTATATGAATTCTAACCTAAAACTGAGATAAAAAATAACAACAGAAATCAATAGAATTTTGGAATTAAAAATAAAAGGAAATTAGCAATGCAATATTTCATACAAACTCCCAATTAAAAACCCATACATAGCTGAAATTCGGAGTAAAAATTAGTAGTTGGATTTGTATCCGAATTGTAATATAGAAATTGAAAATTGAAATTAAATAAAAATAACAGCAAGAAACAACATAATTTTGGAATGAAAAATAAAAGGAAAGTAACAATTTGATTTTAATATGAACTACAAATAAAAATCACTACATAGCTAAAATTCGAAATAGAAATTAGATGAAAATTAGCAGTTGGATTTGTATCTAACCTAAAAGTAAAATTTAAAATGAAATAAAAATAAATTTGAGATTAAAGAAAGAGTGCATATCAAGTACTCTTAGGTTGGCGGCGCGTGGCAGCGACCAACGGTTGGCGGCGGCCAGTGGCGAAGGTGCGGCCGAACAACATTTCGCTCAGACAAACGTTCGTTCCCGTGGCCGAATGTCATTTCGCTTGGCCAAATGGCGTTTTTGTACAGCCGTGGGGGCTAGCGAACCCGTTTCCTTTCCAGTCAAATTTATCTCCTATTGTTCCTTTATCAAATTCATCTATATCGGATCGATTGCCTTCCATTCCATCCTGTAGGTTTGCACTCAGCTGTTGAGGAAGCAGTTGGGTAGTTGCGCATTTTGGATCCATCGTGCATCGTGTCTGTCGAGTGTGCTCAAAGCAAGTACCTCGCAGCCGTAACCTGTTCTTTCGCACATTACCGTTTCATGATTACCTGTTGCCATTAGCCTAGTATTCGATTATTGCACTGTATTGATTGCCATTATGTGTTGCTTGTAGAATTAGTTAGATTCTAATGTGCTGGGCTAGTTAGTGTTGTACACTTGTAGTTGGTATAATGCTAAACTATAGAATTTATGCTTAGTTAAGGATTGAAATAAATGCTTAAATTATGGATAGGGTAGCATATAAGCATGTTCAAATCTAAGATTAACCACTAGTAATCTTTTAACATTGGACATCTTATTTATATATTCTGCTTCCATGATCCTTTAACTGTTCATTATTGATTGTGAGTCTTGACTGATTTAGTTGTGGTACATTAATCTAACTAATAATCACTTATCATATAATAAAACATTTTGTATGATTGACACCCTTGTGTGACTCCTAGTCTCTTCTTTAGGACAAGCTCTGGTATGCTATCATCAAATCTTCATTCTCCATCGCTTTATATCACAAATCATGTCTCTCTGATCTCAACTGTATCAAACCATTACCTTCATAACTTTACCTTAATTCACCTTCGACTCTCTAATTCCATCTTGGATAATTCATTAATAAAAGAAATGACAGTTATCTGGCCCGAAATTACCCACATATAGGGGAGATTTTTACCCACCTGGTAACGTACGAGGGTCATACATTCTCTTTACATAGGATATTACACCCCGTTGGCGGTTATACAGTCGAGGACAAGGATGTGCCTGACTATTCTCGATAACCGGGTATGTGGGATGTGATCACCGGCGCCTTTGCTATAACTTGCTAAATAACAATTATCTTTAATTACACTGTTTTCTGCGATCTCTATCTCCAATCTATATCAGTATTTCTGATAACATAAGTTCGTTGCCTTTAATCTATGTCAATTGCTTGCTTACATTGCTTGTCCCTTTTTATCTTGGTTGCATTACTTGTCTTTACTCATTGTGTTGTGACCGGTGTTGGGGTACTTGCTGAGATTTCAAATCTCACGCTTGCTCTTTCCATTCTCAGGTAAAGGACAGTGGAGTGATAGCAACATGCATAGGTGGGAGCACTCGAGTTTTCAGCATTGTGTCTAGCCACCATTTATGCCATTTTATTTTATTCTTCATTTGATTAGAAGTGGACCGGTATCATGTTTCAAACATTTATTTCAACTTCCGTTGATTCTCTAAATAAAGTACCTTTAAGGTTTTAATTTTCTTATGATTTCTATTGTTGTTTTTATTATTTTTTCTTTATTTTGGCGATGACGTTCCATAATAGTATCCTAGATTGGTTGTATGTGGGGTGCTATATTAGTGTTTGTTTTTAAATTCCTAACTAAGTGAAAAATAGAAAATTTGGTTTTATTCAGAATTAAAATTACAAAAATCTAATTTGAGAAAAAAATAACATAATGAATTTGATTTGTATACATATAAATTAGAAATCAAAATCCATTATATAATAAAAATCGATGACAGGTAGTTTACACTCGCTAAGAAAAAGATAATTGCTAAAAATTCTCACAAAAACAAAATATTATGACCATTTGTTTGGTGGACCTCCACGGGATGGAGGGATTGAGAGTGAGATCATTAACGGATGTTCACTCAGCTATACTAATATAAGCTATATGATGTGTGTTATGAGCATGTAATATAGATAAGCATTGCAATGATGAAAAAACGATGATAATACAAATGAAAAATATTATATAATGCTATATTCACTATTTCTTATTCAAGTATTTCCATAAAAAAGTATCTGGGGAAGAATATTTTGGTCACATGTGACAAGTATTGGGGAACAAAGCGAGTATTTTCTTTCTTATAATATATAACAGTAAAATATCACAAATGAAGTTCCGCAATAATCTATTTTTTAAAATGCAATACATATGTATTGCTAAGTTATTTAAACATATTTTAAAAATGATACCCGCACAGAAGCTTTAGGAGTGCTCAAAATGGTTTTTTAGTAGCTTATGCTAAAAAGCACTGTAGCTGGCTGAAATTACACTGTAGCTGATGGTGCCTTATTTGGCATAATTAAATTTAAAAAATTTAAAAATAGAAAAAATAGGTTAGCCTATCACGGATAGTACAAACAAATACGGAAAAAAGAACCGACAAAATACTCAAGAAAACAAAAAAATTAGAAAAAACAAAATTATTAAATAGTGAAAAATAAATCAGAAGCCTGAAACCTAAACCATTTTAGACGGGACCTTACTCGGAGGGTCAAACTCCAAGATGCTACGCTTATCGTGGCGTACCTGTAGCCACTGCGCACTGGCTCGACTCGTGAAATCTGGACATATTTGGACCCCTAAACACCCAAAAATTCCGTTTTTGGACCCTAAACCAAAAAAATTCCGTTTCTGGACCCCTTCCGACCGCGTGTTTCGCGAGATGGCGCCACGTGTCCCGGCCGGCCGCGCGACCGCCCGCTCCACCGCGCGACCGCCGCCCGACCGCGCGACCGCGCCGCCCGCCCGCGCGACCGCGCGCCCGCGCCGCCCGCGCGCCCGACCGCGCCGACCGCCCGCGCGACCGCGCGCCCGCGCCGCCCGCGCGCCCGACCGCGCGTCCGCGCCGCCCGACCGCGCGACCGCGCGCCCGACCGCGCGTCCGCGCCGCCCGCCCGCGCGACCGCGCGTCCGCCCGCCCGCCCGCGCGCGACCACGCCGCCGACCGCGCGTCCGCCCGCCGCCCGCGCGACCGCGCCGCCGACCGCGCGTCTGGGACACGTGGCACCAGCTCGTGAACGCGCGGTGGGGAGGGGTCCAGAAACGGAATTTTTTTGATTTGGGGGCCAAAAGTGGAATTTCGGGTGTTTAGGGGTCCAAATATGTCCAGATTTCTCGACTCGTCTCGCCTGCACGCAGCACGGCACGCCGGGGCTCGAGCACCCATGATTTCTTCCTCGGTGGCGCGCGTCTCGCTCGGCATCCGACCGGCGCGTTGGTGATTTCTTGCAGCGGCGCGCGTTTGGGACGAATTGTTTTGGCTTGTTCCGTTCGCGTCTCGGGTGCATCGCGTGGCAACTGCCCGCATCGTACCCACATTGCAAGATCGGCAACAATTTATTGTGATAGGGTAAGATCTCTTGTTAGTGCTGCCCGTTCCAAGTAGTTAAGCTAAGCAAACTTGTTCGGTAACCCTGAACTAGCACTATCTGGCCTCTCGTAAACCTGGGACCAGATTGGGCGGAAAGAAAATGCAGGCTTCACTTGGAAGTGGTGGAGATGTGCTGATGTGCATGTCTAGGTTTAACGTACTTTGGGGCTAGTAGCCGGCTGAGAGAAGCATGTACTCGCCGTGTCCCCGTGGCAGGTGACCGACTCTCCATTTAATGTGCGACATACTGATAACCGATAGATGGCCACAATGGCTCCGTTAGTTGAAGTTACTCTAAATAACTCTAAGGTATTAATAAACATCACTTAAATATTTTTTTCTAATTATTATCTAGATTTATGACAATTGGATTAGAAATTCAACGGCTACAAATTCTCCTCCACCCCCTCCAAAAAAAAAAATCTCCTCCTTCAAAAAAAGGGGCCGTTGAATCTCTAATCCAATGACCTCAAATTTAGATAATTATTAAGAAGAAAACATCCGGATGATGATTAGACATACCCCTAAAACTAATCTGAATCTTTAAGAGTAGGAGCGGGTTTGGAGTGGTGAGAGCATGTGGATCCATGAGGCTATGGGGCAGGATGAGGAAAAGCATGCCGTCATTAATAAGCAGATTTCAAACATCACCTCATCGCGCTCACACGCCAAATGTGAAGCTCCGAAATGAGAAGGCACACGTATGGCCTGCTTCTCTTCACCGTGACGCCCGTCGTGCAAGAATGGCGACACGCAGCACCTTCCATACTGCGGACACTAAAAAATACTGAGTTTTTGAGTGTGATATCCGTAAATGCGGTTGTACACTTGTATTATAGTCAGCTTCAAATCACACCTATACAGAGATCGTCGTCGCAAAACAAACACGCCCACACATACTGCAGCGGATAAATTCTCCAGTTGTAATCTAGTGCATGTTTGCATGCCCAGTAGTACGGCCGAATTGTGTAATTGGAAAAGAGGTCAAGGGCGGGTACTTTTTTAGCTGGCTAATTGTTTTTCTTAAATAAATAGGACAGTTTTTTCATCGTCGTTTCAAACCGATTTATTAGAACAACCTTTTTAATGTCTTATCGATATTCAATTTGTTTACATATGTTAATAACAAAAATCATAAGCCGCAGTAAAAAAAATCACTCAAGTGGCATATGTAACTCGGCTGACGGCCTCAGATATTCAGCACGGCTACAGAATGGAAATCCAAGTTGTGAGTATGACCAATTATACTTAAGGGCTGGATCTAATCCCACTCCAAAAGCCACGTTTCCATGTTCAAAAGTTTCGATTCGCCGCTACGATGACGCCTCCTTATCGATCGATCGGTCAGTCCACTGATTCCCTCGCCACCAGTGGTAAGGTAATGTGCTCGGTGCTCGATGCCCTACTTTTCCTCATCTTTTTTATCTCCGGAGCATATTTTTCGTGTCGTCCTCTGTGCCGTGCCGTCTTAAGAACCGTAAGTGCATACACTTGCACTGCCTTCTCCCGGTTCTTCCTCTCGCTCTCTTGCCTGCCAGTTGAACGGAGCTGTAGTAGCGATGAAGGATTGGGCGCCGCCGATCATAGCGTCGGCGCTGTTCGCTCTTCTGTGCCCGGGAGGCATCCTGCAGATGCCCGGCCGGCAGCGGCCGGTCGACTTCATGAACATGAAGACCAGTTGGGCGTCCATCCTCGTCCATGCCGTCATCTACGGGCTGCTGCTCATGCTGTTTCTTGTCATCTTGCAGGCTCATCTCTACATCTGATCTGAGTGTATTTGCTTGATGATGCCTTTCTCTGTTTTTTATCTACTCCAGTCTTTGCGCTTAGTTTTGGAACTTGGAGCTCAGAGGATGTATCCTTCGGCCTTGTGTGCAAACTGTGTACCTCCTGTTATGGCAATGATACTTTACCAGTTTAGATGGAATTCAGATGGCTCTTATATTTACTCATTGTTTCAACTGGTTAAGTCTCGTTGATCATATGTTCCTGGAAAGAGTAGATTGTTTCGACACGAATTTTATATCTGTTTTCATGCAAAAAAAATGTGATGTCTGAAACTCTGAATCAGAAGGGGAAGACAGCACAGGATGGTGATCTTCGCACTGTGAAATCTGTCAGCACTTGGCCTAGTCCAAATCGCACAGGTCTTGATGGCTCCTATAGTAATTCTAATTGAACAGGGCCAATTTGGATTTCCCAGTATAGCCAGTGCAGATGTATGTGTGTGCAGGTATAACAGTAACATGTTCAGAAACAAACGACATGTATTACAGCTTGAAGGTACACTGAGATAACTTGGTAAGACTGCAGACATCCAGGTCCACTGACAACAAATAAAAGTACAATGCAATATTTTAGTGACAACAAAGGTATACGATGCATTACATTGGAATGGTTTTGTTCAGGTTGAAGATTCGTATTGCTGGAAGACCAGCGACTACTTCGCCTTGGCAAGATGCATTCGAGAGCACATAGTTCGTCACACTCCTAGCAGAATCCTGCAGACAAATTCTAACTGTCAAGATAAGAAAATCAAGCATAGTCAGAGGTGTTATCATGTCATGTCCTAAGCATAATGCTCGTACATGATTCCAATTTTCTGGTTACAAAGAAGCAAGTATGTACTGATGTTTTTATCATGTTAACACCAGCAAGGTAGATAGGTATGGTTGTCTACTTGTCTCCAATGGATAGCATTTCTGATGATCCTCGAAACGAACAGAAGTACCAAACTTAAAAGTTTTCAGAAAACATGCCGGTGCTAGCTATTGTATACCTCTGGATCTGGCCGAGACCACGGTTTCCCATGACGAGTGATTCGAGCTTGAGCTCCTCACATAGCAATGGCAGGAGCACACGCCTCCTTCTCCCGGGCCACAACGTTGAGCATGTCGAACACCTTGGCATCCGAGAGTATGTCGTAGCGCTGCCTTGAAAAGAAATAGAACAGGAGGTAGAAGAGGAAACGAGTTCAGGAGTTTCAGTCAATGGCGCACAACCAAAACGTTGCCGCTGCTCTGCCTTTTATACTCTGTTGCCGTATAATGACCAGCACATGGGATTACAAGTAACAGACACTGCAATATCTGCAGTTCCGAATCTACTTAGTTACAACAGACAGGAGATATGGTTCTATCTCTAGATAACATCAGATTACTAACAATCGATTGATCTCTTTAACATCATCCCTCAATCTTAACCATTAACAATAATGTTAAGATTGCGACATAAAGTACTGAAACTGTGCCCTGACAAATGTTTTGTGAGGATATCAGCGAGCTGATCATCAAACGCGATGAAACGAACATCCAGTGCTCCCCGCACAACACGTTCTCCCACAAAATGGAAATTGACCTCAATATGCTTTGTCCTGGCATGAAACATTGGGTTTGCAGAGAGATACTTGGCGCCCCGATTGTTGCACCATAGCACAGGCAAACAGGACTGAAAAACACCAATTTCAAATAGCAAGAACTGAAGCCACACCAATTTTGTCGTGCCATTTGCCAACGATTTGTACTCAGCTTCGATGCTTGACTGCAAGACAGTGGCCTATTTACGTGAGCTCCATGACGCCAAATTGGAATCGAAGAAGATGGCAAAGCCTCCCGTAGACCTGCGATCATCTGAACATCTGGCCCAATCTGCGTCAGTGAAAAGCGCTGAGGAGCATGGACTGTGAATATCGTATGAGCAGCACCATATCTTGAGAAAATTTCAGATAGCGTAGAATACGCTTCACAGCAGTCCAATGACAATCAGTGGAGTATGAAGATATTGGCATACTTTGTTCACGGCAAACGCTATGTCAGGTTGTGTGAGCGTGAGATACTGCAATGCTCCTACGGTGCTCCAGTACTTTGTCACTTCTGAATCTGACAGCAGACAGCCTCCATCCTTGGGCAGTTTCTCAGTGATAGACATGGGAGTCGAAACCGGTCTGCATTGTGTCATACCATTGTAACAATTCTATAATGTATTTTTTCTGAGTCAACAACAACACGGTTTTCTTTTGAACAGCCTCAATTCCCAGCAAGTAGTGAAAATGACCAAGGTCCTTAATGGCAAAAGCTTCCTTCAATTGCTGAAACAAGTAATCTGAGGCTTGAGAAGATGAACTAGCTATAATCAGGTCATCAACATAAACAAGTACAAACATGGTTACTCCCTTTTGCCTGAATATGAATAGTGATGTATCTGATCTTGATGGTGTGAAGCCAACTTCCTGAAGCTTCATACTAAGCTTGGAATACCAGGCTCTAGGAGCCTATTTCGGGCCATAAATCGCCTTCTTCAGCTTGCATATGTGATGAGGAAAGTCCGAATTCTCAAATCTTGGAGGTTGTTCATATATATTTCTTCTAGTAAGTCACCATGCATAAATTCATTTTTAACGTCTGCTTGCCGTAGATTCCATCCTCTGGACACTGCCATGGACAACACCAACCGAATTGTAGTTGGTTTTACCACTAGACTGAAAGTGTCTTTGTAGTCTATTCCATACTGCTGTCTGAACCCTTTAGCAACCAGTCATGCCTTATGTCTCACCACGGTGCCATATGCCCATTTTTCAGTTTGAGCACCCATTTGCTATCAATTATATTGATTCCTTGCCAAGGTGGAACCAGCTACCATGTATCATTGGCTTGAAGAGCCTCAAGTTCTTCCTTCATAGCCTTGGTCTAGTCTGGATGTGTGAATGCTTCAACATGATTTGCAGGTTCAGCTACAACAGAACAGACCAGGCTTCAGCAGAAAAAGCTCGTTTGTTTGGATCATACCTTATGGTGCCATCAGTCACCTCCTTGGACTATCGAATACCCCTTGTGCGACCTCCAGATGGTGCAGTGTCCATATGAGTTCTGTTGTCTGCATTTGACACAGGAATATTAGCAGCAGTAACATGAAGGGAAACAAAAGCACTATCCATAAGTTGGCCATTGTCAATATATCCCGTGGGCAAGACTGGAGGTAGAGAAGTGTTATATCGGTATATGCTAGAGAATAGAGTAGAGATGTGCATGTGCATTTATATTGCATTAACGATAATAAAAAGGTAATGCAGAATGAAATGTCAATATATATGAAAGAGCTAATGGATAATAAACGAAAGATGAAATGTGGTTTAAGATAGTCTCATGTGTATACTAATGTTTACTGGTTTACTATGTACTTACTGAGTTTTGGACTCACGCTTGTTTTATTGTTGTTTTTAGGTGACTGAAGCACCGGGAATGAGAGTAACACCACATCCAATAATAATGATCTATGACATTAATTTTATTTTTCTTAATATTGCCTTAGTAAAATAGCCTATTAATCTAAAACTTAGTTAATACAACTCTCGTGACTAATGATGAATATTAGGAAGTTTTTATGGTAATGTATATTTCCTCAGCAATGTTTTATTTGCAAATTTAAGTGTGCTCTTGGACGTATAATTTTGGGCGTTCTCGGACACGAGGGTTCTCAGACCCGTGGTCCTTAGCGTTCTCGAGCATGTGGGCTTGAGCATTCTTGGGCGCAAGTTACCTAAGTTTCAGTTGCGACGTGTCTACTCTTGTTTAAAGAACAATTATTTTAATACTTATTGCCAAACATATGTTGTTTACTGTTTCGTTAAGGTATAACTATAAGAGATGTTGCCGAATTATAGTAACGATAGATATAAATTAGAGCGTTATAGAGTAGTGGTAACATTTTGGGCTCCAATGTTAGACCGGGGTGTTACACAGAGGACGTGCTTGGCCTCATCACGGCCGGGATGCTAGATGTGGAGGACGACGAGGGTGTTGCCCTTGCGGAGGAGGTTGTCAGCCGTCCACTGTAGCGCCTTCTTGCTGCTTGCCGAGAAGTCCATCAACACGCCGCGCTCGCCATCACGTCCGGCCGATCGGATCAAACGACGATCTCGTCCGCTCTCCTTTGTTTCATTTTGGTTCGGTCTCTCCCGTACGTGGCTTGTGCGCTCTCCCAGTTTTGCCTTCGGTTTGCGGAAGCCACTTTGCCTTGTGATGGCGGGCATAGCGTGAGACGAAAGATGTGCTGGTGCGCACAAGTTACGGCACGTACGTTCATTTTGCCATGTGTCGTGGCACTTGGCGAGAGACGAGAATAGCGCGCTCAGGAGTCAGGGGCGGACACGACACGGCCTACCAGGCAGGCAAAGAAGCCTCCCGGGGATGGCGAGTTCACGACGTGTGGCATACTCGCCGACCAATAGTTTGTTTTTCTAGAGAGTGCGCACACGCATGCTATAAATTATCGGAGGTATTTAAAATCTCACAAAACATGGACACACATTTTTCGCTGAATACGCACTCGTGTGTACTTTAAAATCAGTGAACACAAGCACAAGTTAGAACTTAAATTATGATGGACTAGATTAACATCCGCATATCTAACTATCTGGCCACATGCAACTTCCCAACCAATAGTAAGTTAGTAATCATGATGTACACCAATGTAGGGGTGAAAAGTGGATACGAATTATCCGTATTATCCGATTACTGTATTCGATAGGATACGAATATGGTATAGATTTTTTATCTGATTAACAATTTCTATCCTATTCGAATTCAAATTCGCATTAAAAATACGGATGCAAATATGGTATGGATATTTACCATCCGAAAATGTTATTTTATCCGGACTATTCATATCCGTATTCGTATTCGACGAAGTAATATGCATATTTTATTACAATACGACTAATTAGTTCGATAAGTTTTTTTTAATTGAACGAGAATTTGTGTTTCTTTAGGTGAAGTAAATGAATTAGAATGATTAAGTTTGATTGTACGAAGATAAAATATCATTAATATTTTCATACTACACAAGTTATGAGGATATCTGGATCCGATCGAATTGGATAGATATTCTATTCGAATTCGTATCCTGCATTTATCCGGTCCGTATTCGTATTCGATACTTGTTCGATTTATATTTGAATCTGAAAAAAATAGACGCGAATATGGTTTAAGCACTATTCGATCCGTTTTCACCCCTACACCAATGGTTGTTTCTGTCGTCTAAAAAAACTACTGTTTCACTGGCGCGTGAGAGTGCCTGGGTTATTAGTTGTCAGTGGCGAAATCAGGTCTCGGGCTACCTAGGCTGTAGCCCGAGGCTTGGCAACCAAAATCCATGCGAAATTCATAAAAAATCATTAAAAAAAACAAAGTTAGCCTAAAAATTGATCTAAGAGCAGATGGCCAGCCCGGGCTTGGGCTTGGGCTGACTCCTCCCCTGTTAGTTGCCATAGTGAGTTAAGATCTCTCTCCTTATATAAGACGGCAGGATCGGTTCTGATTTCACCCCGATCAAACCCTAATCCGTGACTACAAATAGAGAATCATCTGTTGTTCGGTTTTCATGTCCAGTCTGCCGCCGCCGCCTCCTTGTTCCCCTGTCCAGGTATGACGATAATCGTTTTTTCTTTTGAGTTTCTGCACTGGTTGGTCAAATTAGATTTCTTGATACTAGTCTACTAGTCTGTAGTGGAAGATTTCATTTGCCTTTAAACTTAGAGAGATGGCAGCGATCAGTGGCAAGTTTCGTAGGGCTTAGTTCAACATAGGCTGCATGCTATATAATCTTGTTATAAGATGCTGCCATGCTGGTGTGGTCGACGACGTTATAGCCAGTGGCGGAGCTAGAGCAAAACGGAGGGGGATGCAACGGGTCGCGCGTGGGAGCATAGGACGGTGGGAGAATGGGCTGGACAGGGCGAGTGAGGGTATTTGTTGGGCTAGAGGTACACCATATTGGACCAAAGGGGTGCACAAAGGGTGAATGTTTACTAGTAATAACTAAAAAATTTTTTGAACCCGGGTTCCTGGGAACCCCCTCTGGTCCATTGGGCTCCGCCCCTGGTTATAGCTATCAACAATCTGTGAGACACTGACCCAAAAAACTTCGTTGCAAGTCAAATAGATGCCCCAAATTCTATCTGTATTGCAGATTCGTATGTCGGTCTCCTTTTTTTCCCCGAATAAGGGAGTGTTGCCTTCGATGAAATGTTTAACCTCTATCAAATTATGGATAGAGTTAGGGCTTTGTCCGGAATTGAATTAGTACCCAACTAGATACATGTCGGCGTTTCGATTGTATCAAGGGGAAAAGGATCAATACTGCGTCCAATTTAAGACAAAATGTACCTTTAGCAAAGAGAAACGATTTGCCATAAAATAGAACTTGTGATGGCTCTTGGCTGTTCGATCTTTTCCTTAAAAAGCCTACTAAATACATGTGTGGATTACCTGATGCTTTACTTTTATTTACTACTATTTTTTAGATTATTCCTATTGTGGTATGCACGTATCTTGAACAAGGTGTGAGTAGTAGTTCAGTTCACAGTAAGAATTTTCTATCGTTTCAAAAAAAAAAGAGTAAGGGTGATCTGTATGTATTTTTTTTCTTTGATTTATACCAGTGCTATGCTGGAGTGTATGCCGTAAGTGCATGTTGTTGGCTTGTTTTTGGTCAAACGGGGCCTAAGATCTTTGTTTTTCAATAGGACGCCAATTTTTACTTGATCTCTGCCTCTCGTTAGGTTCGACGAAGAAGGGTACAGACTGCGAGGAGAGCTGTTCCGTGCCCCATGTTCTACGGATGCTCATGGCCGGAGGTTGTTGGCCTTACGGCAGATGAGGCCGAGAAGATCATCATACAGGACAAGCCAGAACTCCACGTCGAGGTTCTTTCGGTGAATGAAATGCAAACCATGGCTTACCATTCTCTACGTGTTAGGCTCATCGTGGATAGACAAAACAAGGTTGTAGAAACGCCCCACGTTGGTTAGGCTCAAAGTCCTTACGAACAAAAACAAGGACCTTGCTTTTATGTTCTCATGTAGTGCTAGTGTTTTCGGTACTCAGAACCATCGTAAGGATGCTTGCGATTTTATACCATCGGCGTAATTACTCTGTTAATCTTGCTTTAATTCTGAGATGGCTTCTGTCTTGGATGAGGAAAAATAATCTGAGATGGTTTGACTTGTCGGAACTCCTGGAGACTGGAGTTGTGGGTTCTGCACCGGCATATGAGCGTCACGGCCCACGTGACTGTAGGCTCTGCCGCCTTCGAGGCCCCAATAAATTGGGCCTTGTTTACTTGCAACCTTAGGGAAGATGTTTGATTTATGTGTTAGCTCCATATGGTCAATTGTAACATTTTTTGTTTATATATGTAATATTTCTCAACCATGTATATAACAAAAAAAAATAGATAAAAACCTCAATGTTGCACACATGAAATCAAAATACTACATACATGAAATCAAAATGTTACACACCTAAAATAAAAAATATTGCACACATGAAAACAAAAATATTACAACAAAAAATAACACCTACCTTCCATGGTAACATCCAACCTGCATTATTGGGGCCGTCGAGGAAGCGGAGGGTGGAGAAGCCGTCGTTGTAGGTGGCCGGGAGCCGATGATCTGGGGAGCGGCGGTAGCCCATGGACAGCACGGCCGCACCGAAGTATCTAGCAATGCGGCATCATAGGCGGGGGAGGCGGCCGAGAGGTAGGCAAACCCACCGCATGGAAGAACGCAATGGCAAGGGCTGGGCCGTTGGCGGCGACGGCAGCAAAGCCCATGGGGTGGAAGAGGCAGGCCGAATTGGGAGCGCGGGGTTGACACCCATGTCGCGGGAGGCAACGCTGTTCCGGGGGCGGCGGAGGCCGCGACCCCTGGGTCGAGGAAGGAGAAGTGGACTAGTTGGCTGAGGCCTGAGTGAGAAGTGGATAGTCGTATGGGAGGAGTGCTGTGTGAGCGAACCATCTGGGTCAACCACTGCGCTTCCGACATCTGAGTTATATCATTTTCCATTGTAAAAAGTTCATTTTTCAAGCATAAACCTTGGTATCTATTCGTTTTTCAACTCTCAATTATTCTCAATCATGAGAACCTCCAATCTCAAACATGGTATTTTGTCTGATATGGCATTAGTTTTGGTTAACATGGCATCTAAGTCCGAAGACGACGACTGGCCACGGCGGCTCAAGGCGGTGATGGCGTCGCCAGATCTGACGAAGACAACGGCGAGAATGTCGGATCCGGCGATGAAGTGAGAGCCCACCGGCAAGGATGGCATGCGGTCTCTGCTGGCGACGCGCATGCCTAGCCCCGTCTGCCTCCACGGCCCGCTTCCCCGGCCTGTCCGCCCGAGGTAGTGGACGCGGCGCTCCATGGTCACCAGTTGCACACACCTCCTCCCCCTCCATCTCTCTCCATCCTTTTCTTTGTGTCCTACACACCTTGATGCATCCATGGCCGGCGCCGGCGACGACTTGGACCTCCTACTCTCTCGGCATAGGGACGGCAGAGTTGGCATCTTGGTTCGAGCAATCCATCGAAAACTCCGCCATGCTCATTGCCTCGTAAGCACCTATTTCATCCCCTATTGCAGTGCAAAATGTTCAATTAGTTCGAGAATTGAGTTTGAGTTTGGATTGGTTGGGTGGATTTAGCAAGTATGAGGAGATCAGCCCCCCCAAATGTGGACTTCTGATATATCACCGATAACACCTACATGAAGCAGGAGGTGGGTGTTCATGTCTTTCGTGCCTGGCTCATTTTGATCAAGTGGTCATGGTCAATTTAATTGTGTGTTTTCACTTCTATGTATGTGTTGCTGAGTTTCTGTCTGTATGTTTCCATCGAGAAATAAGAGCAAAGAGAAGCTGGGTTTCTGCCCTGATCGGTTCGGCTTGAGCTTCTGATTTCTGGCTTATTTTTCACTATTCATAAATTTCGTCTTTTTCTGAACTTTTGGTTTTTTGTTGAGCTTTTTTGCCGGTTCTTTTTTTCCCCGTATTCGTTTGTATTATACATATTGGGCTAACATATTTTTTAAATTTTTAAATTTAATTATGCTAAATAAGCTTCTGTCAGCTACAGTGTTTTTTTCAGTCAGCTACAGTGTTTCAGCCATAAGCCATGACTGTTGTTTGCAACGTTACAATGGTGATATGGTCAAATGAGCTAGATTTGAAAATAAATTGAACAAGATTTTTCTTTTATGATTATAAAAAAGATGTACACGTATATATATTACTATGCACACACATAAATGTGTCCCCGTAGTGCACGTTCTAAACAGAGACCAGGGACTCACAAAACTATTATTGAAGCGCACTTGTATATGCTTAAAGGGAAGCATCAGGATTTGAACTCTTAGAGCAACTCTAGCAGTAGCCCTCAAAACAGGGCATCTACTTTTTATTTGAGGGCTCCCCTTACTTTTGAGGACTCTGTTTTTTGGGCTGCACTCCAGCAGGAGCCCTCAAAATAGGACCCTCAAATTCATTCTTAGAGGGGATGACACATAGGACCCACTCCTGGGGGTCTGGAGGGAGCCCCTACTTTTGAGGGCCGAGGGGCAAAAAACTCACTCCAGCAGGGCCCCTACTTGAGCCCTCAAAAGTAGGGGCTCCCTCCAGACCCCCCAGGAATGAGGGTTCGAGGGGGAGATTTGAGGGCCCCCTACTTTTGAGGGCTCAAGTAGGGGCCCTGCTGGAGTGAGTTTTTTGCCCCTCAGCCCTCAAAAGTAGGATGAGGGCTCAAGTAGGGGCTCTGCTGGAGTTGCTCTTACAGATAGAGTCGTACATCCACCACTGCAACTCTCCACCAAGTAGTAGTTCCCAGGCGAGAGATTATTAACAAAAATAAATTTGAAAAAATAAATAATAAAAATTGCTCTATACACAGAAGGTAGGGACCCTTTAGGAAGACATATTTGTCTCTACTTGAGATCATATAGCATACAATAATAATAAAATATTTTTCCGCTCCTATACATCAAATAAAAAAGAATTGACGGAACAGTATCAGTGATTTTTAGGCGCACTAATCGAGGATAAATATACTGGGTTTTTTTGTGTTATTGTGACCTTAGAAAAATGTAGCAGTTTGAGAGTATAGTACTCGATTTAATGAATGTCTTCCCTTTTTTTCGAATTTCTGTTCATTCGATTGAATTCTGACAAGAAAGAGAATATGTTCATGTTGCACTTCTCATGCCGTGTTTGGCACTTTCTTCTTCTTCTTGTTTTTTTTTGAGGAAAGTAGGGATTATTATTGATTATTTCTAGGAGCGCTCAGTTTGATGTCTTATGGGTTTTTTTTCACTATAGCTGGTTTATTTTTCACTGTAGCTACCGGTGACTTCTTTGGTATAATTAAAATTTAAAAATAGAAAAAAAAAACAGACTAACCCATCACGGACAATACGAAGAAATATAAAAAAGAAAGAAAAATCAGAAAAGTAAAAAAACCAGAAAAAGATGAAATAAAGAAATGATGAATTAAAAGTTAAAAGTTCAAATAGAAATAAGCGGGATTACATCCAACATGCCCGAAGGAGTAGTCAGCCACAAATGCCGACCCAACCCCCGAGTACATGAAAGTTTCGAAAGATTATGAGTTTTTCCCTATTCGAATCCCAACCTTCATGCCTAGACATGGCAATGTCAAAATACTTCATCGTCTCCTTGATTTCCTGGAGAATCGTCATATAAGAGCATCTTGGCATGTCAATGATATTACGTACCACCTGCTGGAAATCAGAAGCCACACAAATCCTCTTTCGATTACAATCCATTGCCAGCGCCAAAGCCTCATTGCAGGCCATCGGTTCTAAAGTTTCAGGGTCTATTAGGCCGCTCCATGCCACTGAGCTTGCAGCGATAAATTTGCCTCTTTCATCTCTACAAACAGCTGCGACTGCTCCTTTTGTAGATGAACGCGAGACAGCAGCGTCAACATTGGTTTTCACTGTACCTTCTACTGGAGGGATCCGTTCGGAACAGAAAACTTATTTGTTTTCATCTGTGACCGGCCTCTGTCCTCAATAGTTGCTACAGTTCTAATTCCAATTACAATTTATTTACGAAGCCAAAAGTCTTCAGAGGACTCTGAAACTCACCATCATGCAATGCCCTTCTTCTAGCCAACCATGTCACCATGTTGAAGGTTTTCACAGACAAATATTAGCCACCGCTTTGGGTCTTCAATTCTCGTCGAGGCAATTAGCTCAGTCAAGCCTTCATCCATAAGCGCCTAGACACATCTTGACATAGTACAATTTAAGATTGCATGGTCCCATGAATCATTAGCTGCCTAAAAAATATTAAGAGCACTTGAGGTCGCCATATATGTCGTCGAGCTCGTACTTCGGCTGTTGGGATTGAGTTCAGCGTACTTCTTCTGGGCTGCAGATCAAGTTACGCAGCTGTTGGCCCTGCCGCCTCCGGGCCCCCAAGAACTGGGGCCTGTTTTTACAATTGTACTGTGGGCTTTCTTAGTTGCAAGATGGCCCAGCCCGTCATTGTCAATGCTCTCCGCGCCACGGCCTAAGTCTTTGTGGCCCGTTGCCGAGTTCGTTTCAGTGCCTTTGTGCCCTCAGTTACCCTCGAAAAGCAGAACCTGAAGTACATTTTTGCTCGCTGCAAAAGGGCATAGCAGTAAAATGCCCCGCATGGCCGCATGTCGCGATTTCTAAGTGAAACGAGGGGAGAAGAATTAGGTGATGATACACCGTACACGCACTGATACCTCTACCAGCTTGTCCACAAGAAAAGCGTCAGTGGGAGAGCCAAGCCATCCCATTCTTGTCTCCGACCAGTTCTGACGGTCACTCACCAGTTCTACGTGTTGAAATTAATCTTTTTTTATTTAGTCTGTAACAATATTTGAGCCGAGCCCATGTACAAGTCTATAGTAGAAGTCAAGTCGTGTTGTTGAGTGTGCTTATGAGTTCTGTAACTAGCTTTTATAAGGTACAGTCTAGTCATGTAATCAGATAAAAGCGAACAAGAGCGATCGATTGTGATCGAGAAGTTGAGGGAGAGAAATAAGAGTAGGAAAGCGGAGTGCTTTTGGCTCTCGAGAGAACAATATGTGTTCACGTGTTTTATCTAGTGCATATTTGAGGAGCAGAAGAGCTGCATGAGGAGTCGAGGAGCTGCGCATTGGAAATACGAGTGCTTGGGGTATCGAGTGTTTGGCGTACTCGAAGGTTACAAGACTGTAGCACTCGTGACTTACGAGTACCACAACGAAGAAGATGAAGCGTTCGAGTGCAGACCGGTCGTTCCCGGAGTTTACAAATACCGAGTGTAATCTGCTCAAAGATAATGAGTAATTGGATTACTCGAAGAAGCGGAGTGGTCGTGGTCGAAGGCGCGGGTGTTTGCAGTCGAAGTCTCAGAGACTCTAATCTGCTGAAACTCGGTTACGAGTACATACAAAGCACTCAGAAGGAGTGGTCGTAACAAGATTACGAGCATATCAGGAAGGCGCGGTTGTAACACTAATCTCTTGAAGTGATCAAAACTTGGAGTGGTCGTAGCCAACATTAATTGGTCATAACCAAAGTTGGAGTGGTCATTTTCCAACAGTGGCATCAGAGCTTTAGCACACCTGAGACCTTGTGGTCCTAGCCATGGCGCTCACCATCTAGGCGAAGGAATGCGACGACGTGCTGCATCAATACCCGACGTTGACGGTGACGAATTATACCACATGGGCGATCAAGATGGAGGCAATTATGGATGTACAAGGTGTCTAGGAGGCAGTAGCACCTACGGTTGGACTACCGTAGATGAGAAGAACAACAAAGCGGCACAAGCGTTCATCTTCCAAGCCATCCCGGGAGACGTCCTTCTGCAGATCGCAAAGAAGAAATTGGCAAAGGAGGTATGGGAATGTCTGAAAACACGATATCTAGGCGCCGATTGTGTGAAAAGGCCCGTCTATAAACATTGAAGAGTGAGTTTGACTCGATTTGTATGAAGAAAGGAGAGACGATCGATGATTTTGTTGGGAAACTGAGTGGTATGGCAGCCAAGTACAACACCCTTGGCGCCATGTTAGAGGATGTCGCATTAGTCAAGAAGCTTCTTGACTCAGTACCTGATAAGTTTCTACAATTTGTGGCTTCAATTGAGCAGTATTCAGATTTTGAAGTGATGCAATTTGAGGAAGCAATAGGATGGCTAAAAGCGTATGAAGAACGACTCAATCGGCAAACCAATAACAATACGGCCGGACATCTAATGTTCTTCCAAACTGAGTGGGAAGCAAGGAACTCGAAGACTGAGAGAGGAGGGTGTCACGGGGCGATGGCATGGGCAAAGGCGGCCAGAGTGGACGAGGTGGCAGAGGTAGCCGTGGAGACAATGTTGGGCAAGACGGTGGTGAATGATCCCATAACACATTGCATGTCAGGTGCTTTGAATGTGGTGAAACGGGCACTACGCGTCAGAGTGCTGCAGCCACATAAAATGTTTCAACTGCGAGAAGTACATGCATTACGCTTCAGATTGCCCAAGCAAGTAGGATGAGTAGGTGAACCTCACCCGTGCTGAGGAGGATGTTGAGCCGGCACTACTTCTTTCCTTATATGTTGAAGAGAAGCGAGGCATGGTGATGTTGGACGAGACGAACATAGTTCCTAAACTACGCACGGAGGAAGGCAGCGACGATCGCACTAATTGGTGGTACCTGGACAATGGAGCCTGCAATCATATGGTGAGAGATCGCTTCATGTTCCATGAGCTCGACAAGAAGATTTCAGGCAAAGTTAAGTTTGGCGATGACTCCACGGTGGAGATAAAAGGCAAAGGATCAATGTTGTTGCAATGCAAAAATGACAATCAGAAGTTAGTGTCTGAAGTTTACTTTATATCAAGATTGTGCAACAACATACTTAGTCTTGGACAGATGACAGAAGAAGGGTGCAGGTTAGTACTGTAGGATGAGTTCTTGCGTGTCTACAACAAGAATAATGATCTCTTAATGAATGATAAAAGATTGCAGAATCATTTGTGTAAACTTTCTTTCGAAACTTGTGAATCGGTTTGTCTCAAGAGTAGTCTAAAGGAGCCAGGCAATGAACTTGACGCGTGCAGATCCTAGGGGGACATACAACCGGCACAGAGCCTGTATACATGTATACATGCAGGTAGCGCAGTCGCGCATGATGCAGGTGGCAGCCCGGATGGACGAGAGCAGTCCCATCGGCATACAGATGCACAAGTTCTAAGAGGAAGGTTTGGAGTACAGGTTGGTGCATTTTTTCTGTGGTTTGTGGAAGGAATGTGGTAATCGTTGGAGACAGGACGCATAAGCGCAAGAGTTAGATGCGGTGTAGCCTCAGTTGAGATGTACACGGGAAAGCGGACAGATTTGGTCCAAGAGAGAGGAGTGGGAGGCTCAGGTAACGAAGAAGCTAAGGCAGTTGTGGGAGCAGGTGCTCCAGCCTAGGTAGGCGTACAAAGAAGAACAAGATCGGTCTAGGTGCAAAGTATGGAAAGTATTGGTTTGTGCGTAGCTCGGGATGGAGCAAGCACAAGCAGTAGGGTGGTGATGACCTAGGAAGGAACGACGCACCGCACAGTAGTGCAGGTAAAAAAGGAAGAAGCAGAAGCTAGCAGTGCGAGAGGTCAAGGTGGACCGCATGCGTAGGCAGGCACGGGATGCAGGCGCTCTGTGGGTCATGGCGGGCAGATGGCTCAGGACACGTGCAATAGATTGCAGCAGAGCCAGCAGTAGTAGAGCCCAAAGTGGCAGTCGGAAGCGGTCTCATGTAGAGGAAGAGGTCCAAGAGGAGCATGTGGCGCCAGCAGAGGAAGAATATGTAGGTGTGAATGCTAGTGCGGCAGTAGGGGAAGATGAAGGGCATAGAGTGGCAGGCAGAGCATCAGGAGCAAGAGGTCGATAAGAGCCCCAGACATGGAAGCACAACAGAGAGCGTTCGAGCATGAGGTGTTAAACGAGTTGGGACGCAAGAGCGGGAGCAAGAGAGTGATCGGTTGTGATCGAGAAATTGAGGGAGAAGTTGAGGGTGAGAAATAAGAATAGGAAAGCGGAGTGCTTTTGGCTCCTGAGAAAACAATCTGTGTTCGCGTGTTTTATCTAGTGCATATTTGAGGAGCAAAGGAGTTGCGCGAGGAGTCGAAGAGTTGCGCATTGGAAATACGAGTGATAGGGGTATCGAGTGTTCAGCATACTTGAAGCGTTCGAGTGTAGATCGTTCGTTCACAGAGTTTATGAGTATCGAGTGCAATTTTCTTGGAGATAACGAGTATCAAGAGATTCAGAATATTATGAGTAATTAGAGTACTTGAAGAAGCAGTGGAGTGGTCGTGGTCGAATGCGCAAGTGTTTGCAGTCAAAGTCTCGAGTACCTGTAACCCGCTAGAACTCAGTTACAAGTACATGCAAAAGCACTTAGAAGGAGTGGTCGTAACAAGGTTACGAGTACGTCAGGAAGGCGCGATTATAACACCCATCTCTTGAAGTGATCGAAATTTGGAGTGGTTGTAGCCAATACCATTGAGTGATCGTAGCCAACACCACTGAGTGGTTTGTAGCCAACATTGAGTGGTCGTAGCCAAAGTTGGAGTGGTCGTTTTTCAACTCTACCTGTGCATTCTTCTGTGGTTTTGATGGCGGCCATCGTTAGGTCAATGTCCCAGCACTGAATTGGGTGAGCTCTTCCAACTGTAGAGAGATATTTGATCTGAACTATTAATCTGCAAATCCGCCAACATCGTTGTCAGAAGAACTAGTCCCAAATTATTTGGGTGGTGATCGATTCGGCTGAAAAGTTCATGGTTTATGGCTGAAAACATTGTAGCTGGCTGAAAAAAGCACTGTAGCTGATAGAGGCTTATTTAGCATAATTAAATTTAAAAATTTAAAAATATAAAAAATATGTTAGCCCATTACGTATAATACAAACAAATATGGGGAAAAAAGAACCGGCAAAAAAGCTCAACAAAAAACCAAAAGTTCAGAAAAAGACGAAACTTACAAATAGTGAAAAATAAGCCAGAAGTCAGAAGCCGAAGCCGAGTTGATCAGGGCCGGCTTGTCTTGCCGAGTAGTCATCGGTTAGGTCGGCGGAAGTAAACTCACACCAACCGCGCATCGACGCTTCACTTTACAGTGACCGAAAACCGAATATAATAATTGGATGTTTCATTTGGCCTGTACTATATGATTTGGTGTTTTTGGATTTTTGGTGTTGGTAAGAAAGAGTACAGATAAAGATATTTACATATAATTTTAATTGATATAGATAAAATTAATATAATATTTACTATAATTAATTTATAAATTTTTATTTTAAAAAGGCGTATCGTTCAAAAGTAATAATCCAAGAAGTAGAGAGCATATGCCTGGCAGAAAGAGACGCGCCTCCTCTGATTGTCATTAACTTTTTGCGACGGTTAAGATGGTTTAGCGGGATACGCAACGCGATGTGCCTTCTGGAAGGGCTGGCATACTCCGTCTGAAATGACCGGATGCGTCCAAAAATTTGGTGTACGACAAGCGTGGATTAGTTATCATGTCGTGCTCTCGTCTGGTTGATTTGGTGAGTTAGCGGCTGATTGTGGAACAAGTCGTTTTTAGTGGTTTCCGCTTGACCGGACAACGGAACCATTTTTTTGAGTGTAGTTGATAATTTTTAGTTATGATTAATAATTTTTATTGTACTTTTCAAACACAGTAATGGATAGTAAAGATATTGATATGAACAGTACATACGATGTAGATTTAAGATTTTCTTTGAAGAAGTGGTTTCGAGAAAATACTTTAAAAAATCGTTCATTTGTTTCGATTTCTAGAGGAATTGGAGCTAAAAAAACATCTCAAAAGTCAGAAAGAAAAGGCTAACATATTTCGTCACCCAATACCTAATGGAGTGTGTACAGTGGACGTACGTAGGTGCAACAGCTGGGAAGATGGTTGTTCTCCGATCTCCATGTCTTGCCGGATGTTCCTGTAGTAGACATGTCAGTCAGTGTGGAGGTTTAGACCAATACTTGAATAGCACTTCAACCATGAGAAAAGAATGCCATTTGAATTTTTTTAACTGCTTCGTTGAATTTACGTACTAAACCTGGAAGCAACTGGATGCGTTCGTGGACTTCATGTCCTTCAGACTTCTCAAGAAAGCATTTCAGGTCAATTACGGCTGCTAACTCTCCCAGTTAGCAGACAGGTGACTACTAGACAATGATTATTTCTGACTCAGGTTATCAGTTTATCAACATCGATTCATTTACACAAATATTTATACTAAAATAAAATCATAAATCATATGTATAAAACATAAGTTACAGTCAAAAATAACACCACCACCAATAGCTTCGAATCGCATCAGTTCAGAATGGTGGAACTCAAACGCACGAGAGCAGCAAATGAACGCAAAGCATAGAACAGTCAACCGTGTGTGTGCACGCATGTTGCCAAGATTCCCGTTGTGTAAAGCAGCAGGAGATTTGATTTTCCTTACACCAAAAGGCTAGAACATCCGATCCGGACCGACCGACTTTCTTGCTTTTTTGTGTAGAGGTGGCGTGATCGACGGTCCCTTGCACGGCCACGTCGGCCGACCAATGGAAGCGACCGAAAGTGCGCCGCTCCGCCCTCCCCTCGCGAGAAGTGCGAACCGGCCGCCGCCGCCGCACCTTACCACGCCATGCCACGCAGCGCTTGTGCGCACGCCCCCGCCGGCGTGGGCGCGGAGGTGCGCCGCACCTGCACACGCCGCTGCGCGCCTTTTTCTCCGGCCGTGATGCGTCGCGTCCTGCTGCCCCTTTTTTATTTTTCTCGTGCCGTCGTGCGTACGTGTGCGCTGCTGCTTCCTTAATCAGGATCCGGTTTGGAAGGGTGCGGTCCCACTACGGCGCGGCGTCTCTGATAGAGTGATACATGCATCATGGTCAGTATGTTTGTGTGTACATGTGAGTAGATCTTTTGGTTAGACTAGTTATGTATCATGTGTTGCGGTAGAACTCATTGAATATATAGAGAATTATATGGGTAGAGTTGCTCTGATTAATTGAAAAGTGGAGAATAGTGAGAGAAGTTGAGGGAATAAAGCGGTTAAAGGAGAATAGACGTGCAACCACCAACTCATTGTTTTATAATAGTAATGATGATATTTTTGCATATCTATGAACTTGATTTTCGTACTTTCATAGTACAAACCATGGTACCAACTAAGGCGCGTTTATACATGCTTTTGACTTCGACTTATAAATAATAACAACTTTTAGAGAGATATTTATATATAATTTTGGTTGATATAAATAAAATCGTTGCAGTGTGTACTACGATCGACTAGTAGACCCCATATTGAAAAGATATTATATTTGAAAGCTAGGTATTGTAGAAAAACAACTTTTAGAAACCGATATGAACAAGGCGTAAATATGAAGTGTAGGGGGCGTTTATATTATCTTTTGCTGATGCCTTTTTGTTTTGGTTGATGAATAGTAACAGTTTGTAGAGAGAGGCACCAATTTTTGCCGATACAGTGTCTAGTACAATCGACTAGTAGATCCTGATTTAAAAGATAATTTATTTAAAAGTTAGATACTATAAAAAATCATTTAAACGACTTTTAGAAGCTAATGCAAATACGACACATCATTACATGCAAGCCGTGATCGGAGAAATGAACTATACTCAAAATTAGTACTACTTCAGAGAAATTGTTTGAGAGATATTTCTTGTTTCATGCCGTGGCAAGTGAAAGTGCAAGTCCACCGGTGGAGCTTCGTGCAAAACAGTGGGTACTCATGGCCCCTCCATCACTTAGCTAAACCCTAAGGGAATTAGAGTGACATCATCTACTTCTTTCCGACTCTTTTAAGGCTTGATTTGTTTCAGTTTCATCATCTACTTCTTTGCAATTCTTTTAAGGCCCAATTTGTTTTAGCTTCAACTTTTGACTTTTAGAAGTCAAAATAAACATGTTACTTCTTAATTTTGATTTTTTTTCTTTTACTTTACTTATTTTTTTTGCTTTGTATTATCCGTGAGATATAATCATATTTCTTATTTTTTTAGTCAAATGGCTTAGAAAAAACTAACCGTCTTTATAGTATAATTTTAACGAACAATCAATAACTAAAAGACAGAAACCGCTAAAAATTGCAGAAAGAACGGAGCCTACGGGCCTGTTCTTTACCTCAAAAGCTGGTGGCTTTTGGCTTTTGCTACAGTACCTAACTTTCAAACGAAGTATTTTCTCAATACGGGGTCTACAAGTTAAATGATCTACACGTTAAAAGTTTAACATTTGTACTAGCCAAAATCATAAGTGAGTATCTGTCTCTCCGTAATCTGTACCGTAAACAGTCAAAATTTAAAATTTTCAACTAAAAATCATAAACCGCAGCCGAAAAGAATGGCTCTATTGCTTGAAGCTTCGCCACTGTGTTATAAGCTTGTTGGGACAGATATTAGTGATACACTGCTACTACTAGTACATACGACATAGTGTAGTACTAGGATCTTAACTTTCGATGGCCATATCTTTGTTGACATCAGTGATATACTGCTAGTATAGTACATACCAGTATACCACAAGGTGTCCCTGGTACTACCATTTAAGAACAAGACCGCAGTGCCGTAGCATATCGTCCTGGCCGTATCCCCGCGGATCTTTGCGCTGGAGACCCTACTCCCTAGCCCCGCTAGCATGGCGCCGTATCGTTACACAGTTGTACCACGATCAATTCTTGCCGACTCGTGCTTATTGCATCTTTGTTTGATGGCTTTTTCGTTAATTTTTAAGCCCTGTTTATTTCAGCTTAAGTTTCTGATATATTTTTTTATTATTTATAATTTTTTTGAACTTTTGACTTTTTCAGTTTTTTGTCGATTCTTTTTTCCGTATTCGTTCATGTTGTCCGTGATGAGTTAACATATTTTTTTCTATTTTTAAAATTTTTAAATTTAATTATGCCAAATAAACCACCTTTAGCTACAGTGTAATTTCAACCAGGTACAGTGCAATTTCAGTTATAAGCCACAGCTTTTCAGCCCAACCGAGCGGGGCCTAAAGCGATTTATCGGGTAATGTTTTTAAGCGGTTTATGATATTCAATTTATTCACACAAATACTAGCACTAGGTCAAAAAATCATCAAACACAACCACAAACCACAAACCATTAGCTACACTCGGCAAGAATCCATCCATTAAGCCATTAGACAGGTAACTCCAGACAATAAGCAACAAAAAGAACGGGCAATGGCTGGAGAAGAACACATGATCCAAGCGAGTGCCAGACAGCCACGGAAAAAATCTCAATGCGCCGTGCCATGGGTCACAAATGGACATATATCAAGAATTTCGCCATTTTTGATAGCCGCTGGCCTACCAAGTCTACAACTAGAATGCCCAAAACAGGATTAAAACCTCCCTGTGTCACATTTTCATAGGGGTTATGATCTTATCCCTCTGCCCAGAAAAATCTATCACAAGGAGAAAAGAGACTTTTATCGCTCAATTCTTTGCTTCCACTCGAAGATCTAGGATTCCAAGCAGGGCCGACGCCTTAGTAGCACGTAGTATACAGCATGGACAGCATCGTTGTGTTTTGATGGATGCACTACAGCGACATGAGTTCTTAAATTCTTAAGGCAGCCTTACACATGCATCCACTGGTGCAACTATTTTTTTTTTGAAAAAAAATCTTCGCGCTTGCATACGAAGAGAAGAGATTTTTTGTTCCTGCATCCAAACGGCATCGTGGGGGAAAATATCTTGTTAATGGGTAGTACATGGCATTTGACAGGTATTACTATGTTCAGTATTTCTGTGGGTGTAAAAAAAAAGCAATGCCAGCACAGATATGATGATTAGATAAAATATTTTATATGTACCCTTAATTACTTTCAACCTGCTCCTACATTTGCCCTCTCATAGTTGATGTCAATTCACTCTCATACCTCATCTCTCCAATTTATCTAAAATAGTGTAGCCTAATAACCCACCAGCACCTCATCAGACCAGCCTATTGGTCCATCCGTAGACCCCACAAGGCCACAAACCATAACCTATCATTTCCCTCTCTCTTTGTGTGTCAATCAGGCTCCATTAATTGCTAAACCCAGTGGCATTGTGCACGAGATCGAGGGACAGTTAGGCGCCAAGTGACTTGGTGAGCAGTTGAGAGCAACTCTGGCCCCTAACTTGACCTTTGGCTTGGCCAGAAGCACAGCCACAACAAGCGACAATACGTCTGCAATGAGCAAATAGGCGACAATGGTCACCTAAGAGCCGAGGAGAGAGCATGAGACGGCAACGATCAGGTCGACGATACATTAGACACTAGGCAACTATCACACATTGTCATGCACTGGTGCATGCAGACCACACACATCAGATTGCATTAACATAGTTTTATCTTAAGTTATTTCATAATTTCTTTAAATTTGTAAAATTTATCTTAGTTATCTACATATGTGTATCTAACATGAAATATTTTATACTTTGTTTTACTATTACAAATTTTTATATTTTGCCAACTCCAAATATCTGTGATAGAAATCTTGCATCCGCCGCCGCTGCGTACAAACGATTTGTTGCGTAGGGAATCGGTGGAGTAATTTGCGAGTGTCCTTGACTCCTATATACTGTTCAGTCACACGATCAACCTCTGCATCAAATTACTACATGTGCATCAAATGACTACATGGGCTTGCATCTACAGCCGAACAGGGTCCTCACCCGTAGAGTAGCATTTCATTAGGTTTGGTTATGTTAGATATCGGCCTTTATAAGAAATGTCTATTTTTTTAATTCTAAAATATACATGGTTTAACATATATATTACTAAGGCAAGATGAGAAAGACTAATTTATGGTGGTGATCGGTTCGGCTGAAAGCCTCATGGCTTATGGCTGAAAGCACTGTAGCTGGCTGAAAAAAGCACTGTAGCTGACAGAAGCTTATGTACCATAATTAAATTTAAAAAAATTTAAAAATAGAAAAAACATATTAGCCCATCACGTATAATGTAAACAAATACGAGGAAAAAAAGAACCGGTAAAAAAACTCAAAAAAAAGCCAAAATTTCAGAAAAAGACGAAATTTATGAATAGTGCAAAAATAAGCTGAAGCCAGAAGCTGAAGCCATATTGATCAGGGCCTATAAGTTGGAGTTCTCACCACTCCTTTAATATGGATAAAGATGATATGAGAAGAGCTTTGGCTAATTACGTGTGTGCGTATTCGCGCATTTTCGCGTGAAAATTACGTGATTTGTGACTTTGCCCGTGCCGTGATGTGGCACACCACTTGTTATACTAAGTTCATCTTTATTTTTGCTGAACCATACACCACTCTATCTCTCTGTTTAAATGAGATTCAAACGTTTGAATTTGAGACTTTATTGGTTTTGATAATAGGCAGTTATCAGTGGGTAAATGGCTGGTTAAATGTGTCAGTTACCAGTGGGTAAATGGTTGTTTAATTTTGTTAGTTCGCAACCTGTTTATATATATGTCTGGAGACGTCCAGAGTATAGTGTGAAGAACCTCACACCCTCCATTTCTTTTCTCCTGTGAACTTGTGCTGCTGTGCTACACCATCTGAACCTCGCCGACTCTTCTTTCCGGTGTGCATCGTGAAGAAGGGGAGCAGTATCTCCAAGCCGTTGTTGCCGTGAAGACCTACACGGAGGCGGCAATAAGATTTCTAGAATGTTAGAAATATATGCAGTATTTTAATTCCAAGTTTTACAAGGAGACAAATAGAATAAATTAGTGATGCAAAATTCGCAAATAACAGTAGGCTACCCATTATCCTTTTGTTATGTATATTCTAAAGTGTAATAAGTAGCCTACTGTTAGTTGCATATTTTACATTATTAATTTATTATATTCGACACATAATAAAATTTAAAATTAAAACATTACCTATATTACACCAATTTGCGTGATGCGTTGTGCAAACAGTCTTTTTGTTGTGGCTAGGTCAGCGATGTGATCTGTCACGTATTCATGTGCATGGCTCGTTGAATTGATGGCTTGATGCGACATTACGCGCACTGCGGACGCTGCTCATGCGAACGGGGCACCACGATTCAAAGCAGACACCGATCAACCATTCAGAAAAAAAAAAGTTGACATCGATCACAGGTACACCTATGCATGGCTGCCTGCCTTGGCCACCATGCACTCCAGTGCCAAGTTGACCCAGGGAAGCAGCAGCGCATTATTTAACGTGAAAAATATTTGTATTTTGCCCAGCATAATGGAGCACTAAATACCATCTCAACGTTAGCTTCCGCTCATGGTCCACTCGTTTCGGTTTAAGCTTCTAATTTTTGACTTATTTTATATTATTTATAAATTTCGTCTTTTTATACTTTTAGCTTGTTTGAGCTTTTTTGCCGGTTCTTTTTTCTCGGATTTGTTTGCACTATACGTGATGGGCTAACATATTTTTTTTTCTATTTTTAAATTTATAAATTTAATTATGCTAAATAAGCCTCCGTCAGTTATACATTTTTTCAACCAGCTACAGTGCTTTTTAGCCATATGCCACTCAAAAAAGCTCTTTTGAGCAGATTGAATCAGCTTCTATCTTATTTTAGTATTCGATTTACTTAAGTTAAGAACTATTTAAAATATATCAATTTTTAATTTTGACTTATTTTGGTTTTTAGAGTTTTTCTATTTTCTCTTTTATTTCTTTACATTGTCCATCATGGCATAACATTTTTTATTTTTTTCTTCATTTTTCTCAGAAAAAGCTGACATCCGCTACACTACAATTTCAACCAGAAGCTAAAAGACACAGCAAGAAGTTTAAGCCATAAGCTAGTTGGAGTGGAGCAAAAGTATAAGTTGTAAACCAAAGATACATCGCAATATGATGCTATTTGAGGTAAAGAAAGAAGTTGTGGCTTTAGATGTGATTCCTGTAGATGCTATTCTATCTTTATACTCAAATTATGCTTTGCTTGAACTGGAATTGGATAGTGCTACTTAGGAATTGCATAAATTTAACTTTGATCATACTTGCTCTTATTGTAAAGATAATAAAATTAAATTGAAGGAAATAATTGAAATAGTTCTTTATTCTAGGACCGTTCCTTGTGAAAACTGCTTAAAACTCACAATTGAGAATTATGCTCTTAACAAAGTCGCTAGAGGAGAAATCTAAAATTGAAAAAATCTATATCCATCACTGCTTCCAAGAAAGTTATTATTCTATTTCTTATGCATTTTGAGCTAAAATTGAGAACAATTTAGATAAGATGCATGAGACATTTAGAGTCAAACTCAAGGAACAGTTGGCTAGGGTTAGAAATTCACCCTGTGTCTTGTAAGGTTCTATATCCTGATGTAGACGTTCATTAAGAAAGATGCGATAGGCCAACCAAATCAAATGAGTGTGGCACATGTGAGAACGTAACCCAAGAGAATGATTAACAGAAAATGACCCTTGGGAGATTTTTTATGGGAAGAAGAACCTCAGTATTATTCTTAACCAATCTAAGGTAAGTGTGAAGAAAAGCGGTCTAAGATTTAATCCTCTAGTGTATTCCAAGAACCACCAACCTAAGGTTACAAGAGTTGTTAAGAGTGGTAAGTTTGAGGTAGAACCCTCTTAGCCATCTAAGATAATCTTTAGATCTACAGGTTTTGCTTAAACTCTTTCTAGTAAGACAAGTGTTTCTACTTCAGCAGGTTAGACCCTTCAAAAGTTCAAGTACCATCGCACATTCTGTAACAAGCATGGCCACATAGTTGAGTTCTACTTGCGTAGAGCCAAGGTTAGGAGAAAGAAAAGAGTGTGTGCTTTAAGGTCTATTAGAAGAGTTCCTTCATCCATGAGTGTCTCTAGAGCCAGGCAGCCAGTCCTTCCTATTAGACATAGGCCTATGTTTGTAGATGATTTTTTGACTCCTTTGGTGGCTCTAGATAGCATTTTTGGTTAGAATGTCGTAAGAGCATATCACGGGTAGCATCTAGATAGGGAGTACCAGCCTTTTGGTAGGCCGCTTCAAAGACGTCTACGTGGTTCATGTGTGTATTCTTGTGATTATCTGTGTAATCAATTTATTTATGCTTCTATTGTTGTTCCTAGACTTAATATAGCTTAGTATTGGATTTTCAAGTCTTATATCATTAGCCTTAGTACTGAGTCACAGATGTTTTTGCTTATACCCAATAGGTCTGGCGTGCGAGGAAGATGGACGTGTGACTTGTTGACTTCGAGTGTTCTTGACACATGACCGGAGATTCTAGATGGTTCTCCACCCTCACATGTGCATCCGGCAATGACTTGATCACGTTGGGGATGCTTCTACCAGGATCGTGATAGCCAATGGCGCTGTGCGCGTTAACAACAACTTCATGCTCAAGGACATCACTTTGGTAAGTAAGTTGAGGTATAATCCACTATTTGTTTCCCAGCTTCTTGATTAGGGTCTAGAAGTGAGGTTCAAGAGTGGTGAGTGTAGAGTTCTTAACTCCTCAAGTAAGTGTGTCTTTGGAATCTCTAAGTTTAAGTAGATCTTTAGTGCTTATTTAAATATCTCTTCTACATCTAGCTCTAGGCGTCTTGTTGCTTCTGAATTTCATGACTTAGTGTCGTGGCATCGGAGGCTACATATAGGCTTCGACAGTGGCGGACCCAGGATTTTACCAAAGGGTATGCCGCACCAAAATTTTCATATGCAATTCGGTAAAATCATTTGTCAATTCGGTAAATAATTGTAAAATTTGTACTGTAATTCGATATACATGCACTAAAAAATATGATAAGTCTTAAATTCAAGGCTTAAGTTGGAAACTTGCGCAAATTACAATATAAATAGTTTAAACGCCATACTAAAAGTCTCAAATATACATAAAAGAGACTTACAATACTATTTATCTGACTTTTTTGGCCTACGCTTTCTAAATGACATGAAAGTCTCGATTATATAATCTTCATCCACTTCAAAGAAAATATCTCGCTCAATGAATGTGACTAGACAATGAATATAATAAGCAGAAGGTGACTCTTGCATAATCAATGTTTAAGAAAATAGTACAAGCTTTCTGATGAAGCATTGCTTTCGGAATCCCATCAATGCTAAATAAAACAGCTAGTTAATGATGTAATGTACACAAGAAGCTGAACACAAGGCTTAAACTGACAGCAGTCGAAGACATCCACATACTCGTCAACCAGCAACAGGAAAGGAATGGCATCAGAGTATTAGTTTCCTTTCATTTACAACTATTTTTTTTGAGTGGATATATAATTATTTATACTATTCGAGGATCTAGTATTGTGAGTGATTGATCCCAGGCTGCTTCAACTGTTTCATGTACTGTAGGTTAAGTAATTCAGGATATACATGCCATCTACTAAAATAAAATATTTCTATTATCCATTTAAGGCATCAGAACAGAAAGAGAAATGAGGATAATAAGGGAATCATACTTATGGACCAGTAGTGAGCCACTCTTTCATGCGCTCCCGAGCGCTTGCCAAGTCCCAGTCGTGATGCTCTCCACCGAGCTATCGAACACCTTCAGTCCCTGAAGAACCCCACACATACATCACAAACAATAATTCACCACCACAACCTCGAATCCATCGACCCCTATCACCGGCATTGGGGGGAGAGCGGTAACAAGCGAGCGAGAGAGGCAAGATACTACCTGACCCAGGAGCGAGTCCTCGCTGGCGTTCCCCAGCTTGTCCAGCGCCGCCTTGCGGAGCTCGTCCTTCTCCCCTCCCTCCTCCCCCTCCGTACCCTTCTCCCCGCCGGCTCTGGGCCCCGCCTCCTGCTCCGGCGGCTGCTGCATGTTGGCGATGGCGCTCTTGGCGACCTCCACCGCCTGCGCAACGCATCACGTCACATCAAAACCCTAACCTATCGATCAACAAAACCCAACGCAAGGCGCACGACGCCGAAAGAGTGGGAGCGCGCACATTGCGGGAGATCTCGGAGAAGATGGAGAGGCCCCACCCGCCAGCTGCCTGCTGAGTTCGGCTGGGGGCCAGGGTATGCCGTGGCCCACCTGGCATACCCTGTGGGTCCGCCCATGGGCTTCGACCACATGACTAAAGTTAGTAGCAAGAATCTAATTAGAGGATTGTTTAGGTTTAAGTGTGCTAGAGACCTAGTGTGCATGCTCTATGCACATGGTAAAATAGTTTCTGCTTCTCATCCACCTCGTACTTTAGTGATGACAGATAGACCTGGACAGCTACTTCATTTATACAAAGTTAAAGGAATAATTAGTGAAATTTTGAATATACCATTCACTTCCTTTGTTATTATACTAGTCTTACAGATTGCTTCTATCTTAACAATTCTTGTTGATTTAGTGTAAGTCGATTGATCTATCTCGCAACTACTTTTTTCAGTATGCTCAGTTGGGCTTATTTTATGTGGTTTATGGTTGAATTTTTATTGTAACTTGCTGAAATTATACTGTAGTTGATGATGACTTATTTGGCATGATTAAATTTTAAAAAATTTAAAAAATACAAAAAAGGGTTAGCCCAGTACGTATAATGCAAACGAATACGGGAAAAAGAACTGGCAAAAAGTTCAAAAAAATCCAAAAAGTTAAAAAAAGATAAAATTTAGAAATAGTAAAAAATAAGCCAGATTTTAGAAGTCAAATTGCAAAGAGCGGGGCCATTAGGGCTGCGTTAGTCAACCGAAAACACTAAAATCATTGCTGCCGCAAAGGGAAGAAAAAAAATCACTGCTATTTATACCGTGATTATCGGATCATTCTGTGTATCAGCTAGAATCAGCTAACCTGCTAGCTGAGAAGGCTGCAGCCTGCAGCGAGCCAGCGACGCGAACAAAAAATCTTACCCTTGCCGATCTTTTCCGGCCAGAGAACAGTGCGTGGTGGGGCACACGACGTGACCGCGACCGTCCTGGTTTCGTGACGAGGCCGGCGTTCGGTTCGTCTCGTCTAGGGATGGCAATTGTGCCTATTTACCCGTGTACCCGTGGGTAAATACCCTAATAGGGTCGGGTATGGGATACATTCTTTATCCATGGGTAAGAAAATAGGGGAAAATCTTTACCCATCGGGTAAACGGGTACGGGTATAGGTTAACTCTACCCGTACCCGTTTCGCCCGTTTACCCGTGAAAAATGTACTGACATGTGGGCCTCCAAAACAGTAAACCCTAAGTCCCTATTCCCTGACCCGCTGCTCCAAATCCCGTGACCCACTGGCCGTCTCGCGCACTCGCTCCAAAGGCTCCGCCTCCTCTCGAAGTCTCCCCTCCCCGTCCCCCTCGCTCCGCCGCCGCCCCTCCCCCTCCCCCTCGCTCCGCCGTCGCCCCTCCCCCTCCCCCTCGCTCCGCCGTCGCCCCTTGTTCCAGATCCGGTCGCCCGTCGCTCCGCCGCCGCCCCTCCCCCTCCCCCTCGCTCCGCCGTCGCCCCTTGTTCCAGATCCGGTCGCCCGTCGCTCCGCCGCCGCCCCTCGTTCCAGATCCCCCTCCCCCTCGCTCCGCCGTCGCCCCTTGTTCCAGATCCGGTCGCCCGTCGCTCCGCCGCCGCCCCTCGTTCCAGATCCCCCTCGCTCCGCCGCCGCCCCTCCCCCTCCCCCTCGCTCCGCCGTCGCCCCTTGTTCCAGATCCGGTCGCCCGTCGCTCCGCCGCCGCCCCTCCCCCTCCCCCTCGCTCCGCCGCCGCCCCTTGTTCCAGATTCGCCGCCCCTTGTTCCAGATCCGGTCGCCCGTCGCTCCGCCGCCGCCCCTCCCCCTCCCCCTCGCTCCGCCGCCGCCCCTCCCCTCCCCCTCGTTCCAGATCCGGCCGCCCTCCGTCGCCGCCCCTCGCTCCGCCGCCGCCGCTCCTCGCTCCGCCGCCGCCGCTCCTCGCTCCGTCGCCGCCCCTCAGGTGAGCCTCCTCCGGTCCTCCCTCCTTTCTTCCTCATCGCTCTCATCGCGGATCCTTGACGTGTTTCAGGGGTTGCAACGGCCGTGCCGACGACGTGCGCCGGCCTGGGTGCATACAGACATCAATTTTGCCCAGAGAAGCGGCGAGGGAGACTGCCAGGTTGATTTCTGCGTTGATAAATGTATGTCAGTAATGTATGTGTATGTCTGGGCCGATCCTTGATTTTGTTTTGAATTCTCACTGCGTTGATAAATGTATGTCAGTATGTATATGTCTGGAGAATTTGTTGGAATGTGTGGAATGTATGTAAGCTTTGGACCTACTATCAGTTGTTTCGGACCTGCTATCAGTGCTTCCATTAGTTGTTTCGGACCTGCTATCAGTGCTTCCATTGTAGTTGTTGAATATGTGACTTTGTGATGTATAGGTGATGTTTAAATGTGAATATGTGATGTATTCAGTTCGCGGGTAAACGGGTATGCCCGTGGGCGACGGGTACCCGCGGGCGACGGGTATGGGCGGGGTTTTTTACCCGCGGGCGGGTACGGGTATGCCCGTGGGCGAAAATTGAGGTCGCGGGTACGGGTATGGGCGAGCACTACCCGTACCCGCCGCGCCCGATTGCCATCCCTAGTCTCGTCTCATGCGGCGGGATGGGCCTCGCCGGAGAGGACAGCCGCGCGCTGTCAGCACAGCGAGCGCCCTGTCACATCAATCTCGCACCATTGCCCCCGGTTATAGGCAGACAATAATCACGGATATGCCGCATATGCGCGACATGACAGCTAGAGGTGGCCAGTGGGCCGTGCCGGGCCGGCACGGCACGGGCCCGGGCTCGGCACGGCCCGTTTAGGCACGGCCCGTTAAGGCCCGTGTATTAAACGGGCCGTGCCGTGCCGGCCCGCGGGCCGCGGTGGGAGCCCAAGCACGGCCCGAGGCCGTGCCGTGCCGGCCCGGGCACGATTAAGGCTAAACGGGCCGTGCCGGCCCGGCTAGCCCGTTTAGCCCGAAAAAAAAGAAAAAAATTAAGAAAAATTGTAGAAAATTAAGAAAAAATGTAGAAAATTCAAAAAAATTGTAGAAAATTCAGAAAAAATATAGAAAATTGTAGACATTGTTAATCATAAAAATAAATATTTGCAATGACATAATGAGCTTTATTAATTTATTAAATTACATGGGATGGCTGCCTCATTAAAAACTTTACCAAGTAAAAACTCAATTTGAGAAAACCTTGGTAAAGAAAAAAGAGTACAGCCTATAAAGCTCATTATTGACCACATATGAAAGAAAAATATTGAAAATCCTATTCATTGCTATCTAAATACAAATTCTCAAAAGATTCTTCTAAATATTTATTATCTGCAGTATGTTGGAGTCTTGCTTCAGCCTGTTCCCAGTCTTTGACGGTCATAAGTACTTCGACCATCTCGTTGGAGAGACTTGTTCGTCGCTCCTCGATTATTCTTCCGGAAAGACTGAATGCTGACTCCGAGGAGACTGTAGAGACAGGAACAGTCAACACATCCCGCGCTAATATGGATAGCACTGGATATGATACCTTCTGGGTTTGCCACCATGAGAGGATGTTCAACTCCTGCTCGAAGCTGACGCTATCACTGTTGAGATAGCTTGATAGGTCTCCAGTGCTTTGTCGCACCTGCTGTGTACCTGCACCTGCACGAGAACTAGACGAAGAACCAAAAATCTTGCCCCATTGCATAGCCCCCCTAGAGGTGCTAGGGACTACCGGGGGTCTTTGTAAACGCACAGATCCAAATTTATTTTCATATTTATTATATATCTCATATAATTTATCCTTAACTTGTGTATAGTATGAACAATAGTCTAAACCGGTAGCCTCACTTAAAACTTGTAAAACATTTATAAATCCTTGGAGTTTGGCCCTAGGATCCAAAATAAAAGCAAATGCATATAAAATAGGAATTTCGCTCCAATATTTTAAAAACTTAGATTTCATGGCACCTACAGCATCCCGTAGTATATGATCATTTTCAAAAGCCTTTAGGTGAGTGGCAATTTCAACAATATTATGAACAATCATGGGAGATGTAGGGTAGTATACTCCAGAAAGACAAACTGTAGCTTTATGAAAAATTTCTAGAAAGGAAAATATTTTTTCACCAACATCCCAATCGTCCTCAGTAAGTTCAGGGTCTCTAACTTGGGTTCTACTTGAGGAGCTACGAGATTGATGACTTTGGGTGTGAAGGAAAACAGATAAAGTGCTCTTATGTGGCAATATATGTTTAAGCATAAGATAAGTAGAGTTCCATCTAACAGGCATGTCTAAACCAAATTTTCTAGGACGAACATTCATTGCTACGCAAAAACTCTTATATGCGGCTATTCGTTGGTTAGAACAATTAATAAATGAAATTGCATCTCTAAAAGAATTAATACAAGCATCTAATCTTTTTAAACCGGATTTAACAATAAGATTAATAATATGACAAGCGCAACGTTGATGCAATAAGAAAGACTGTGCATAATTATTAAACAAAGGAGTAAGAATTTCCATAGCTTTAGTATTTGCAGCTGCATTATCTAAAGTTATAGAAAAAATCTTATCCGTGAGACCAAAATCTTCTATAACTTTAATAATGCTATCTGCAATATTTTCAGCATTATGTGAAACATTAATTAATTTAAATCCTATAATTCTTTTTTCCATTATCCAGTCATCATTAACATAATGAGCAACAACGCTAATATAATCCTCTCTTGCCCTACCACTCCATATGTCGGATGTTAAAGCAATAGAGAATGTACATGTATGAAACATTTCTTTCAATTTATCACGACAATTGTTATAATATTTAATTAAATCTCTAGTTGTTGTTTGCCTAGATACAGTAGTAAATCGAGGGTTATGAGCAGTCGTAATATATTTTTGGAAAGCATCAGATTCACCAAAATTTAAAGGTAAATCTTGAGAAGCAATTAATCTACAAAGAGATTCCCGAGCTACCTCTGGGTTGTACTCCCACGTACGTACCGAGCCGTCGGGGTTATATTGCAGCTGTGTCTGGCGCATTTGTATTCCTTGCCTTTTCTTGCAGCTTGCAGCATGTCGTTGTAGATGACCCGTCCCACCTGAAGATTTTGCACTCAATTCATTACCACAAATTTTACAAACAGCATACCTCACCGAAGTCCCATCATCGTCGGTCCTGAACTTCTTGTCGAAATCATTCCAAACTGTAGATGTACTAGCTCTTGATCTTTTTGCACCCGTGCTTTGAGTCGTGGATGCACTTGTTGAGCCAGCAGAAGATGGATCGATTGGACCCTGCGCCACCGGGGCCGTCGGTTCTTCGGCATCTCCAGTTTGTACATGTGGACCTTCCGCGGATGGATATGCTTGTTGAAACGATTGCATATCCTCCGCCGAGAGGCCGTATTCGGAGAGTTGAAAATCGTAGTTCTCCATTAAATCAACTGCAAATTGAAATAATAAAGAACGATTAGCAAAAAATTAAACCAATAAATAATACCAAATAAGAGTATAAGACAACATTATTACCTCCTTTGCAGCTCTCACAAAAATCTTTGAAGATTTTTGAATTTTCGGAATTTTGCCCGAATTTTCACCAAATTTGCGCAAACACTTTCGAATTTTTCAGAGCTAAACCGAGAGAGAAGAGTGAGGTTTGAGGTGTGGAGAATGGAGGCCGGATGCCCCCCTATTTATAGAAAAAATTTCAGATTTTTTCCGATTTTTTTGCTATTTTTTTCGAATTTTTTTACCCCCAACGGTCACAAAAACGGCTAGTTTTTGAATTAGCCGGGCCAGGGCGGGCCGTGCCGGGCCGGGCGTGCCGTGCCGTGCCTGCCGTGCCGCCGGGCCGTGCCGTGCCGTGCCGTGCCGTGCCGGGCCGGCACGGCCCAATTGCTAAACGGGCCGTGCCGTGCCGGCCCGCCGTGCCGCACCGGCGGCCCAGGCACGGCCCGGTCCGTCGTGCCGTGCCGGCCCGGCCCATTTAAATCCCGTGCCGTGCCTAAATGGGCCGGGTCTACAGTAACGGGCCGTGGTGCGGCCCGTTTAAGCCCGGCCCATTTGGCCACCTATAATGACAGCCGTCCGATCTCCCAGCTCAAAAGAAGGCAGGCGAAACCCTACCTTTCACGTAGGCCACTGGCGCCCGCTCCAATCGGCAACGGTGAGCGTTTGATAACACGATCGAACGGTTTAGAGCTGCCGTAGGAACGTAACGCACCTGATCCTGATGTTTCGTGGGCGAGCAACGTGGATACACGAGTATCGTCAGGTTTGTTGTGCTTGGACGGCCGTTGAAATCGTGAGCAACGGGACAGGTGCAGCAGGCACGGCATGAGGACTTTGCAAGGATCGCCATCCATGTGTGCATGGGATGCGTAGCCGGCTGGCAGCGTCGCAATAAGTGGGCCCCGGCCACCGTCAAAGTAAGCGCCGGCGTGCTTCAAAATTTCAACCGGCAGGAACAGGTATATTGCATTGCAGGAGAACATTAGGTGAGGCGATAAGTTCTGAGTGTATGGATTTATGACTTATGAGTGTAGGGATTTATCTATTAGGTTTAAAATTAGGGTGTGTATAGCTATCACTCGGATATTTTCTTCCTAACAATTATTCAGATTTAGAATCGTTGGATTAGAGATTTTTTTTAGAGGGGGCGATTTTTTTTAAGGAATGGGAGATTTTTTGGAGGGGAAATTCATAGACGTTGGATCTTTAATCCAATGGTTACAAATCTGAATGATAGTTAGGAAGAAAACATCCGGGTGATGTTTATCGATACCTTTAAAATTTTGTTACCCACCTGTTACGTATATATTGATATGTTTTAACATAAAATTTATGAGATGAATTTATCTTAGCCTCTATCTATTTAAACGTGTATTAACAAAAATACTCATACATGCATATATGGTGAGTGTGGTAATATGTGCACGTATACGCGTTCTTCAAAATAAAAAAAGGCTACATTGCTGCTAGATGTTTTCCAGCCATTATCGAGTTGTGTTAGCCCTCCTGCGGAACTCTATCGATCGCATAATTTGTAAGGTAAAATTATTGCCACTACTTGTCATATATGGTATGAAGATAACATGAGAGCATCTCCAAGAGATACTCTATATGGCTCTTAATATTTAAATTTTAGAGTTGAAGGGTAAGAAGTAGCTCCAACAGATTCCCAAATAGACTCCCAAAAATAGAACACACCCAAAAAATGGGCTCTCGCTCTCTACTTATAGAGGATGATCTAGGCTCCCAATACTGTTTTTCTGGTTTAGGGTATCTGTTGGAGGAAATGATTATTTTGGGACCTTATATCGTGGTTAGGATCTGTAAAAAGAGATTTATGGTGTGAATTTATTGGGCATCTCTTGGAGATGCTCTGAGAAGTACTTTGTCTACACACACGCCAGTGAATTCATGTATTTTCACTTAGTTATTATCTTAGAGTAAGTATAATAAGAGGCTGTTAGTAGGCTGTATACTGAGGTGGAGGAGAGAGAGGAGGAGAAAGAAGAGAGGTGGGCTGTAAGTTTACAGCCAGCTGAAGCCCAAGAACCAAAAAACTTTGTGAGAGAAAGGGGTGGGTCATACAGCCTTCAGCTGGCTGTAAACTACTATATGAATAGATTGATAAATGAGCTGTAAGTGTCCATACAACCAGCTGAAGACTATATTATTAGCCTTGCTCTTAGAACATGTAGATACACTCGTACACATCCTGTAAGCCCGGCTCGTCGAGTTTGGTGCGCACGTCGGCCGCCTCTGCCGGCCCTGCACGTCGGCCACGTTTGCTTTCCCATCTCTCCTCTAAAACCGGACCATGATCCTGGCAAAAACATGGAGCCCCCAACGATTTCGGCTTCTCGCTTACACGCTTCTTTCTTCCCGGAATTGCTGGTGCGTCACGCTATTTTTGTCTGCCCGCGAAAAAATGCGACCTCTCTAAGGAAAAAGCGTGCGGTGGAGAGAAGATTAGACAACGTGGTACATTAGGGCCGTGGCGTCCGCGTAGTGCGGCTTACGGCGGCCATGAGCCTGGCGCGCCTCGTCGGTTGCCGAATCAATCCGACAAGCGCGCCGTTAAGGATGTGTTTGGTTGCTAGAATGGAGTGGGATGGGATGGGATGAGGATGGGATGAGATGGTTCCAAAAAAAAGTGGAACCACATGGTCCAGCATCTAAGAAGAATATTCCCTAAATTTGCATAGGCTCATCCCACTTTGGACCATTCCATCCCACCCCATCTCTCAAACCAAACACATGGATGGGCTTGGTCAAAGGAACCATCCCATTCCATCCCACCCCATCCCAGCAACCAAACACACCAGAGGGACGGCATGGCTGGCTGTTCTATGCGCGGTGCCCACCGGACAGCCAGGTGATTCACAGGAATCTCCCACCGCCACGTCACCCGGGAAGGGGTGATCCAAGGAATCCGAGAAAAAAGAAACTCATTCAAACCACTTCTGCTTCTCTCCTCGGCCATCGACAAAAAAAGATACAATGCTTGATTTGACGCTTGTATTAGAGATGGACGGCTCCTACATGTTGCGCGATCTAGAGACGCTGTCACCAGGTATTTTCACTGCTGCATTGGCACTGAAAATAAAAGTTGGATGAAAAAGTCCCAATCCAAGCGGTGACCACGGCTCACCCCACCCTACGGGGGTGGCCCCTGAACCGCAGAGCCACCGGCGAATGTTCGGCTGCGTTTTATCCATATCTCCTGTCCACTCCACCGGGCCCGTTTCGCACGTCCGCCACTCCTCCGAACTCCGGAACCGGGCATTCGGCCGAGCCCCGCTCCGGTTCTTTGGGTTGCGCGTAGCGTTTCCTACGTGAGCTGTACTGCCGAGTACCGAGCACGTCGGACACACGCTACTCGCACAAAAACTCGCGCCTTTCCATCCCGTACTTGCCTTTAAAGAGCTGCTCACGAATTCAATGCGCTGATAAAATTTAACATGAAGCCCAACCAAATATTCGGTCCGACGCGAGTCTCGTGACGTTTGCGCTTTTCTTTCGCGTACGCCAGATCGACCAATTTTAGTGTCACATTCTTTTTCAGCTTTTTATTTCTGTTTTTAATTGTTATAGTAACTAGTTTTTAAATAAAATATGTTTTCAAAATAAGGTATACTACTTAATTATAGTACATAATGTATTGACTTCATTTATATCAGCAAAAATTACACGTGAGTTTTTGTTACTCTGTAATTTCTTACACAAACAACCCAAAAATCACACCATAGCCAAAAACTATAAAGCTCAGTCAAAAAGAACATGCCCTTATTCCTAATGCACCTGCGTTTTGCATGTACTTTCCGGAATAATCGAGTGAGCTGGCTCGTTATTTTCGAGTACCACTTGTAGAATGCTTTGCTACTGAGCGCTTGATGTGAACATAAAAACTTTAGGGTACTCAATGCCGTTTATATGTGGTTTTGTCACACGTTTGTTGAACTGCCATGTGAGAATGAGGAGTGGGTGGGTGCACCTTGCATGACATTTGTTCGGGAGGACATGGAGGGGAATAACAACCGGGTATGATTTGCCGTAATACAGGAAAACATAAAAACTCGAAGTAACCATTTGGAATGCAGGATTCTCACAGAATTTCCTAAGAAACTAAGAATAGATGTTTCATTCCCTACGAAATATCTACGTATTTCACATTTTTGTAAATGGTACTACAAACTACCTTCTCACATTGCGCAAAAATGTTGGTTATTTGGAATGATGCACAACTCCACGACAAGCACGAAATACGCCGCCGCCGCCGCCACCACCACCACCACTGATCTGATCTCTCGTTAAGTTCCATGCCTCTCTCCTCTGCGCGCTTTATAAACCACCCACACATCCAGACTCCAGAGAGAAGTGGTATGACCTCCACATCCACAGCCGTCCTTGGACATTCTTCCTCGCCCTCGCCGCTTCGCTTCCCCTCCGTCCATCTGCCTTTCGGGAGATAATATATTTGCGCTTTGCCTTTACGGGTCCCCCACTCGTCTCACACAAAGCAGAGCAGAGGAGAGAGGAGCAGTAGACATCAACCACCCTGTACCGGGCTGCTCGCTGTAATTACTTCTTCCCCTAGCGGCAGTTTGTGGCCACGCTTGCAGCAGCGGAGGGTTTCTTGGACGGAATGGCGGAGGAGTGCCCCCACGCCGGCGCGGAGCTCTGGCTCCCGGATGAGTTCCTCGACGACGATTTCTTCTCCGAGGAGGAGAAGGCGGCCGTGGCAGCTAAGAGCGAGAGCGACGAGGAGGACGGGCTCGGCGGCCTCTCCCGCCGCATGGCTGGCATCCTTGACCGCGACGGCGGCAACAGTACAACTGCGAAGGTTGGTTTTCTGTTTTGTTCTCCTGGTTTGGGGGAGCTGTTGTTTTGCGCTTGTGTTTTGGAAGCACCTGATTGTTGTTTCACTGTTTTGTGATAGGCGGAGGTGATCGCTGGTTCGCCGCAGTCAACGCTGTGCGCGCTGCCGGCTTTGGGGGAGGATAGCCCCAACGGGGGGGCGTCGCAGGTCAGCTCGCAGCCGTCGTCGCCGCTGGAGCAGCAGCCGGCCGACCCTTGGGACCTGCTGTACGAGGCGGCCGGGCAGGTGGCCCGCCAGCGCATGAACAGCATCCCGGTGCCCAGTAACCCACCTGCCTACCAAGGCCAGGGCTTCGCTCCGCCGGCGAGGAAGGCCTCTCCGCCGGTGCCGGCCCCCAAGGCCGCCGGCGCTTATCATTATCCGCTGAATCACTTGCTCACGCAGCGCCAGGTTCAAGCGTCTCGTGTGAGTTCCTCTGTTCATTCACCACGGCGTGCCAGCTTTTTCCGCTTTGTTTCTGTTGGGATTGTTCCCTGACGGTGTGCTTTGTTCGGCTTGGTCTTTGCTTTCCAGTTTCATCTCCTGAGGCAGCAGCAGCTGTTAAAGCAACAGCGGGAGCAGCAGCTGGCCGCGGCGGCGGCGGCGGCCTGGGGCACGCGCTGGGACGGATCTCCGCGAACCACCGGCGTTGGTGTGCCGCTTGGGCCGAACTCGTTGGCCTGGCCGCCACTGCAGAAGCCCCAGCAGCAGGCTGCATCCTTGGCCGGCATGCGCGCCGTTTTCCTCACCCCTCCAGGAGCCAAGCGCGAGTGCACCGGCACCGGCGTGTTCATCCCCCGCCAGGCCGGCGCCGCCGCCGAACCCAAGAAAAAACCAAGTGCGCGCTCCGCTACCCCTTTTGCTCCCGTTTTTTACCTGCCTTTTTGCGTGAGACCCCTAGTATTTTTAGCTAAACTCGTGTGGTTCTGCTTGCCTTCAGGCTGCTCCACCGTTCTTCTCCCGGCGCGCGTCGTGCAGGCGCTCAATCTCAACGTCGAAGACCTCGGTGCCCGTCCTTGCCATCCCGGCGGTTTCGTTCTCGATCACGGTAATTAATTTCTCTCAATACTAGTGCTAAGTACCTTAATGATTTAGTTTCTTCGGGCAAATGAATAGCCATTATAGCTTCAGATTCATGTTTTCTCACAGACGCGCTCGTCAGCCGGAGCAACGCGCTGCTGGCTAACCAAAAGCGCGCGCACCACCTCCGTGCCGCCGCCGCGCATCCCCCGCAGCTTGCCGCTGCTCGTGAGTTCAATCTCCCCCAGGAATGGACGTATTGAGGCTGCAAATTGCTCTCCGCAAAAATGCATCGTCTGTTCTAATCCCCAGCTTATTGGAACATATTTAAGAAAAATTACAATTACAATTAGTGCTAGTTAGGTGTTAGGCTAGAAGTAGGAGGCAGTGGCGGTAGCATCAGCGTTAGGTGTTCTTTTGCATGGTGATATATTGGTTATTTTGGATGGTGTGTGATGGATGCAGATGAACAAGAAAGAAGAAATACATGGCTTTCGTAGGTTGTCGGGGGTGGCATTTGGGGGAAATAACAAGTGGTTCTTTTGGAGAAATTGGGAGGTGTGGTAGCTAGTTCTAGTTGTTTGATGATTGGGGGAAAAATCATCACAAGTTCGGCGTGATGTCGTTGTAAGAAAGAAATAAGAGCTCCAGGTTTCCGTAACTTTGGATTTCATTTGTTGCCATACAACGTCAGTCTCTCTTGCATCCTTTGTGCATCATCGGTTGCTTCATGCATACGGAATTCCCTTGCGGTAACGAAAGAGATATCCATTTCATTCCTGTAATCTTTGTTTGGTGCCTCGCTTTTGAACTTCTTTTTCGCTGTTTTGGTTTAGCATATGATTTGGTTGAGTGGCAGTGTTGAGTAGGAGGAACAGAAGTAAACGGGTGGTTGTACTCTAATTCTACTCTACCTCCGTGCAAAAGTCTAATATATGACGTCTAGTTGCTTAATTTGGTGGTATGTTCTTTCTTTATTGTATTATTACTAGTCTCAGTCGAAATTAATGGACCCTGTACCTCCGAAGAATCTGCCCGGGTTGGGGCCCGGGATCTTGCATCTCCATGGCTCCATGTCATTTGTCTACCATGACAGTGACGCATGTGAACAAACTCCTGTAATTTTTGCTGCATTATTTGCGAGATCCACAGTTTTTATCTTGGGACGACTTGTTCAGTTGTTCTGAATCTTCCTTGGTCCCCATCCAGACGAGCCGGCGTGCCCGTGGCCAGAGATGAGAAGCGTTTGGAGGAGATTCCGTTTTGCCTTGTCTGTCTATTTCCTGTCGTCTTGTTGAGCGGAGTCACGGCTTGGTGAGCCTCTGACCCGGTCAATGTGTTGCCTTCGTTTTGTGTGGCGTGCGTCCGCCTAAGGTCATGTACAGTAGTTTCTTTTAGGATGCTTTTAACCCTTTTCTCTCATATAGAGACAACCTTATATACAACTATTTTAATATATTGTCTCTTAAGTTCTCTCTGAGGCTTCACAAGCGTTTAATCTTTTCATGAACCAAATAAACATGCTGCTCAACACTAGCTTCCATTTTTTGTGACCTACATGTATTGTTTGCTTGCAACTATATATAAACAAGCAGCAGTTGAACTACGCATCCGTCTTAATGTATAAATTAATTTTTGCAACCAGATTCCAGTAGTAGATCAATATAACAGGTAGCTGGAACTTGGCAAGTATACTTCATCCATGCATCTACTTGGTAAATACGAGCCCAAAGTATTATAAACGTACACTATACCATGTACCAATTACTATCATCTACTACTACAGCATAGACTCGATACTGCAATAAACCCAACTAAGCAATGTTGCAATAAACTAAAACTAGTCCAACAAAGTATAATCAAATAAGGTCTGCCACTGTTTAGGCATAAGCAAATGTAGCACTAAATAAACTGCCTAACAATGTAGCCATAACTAGCAGAGTTTCTTGAGAGTGCACACATAACTAGCTGCAACAAAAAGAGGCCATCACTAACAACTCTTAAGGTTTTTTCAAATAAACCTGTGTAAACACCAAAATAGTATGGTTAGCAGCAACCATGGAAAAATCCAAAGAACAATGGAAGCATGCACACTAGGATTTGCATATATTTTATTGAACTAGTACATTTCAAAATAATCCACTGGCAGATAAGAAAATTGCATTAAAAAAGGTTCTTAAAACTATGTCTAATTATTTAGCTAGTTGCCAAACTACTGCCAAATGTGCTCAATTAATTCCCTTTTAGTTGAATATATGTTGGTTGAGCACGAATGGTGGCGTTTCTTTGTAGCATATCGGCAAAGCATGGATCAGAGCTGTTTTAGATTTCCGGAAGTAGAACAATTGATGCCCCCGGAGCCTCTTTAAATCAAGAGGAGTGATAATTATTTTTTCTCATCTAGAATGATGTATACTTTCAACTATCCGATTCGTATCCTTTTACAGGGCAGTATGGCACGATGACGATCAGATAATCAGATGATTCAGATGATTGCATGCCCCCCAGTGTTCCTTTCTGGAATGCCTTTTCTTTCCTTTGTGGATTCTTATCGTACTTCTTAGTAGAAACATAAATTCTTATGTCACTTTCAGAATGTTTGGGCCTCATTTAGAATGCGGTAATTTTCCCAAAAATCCCGCGGGAATTCAATTGTTTTATGTGCACTTTTTGAGAAATCTATTTCAGATTCCTACAAAAATTTGTGGCTGGTAGAAACTGGAAAGCGGCTCCCGTCGGTCATGTACTCCCCTCTGTAGTTCGATTTGCTGCACAGAACGGTACTTCTGTTGTGTAGGATGGTTGTGTACGAGGAAACGAGGAAGGCATCCGGCGTTGGGCTGTCTACATCGGTGGAAAGGTGGTTGCGTCCGAGCTGGTGCAACCGGCGCCCATGTGGCCGTCACGGTGCCGAGAGCCAGCGGCCGGTTGGTGGCACGGCCCCCCTAGATTGGACACGCTGTCTCAATGTAGTTAGAAAACCTGAGCTTAGACTTGCAAATCTAATTTATGGGTAGACATTTTTTACTTAATCTATAAATACAGGTAGAGGTGTCGCTAGCCCGAGGCCCAGCCCACTGAAACAAAAAAAATATCAAAGCCTTACATGGTAGCTACAGTAAATTGACACAGACTTTTGCAGCTAGGCCTGGGGCCATTGCCCTGGTGGCCCGAGGCCCAGATCCGCCCCTAAGTAGAGGGTCTCAATTATCATCACTTATACCTTTTAAAAGAAAAATGCAACAAAAAAGAAAGAGCACCTCATCTCTCTGTGTTTAATCTTTTATTATTTTCGCATTATCTGTATTTGATCCATCTCTATCGCATAGGAGGAATCATTCCGACTAGACTCACCAGTGATGATTCTTTAACATGTTATCGGCACGAATTGCTCCCGTGGATCGTAAAGTAATCATTCGCAGATTACATTACCTATTTAGATCACTTTAATTCCGTAAATTTCCCTTTCTAGATTATTTTTTATGGTGCAAATCTACTCTAATCTACCACGAGCACACTTGAAGTCGCTGGCAAAGCCGATTCGTAGATTTGCTCCAAGAGTATATTTTAATTGCACTGTAGATTGAAAAAACGACGTATGGCCGTGCTGTCTGCACGTGATGCGCCGCACGCATGAGGCCGCATCGCCAGGCTGCCATGCCTCGCCGCCCGCATGCAATCGAGCCACATCGTGCCGCCTGCATGTAGGCATGACCGCCGCGCCATGCCGTCGCACCTCCCGCATGAGGCTACATCGCTGAGCCACGGCGACCCTCATTGCCTAAACATGGCCAAACTCCATGTCGTGCATCGGCCAAAGCCGCGCCACTTGCACGCAACAGCGACTGTGCGCGTCGCTCATACACGCCGTTGCGCCGCATCGCCGGCACGCGCCATGCCACCCACACATAGCTGCGCCCCCGCCGCTGCCGCACGGCTCCTAGGCGATGCGCCGCCGTCCGCCTCTCGTACGAGGCGCAGCGCCGCGTTGTGCATCGTCCTCAGCACGGAGCCACGCCGTAGCTCGGCTGTCGCCCACCTCTTGCATGAGGCGCCGTCAGCCTGCTGTTGCGCAGCCCAAGCCGCCGCGCCGTCTGCATACGGCCGCGCCCCCAAAGCCGCACTGGCCTTCCGCCGTGCTAGCCCGCAACTGCATCGGCCTGCCATCTCGCCAACGCGCAGCCTTGCTAGACCGCCGCTACGCTGGCCAGTAACAGCGTCGAGCTGCCACCATCGCCGTCACGCGTGATCGCCGTCACGCGTGATCGCCGTCACGCGTGACCGCCGCTCACGTGATCCCGCGATGTTGGCCGCAGGTGCCACCCCGCCGTTGGCCCAAACGCCACCTCTGTCTCACGCTCAAACGCGGTGCCACCGCATGTGTGAACGGTGGTAGTGGAAACCCTACCCCTTTCCCCTTTTTTGTCGGCCGGCAATGGGCCTGGGTCGGATTGGGCCAGAAATGAAAGAAAAAATAGTGGGCCCCACCGAAAAGTGGAAAGAAAAAAAGAAAAGGGGAAGAAGGACTAGCGGCCAAATTTGCAAAAGAGCCCTCAAAAAATTGAAAAATTGCGCAAAAAAAATTCTCAGAATTGAAAATTTGCGAATATGCCCTTGGAAATTGCAGAATTTTCTGAAAATTTATATTCCAGCATAAAAGGGCCTCAAAAATTCAAATTTTATCATTACATTCTATGCTTTTCTGTATTTACTTACAGTTTTGATTAATTGTAATTTTTAAGTTCCCTTTAATCACAGAAATTAACTAATTAAGATAATTTAATTTATTGCACGGCTGCTTTTGCATAATTATAATTTACCAAGCACGACCAAATCATATGTTCCAGCACGCAATGCATCGGAAAGGGTTGAAATACCAAAGAAAGTTGAAGGTATCCCTAATCCCGTCCAGAAGTGTCAGAACAAAAGGACGAGAACTCCAGCCCCTTGAATCCCAAGTAACCGGGGACGCCTGGTGAAAATGGATAAGAAAGACTTAACACAGCCAATCACTGATATTTCTCAGAGCCAGAAGGGGAGTCAGTTGAGACCTGGGACCAGTATGGCACCTTCAGAAAAAGACATATCGGATCTGAACATTCCCATCGAGGGAGAAATCAGTATGGATGTATGTGCACACATTGGAGCTGAAAAACTAAAGGGACTTGGCCCCGCAACTAGAAGGTGCGGTGAGCAAGTAGAAGCAATAGAATAATCAAGCCATAATGAATATGATAGCTGCAAATGTTGATAATTATTTTGCAAAAAAATTGGCACAATCATCGATCTTGAAGCAGAGACTGCATCGCTCGTTGAATATAAAAAAGATCAGATTAGGAGGATCGGAAGAAGGCAATAGAAACTGAATTATCTCTGAATAAAAGAGAGGTGTTTGGGTTTGTAAGCCGCATGCCTCCCGATGTGCACCCCGTACGGCATAAGTGAGTATTTGTTTGAAAAAAATGAGAAAAATAACGTTGTAAGATATAAAGTAGGGTTTGTTGCACAAGACTTAACTCAATGTCCAGTAGTTGATTATGAAGAAACATATTTCTGGTCATGGGTGGCATTACTTTTACATATGTAATCTCAATGCTAATGAACTTGAATTTAGAAATGAAATTGATGGATGTGCTAATTGCATACTTTTATAGAAACTTGGAATTGAACATTTATATAAAGGTGCCTAAAGGCATCCCTGTCCCGAACCAAGACAGAGCAAAAAGAAATCGTTACAGTGTGAAACTCAGGAAATCACTGTATGGGCTTAATCAATCAGACATGATGTAGTATATCGCTTAAGTGACTTTCTATGCTAGAAAGGCTACACAAACAACGAGGATTGTCCCTGTGTATTTATACGACAATCCAAGAATGGATTTTGCATAATCTCAATATATGTAGATGATTTGAATATCATCAGAACCTCGGAAGATATAAAGGAGGTGAGTTTTTACCTGGTGTGAGAATTCGAAATTAAAGATTTAGGTAAAACCAAATATTATCTAGCGTTGCAGCTTGAATATTTCCTTGAAGGAATATTAGTACTCCAGTTTGCATACACCTAAAAGGTGTTAGAAAGGTTCGGCTTTGGAAATTCGTACCCATCAAAAGTATCAATGATTGGGAGATGTTTATTGCAAGATAAGGATTCGTATAGACTTAGAGAAGGGGGAGTTCTGGGACTGGAATTCTCATACTTAAATGCAATCGAAGCATTTATGTATGTAGCAAACTGCATTAGGCCAGATATTGCATTTGTTGTAAACCCATTAGCAAGGTATAGTGTAGAACCTATCAAAAGGTATTAGCTGGGAATAAAGGATATCTTTTGATGCCTCCAAAGAAACAAAGATCTTGGACTGTTGTATAGAAAGAACCAAGACCTGAATATGACTAGCTATGCAGATGCTGGGTACTTGTCAGACCCACAACACAGTTAAATCACAAACAGGCTAGTATTCCTATGTGGTGGAACCATAATTTCGTGAAAATCATCTAAGCAAAATCTTGTATCAAATTCAACGAATGACTCAGAAATTATAACACTATATAAAGCCACATGAGAAAATGCTTGACTTCGACGAATGATTCGCCACATCCAGCTGTCATGTGGGCTGAATATCGTGCAAATTCCCACAATTATCTATGAAGATAATGCAGCTTGTGTTACACAAGCACCGACGAGTTACGTGAAAAGTTTCTTACAAAACATATCAATCCCAAATTCTTCTATGTTCATAAATTGTAATAGATGGACGAAATTAAGATACTGCATTCGAAGTCATATGAAAATTTTGTAGATTTATTCACTAAGTCACTTTCAGTATCTAATTTTGAAAGATGTGTATATGGCGTTAGAATGATGAGACTTAGAGAAGTGCAAAACTCAGGGGGGATTCTTCTCGAGCTCACTATTAAAACTTGATCATGAAAATTGAGTACTCCAAGAATAAATTCTGTAAATTAAATGAAATTGGGTGAATTGTACTCTTTTCCCTTGACGGGTTTTTCCTGTAGTTTATCGGCCAAGGTTTTTAATGAGGTAATTCATGCAACACAATATAACATATATCATGTACTTTTTCTCCAAAATTTTCACACTGAATTTTTACGAAGTTTTGATGAGGCATGAACATGTTGGATGAGTGTCCAAAGGGAGTGTTGGGAAACCTTGATCTAAGCCTGCAAGCTTAGCCCATTGGTAGGCACTCTCCACTTAGACTATAAATAGATTATTCTAATTGTCATCACTTGTACCTTTAGAAAAAAAGAGCAATAAAGAAGGAGTTCTCTATCTTTTTATGTTTAATCTTTTATTATTTTTATAATATTTATGTTTGATCTAACTTTATTTTTAGGAAGAATCGTTTAGACTAAGCTCGTCAAAGATGGTTCTCAGCAGCTGTGACGCCGATTGCGTGATTGCATTCGCTGATTGCTGTCCCGTTCCTTTGACACAGGCCCGGACTCGCGGAGTCGCTCCAGAGGCCCAAACTGCACCTTCGTTATCAATTTTTCACCCGTTCCCAATCATCAAGGAGTGCTTAAAAGCGTCCAGTATGGAGTATTTACGGGCCACTCAGTATTTTCTTTTTGAATCTACAGAAGGGGGACTTCAAAATGCTTTGGCGGGTCCTTGGATAGTCTGGGAGATCTGGACCCGGAGACTGGAGTGCGTGTCTAGAAATTTGAAATGGCAGAGGCGGGTTTTATGTACATTCTGTTAGGATAAGATATTAGATTTAAGCATGATTAGTTCGCCGCTTACGTCCCACATGGTTGGAGTCCTAGCCAAACAACGGCCCTATTCTTTTTTATTTTTTGTGGTTTTAGTTTCTTTGAAAGTTGAAATGAATATGATGGCCTTTTCAAATAATTTCTTAAAATCGTTTCTCCAAACAGTTTTTCAAACTAAAAACCACATGTGTAGTCTGTATCTATGATTCTACCGTCCATCACTATTTTCGAAAGTACAGAACTATCAAATTCAGTAAAAAAACCGTGCTTGTGCTTAGTACTACAATTATTCAACTCATACTGTAGTATAGAAGTACAAGTCAAATAGCTGCCATTTGGTCCCTCAAGCGTCTGCTCTGTGTAACCACGTGAAAACTTTGGATCGTTTGAAATTTCCCTCCAACAGAGGCCGAGACACACATACGCGAAGACAAAAGTGGAAAAGCTGGCCCGTCCTAGGTATCCCTGATCTACCGTTTGGTTTGGCAGCTCACCAACAGTTTGGTTTGGACTTCCATTCATCAAGCTTGGTCTGTCCTGAGCCATAGCCATAGACTCTTTCCCCAGGACAGACTATCTGTGGTATCTGGCCGTGAGGGGACCGCTAGTGACACCAGATCAGCAAAGCACAGCTAGAATCTAGTGAGACAACCCGCTAATTAAAATTTGCCAGCCTCTCTCTTGTTTTCCTTTGGGACCATCAAAGCTACTCCCCGTCCAAATTTATATTTAGTATTTTATTTTGAAATATAGATCAAGAAAATATTAAAAATGACTAGATTATCTATAATTATTATCTCTAAGCACCATATTTAAATGCATGCATGCAGATAATATAAAGTAAAACTAAATATTTATTAGGGGTATAAAGGAAACATACTATTAATTTTACATTGGAATATAAAATATTAAACACCATATTTAATGCATGAATGCAAATAATATAAAGTAAAACTAGATATTTATTAGGGATATGAAGGGAACATACTATTAATTTACATTAAAATATAAAATATGCTTTATATTTATAGACAAGACTATTCAAAAAATAGTCATAACAGGTTGCAACCATGTGACACCTCAACTCTAAATAGACTTTAGTTATGTAACCCCTTAATTTTAAATGGGTTATTTTTATTTTTAAAATCTACATGTACGCGTACTAATCCCGCTTATGCCTTCGTACTCATTTCATATTTTCAATACATCTGATGCTAAGGTGTATATGTTATCATAACTCACCCTTGACTAGCAATGTGGGACTATCCATCATATTGCGCTCATACTCTATATGGACTTTATTTGGGCTCGATCCTAATTGGACCAGGTCTCACAAGTTACTCCTACGACCTCATCAAAAGTAAACATTCACCACTAATTTATTTACAGTATGCTACTATATTGCGAGTAACCATACATTTTATGACCATATAAAATGTTTTCGAATATGAATGTTACTGTACCGTTATTATTTACAGATGTTAGTATGGCAGTGCTAATAAACATGCCTATTACTTTCTCGTATGCTGTGTACATTTCGTTTCATGTGGTCATCTTTCCGCAGGACGTGCCATGCTACACCGACAAAGAACATGGACACCGCGTCCGCATGGGCTGCACAAGATGCTGTGTTCCATTCCTCAATGCTAGCTACACCCAGCACTATACACGCATCAGCATTCAGCAAGGTTCCGCCGGCGACGGCGCAAGTTGTTTGGATCCGGGGCTAACCACCGCTCCCTTCAATTGCCAGTTGGTGATGATATACTGCTCCTTCATGGCACTGGCGGATCCCATGTAGCTCATGGCTGTTCAGTCGAGCATCCAAATTTTTTAGGCGAAATACTCTCTATTTAGTAGATATATTTGGCTTATATATTGGTAATTGGTCAACATATTACATATTTATACCTCCAATAGATTTCAGCCAACTCAGACACCTCCCCCTCTCAATTCATCTCAAAAACTATAACCTAGTTGAAGGTTCAAGAAGGTTAACTAGAGGGGGCGGGTGAATAGACAGCTTAAAATTCTTTTGGCCAAAACTAAGTTTTATGCAGAATTTAAATTCAAGGTGGCAAGCAAGCCGCGGCGAGCGCTAAGCGTGGCTTAGCTAGATCGCCTACCGCCTAGGTCCCGGGAGAGAGCGTGTGGCGGCGGTTATGCCATCGGGGCCAACAAGGCAGGTCGCGCACGTCGACAACAGCACAAGTGCATCCCTATTTTCAGGTTCCAAATCCCATACTCTCAATTCAACAAATTTTTCTAAATTATTTGAGATGTTATTTCTACTACAGATAATTTATACTTTGATTTTGTTACTAGCCTACTATAGATCTCTACTTTAACTTTGAACATGGATCCTAAAAATTCCGGATCCGCTTCATGGAAGTAGTGTTCAGGCAATCTTGAAGGAACACCTGTCGCGCTTGGCCACACTAGCGCTGGGCCACCGCGCGGGTCGTGTCCATGCGCCCATGTGCGTGCGATACTGACCGACCTTCCGCCGGCACGCCAGGGTCCCGGCTAAATCCCTCGATTAAACTTGGAGTACAATCTAGCAGTATTCGAAGTGCATGCATATGCGGATATGCCTTTTATCGATCGGCCAAGAAATGTATATATCTTCGATCCGGTGCGTACATCGCAAGCAGGGTTCATTCGATGCGCGCGTACGTGCATGCACACTTGCGGTCCACGCTTTGTGCTGTATCTGATTGTCTGTGCCAGCGCTGTATCCTGATAAGTGCTTAACTTGTTTCTCAAGGTGCATGGATTGGTTTACGTGTGCGTCCAGCTAAAAAGGCGTCTGTGCCATGAGCTCCTCTAGTCACTACGATGATTCGTTTGTTCACCGGTGCTTATGTATCACCCTTTCAATATAAATCGCACACATGTTAAAGCAAGAAAAAAGATAAATAATTACTATCCATCATTTACCCATACTCTAATATTTATGTAACTTTTAAAGCCGGCGCTGCTGCGGTGTGGTGTGGTGGATGCTTATGGTTACTTTCTAGCCCGGTGCTTAGGCCAGCTTTTCTGATTAGTTTTTCTCTCTCTCTTTTTCGAAAGAGGATTCTGGTTACTTTCTTGTGATGGAATTGCCTGACTCTTGAGGCCCAGGCTCTTGTCCGAAACGGTACGAATCACGGGGCTGGAGACTCGGAGTTCACGGCCCATTATGCATTGGGCTGGTGCCGTATGACCGTCATGGGCCAGCAGCATAGCAAAGGCCCTACAAGATTCCGCTTGCTTGTCCTGCAGAAAAAAGAAAAAAGCGTAACGAGTCATGCCGAATAAACGTTTTTAATCCACAGGCTCCGTTTCCTTCAGGCCTATCACTGATAACTCGTAGGCTCCGTTCTTTCTTCCATCCATGACTAGGCGAAGTATTGGACTTTGCAGCCCGTTGCCAACGGCTGGTTTGATGCTCTTCTATTTTAAAGGCAGATGAGAGCTTCTACAAAGCAGCATTCGGAACGAAGAATCTCTGCCGAAACACGTTGGTATCTGGATTAGGTGAGCCGGCTCCGCTCCGCTCCGCTCCTCCTCGCCCGCCGGCCGCTCCGCTCCGCCTGCGCCGCGGCCGCCCCTCAGCCGCCGCTTCGCCTCGCCTGCGCCTGCGCCCGCCGGCCGCTCCGCCTCCTCCTCTTCTCCGCCTCCTCCTCGCCCGCCGTCCGCTCCGCTCCTCCTCGCCCGCCGGCCGCTCCGCTCCGCCTGCGCCGCGCCCGCCCCCCAGCCGCCGCTCCGCCTCGCCTGCGCCTGCGCCCGCCGGCCGCTCCGCCTCCTCCTCTTCTCCGCCTCGCCTCGCCTGCCGGCCGCCTCGCCCGCCGGCCGCTGCCGCGCCTGCGCCGCCGGGATTTTTTTTTCATTTTGCCCCCTGACGCGTGGGGCCCAGGTGGAAGTGAGATAGAGAGGGAGGTGGAGCTGTACCAAACACTTTGACGAATCCCAGATCCACCATAGAGCTGCTCCACGGTGAATCCAGCTCCAGATCCACGTTTTTCGTGAATCTGGAGTTGGTGGAGCTCTCCCAAACAGGCCCTCAGACGACACAACAGGATCTGGCGGGAGGAATCATCGCTGTGTCAAAAACCTCGTCAGCTCCCTATCCATTGACGTGCATTTTGTTTTCCGAGTACCGTTCACCGGCAACTTGAGTGATGGGACTCTACCGGGTGATAAAAACGACGGGATGTTGGCACCTCATAGAGCTTTTGGTCTTGCTCCAAATAATTTCTACTATTGAAATGTGTCAGCTTTTTAATTTTTTAGCTTTTTTTCCCTCTTATTCCTTTGTTTTATCTGTGATGATATAACTTTATTTATTTATTTTTTAAATTTAATTACTCAAAAAAACTAATAATTGTTATAGTGCAAAAAAATTCCAGAAGACTACAGCTGTTTAGGGCACTACCTTTCTCAGGTGATGTACAAGCTTTGTTTGGCAGTGTATGGTTAAGGACTAAGGACTTGAGAGTGACTGAGCGAGTGATGTAGCAATAAAACTGTGTTGGATAGTTTCTTGTCTGGCCCTACTCATTTCAGCTTCAGTTTTTGACTTCTGGCTTATTTTTCACTATTTATAAATTATATATTTTTCTGAGCTTTTGGTTTTTTTAGTTTTTTTGCCGGTTCTTTTTTTCCGTATTCGTTCGCGTTGTCCGTAATGAGCTAACATATTTGTTTTCTATTTTAAATTTTTTAAATTTAATTATGCCAAATAAGCCACCTTCAGCTACAGTGAAATTTCAGCTGCTACAGTGCAATTTCAGTCATAAGCCACAGCTTTTCAGCCCAACCAAGCGGGACCTTAACCTTGCCTTTTCAGTCTACTTTCTAAAAATTCAAATTTACAATCTCCCCTTTCGTCTGTGAAAAAGGTTAGGGCAAATGTGCCGCATTTTTCTTGCGCGAATGGATTGGTGTCCAGTACAAGCAAATCTGGGAGGCAGGAAGCATTTGTGAAATTGTGATACCGGTGAAGTAGACCTCTACTGCACTGGGCTGGACTATGACATTGGAATTCTAAATTTTCATGCTGGAATTGCCAGCCCAACAACTCCAAAGTTGAATTGGGCCATATTTGACTGCCCAACACCCGTCCTTTCGTTTATTTTCTGCAGTTCTTGCACCTGATTCTCCCTCGTACAGTACACGGTAGATTCGAAAGGTGAAGTGAAGTGCGCCGTGAAGGGAGAGGAGACAGCTTTTGCTTCCTCACTTCACAGTCAGATCACATTGACTTGAAAGCCAGTGAGAATGTGCGCCAAAACTTCCCTTCACATTCATGTGGACCAAAACGGGACGCTGTGAATTGTGATCGAGACCGTAACAACATAGGTGATGGCTGCTACGCGTCTGTGACACGGACGGTCTTAGGTTTTTTCGGCTGAAAACACCAGTCCAGTTCGAAGAGTTCTTTTACTGTACCTAAAAGTAAATATAAACCATTCAATCTTTGCAATCTAACGGTTCAAATTAGTTAAGATTTAGTTATACTACCATCGCACTACTAGCAATAGAATCTTCAAAGGAGTAAAATTGTAAACGAAACCAGTAGCTTGCAAACTACGGAGTTCGGCCGAGGCCGTATTGGATCGCTACTGAATATGGCGGCAACGATGTCCATGAGCTCGGTGGCGGCGGTGGCGAAGGGTATGGAGAAGGGGAGGGATGCAGGGATTGAAAATGCAACTACGGTTTACACATAGATGTTCATATGGATAGTCTACAATACTCTCCTGAAAAATAAGGTTGAAAAATAAAAAACTATAATATCTTTATAAATCAATGATCAGATTTTATTTCAGCTACTATCTTTTTTACTATTAATATAATGTATTATAAAAAAAATCTTCGAATGAATAAAACAGGACGCGGACGGCCATCTGGGCAAGACCGCGGCCTCTGGCGGTGGGCTCGTTGCGTTTGTTTGTCCATTTGCGATTGCTTCGCTGCGACTGCAAGCTCCCTTCCCTTCCCTTCCCTTCTCTCGGCGGACGCGTACAAGTTTAGCACTCCTTCCCGTGTTAAATAGGCTAGCAAATGCGCATGTTAGTTGGTAGGTGCAGACGTGCACTTGTCATCCAATTGTCTCGTAGTAGCATGATCATCAATCACACCACTTGGGTGGGTCTCCGTCGCCAGCGGTGTCGGCGTATTTAATCTGGTCCAACCTCTGTATGACACTGGGGCCCAATCTGTCGCCTCTTCCAGGAAGCAGCACATAACATTATAATCACATCGCGTCGCGTTCGAATTTTGCCTTTTCTTTTCCCCCCCCACAAATTACCTGGTTATTCCTTTCGAATGTGCCGGGTTAGCTTTGGAACAAACAATGGTATTGATAAGTTCAACGTTTTTTTTCCTTCTTCTGAAAGACGGTGGCCTTTGCATCATCCAGACTGTTGTGTACCGCGGCGGCGTGGACAGAACATCAGCTTTGTGCCAACCTTGCACTGTTACAGTGTGCTCAGTTAGGTTTATTTTCTGTGATTTATGGCTGGATTTTTATTATAGCTGGTTGAAATTACACTGTAACTGATGATTGCTTATTTAGTATAACTAAAGTTAAAAAAAATTAAAAATAGAAAAAACGTGTTAGCCCAACACGTATGATACAAACGAATACAAAAAAAACTGACAAAAAAAAGCTTAAATAAATTCGAAAAGTTAGAAAAGTCGAAATTTAGAAATAATAAAAATAAATCAGAATCCAGAAATCTAAACCTAATCGAGCAGATCATAAGTTATGCTGATAGATTCTGTAAAGTTCTGATTCTCTGGGAGAAGGATGGCACCGGCCTCTATAATTGTTCCGTTTTCAACAATAACTATCGAATCGATGCATCTGAGAGTTCACATTTGTCTAGTAATTGAAGCGCGCTTTCGGTTATATCAGCATGTACTGAATGTACGTAAATGTCATACTAGTTGTAACCAAGGCGATTTGACAAGGGTCTTTTCCCCCTAGAGGAAATGAATTGAATGCAATTATGGAAAATTGTTTTGGAGTGGTGCAGTACTCCTTTCTTTGAAACGCATTGAATTGCAGTATGAACATTTGAAATTCGTCTTGAGTTGAACATTTCATATAATAATGTATACATCTAGAGACATATCTAATAAAAACTCTTACGATTAAAAAAACTATTATTTAAATGGCACTCACATGTACACCAAAATAGATAATGCACGTTTGTAATCCAAAATTAGTTTATACGCCTTTTCAATAAAAACAATAGACGGATCAGATTTAACACAGCGAGCAACATCGCAAATCGCCAAATCCAACGCTGCTGGCAAAGAATTAACGCGACTCAAGAGAGCAACTACCCCGCTCGAAGTGGTCAGTTAAGCCCACTACTTTTACCAAAACGCCCACTCCCCTGCCCCCTTTTTCTCGAACTCACCCTCCAATCCCCGATTCAAACCGTCGACGCCGTCGCCGCGTGACTCCTCGGCGGCGGCCTGACCACCCACTCCCACTCGTCGCGTCCCCGGAGATTGCATTCACGCCCCCTCCCCTCCCCTCGCCGAGGCCGCAAAGCCAGCCGCTTCGGGCCGTCGTCCACTCGGCGGCGGCGGCGATCTCGCGGCGGTCCCGAGGTGGCGAATTCCGGAGCGAGATGCCGCGATGCCAGGAGTGATGTGCGGATCGGAGCATGGGTGTGAGCCCTCCAGGCGGTAGCAGTAGGCAGCGAACGAGGAGCGAGAGCTGCGGCCATGGCGATTTACATCGCGCGGGAGGCTACCAAGGTCTCGATTCGTTGGTACCTGTGGGTTTGCCCCCATTCCCATACTCTAGGTATCGTTTGTGAAGAATTTTTCGATTGGTGTCTGCTCAGATATGGAGGAAGGTGAGCGCGGAGACGTCGCTGGAGCTGCAGCTTCTGCTCGAGAATTGGCGCTTGCTCCTTGCCGGATTGGTGTTTCAGGTGAGCCTCCCAATTAATTTCGTTGGATTTTGTCTTCCATGTGTATAATTACCAGATTGTGGCGTGCTTTGTCAGTTGTCACTGCTGTTTTCTGGGTGTTTTAAAATTTTCAGGTCGCAGATGGTTCACCCCTTTTCTTTTGCATTTTTAGTTAGCCCTACATTGTATAATTGCTGCTAAGTTTATTGTTGGATTTGGGTGCTGGTACGAATCCTATGATGAGTTTGTCTTGAGGTGTAGTTGATTGAACTAAGTGTGCTAAATTATACCTCAGTTTGTGCTAAGGCAGTGGCTGAGTGAACCTTTGCACGAGCACTATCTGTTTGTACATTTATATGCATGTCGATTTGTTGTTGATCAGGAGGAGAGTATCGGAGAAGGATGTATGGCGTGAAATTTGTTCTGTGATGCGTGTTCTGTATATACAGCATTAAGACTTAAGAGCTTGTGAGATCTGTTGCATGCTGTGTCCAATAGCTGCAAATTCACATGGAAAGTATATACAGTATTAAACATTTAAGAGCTTATGAGATATGTTGCATGTTGTGTGCAATAGCTGCAAATTCACACGGAAAGTAGTAGAAGCACGGGATAGCTCTTTATTGAAATGTTGGTTGAGCTGGAGCCAAGGTCAAAAGCAATATATTTTGATACATGTCATGCTGTGGGGCTAAATTTTTGCCTTGTGTCTTCTCCGCTAGTTTCCCTGCATTGAGACAACTAGCATGTTGGTGCCTTCAAACTATTATTGTTCTGCATGTAATCATGCTCATGCGGACAATATGTAGGTGTAGACTGTTATCAATGACTTTTCTGAGAATGCTCTGGATATTCATGCAAGAATCTTCAGGGTCCTTCGCTGCTTTTCATTGTAACAGTATCCCTAGGGAAAACTATTAGGAAACAAAAATAGCATCTCTAGAACTCATGAGAGTTGCTGCACACATAACATCCTTTGGCTAGCTTGACTTCAAATGTAGGAGATGCATGCATTCAAACTAAAGCATTGCCTATATCTCGGCACTTCAATTAAATTGCACAACAATATTCTTTGACATCCCTTATAACTTTGGGTAATGCGCCTTTTGCTATATCCATTTCTGAGATGTCCTGGCTATCTGCCTCAACTGCTAATATAAGTTCTTTCTCCTCATAATTTATTCAGGTCCTCTTTTTGATAGTGGAAAAATCCTAATATCTGGCTTTTCACCATTCTTCATCGTCTTCTAAAATTTACTTATTAACATATTTTTATTAGTTCATTAATGGATGATTTTGGAGATTCATGCAATCGTTTTACCTATAATTAGTACGCTCATGGACTGGCTGCTCGTGGAGTACATTACTTGCATCGGCCTGGGCCACTACTCCAGGACTTGGGATTTATGGCCCTTCCGGTATGCGATCGGCTTATAGTTCAGTTGAAAATATGTAAGAATACTTAGTACTGATTTTTTTCTGCCACTAATGACACTTCCTCATTTTTTTAGGAGCTCGGGCAAGACAAAGGTTATCTTAGTGAGAGTGTATTCACTTTCATCTTCATTTCCTTTCTGTTGGTAGGTAACCCACTTGCGTCTCTACTTGTTGGTTTTTGTTACGAAGAGTGTCTGCATATTTTATAGCACCCTTTTCTTCTTATACTGGGATAAGTTGACTCGAGATCTGAACAAGTTAAAATGTAAATGAAAGATCCACAGGCTAGTATTGAGAAGTAACCAACACAGTTTGAAGGCAATCTCATTGCGAATAAATATGAGAAGTGATTCTTATCTAGGTTGGTATGTTAAACTTACATAATTGTTCTCAGTGGGATTTTGCGGAATGGAGAGTTTCTTGTAAGATTAGGATGTCGTATTGGTCAAATATACTTCTTTGTGGTGGATTATACTCAAGTCATTTCTGTACTTCGCTCCTCTCTGCATCTTTCACAGAATTTTCTTACTGATGCTAGTTTCTTATAATGCTCAATCATATATAAGGGTTATGATCTTTGACAATTTATTCATGGTATTTCAGTGGAGTTTTCACCCTTTTATTTATCATAGCAAACGTTTCTACACTGTTCTACTCTGGCGCAGAGTGCTGGCTTTTTTAGTCGTAAGTGCGGTTGTCCTATGTCTTAACTTCCATGTGTATATAATTATATGCACGTTCCAACAAGTGATCCTTTTTCTCCCTCCAGGCTTCACAGTTTTTGCGGATTATTACATTCTATTCCACTCAGCTTCCTGGTCCAAATTATCACTGTCGTGAGGTAACCTTAAGTTCTCATTATACTATCACTCATGAGAGCATGTCATGAAGGCCTACTGAAGCCATTTACCTTTGCTTTTATAGGGCTCGAAACAGGCCACTCTTCCACCGCCCAATAATGTACTTGAAGTGCTCCTGATCAACTGTAAGCCTTTCATTTGTTGGGTTGGCTGTTATGAGTGGAGCGTTCTCTTGATTTTCAAATTGTTCTTTGCAGTTCCTCGTGGAGTGCTTTTTGGTTGTGGCGATCTGATATTTTCATCTCACATGATCTTTACTCTTGTTTTTGTGCGTACATACTATAAATATGGATCAAACAGGTACTGAAATCTAGTGTGTGCTCATGTATCTCGGTGGGTGTTTGTGTTTGTAATTTGTGGGTTAAATTTTGCTTTCAGGTGCGTGCCAACTTGGTACCCTGATCACATGCTCTAGTCTCACTGGTGGATGTTGTTTCTCTAGGTTGATTAAGCTCTTTGCTTGGCTGATGGCTATAATTCAGAGTCTTCTTATAATTGCTTCTCGCAAGCACTACACTGTGGATGTCGTTGTTGCTTGGTAGGATAAAATTCCATTGATATGAATTATCTTGCAGTGGCATCTGCCTTCCTTTTGAGACATTCTTTTCCCTCAGGTATACTGTCAATTTGGTCGTATTCTTAGTCGACAAGAAGCTGCCAGGTACCCTCTTTTAGCCTCATGGAATCATATATAATTTTCCGTATGATGCATTTTGTAACAAGCTTTGCTGTCAATTCCGCAGAAATTCCGGATCGTACAAGTGGATTATCTTTGCTTCCAGTAAGTGCAAAAGATAAAGATGGCAGGATGAAGGAAGAGCTCCATAATCTTGAGAAGGACAAGAAAATGAAGGATGAGTTCCATAAGTTGTTAAATGGAAACACTGTTGATTCCACTGATCGGGTATTATAGAACATTTACCAACCATCTCACATGTTCTAGATTTCTAGTTTTATGCACACATTTGTAGATCAATTACATTTTTCGGTATATTTTATATAAATATGAAATATATCACGCTGCCTTTGTAATTCAATTACAACATAACATCAAATCATCATATGCTGGGACTTCGTATGTAGATTGTAGTATTGTACACATGTAGCTCTTTTGCCATTTTCCTAATGTATCTGTTCCTTATTATTCCAGCGACAACGGGTGCAGATGAACGGAAAGCATGACGAAGACAACAACCACACACGCTCTCATGCCACTCCCAATGGTACATGATCAGCTGCTTTCATTGGGTGCTTGTCTTTCACATCGACAGGGGAATCTGCTGGGGAAAAAAAGATTGCCTGGTACCTCTGTATAATGAAAGGCTTCTCAGGCTGCCTGCGCAGCATTTTCTTCTGCACTCCTATGGTAGTAGTATATAGCCACAGATGAATATATAGTCACAGATGAATAGGTGCAGGCGCGGGCTGAAGTAGTGATAGAAACTGTAAAAGAACCCTGTTCAATTCCGCAGTGTTTTTGGTTGAAATAGCACTGTAGCAGCTACAAGATGCCATGGTGCAAGCTGGAAGTGTTTAATTGGGTTGTTGGTTTTCGGCTTTTTGCTGAGCTGATTTTCAAAGTAATGTATTGGATGTGAAAGGAGGTTGTAGATAATGATATCATTGAAGAACACTACTAATATTCACGTACAGAGTAACTTATAAAAAATGCATGGGGCAAGTGCATTGTTTTAATGTATATAGAAGTATAACCAGTGTGGCATGTACGTTACGCCACCAACGACGTTGCAATCGCAGCACGTGTCATGTTCATACCCACAGCCTCCCCACTAAATGCAACGTGGTTTGTAGGGTTTTGTGCTAGACCTATATCCCCTCCATGCTGCTTTGGTAGGCCTATTGTCTACAATTTGCAATGCAGAATAAAGTTGTGTAACATCATTGTTGTGACAATTATGACTTTCTATTTTTGTGCATCATAACTAGGAATATTGTCTAGAATATGCTATTTCATCTTACACATGCCCAAAACCCACTCACCAATGTTGTGCGGGTTGAAATGATGGAAGTTGAATACCTCTGCATCTCCTTGGGTTGAGTTCTATTTTAGAACTCTGAAATATGGTACCTTTGGTTTCGACAAGGAACTAGATACCTCGCCAGTTTGGATAGCCAAAGTTCACTTAGTACTTCCATGCATGAACCATGTAAGAGATATCAAATTATGTTGTTTCATAAAATAAGAGGACATAATAGATTACGCACTATAGGGCCATACCCGAGGGTGGAATAGGGAACCGGTCTCTATATTTCACTAGTGTTTCCTGCAGGACATGTGTTATGGATAGATTTGGGCCATCAGCACACACAATAGTGAAGCGAGCATCGAAGTTGCATACCGCGAGCACATTCCAACTGGTGTACCTATACATATTGAAGTGCCTAGCATACTCCTGGAATGGGACTGTAACTTGCACATGGGTCCCATCGATCACCTCGATGCAGTTACAAAAGTGCGGATAGAACTTGCGTTGCAGTAGCCTTGGATGCACGGTCTAGAAAGTTGGATTAGTAGGTGCAATATTTGCAACAGTCAATCTGTTCATGCACTTAAGCATGTGTATGGACTTTCTACTGATAGTTCTTGCTGAGTGCTTGAACTGGTTGACACCCTGCCTATTGGACTGAGGCACGCCACAAGTCTACAGGAACAAAACAAGTGCTTCTCTAGAGCGAACTTGTATAGTACATTATAGGTCATAGTTGGCAACCACCATGTCATGGAGCCTATCAAACATTGATCTTCACATCCTGAACATATTATAGCACTGTTGATCATCGGCGAGTTTCTATTCTACCCATTGAATCCTGTTCATGAACAAAATTCTTGGTGGGGGCCTAGTCAACGAGGTTGTGTCATCGTCTGTGCACACCTGCCTCTACCGGCTGACCCAGTTACGCTCATCTTTGCACGAAATGATTAATGGATGGACGTTCAATGGCCAGCAAAACGAATATCCAAAATATAAAAGCATCCGGGTAACCAAAAAAAATAACACAAACTGTGGATCGAACGATAGCATGCAATTTTGAGAAAACAACTCAAGTTCGAAACAATAGTGTACAACATTACAATGTATGACACAACAATGAAATGAAAGGTTTATGCAGTGCGAGAAACAACTCAAGTTAATGATTGAAAATGGAATGCACAACATGGAATGGTGGCAGAAACATGGACCACCCAAACAAGAACAAGCTTTCTCAAGGCATGTTCTTCAGGCAGTCCCATGTCTTCTTGATCCAACAGGGCTGCCTCTCATCTGTTTTCATGTCGAGGAAGTTGTCGCGGCATTCTTTCTTCATAAATAGTTGGCTGATATAGTAATACTCATCCATGTCCTCTCTAGCCCCAGCCTCCTTGATGATTGCCATCAGCCGAGACAACTCCTCTCTCGTCGGGTCACGCATAGGGGATGTCGCGCGCATACTAGACACACGAGTTACTATAGTGTATGTATTCTCGTACATGTCAATGAGGCGCTTGAGCTCGGCATCGTGGTCAATTGTTGTGCCCTTATTGTTGTCACACGGGGACGAGGACACCCGTGGGAGCTTGCCTCTGGACGGCCCTACGCTGCCACCTTGCAGGATGGTCCCAAGGACATCCTCTTTGTTCTTCGACGGCAAGGCATCCGTGTCGAGCATGAACACGTACTTGCTTGTACATGTCATGGTGTTGAACACGGCTTTCCATCAGATCTTCATTTTCAAGGGGTCTTTTGTTGAACTTGAGCATGAAGGGTTTGCCCTATAAAAATAAGAAAAATCAGCATGCATCAAATGAGCCATGGCTTGTAGTGAGGAGAAAATAAAAGTAAGAACAAACGAGGGTTACAAAGAGCATGCATCGTGGCTGCCTGTGCCCACCATCGGTTGTGACGCGTTTGGCACCTTTTAATGTTCATCTGGGCAGGTCGAATAGCGTGACGAAAGGCCACCGGGTTCACGAGAGACTGGTGCCTCACGGACATGCCGCTCTAAAGCAAAAGCGCTCGTCTGCGCGTGCGACGAAGGGATAAGTAGCGCACCCATCCGTGCCGTCGCGTGTACGATTGGAGTATGCGTCGATCGACTCGTTTTGCTGCGTCCATGTGCAGCGGTGAAGGCTCATGGCTCGAGTGCACGGAATGGCATGTACAGCTTGGGGAGCGACAAGTGGCTGATCAGCTGACGGCTGTGCTACTGCTGTCATGGGACGTGCAAGAGACAGCACGATGGCAACCGTTAAACAGCGCCTCCCATTCGTGACCTAGCAAAGAGTTGAGGAGAGCAAACATATGGACTTGAGTTCATCTGAAGAAGCGGTTTCTGGGTTTGTACTACTAATTTATTTGCCTTTCCAAACACCGCCAACATGAAGAATACCCTGCAATTAACTGCGAATTCATGCAGCTCGGGTGATTGCGTCGTCCCTGAATCCCGCAGGCTGCATGTTACTCTCTGCACTCCCACGCACGTTCTGCGATTACTCCGATACCAACCTTGTCATTTAAACTAGCAAAATCTCTCAACCGATGTTACCTGGGTGCGTCGCCAATTCATTCTTGGACAAAACGAATCCATCAAGTAGCTCATATATAGGGTAAACAAGGAGAAGTCCCATGAGCACATATTGGGTTTAAAGGGCTTCAAGATTGTTCACAAGCCGGAATCCTACAAGGAATTACGGAGGATTCCAATAGGCGTTAATATTGTTTCCTACAAAAATCATGTGAAATTTCTATCTTCCACACAAGCACTTAACTTGCATTCTGCAGTTCCACATTTCTCGGTTGTCTGATTGGGATTTGAACAACAATCCAGATAGAGGTCCAGGTGGGTGAGAAATCAGGGATAGTTGATCAGATATTCAGATGCCCGAGTGTATGGAACATGTGCCTTTTGAATTGCAAGAAAAATTTCAGCAGATGGAGAACATTTCATAGGCACATTAGCAAAAAAAACTTGTTCAAACCAAGCATTAAGCGACGAAGCAAGTGAAATCTTTCCATTATCTGCTTTCATCTCCACCATCGATTACATATGTGCACCATGTCCCAATCTTTACCGAATAGCCCGCCCTTCTTTTTTGCTGGATGTAATACCACGAACTTTCTACAAATTAACACCATCCTTCACGCGACCAGCTCTCTTCAAATTTTCGGTTCAGTTCAGCCCAGTGTGCTTTTTTCGCATTTTTCTGATACTGGCAAGTATTTTACCAGTAATAATGGCTTTGAAGCTTTTATTAAGACCTCTCTGCAACAAGGCTCAGCCAGGGACATTAAAGTGAAAGAGCCAAGATATAACAAAAGCAAACACCATGCAGGCAAGGAGGAAGTTGAGAAACCGGTGCCCTTGCCAAAACCTCCGTGGCTCATTGGCTGGTGCTTGTGCAGCTGCAGTGTTGCCTGATTCATTCCACTGCTCAATGAACTCCGCATCACCAAAACCTACCACATTGCATGCAGTTGAGCCACAAATTTCGCAGATGCTACGACAAGGAAACAAAGGATGGAGCTTTTTAGTTTCTCCACATTCAAGTTGCAAAACCACAAAACGAGGTTATGCTTATATTTGAACAATAAAGGAACACATTTGATAGTCGATGTCTCTTACGCCTCTACAATACGAGGATAATAGCAATGATAGAAAACTTCAACATGGTATAACTCTGTTAAATCAACAGCATTTCAGCTGAACTACTATCAAAACACAATAAGCACTGGAAGGGCATAAGTCCAATTTCATCTGAACTCTCATCAAGGAAAAGATCAATTTTTTAATAGGTTGCATACATATTATGTTTGCCATTTGGTCAGGATGCTGAAGCATCTTTGCATATCTTATCTTGACTCTTAAGTTAAATATTTCTAGATGTCTGCCTCAATTTCAAGTGATAACTGAGTGCTCAAGAGAGTCCTCTGTTGGTACCATGCATAAGAAACATGCTCTCACTTTCATAGTATATCCCCTTCTATGCAGAAATTGCGAAGAAGGCCTTTGTTACATTTAGTACTGTGATTCTAGCATTTAAAAATTGTCAACCTAAACATTTTCTAATGTAATAAAATCACATAAGAAATAAAAAGATTGTTTTTGTAGGCAGAAGGATTGATATAGACCTGAGTAGAACAGCACTACACTAAAATAGTTGAAAAAATGTACTCAAATAGAAAGAAGGTTGCCCATCCATCTCTATGCTTGCATTTAAAGAGGCTCTTGCTGATATCTTTTTCTTGAAATCTTGCACTCAAAGAGGCACATCATTGTAGTTGCTTAAAGATAATAGCTTGTTCCAAAGTTATTTTCATGTGTGTCGGTTCTACATGCGCATCAAATGATTTCAAGAGCATGGGTAAAATGAGAAATATGGTGCATCTTATGCAGCTTACCATTTTTACACCCGGTGCCTTCACCTTCATTTTTCTTCCCACTTCATTTTTACTACTACTATTGTCAAAGAGAATTCTCACACACTGGCTAATTAGCATTCGTTGTCAGGTAAAAGAGCAATATTTTGCCACTCTCAGAAACAAAGTTGAATTAATCAGCTTGTGAACAATGTTTAATACTGAAAAGCGCAGCTGCTTAACCTTCTTAAATGAATTGCAACCTTTGCTCACTTCTGAAACTCAACCTTAAATGAGTTTCAAGAAAAACCTTTCTGTGGTAGAATCTCCACTCCGAAACCCCCTTTTTCCTCCAACAGTATACCTTAATCACTTAATGCAGTGAGTTTCAGTGAGGTATGATTGTTGGCCACAATTTTCATGAAGAAGTACATTCTTTTAGTGGAAGGTGACACAATAGCACACCCTCTACACCACCACAACAAAGGCATGTCATACAGATCAGACTGAAAAAGGTCAACACTTCCACTTTCGGAGATCAAGAGAATTACACAAGAATCTGCAAGAAAAAGCAGACCGAAAGAAGGAATCCGACTTAATCCTCTCCAATGTTCTATCATATTGTCATTCCTAAGCCTTGCCTATAGCCTACTAGTTATCATACTCCACTTTACCGTTTCCTCCCTCATCTCCTTGTAACATTTACCACCTACCTAAATAAAGAAAAAAACACTAGTTCCTGCTAAAGATTCCTTAATCATTTGTTCATACACCCAAGTGCATTATCTTTCACAAAGGCGTCTATCCTAAACAAACAATGGCAGGTTTGCAGTTACACTGAACTCACGACACAGTAAAATATTTTCATTTGAGTTGTATATAACATGAACAGATAATGGTAATTATCCGAAGTGAATTATGGAATTAGCAGCAGCTGGGCTTACTTGTTGCCCCTGATCTTGAACCAGGTGTCGGCACACTGCTTGTGGGCGTAGGAGAGGTCGTCCTTGCAGGAGCAGCCGAGCACGATGCCGGCGCCAGACTCGGCGGCGGCGCCCTCGAGGCCGAGGTGGCAGATGCGGCAGTTCCTCTCGGCCTTGTCGGGGCTGGCCTTGGTGATCTCGGCCAGCCCGGCCTCCAGGTCGACGTCGTCCAGGGAGCACTCCGACACGCACGACTTCCTGCCGCGCCCGGCCGCGCCCTCGCCTTCCTCATCCCCGGTGCCGGCGCCGAAGCGGACGGACCCGCACGTCGAGATGTCGTCCTCGAGGGCGGCGGAGTCCTGGCGGGAGTACGAGTGCCACGAACGGTCCTCCGCGTCCGAGAAGCACTGGCTCCCCTCCTCCTCGTCCGAGCTCTCCTCCGCGAGCCGCCCCCCGCCGCCGCCGCCGAGGCGGCCCCGCTCCACGCCAGGCTCGGCAGCGGCAACGATCGCCGATTGCTCGAGCATGTTCACCATTACTCCCACGAAAAGAACACTACTTTCTCCAAGGTAGAAATGAACCAAAGAAACCTACAAAAAATCAATTCAAGAAAAGGAAACGAACCACTTAAATTGCTCCTCTGGTATCAAATCCCGACAAGAGCAAATAAGGAAGCAAGCAAACAAGAAACGCCGAAAGCGCGCACTAAGTATCACCCTTGCAGTTGCAGGTCACTCCAAAACAGCGCCCAAGAATCTAGAGCTGCCACCCACAACACAATGCGGCCGATCATGAGAAGCAGCGACGCAAGAAGAATCCAAAGCGGGAAGATTCTAAGCTCTAAAAGAGAATTGGAATATGCTCATACCGACGAGGCATCAGGGGGCCAAAAGATTGGAGTTTTAACTGGTTTCTTGATCCATAGCTGAAGAGCGCAGCAGGTAAACCAAAAGAGGGGTGTGCGTGCGAGATGGAAGCGATAGACTGGAGTTCCAAAAAAAGAGTTAGGCCAAAGAGACAAGGGGAACAGAAAAGACATGCTGCGCTTGTCGAGGAGGGGTGGAGAGGAGACGCAGTCGAAAACGATGTCAATGGCTCCGTTTTTTGCCTTTATTTTAATGATTTTTTTCCTTCGATTTTCTCAAAAGTTAAAATAAATAGAATATATTTTTAAATATTTTTTGAAATTGCTTCTCTACATATATACACCATCTGTGTCGACGTCTCTAACATCCATAGTCGTCTCAAAAAGTATAAACAAAAATCATTAATCGTAACGCAAAATAACAGGACCAATTCATCCCTCTTCGGGTCGTAGTAGTAGAAACCTAGAAGGGGAAGA